>OZ014412.1:2500-1202500 GCA_963965975.1 Xestospongia bergquistia
CCTAAACCCTAAACCCTAAACCCTAAACCCTAAACCCTAAACCCTAAACCCTAAACCCTAAACCCTAAACCCTAAACCCTAAACCCTAAACCCTAAACCCTAAACCCTAAACCCTAAACCCTAAACCCTAAACCCTAAACCCTAAACCCTAAACCCTAAACCCTAAACCCTAAACCCTAAACCCTA
This sequence comes from Xestospongia bergquistia, assembly GCA_963965975.1. Taxonomy (NCBI): domain Eukaryota; kingdom Metazoa; phylum Porifera; class Demospongiae; order Haplosclerida; family Petrosiidae; genus Xestospongia; species Xestospongia bergquistia. Next base: position 2,687 of record OZ014412.1, read on the forward strand.
AACCCTAAACCCTAAACCCTAAACCCTAAACCCTAAACCCTAAACCCTAAACCCTAAACCCTAAACCCTAAACCCTAAACCCTAAACCCTAAACCCTAAACCCTAAACCCTAAACCCTAAACCCTAAACCCTAAACCCTAAACCCTAAACCCTAAACCCTAAACCCTAAACCCTAAACCCTAAACCCTAAACCCTAAACCCTAAACCCTAAACCCTAAACCCTAAACCCTAAACCCTAAACCCTAAACCCTAAACCCTAAACCCTAAACCCTAAACCCTAAACCCTAAACCCTAAACCCTAAACCCTAAACCCTAAACCCTAAACCCTAAACCCTAAACCCTAAACCCTAAACCCTAAACCCTAAACCCTAAACCCTAAACCCTAAACCCTAAACCCTAAACCCTAAACCCTAAACCCTAAACCCTAAACCCTAAACCCTAAACCCTAAACCCTAAACCCTAAACCCTAAACCCTAAACCCTAAACCCTAAACCCTAAACCCTAAACCCTAAACCCTAAACCCTAAACCCTAAACCCTAAACCCTAAACCCTAAACCCTAAACCCTAAACCCTAAACCCTAAACCCTAAACCCTAAACCCTAAACCCTAAACCCTAAACCCTAAACCCTAAACCCTAAACCCTAAACCCTAAACCCTAAACCCTAAACCCTAAACCCTAAACCCTAAACCCTAAACCCTAAACCCTAAACCCTAAACCCTAAACCCTAAACCCTAAACCCTAAACCCTAAACCCTAAACCCTAAACCCTAAACCCTAAACCCTAAACCCTAAACCCTAAACCCTAAACCCTAAACCCTAAACCCTAAACCCTAAACCCTAAACCCTAACCCTAAACCCTAAACCCTAAACCCTAAACCCTAAACCCTAAACCCTAAACCCTAAACCCTAAACCCTAAACCCTAACCCTAAACCCTAAACCCTAAACCCTAAACCCTAAACCCTAAACCCTAAACCCTAAACCCTAAACCCTAAACCCTAAACCCTAAACCCTAAACCCTAAACCCTAACCCTAAACCCTAAACCCTAAACCCTAAACCCTAAACCCTAAACCCTAAACCCTAACCCCTAAACCCTAAACCCTAAACCCTAAACCCTAAACCCTAACCCCTAAACCCTAAACCCTAAACCCTAAACCCTAAACCCTAAACCCTAAACCCTAACCCTAAACCCTAAACCCTAAACCCTAAACCCTAAACCCTAAACCCTAAACCCTAAACCCTAAACCCTAACCCTAAACCCTAAACCCTAAACCCTAAACCCTAAACCCTATATCCCTGTGACTACCAATTTGGGGTTTCTCCAGGGCTGACTGGATATGCATTGGAAATGAGCTCAGGATCATTTTTGTTTTTGTTTTTTTTCAAAGTTTGAGAGGCTGTAACTTGCTTTTTAAAGGAGCCACACCCCCTTTTTTTTTTTCAAAATGTAGCCCCATCTTTTTTCTATCTAACCCCATTGTGATGTCTCATAACCCCAGCTTCGTTTTATGAGAAAAAAAGTTAGAAAAATGGTGATTTTTCCCCCTTTCAAAGAAAAAAGGCCATATGGCCCCGTTTCAAAAGGAAATTTTTATGGTTTCACAATAAGCCCCACCTAACAGGGTGTTCATAACAACCAATAAAATTTTCCAGGGTTACTTCGATTGCTTATTATTTAATATTATTTAAAGGGCCATATGGCCCTATAGAATTTTCCAAGTTTCATTACACCTGTACAGAGTATTTGGTTCAGGGATTCCAATGATATATGAACAATTTTCCAGGGTCAACTCATTATTGAAATATTTGCCAAAAACTGTAGGGCCATATGGCCCTATCAATTTTTTTATTTTTTATTTGAAGATTGTATTGTGCCTTGTTCTATTGGTGGCATGATACATGAAATTTTTTCCAGGGTCAACCCATTATTGAAATATATGCCAATAACTGTAGGGCCATATGGCCCTATGAATTTTTTTATTTTTTATTGCAACATTGCATTGTGCCTTGATGTAGAGGTGGCATGATCAGTGAAATTTTTTCCAGGGTCAACCCGTTATTGAAATATTTGCCAAAAACTGTAGGGCCATATGGCCCTGCATAATTTTTTAATTGTTATTGCAAGATTATTTTGTGCATTTTTGTAGGAGTGGCATGATACATGAAATTTTTTCCAGGGTCTACCCATTATTGAGATATTTACCAAAAACTGTAGGGCCATATGGCCCTGCATAATTTTTCAATTGTTATTACAAGATTGTTTTGTGCATTTTTGTAGGAGTGGCATGATACATGAAATTTTTTCCAGGGTCAACGCATTATTGAGATATTTACCAAAAACTGTAGGGCCATATGGCCCTGCGTAATTTTTTAATTGTTATTGCAAGATTGTTTTGTGCATTTTTCTAGGAGTGGCGTGATAAATAAAATTTTTTCCAGGGTCAATCCGTTATTGAGATATTTACCAAAAACTGTAGGGCCATATGGCCCTATCAATGTTTTTATTTTTTATTGCAATATTGTATTGTGCCTTGTTGTAGGGGTGGCATGATACATGAAATTTTTTCCAGGGACAACCCGTTATTGAGATATTTACCAAAAACTGTAGGGCCATATGGCCCTATGATTTTTTTTATTTTTTATTGCAACATTGTATCGTGCGTTGTTTTAGGGGTAGTATGATACATGAAATTTTTTCCAGGGTCAACCCATTATTATGATATTTATCAAAAAATTTAGTATATGGCCTTTATGGCCCTATCAAAAATGAAAATAATTATATATGTAAATCAATGTGCAGCATATGTGCAACATAATTAACTGATTTATCCTAACCAGGGTAATTTTTAGAAAAAGGGCCATAAGGGCCACATGTATGGCCCTCTGGCCCTCTTCAGAAAATTTTTGCAAAATACTTCATTCATTGAACTTATCTTGTTGACAACAAAATTATTAATCCTACTTCTTTTCTTAATCAAGTTTTTCGACATATTTAATTTAGCATATATTTGGACATCTATGGTAATAATCTAATATGTTAAGTGTATTCAAACATCATTTACAAATAAATAGATGTGGTGATAAAAGAATTGTTGAGAAAAAAACACTTATCCCTTAATTTATCTCATATACCATATTAAATTGCTTTCAGCCATTTACATTTCATTAGGTGTTGCCAATTGAGTTAGTTAAAAAGTGATTAATACTGTGAAGATATTTTTACATAACTTAGTAACATCTATGTTGTAGTTAGATTTTTGCTTGATTTTAGGCAGTTAAACAATTAGTGTTGCGCGTAGTACCACTCATATAGTGGATTAACTACCTTTACCAATATATAGAGTCAACTATATAATAATTTAAGTGTATTTCTTATCACTTAAAATCATATAGCATGTTTTCAGCCATTTTTATATGAATAGGTGTGGTCAATTGAATTAATTGAACGTATTTAGTTTTACCTAATTTAAAGTAACATTTATGTTGTAGTTGGATGTTGCTTGTTTTTGTCATTTTATCTGAATTGGGGTAGTTATTTCAGTTTAGGCAGTTTTTAAACAATTATTGCTTGTTATCATCATTGTTATGTTCTATGCCACCTATGTCATTGATAATCTCTTTTTACCAATGTATTGAGTCAAATATGGCAATAATTTATTAATTTAAGTGTATTTTAAAGTGTTCATACAATATTTAATTATTTACATTAGAAGAGGTGTGACCAATTGAGTTAGTTGAAGAGTTAATTGATACTGTGAAGGTATTTAGTTTTACATAATTTAGTAACATTTATGTTGTAGTTGGATGTTGCTAGTGTTTATATAATCAGTGTTATATGTAGTACCACTCATATAGTTGATTATCTCTTTTTAACAATATAATGGGTCAAATATATAATAATTTAAGTGTATTTCTTATCACTCAATGTCATATAGAATGTATTCCACCATTTTTATTTGAATAGGTGTGGTCAATTGAGTTAATTGTATGTGTTTAGCTTTACATCTTTTAGTAACCTTTAGGCTTTATTTTGGATGTTGCTTGTGTTTATAATTGGTGTACTTACTTCATTTTAGGCAGTTAAACAATTGGTGTTATGCGTAGTACCACTCATAGAGTTGATTATCTCTTTTTACCAATATATTGACTTACATATATAATAATTTAAGTGTATTTCCTATCACTTAATATCATATGACATGTTTTCAGCCATTTTTATTTGAATAGGTGTGGTCAATAGAGTTAATTGAACGTATATAGTTTTACCTAATTTTAAGTAACATTTATGTTCGATGTTATTTGTGTTTGTCAGTTTGTTTATGTTGGATGTTACTTGTGTTTGTCATTTTGTTAATTGTGTATTTGTCTGAATTGCAGTAGTTATTTCATTTTAGGCAGTTTTTAAACAATTATTGTTTGTTATCATCATTGTTATGTTCAGTACCACCCATATAATTGATCATCTCTTTGTACCAATGTATTGAGTCAAATATGGCAATAATTAATTTAATAATTTAAATGTATTTTGAAGTGTTCATACAACATTTAATTATTTACATTAGAATAGGTGTGAGCAATTGAGTTAATTGAAGAGTTAATTGATACTGTAAAGGTTTACATGATTTAGTAACATTTATGTTTTATTTGGATGATGCTTGTGTTTATATAATTTGTGTTAGTACCACTCATTTAGTTGATTATTTCTCTTTAACAAAATATAATGGGTCAAATATATATTAATTTAAGTGTATTTCTTATCACTCAATGTCAATCCATTATTCAGATATTTGTTAGTAACTGTAGGGCCATATGGCCCTATGAATTCTTTTTCTATGTAAAATTGTATTGTGCATTGTTTTAGGGGTGGCATGATACTTGAAATATTTTCCAGGGTCAACCCATTATTACGATATTTATCCAAAAATTTAGCATAAACCCTATCAACATTGCATACATTTTACTACACACTTTTCACAGTATTTTCATTTGCAGGTGTATTATCTTTTAAAAAAATACAGGACAAAGTGTATAACCTGAAAAAGAAGTAACTTTAACATTTAGTTATCACCAATAACTATATAATAAACAGTAGTCATTTATCCAAATACTATAATCATTAATTGTATTCTACAGTGTCATCACATCAAGCCAAAAATTATATTAAAAATTACAGTTCTAACATCTACCCAAACTTTAAAAAGAAACAATAAACAAAACTATAAATTGTGAGGCCCTGTACTGTAAAAATTGATCTAAGGCTGTAAAAATGGATAAAAAAGGAGGCCACATTTAAAAAAAATTAGATTAATGTCTTAATATAAAGCAAATTATGGGTAAAAAAGAGTTCTAGGGTAGAAAAACAATAATTTAATTGCAAGTCACGAAAACAGTGAGAAAGGGAAACATTAAGGCTACATTTTTAAAAATAGGCAACAGGCAATAAAGACAAGGGGAGGGAGGACCATGTCGAGGCCACATTATTTAAAAAAGCTGGCCTCGGGCCATAAGGGCCAAAAAGGCCATAAACTTTTCCCATTAGGGCTACATTTTTCAAAATAGACAACAGAATATAAAGACAAGTGGAGGGAGGGCCATATTGAGGCCACATCTTTCAAAAAGCTGGCCCCGGGCCATAAGGGCCATAAAGGCCATAAAATTTTGCCTCGGGACGTAAATATGGCCCTAAAACACCCAAAAGGCCATAAAAAAGGCCATACCCAAAGGGCTATATCCCTGTGACTACCAATTTGGGGTTTCTCCAGGGCTGACTGGATATGCATTGGAAATGAGCTCAGGATCATTTTTGTTTTTGTTTTTTTTCAAAGTTTGAGAGGCTGTAACTTGCTTTTTAAAGGAGCCACACCCCCTTTTTTTTTTTCAAAATGTAGCCCCATCTTTTTTCTATCTAACCCCATTGTGATGTCTCATAACCCCAGCTTCGTTTTATGAGAAAAAAAGTTAGAAAAATGGTGATTTTTCCCCCTTTCAAAGAAAAAAGGCCATATGGCCCCGTTTCAAAAGGAAATTTTTATGGTTTCACAATAAGCCCCACCTAACAGGGTGTTCATAACAACCAATAAAATTTTCCAGGGTTACTTCGATTGCTTATTATTTAATATTATTTAAAGGGCCATATGGCCCTATAGAATTTTCCAAGTTTCATTACACCTGTACAGAGTATTTGGTTCAGGGATTCCAATGATATATGAACAATTTTCCAGGGTCAACTCATTATTGAAATATTTGCCAAAAACTGTAGGGCCATATGGCCCTATCAATTTTTTTATTTTTTATTTGAAGATTGTATTGTGCCTTGTTCTATTGGTGGCATGATACATGAAATTTTTTCCAGGGTCAACCCATTATTGAAATATATGCCAATAACTGTAGGGCCATATGGCCCTATGAATTTTTTTATTTTTTATTGCAACATTGCATTGTGCCTTGATGTAGAGGTGGCATGATCAGTGAAATTTTTTCCAGGGTCAACCCGTTATTGAAATATTTGCCAAAAACTGTAGGGCCATATGGCCCTGCATAATTTTTTAATTGTTATTGCAAGATTATTTTGTGCATTTTTGTAGGAGTGGCATGATACATGAAATTTTTTCCAGGGTCTACCCATTATTGAGATATTTACCAAAAACTGTAGGGCCATATGGCCCTGCATAATTTTTCAATTGTTATTACAAGATTGTTTTGTGCATTTTTGTAGGAGTGGCATGATACATGAAATTTTTTCCAGGGTCAACGCATTATTGAGATATTTACCAAAAACTGTAGGGCCATATGGCCCTGCGTAATTTTTTAATTGTTATTGCAAGATTGTTTTGTGCATTTTTCTAGGAGTGGCGTGATAAATAAAATTTTTTCCAGGGTCAATCCGTTATTGAGATATTTACCAAAAACTGTAGGGCCATATGGCCCTATCAATGTTTTTATTTTTTATTGCAATATTGTATTGTGCCTTGTTGTAGGGGTGGCATGATACATGAAATTTTTTCCAGGGACAACCCGTTATTGAGATATTTACCAAAAACTGTAGGGCCATATGGCCCTATGATTTTTTTTATTTTTTATTGCAACATTGTATCGTGCGTTGTTTTAGGGGTAGTATGATACATGAAATTTTTTCCAGGGTCAACCCATTATTATGATATTTATCAAAAAATTTAGTATATGGCCTTTATGGCCCTATCAAAAATGAAAATAATTATATATGTAAATCAATGTGCAGCATATGTGCAACATAATTAACTGATTTATCCTAACCAGGGTAATTTTTAGAAAAAGGGCCATAAGGGCCACATGTATGGCCCTCTGGCCCTCTTCAGAAAATTTTTGCAAAATACTTCATTCATTGAACTTATCTTGTTGACAACAAAATTATTAATCCTACTTCTTTTCTTAATCAAGTTTTTCGACATATTTAATTTAGCATATATTTGGACATCTATGGTAATAATCTAATATGTTAAGTGTATTCAAACATCATTTACAAATAAATAGATGTGGTGATAAAAGAATTGTTGAGAAAAAAACACTTATCCCTTAATTTATCTCATATACCATATTAAATTGCTTTCAGCCATTTACATTTCATTAGGTGTTGCCAATTGAGTTAGTTAAAAAGTGATTAATACTGTGAAGATATTTTTACATAACTTAGTAACATCTATGTTGTAGTTAGATTTTTGCTTGATTTTAGGCAGTTAAACAATTAGTGTTGCGCGTAGTACCACTCATATAGTGGATTAACTACCTTTACCAATATATAGAGTCAACTATATAATAATTTAAGTGTATTTCTTATCACTTAAAATCATATAGCATGTTTTCAGCCATTTTTATATGAATAGGTGTGGTCAATTGAATTAATTGAACGTATTTAGTTTTACCTAATTTAAAGTAACATTTATGTTGTAGTTGGATGTTGCTTGTTTTTGTCATTTTATCTGAATTGGGGTAGTTATTTCAGTTTAGGCAGTTTTTAAACAATTATTGCTTGTTATCATCATTGTTATGTTCTATGCCACCTATGTCATTGATAATCTCTTTTTACCAATGTATTGAGTCAAATATGGCAATAATTTATTAATTTAAGTGTATTTTAAAGTGTTCATACAATATTTAATTATTTACATTAGAAGAGGTGTGACCAATTGAGTTAGTTGAAGAGTTAATTGATACTGTGAAGGTATTTAGTTTTACATAATTTAGTAACATTTATGTTGTAGTTGGATGTTGCTAGTGTTTATATAATCAGTGTTATATGTAGTACCACTCATATAGTTGATTATCTCTTTTTAACAATATAATGGGTCAAATATATAATAATTTAAGTGTATTTCTTATCACTCAATGTCATATAGAATGTATTCCACCATTTTTATTTGAATAGGTGTGGTCAATTGAGTTAATTGTATGTGTTTAGCTTTACATCTTTTAGTAACCTTTAGGCTTTATTTTGGATGTTGCTTGTGTTTATAATTGGTGTACTTACTTCATTTTAGGCAGTTAAACAATTGGTGTTATGCGTAGTACCACTCATAGAGTTGATTATCTCTTTTTACCAATATATTGACTTACATATATAATAATTTAAGTGTATTTCCTATCACTTAATATCATATGACATGTTTTCAGCCATTTTTATTTGAATAGGTGTGGTCAATAGAGTTAATTGAACGTATATAGTTTTACCTAATTTTAAGTAACATTTATGTTCGATGTTATTTGTGTTTGTCAGTTTGTTTATGTTGGATGTTACTTGTGTTTGTCATTTTGTTAATTGTGTATTTGTCTGAATTGCAGTAGTTATTTCATTTTAGGCAGTTTTTAAACAATTATTGTTTGTTATCATCATTGTTATGTTCAGTACCACCCATATAATTGATCATCTCTTTGTACCAATGTATTGAGTCAAATATGGCAATAATTAATTTAATAATTTAAATGTATTTTGAAGTGTTCATACAACATTTAATTATTTACATTAGAATAGGTGTGAGCAATTGAGTTAATTGAAGAGTTAATTGATACTGTAAAGGTTTACATGATTTAGTAACATTTATGTTTTATTTGGATGATGCTTGTGTTTATATAATTTGTGTTAGTACCACTCATTTAGTTGATTATTTCTCTTTAACAAAATATAATGGGTCAAATATATATTAATTTAAGTGTATTTCTTATCACTCAATGTCAATCCATTATTCAGATATTTGTTAGTAACTGTAGGGCCATATGGCCCTATGAATTCTTTTTCTATGTAAAATTGTATTGTGCATTGTTTTAGGGGTGGCATGATACTTGAAATATTTTCCAGGGTCAACCCATTATTACGATATTTATCCAAAAATTTAGCATAAACCCTATCAACATTGCATACATTTTACTACACACTTTTCACAGTATTTTCATTTGCAGGTGTATTATCTTTTAAAAAAATACAGGACAAAGTGTATAACCTGAAAAAGAAGTAACTTTAACATTTAGTTATCACCAATAACTATATAATAAACAGTAGTCATTTATCCAAATACTATAATCATTAATTGTATTCTACAGTGTCATCACATCAAGCCAAAAATTATATTAAAAATTACAGTTCTAACATCTACCCAAACTTTAAAAAGAAACAATAAACAAAACTATAAATTGTGAGGCCCTGTACTGTAAAAATTGATCTAAGGCTGTAAAAATGGATAAAAAAGGAGGCCACATTTAAAAAAAATTAGATTAATGTCTTAATATAAAGCAAATTATGGGTAAAAAAGAGTTCTAGGGTAGAAAAACAATAATTTAATTGCAAGTCACGAAAACAGTGAGAAAGGGAAACATTAAGGCTACATTTTTAAAAATAGGCAACAGGCAATAAAGACAAGGGGAGGGAGGACCATGTCGAGGCCACATTATTTAAAAAAGCTGGCCTCGGGCCATAAGGGCCAAAAAGGCCATAAACTTTTCCCATTAGGGCTACATTTTTCAAAATAGACAACAGAATATAAAGACAAGTGGAGGGAGGGCCATATTGAGGCCACATCTTTCAAAAAGCTGGCCCCGGGCCATAAGGGCCATAAAGGCCATAAAATTTTGCCTCGGGACGTAAATATGGCCCTAAAACACCCAAAAGGCCATAAAAAAGGCCATACCCAAAGGGCTAAACCCTAAACCCTAAACCCTAAACCCTAAACCCTAAACCCTAACCCTAACCCTAAACCCTAAACCCTAAACCCTAACCCCTAACCCCTAACCCCTAACCCCTAGACCCTAGACCCTAGACCCTAGACCCTAGACCCTAGAAAGACCATAGACACTTGAAGGTAGACCCTAGACCCTAGACCCTAGACCCTAGACCCTAGACCCTAGAAAGACCATAGACACTTGACGGTAGACCCTAGACCCTAGACCCTAGACCCTAGACCCTAGACCCTAGACCCTAAAAAGACCATAGACACTTGACGGTAGACCCTAGACACTAGACCCTAGACCCTAAATCCTCGACCCTAGACCATAGACCATAGACACTTGACGGTAGACCCTAGACCATAGACGATAGACATTAGACCCTAGACCATAGACCCTAGACCCTCGACACTAAACCATAAAACCTAAAACCATAAACCTTAAACCCAAATCAATAAACCCTAAAACGGAATCAATAAACCCTACACCATAAACCCTAAAACCATAAACCTTATACACAAGTAAATATACAATAAACCTTAAACCCTGAAACCATTGACCTTATACAAAAATCAATAAACCCTAAACCATAAACCCTAAAACCATAAACCTTAGACCCAAATCAATAAACCCTAAATGCAAATCACTAAATACCTAATCAAAATCCCTAATCACTAAAAACATGAACCCTTGAACATGAAACACTGAGTTTTTAACCCTGAACTCTGAACTCTTAAGGAAATAAAGGGTTAAATTGCTAAAATTTTTGGCACCCAAAAAATTTGAAACATAAAGGGTTAAAAATTGCTAAACTTTTGGGGTGACTAAGAGGTTAACATTAGCGTTTTTATGGTGCTAAATAACGATGGAAATAAAGGGTTAAATTTTATAAATTTTGGCGGCAAAACAATTGGAAAATAAATGTATAAAAATGCATAAACTTTTTGCTTGAATAAGTAGTTAAAATAAACGTATTTTTTGGTTAAAAAAGCAGGAAATAAAAAGTACATTTTAAACAGTAAGTCCACTACTCCCAGATGACATACCCCTCCTTCTCACCTGCGGCATGCCCCCCCTCTTCCAGGAACAGCAGTCCCCCTTATCCATGGCAGCATACCCCCCACTTCTTCCAGCAAAAGTAAGGCTCCTTCTAACTGGCAACATACCCTATTCTCCCAGAGACAGTAGACAACATTCTACAAGCTGCAGTAGGCCCCCCTTCTCCCTAGCAGCATACCCCTCTTCTCCCAACTGCAGTACAACCCCTTCTCCCTGGCTGCATATCCTCCAATTCTCCAAGCAACGGTAGGCCCATTTTCCCAGGCAGCATACCCTCCACTTCTCCCATCTGCAGTAGACCCCCTTCTCCCAGGCAGCATACTCCACTTCTTCAAGAGGCTGTAAGCCCCCTTTTCCTTTGCAGCATACCCCCTCTTCTCCTAGCTGCAGTAGCCCCCCTTCTCCCTTGCAGCATACCCCCACTTCTTCAAACTGCAGTAGGCCCCTCTTCTCCCTTCAGAATACCCCACTTCAAACAACTGCAATAGGTCCCCTTCTCCCTGGCTGCATATCCTCAACTTCTCCCAGCAACAGTAGGCCCCCTTTAAACTGGCAGCATACTCTCCACTTCTCCAAGCTGAAGTAATCACCTTCTCCCTGGCAGCATACCCCACTTTCTCCAAGATGCAGTAAACACCCTTTTCTCTGGCAGCATACACCCCCTTCTCCCTACTGCAGCCGGCCTCTTTATTCCAGGTAGCATACCCCCTTCTCCAAGTGGAAGTAGGGCCCTTTCTCCCTGGCAGCATACCCCGCAACTTCTTCCAGAGGCAGTAGACCCCCCTTCTCCCTTGCAGCATAACCCCCCCTTCTCCTAGCTGCAGTAAACAACCTTCTCCCTGGCAGCATACCCTGCCCTTCTCCAAGCTGCAGTAGGACCCTTCTCCATGGCAGAATACCCCCTTCTCCCAATTGCAGTAGGCCCCATTCTCCCTGGCAGCATACTCCCCAATCCTTCCAGAGTTTGTAGGCACCCCTTCTCCCTTGCAGCATACCCCTCTTCTCCTAGCTGCAGTAGGCCACTTTCTCCCTGGCAGAATACCCTTCCTTCTTCCAGCGACAGTAGGCCCCCTTCTCTCTGGCGGCATACCTCCCTTTCTCCCAGCAATAGTAGGCCTCTTTCTCCATGGCAACATACACCCCTTCTTCCAGCGACAGTAGGCCCTCTTTCCCAGGCAGCATACACCCCCCTTCTCCAAGCAATAATAGGCCAACTTTTCCCTGACAGCAAACCCTCCACTTCTCTCATCTACAGTAGACCCCCTTCTTCCTGACAGCATACCCCCCTCTTCTTCAAGCTGCAATAGGCCCCACTTCTCCCTGGCATCATACTCCCACTTCTCCCAACTGCAGTAGGCCAACTTCTCATAAGAAGCATACCCCCTTCTCCAAGTGGAAATAGTCCCCTTTCTCTCTGGCAACATACCCACACATCTTCCAGAGGCAGTAGGCCCCACTTCTTCCTTGCAGCATACACCCCCTTCTCCAAGCTGCAGTAGGCCCCCTTCTCCCAACTGCAGTAGGCCCCCTTCTCTCTGACTGCATACTCCCCCACTTCTTCCAGTGACAATAGGCCCCCTTCTCCCTGGCGGCATACCCCCCTTCTCCCAGCAACAATAGGCCCCCTTCTCACTGGCAGCATACACCCCCTTCTTCCAGCGACAGTAGGGCCCCTTTAAACTGGCAGCATACTCTCCACTTCTCCAAGCTGAAGTAAGCCACCTTCTCCCTGGAAACATACCCCTCTTTCTCCAAGATGCAGTAAGCACCTTTTTCTCTGGCAGCATACTCCCCATTCACCCTACTGCAGTAGGCCCACCCTTCTCCCAGCTTCAGTAGACCCTGTTCTCCCTGGCAGCACACCCCCACTCCTTATCCATGTTGCAGTAGGCCCTTTTTTCCTAGAAACATACCCCCCTTCTCCCAACCTCAGTAGGCCACTTTCTCCCAGGAAGCATACCCCACTTCTCCAAGTGGAAATAGGCCCCATTCTCCCTGCCAGCATATCCCCCACTTCTTCCAGAGGCAGTAGGCCCAATTTCTCTCATGCAGCATATACCTACGTGTCCAAGCGGCTGTAGGCCACCTTCTCCTTGGTGGCATCCCCCACCCTTCTCCCAGTAGGCCCCCTTTAAACTGGCAGCATACTCTCCACTTCTCCAAGCTGAAGTAGACCCCTTCTCCCTGGCAGCATACCCCCCTTTCTCCAAGATGCAGTAAGCACCCTTTTCTCTGGCAGCATACCCCCCTTCTCCCTACTGCAGTAGGCCCCTTTCTTCCAGGAAGCATACACCATTCTCCAAGTGGAAGTAGGGCCCCTTATCCCTGGCAGCATACCCCCCAATTCTTCAAGAGGCAGTAGGCCCCCCTTCTCCCTTGCAGCATACCCCCCCTTCTCCAAGCTGCAGTAGGCCCCCTTCTCCCAACTGCAATAGGTCCCCTTCTCTCTGGCTGCATACTCACCACTTCTTTCAGCGACAGTAGGCCCCCTTCTCCCTGGCGGCTTTCCCCCTTTCTCCCAGCAACAGTAGGGCCCCTCTCCCTGGCAGCATACCCCCCTTTCTTCCAGCGAAAGTAGGGCCCCTTTAAACTGGCAGAATACTCTCCACTTCTCCAAGCTAAAGTAGACCCCCTTCTCCCTGGAAACATACCCCCTTTCTCCAAGATGCAGTAAGCACCATTTTCTCTGGCAGCATACTCCCCATTCTCTCTACTGCAGTAGCCCCCCCCCCTTCTCCCAACTGCAGTAGACTACATTCTCCCAGGAAGCATACCCCACTTCTCCAAGTGGAAGTAGGCCCCATTCTCCCTGCCAGCATATCCCCCACTTCTTCCAGAGGCAGTAGGCCCAACTTCTCTCATGCAGCATTCACTCGCGACTCCAAGTGGCTGTAGGCCACCTTCTCCATGGTGGCATACCCTCCCCTTCTCCCAGCAACAGTAGGCCCCTATCATTGGCAGCATACCCCTCCTTCTCCCAGCAACAGTAGGCCCCTTTTCCCTGGCAGCATACCCTCAACTTCTCCCAGCTGCAGTAGACTCCCTTCTCCCTGGCAGCATCCCCCCCCTTCTTCCAGCTACAATAGGCCCCCTTCTCCCTGGCGGCATACACCCCTTCTCCAAGAAACAGTAGGCTCTTTTTCCCTGGCAGCATACCCTCCACCTCTCTCATCTGCAGTAGACCCCCTTCTCCCTGGCAGCATACCGCCCCTTCACCAAGCTGCAGTAGGACCCCTTCTCCCTTACAGCATACCCCCCTTTCTCCAAGGTGCAGTAGGCTCCCTTCTACCAGGAAGCATACCCCCCCTTCTCCAAGTGGAAGTAGGCCAACTTCTCCCTTGCAGCATACCTCCCACTTCTTCCAGAGGAAGTAGGCCCCACTTCTCCCTTGCAGCTTATCCCCATTCTCCTAGCTGCAGTAGGCCACCTTCTCCCTGGCAGCATAACCCCCTCCTTCTCCAAGCTGCAGTAGCCCCCCCTTCTCCCAACTGCAGTAGGTCCCCTTCTCCCTGGCTGCATATCCTCCCCTTGTCCAAGCAACAGTAGGCATCCTTTTCGCTGTCAGTATACCCGCCCCCCTTCTCCAAGCTGCAGTAGGGCCCCCCTTCACCCAACTGCAGTACGTAACCTTCTCCCTGGCAGCATACCCCTGCTTATCCAAGCTGCAGTAGGCCCCCTTTCTCCCAACTGCAGTAGGTCCCCTTCTCCAGGAAGCATACCCCACTTCTTCCGGAGGCTGTAGGCCCCCTTCTCCCTTACCCCTAATTCTCCTCTCTTCTCCAAGCTGCAGTAGGCTCCCCTTTTTCCTGGCAGCATACCCCCCATCTCACAACTGCAGTAGGCCCCTTTTCCAAGGAAGCATACACCCTTCTTCGAGTGGAAGTAGGCCTCCTTCTCCCTGGCAGCATACCCCACTTCTTCCAGAGGCAGTAGGCCCAACTTTTCCCTGGCAGCATACCCCCCTCTCCCAACTGCAGTAGGCCTCCTTCACCCTGGCGGCATACCCCCAATTCCTGAAGGCTCCCCTTCCCCTAGCTGCAGTAGGCCCCCCTTCTCCCTTGCAGCATACCCCCTCTTATCCTAGCTGCAGTAGGCCACCTTCTCCCTGGCGGCATACCCCCCCCTTCTCCCAACAACAGTAGGCCCCATCTCACTGGCAGCAAACCCCCCACTTCTTCCAGCGACAGTAGGCCCCCTTTTCCCAGGCGGCATACCCCCCCTTATCCCAGCAACAGTAGGCCCCCTTTATCCTGGCAGCATATCCTCCACTTATTCCAGCTGCAGTAGACCCTGTTCTCCCAGGCATCATACCCCCCCTTCACCCAACTGCAGTAGGCCCCCTTCTCCCAGGAAGCATACCCCCCCTTTTCCAAGTGGAAGTAGGCCACTTTCTCCCTTGCGGCATACCCCCCACTTCTTCCAGAGGCAGTAGGCCCCACTTCTCTCTTGCAGCATACGCCCATTCTCCAAGATACAGTAGGCCCCCTTTCTCCAAACTGCAGTAGGTCCCCTTCTCCATGGCTGCATATCCTCCCCTTCTCCCAGCAACAGTAGGCACCCTTTTCCCTGGCAGCATACCCCCCCTTCTCCAAGCAAAAGTAGGCCCCCCTTCTCCCAACTGTAGTAGTCCACCTTCTCCATGGCAGCATACCCCCACTTCTCCAAGCTGCAGTAGGCCCCCTTCACCAAACTGCAGAAGGTCTCATTCTCCCTGGATGCATATCCTCCCCTTCTCCCAGCAACAGTAGGCCCCTCTCCCAGGAAGCATACTCCACGTCTTCCAGAGGCTGTAGGCCCCCTTCTCCCTTGCAGCATACCCCCCATTCTCCTAACTGCAGTAGGCTCCCCTTCTCCCAGGCAGCATACCCCCCTTCTCCCAACTGCAGTAGGTCCCCTTCTCCCTGGCTCCATATCCTCCCCTTCTCCCAGCAACAGTAGGCCCCCTTTTCCCTGGCAACATACCCTCCACTTCTCCCAGCTGCAGTGGACAACCTTCTCCATGGCACCATACCCCCCCTTCTCCAAGCTGCAGTAGGCCCCTTTTTTCCTGGCAGCATACCCCCCCTTCTCCCTACTGCATTAGGACCCTTCTCCCAGGAAGCATACCCCCTTCTCCAAGTGGAAGTAGTCCTCCTTCTCCCTGGCAACATACCCCCCATTTTATCCAGAGGCAGTAGGCCCCACTTCTCCCTGCCAGCATACCTCTCTTCTCCCAACTGCAGTAGGTCCCCTTCTCCCTGGCAGCATACCCTCCACTTCTCCTCCCAGTTGCAGTAGACCCCCTTCTCCATGGCACCATACCCCCCCCCCTTCTCCAGGCTGCATTAGGCCCCTTTTTCCCTGGCAGCATACCCCCCATTTCATCCAGAGGCAGTAGGCCCCACTTCTCCATGCCAGCATACCCCTCTTCTCCCTGGCTGCATATCCTGCAATAGGCCCCTTTTTCCCTTCCAGCATCCCCCCCCCTTCTCCCAACTGCAGTAGGCCCCCTTCTCCAAGTGAAGGTAGGCCACCTTCTCCCTTGCAGCATACCCTGACTTCTTCCAGAGACATTAGGCCCTACTTCTCCCTTTTAGCATACCCCCCCTCTCCCAACTGCAGTAAGCCTTCTTCACCCTGGCGGCATACCCCCCACTTCCTGTAGGCTCCCCTTCCCCTAGCTGCAGTAGGCCCCCCTTATCCTAACTGCAGTAGGCCACCTTCTCCCTGGCAGCATACCCCCCCTCTCTCCCAACAACAGTAGGCCCAATCTCCCTGGCTGCATACCCCCAACTTCTTCCAGCGACAGTAGGCCCCCTTCTCCCTGGCAGCATACCCCCCTTCTCCCAACTGCAGTAGGCCCCCTTCGCCCAGGAAGCATACCCCACTTCTTCCAGAGGCTGTAGGCCCCCCTTTTCCCTTGCAGCATACCCCCCCTTCTCCTAGTTGCAGTAGGCCCCCTTCTCCTTGCAGCATACACCCCCCCCTTATCCTAGCTGCAGTAGGCCACCTTCTCCATGGCGGCATACCCCCCCTTCTCCCAACAACAGTAGGCCCCATCTCCCTGGCTGCATACCCCCAACTTCTTCCAGCGACAATAGGCCCCTTTCTCCCTGGCAGCATACCACCCTTTCTCCCAGCAACAGTAGGCCCCTTTCTCCCTGGCAGCATACCCCCCTTCTTCCAGCGACAGTAGGCCCCCTTTCCCCAGGCGGCATACTCCCCCTTCTCCCAGCAACAGTAGGCCCCCTTTTTCCTGGCAGTGTACCCTCCACTTCTCCCAGCTGCAGTAGACCCTGTTCTCCCTGGCAGCACACGCCCCCTTCTCTAAGCTGCAGTAGGCCCCTTTATCCCTGAAACATACCCCCCCCCTTCTTCCAGAGTCAGCATACTCCCCCTTCTCCTTGGCAGCATCATTAATGATGTTAATCAAGCCATCAATAAAGTGATTAAATGAAATATTTCAATAATTATTTGTAGTAACAATACATACAATAGATAATCAGTTCATTAAAAACATACAAATAGTATTATATTCATGACAGATAATGCTAGCAAACCTAAGAAGGCAATGGTAATGGAAATACAACATAACCATGCTCCATTAGTGAACCAACACTTACAAATGTAAGTATAACTGCTAGCAAAATACCCACTCATCAAACTTCATCTGCCTACATCCATTAACTTTTTGATGTTGCTTACTTTGACCACACCTCATATTTCAATTAATCTCAGCCTAGAATATAAGGATGACCAGACACACCTATCAACTATTGGGTGTGTCTTATTTTGACCACACCTCATATTCTAATTAATGCTCTAGGTCAGCCCAGAATAGCCTTGGCATGTACAGGGGTGGAAACAAGACAACTAAGTAGTTGCTTGTGACTTCCTCATCCTTCTCCTGAATCACCTTTGTCCTCTACTCTAGAAGATATAATTGTATTGTACTTTAATTACAAATACACACTACCAAATTTTTGACTGTCAAATGTACCACTCTCAAATGATATACTACCAATAACTACAACTATATTATGACCTTGTGTAAAGTACTAGTAAACTTACACCCTCAGTGTAGAGATAGATATATGTCTTGAGACAGCAACCCCCAACCTAAAAATCTGTAGAAAAAAGTTGAGGAAAGAAGAAAAGATATGAAATAATATAATAAAAATTATAAAATAAAGCATACATTATTGTTACCTCCAAACTTACGACCACACCTACATCCTGGACTGTAACGATGCTATAAAAAAACAAAAATAAGAAATAATAATGTGCTATAAACTGATAAGTCAACATAATACATATCATTAACTTACACCCTCAGTGTAGAGATAGATGAGTGTCTTAAGACAGCAACCCCCAACCTAAAAGTCTGTAGAAAAAAAGTTGAGGAAGGAAGAAAAGATATCAAATAATATATAATAAAAATTATAAAATAAAGCATACATTATTGTTACCTCCAAACTTACGACCACACCTACTTCCTGGACTCTAACGATGCTACATAAAGAAAGAATAAAGAGAAATTATGTAATATAGGCTAACATTACATTACAATATATTGACAGTATATCATTTGAGAGTGGTACATTTGACAGTTGTACATTTGGTAGCATTAACAACATAAAAATTACTAAAGTACTTTTTAACAGTCTTATTAACAAATAAGAAACTTACACTTTATGAAAACGTAACCTGTATATGTGTGTGTGACTCAAAAGATAAAAGAAATACAATGTTATGTTATACAGTGTTATTATGACTTTTCTAACAGCACAAATTATATATACCTTTAGTAATCATTACACCAGTATAACAAAATATCCAGATTATTCACCAGTACATAACATAGGCACAAAGTAACCTACCTACAAAAAGGAATCATATTGTCAGTGACTATAATTGAATGTGTTACTACATTATGTTACCTTGTTATATCTGCTAGCAGCATCCATAATAACAATGACTCTGGAAGTGATCTGGTGTCTACTATATTGTATAAAGCTGCTTATAACTAATCAATATTTGGCAAACTTTCATTGTTATCCATGCAGGAGATAGGACTAATATATAATTCTATGAAGAAAGATATAACACAACAGTAGTGAGTTGACAAGGGGCATACCTGTAAATCCTTCTTGTTTTTACCCAAAGCTGTTCTTACTATCAGTAGTACTTAAATACTTTTTGATTAATATACAAATTAATACACAATTAATATGTGTACCTTATATTAAGGTGATAGGAGACATTGTTATGTAATAATGTATTGCTACTAACCATGATGAGCCTATTCTTACTGACAAATGAAGAGTAAACGTGATAATTGACTAACCTCTTATCTGCAGTCTTACTGTAGTCTGAGAATATACATTGACAAAAAAATGAACAACATTAAATAGAATGGATTCTTACAAATATACTTAGACCTCAAGCTGTTCCCACTGACATACACATTGGTTATCCAGTTATACAAAGTCAGTACAAACCTGTGATACACGGTGAGAGAACACAAGATTAATTATGCAACAGTCTTACGTATTTTTTGTTATCCAAGAGTTAGGACATAAATCTGACTATATATTCTACTCCATTAACACCTGTGAACTAGAAACATATCAATCTTGTAAGATAGAATGAGAGACCTTCAATTCTTCTTCGATTCTTGTAGCAACATATTGCGCCAAATTGTACACGATTTGTAGTATACTGAGTATACTGACTCAGTATACTAGAGGTCATAGCTACAGTATACTGAGTAAGTACACTACCTCCGTATACTACAATTTACATGTTAATTAATTTTACTGATCAAAGCAACAGCAGCAATTAACATATATATTGTTATTATTAATGTAATACTCCTCTATCAAGAGTATTGAATACTCAGTGGAACAAGACATGATTGCTGTTGGTACATTCATTAGAGATTAGTTGATGGTTACATTCACACTTCATACTTACCTCTCCATTCCACTGGAATGTTACATGATTGTTAAATTAGGCTCTATATAAGAATCAAGGCTATACATGATTGTAAAAATAAAGGCTGTATATAACAATCAGTAACTTGATAGTTATTGACATAAATAGACGTGACTTTATAGTTATTTAATAAATACTAGTGACTTGATGGTTATTTACATATATACCACTAACTTGACAGTTGTTTAAATAGATACAAATGACTGGATAATTATTTACATAAATACCAATGACTTTACTCAGTATACTATAATTCTGTTCTGTAGTTATCTCTATTGCTATATTAAACAAAACTTCTATCATGATGATCCATTTCTTTGACATTCTCAATGTTAAATTAATAGTTCCTATATCAGTCTGTTAACACATTTACCAGTGAAACTATCTAGGAGACTAGGACCATGTGTAAACATAGCCATTTCACCAACTACAGCATAGAATTGCATGAAGATAAAGTCAATCAAAACAGAGGAGCAATTATAATAGCTTTTGTATGTGAGATTACTTTTACTCCACCCCTTTCAAAAAGGTCACATTTCATTTATTTCACTATCACATGCATTCATGGTTTAATAGAATTTTGCAGATAATTGGAATTGAAATATAATTACAGTTTTGACATCAAATGTATTTTATCCAGTAGTATCAATGACAGTTCATTACTTATGTAATAATATTTATTGAAATGTCATTATTCCAGTGAAATCCAACAGACTACAAAAATTAAGAAAAAAATAATGTCAACATAATGTCATTAATATTACTCCTTTTTTAGTCTTCAGTTGAGCACCATAAAAAGCAGTAATGGCAGGATCAGCCTAATCATTGTAACTACATGAGATGTAAATATTATAACAATTACCTTCAAGAGGGCTTGTTGGATAGAGTTGAATGAGTTTCTGTGGACTCTAACTGATGCTCACCATCATCTTTATGTTGATTATCATTTCCTTCACCTATAAAAGCTAACTTATACCACCCCCATTACAGACTATTACAGACCATTAGATACTACTACAGAAGAACACTACAGAACATTGAGACCATCACAGAACCACTTTGCACTGGATGAAATAATTAGCAACGCTATCACTTGTTCTTCTCAAAAATTATTTTGGTAAAGATATGTCAACATAACAAAATAATATACTCTTTATGATTTTTTAGCCTTTGCATAAATTGATATCAATATACTAATCCTTACCATATTAAGAGATAAAAAATAAAGAAATAAGTACAAAGAAGTCCCATAGAACAAGTACAGTCTTGATACAACACACAATAGAATGATTATTCTAACATTATTGACACATAACTTGTTCAATAAAATAAAATAAATGAATTCTTGTTTTAATAGTTTTTATGTGATTTATTAATTGTAATAATATATAACATCAAATTAGTGATTGTTAATGTTTATTACAAGTGACGGTGTATTCTCAAGTGGTATTTGTTGTCTTGAGATTGTCACAGCTTGTACATAAAATTTAACATGATAATCATTAGATATTGAAAGATTAACAACATAAAATTAATTTCCAAAAGCTCTGCCTATAAACTTAATTTCCCTTGATGAGTTGTAATAGAAATATTATAATAATATATGGACATATTATTGGACCATATTAATTTACAACTTAGATGATTAGAAGTATAAACTATATCTTTAGCTACAAGTGATGTTACCATAGCAACTTCACCGCACTCAAATATAGATAACAGATTTAATAGCTAACATAAGAAAGCTTTTAAATAATACTTATTAACAAATAATAAACTTACTTTAATTTCTCCTATTGTTAAACTAAAAACATCACTACTTTCTGTCATGTTACTGTTATATAAACATACACTAATACCAATGATGTTGCCATGACAACCATCTTTCATTTCAAGCACAAAGTACCTATATTATAGAAAGTAATTAAGTAATATCTAGTATAGAGGTTATACTGACTTTGTTATCCAAGTGGGATCAGAACTAGCATCAGTAAAAAGAGAATGAAGAATTTCTTGACAAGTAACAGGTAATGATGCTAATCTAAGATAACTATCTCTCTTCATATGAGATAAAGGTGGTTGAGAAGATGAAAATGGTATACCATAACTACTACAAGGTAATACTAAAAAAAATCACATGACAATCACATGACAAAGTATTTACCATCATCAGAACAACAAGAAGGATCTAAAGCAATAAACTTGACATCAGCATTAGTTCGTAGTCGTAAATAATGTTTAATGTTATCACTGGAACATTTAAAAGTGTAACTTATTAACAAGGGTTCTTCAGAAGTCAAGTCAGTCTTAAATAATCTACCAATAAAATATAAATAACATATTATAATATAATAATAGTAAACTTTATAATAGCTGGATAGTGGCCATTGGATGTATAACTTCTTTGAACATTCAGTACACTGCTATTGTTATAACTAAACATATCACTATCCAATACTTTTACACTCTTCAATAAAATAGATGACTATATTAACTGATGACATAATAATGACATCATCATTTAATATCTTACTTCTGCATCATTTTGATAAAGTTTAGTAGTAAAACTAAGTTGAATATCTTGTGCTGATAAGTTTGACCACACCCCCTGATAAACAACCTATACAACATATCAGGTCCACATTGTGTAAGAGCCAGTTAATTACCTTTCCATTAATACTGACACTTGTACCTTTCCCGCGACCAAACGAAGAGACAAGTGGTAAATTTGATAATGGATACGTAGGACAATAAGGTGACAATAATGTCCAAAATCTATATAACATGTACTTGTCATTGTCATGACAACATATAACTAACTTATCTTGATTATCAAAAAACAATGACTTGTCATTATTTTCAAAGACCCATCCAGGAGCAAAAATAGCACCAGATAAATTATTTTGTGCAATTACTTCTAAAGCCTAACAAAAAAATCAACAAAAGAGTTACAATTTATAATCTACAAAATGAGTATTAAATCCTCCACCACCATAGCAACCACGTCCAAATACATCAATACCAACAAAGACATTAGGACAACGACTACCAGCTAATAGTGCAGTCTGTTGTAAGTCGCTTCTTGTCCAATGATAGTTCAGAAATATACCATCACATAAATTAAAATAAGATCTAAAAACAAATATTATTAATCATAATATATTTTAACTAACTCGTTGTGTTCATTTAACTTGTTCTGCCATTTTAATTCTCCAGTTGTAGTAACACTATCGTACCAAATGACCTTTGAACCTGGTATAGCATTATGAAGTCCAGTTGATAACAACATCAACATCATGGATAAATTGTCAACATGTTGAGGCTATAAACCACACCCACTATAATTAATCAATTTTATTGTTATAACTTACATGTACTGGATTTTCAATGTTCACAAGCCACCCATCAAACTGATAATATTGAGTAATGGCTATAATCTGTTGTACAAATGTTTCCATCAAATGTTCATTATTTAATAGTTGAGCACAGAGACGTGCTCCATCTTGCCATTCAGTAATAATAGTACCTAAACATAACACTCCATGACGATGAGCTATATAAAAATACAAAAAATAAAAAATACTTTTATTATAATCTACCTGCATTTGTCCATGAAGCTGGAGGAATGGTAACAAAATGATGAGAGAAATAAACAAAAGTACTAATATGTTGCCAATGATAGAAATAATATTAGTAAGGAGATTGAGACAAACATAGATCGATCCAACTTTTGCAAAAAAATCCTCCAAAATTTTAGGATTACCAGCTTTAGCTCTTAAATATGACAATGATTGTGGGGAATGCAAAGTAAGGGTAGGATGTCTCTTCCTAAACCCATCAAACCACGTACGTCCAGCTAATCCATTTCGGAAAGGATGATCAATTCCTCCCTTTTCAGCAATCTGGTAGGCTAAGTGCATTATATCTATACAAGTAAGCCCAAAACCCATATCTGACATCTCTATGACATACTCCACCAGTCTCTGTTCCATTGGACAATTTGACCTTAGACCTTTATTGGCTGTAGCTTACCAGGAAGAGCTTGAAATTGTGTATGCAGGTGTACGTCTTTGCGAGTTTAAGGTTTGCATTAGTAATAATTCTCAGCAGTTTAGTATTCCATAATAGGAACTGTTCCATTTTGGGTACATTTACCTTATGTGTGGACCAAAACTCCTCTCAACAACTGTTTCTTGCATTGAAGCCATCATTTCTCTTCGAGTAGAAGATACAAGGGGTTAAAATCAATAGAGTATACGGAATAGACACTTTTTTCTTCCATTATATTTCTGTACAAATTTTAGAATGTTTCCGTTTACGTTTGTAAACTGTCACCCACGTCTAACTACAGTAGAGCTATGGATGACATCTTGAAAGAGAGTACTTAAAGACCTCTGACGACAAAAGTTATTAAAAGAATTAGGACAGATCACAAGCACAGAATACTGGACAGATACTTGCACAACAGTTAAGGAGACCAATATTTATTCACTGTTTGGACTTGACTAGAACAAAAGACAATTGAAATTTTAATGACGAACACGAGGGAACATAAACCAGAACTTAGTGACAATGACGTATTTCAAAAGCTGCCCAGTATACATCCCAACTGACTTTCCTATAAGTTTAATCATTTATTTTACCAATTTATTATTATATAATATTTTGTTATTAATATCAGAATGAGGCATATTACAAGAGACCATACCAAATGTACCTTAACATCAACCACAAGTTGACTAAACTAAATTCTTTGTTACAAACTTATAAAACAAAACATATACATGTAATTATCATTTGTAATCAAACAGTCTCCCATGGTACAACAGCACATATATAAAGTGTACTGTATTCATTTGATAATATATAATATACATTACATACGAGTTACTTTCAAAACTGATGTAAATTTCCCAAACATAACATGTTATGATTTGTGACTAGTCTGTCTATTTTCGGTTTATGTTAGTTGTCATGTCATGTGAAATTTTATTCCCTTTTGAAATGTCAATGATAATATAATTTATCTATCACAAGTACACTTAATGTATGGTTCACTGACCATCTATTAATAATTCTTATAATTCTTTGTAATATAAATTGTACTGATGTTAATGCATTATGACGTCAAGCTACTGTTATAGTTTGATACTTTTCAAATGAAGTACAGAGATCATAAATATGTCCTCTCCTGTAATGTAAAAGGTATTAAATACATAATAATTGACATAAACAAACCTGACTGAACAATTTGAGGTGATAACAAAACTGAGCTACCAGGCACTTTTTTCGTCTCAGAACGAGGTTGTAATGAACAACTTGGCCTCCGATGCATTGAGCACGAGCTAAAAAAATACTAGGAATAGCTGTCATTGGAGAATCAATAACTTTTACTAAGAAGTTGGACAGTATTGGACATATATATTGTCAATTAGAGTGCAAAGTACAAACTTCACTGATTATTCAATTCATTATTAATTAATTTAAATTTAAATATGACTACTATTTATGAGGGGTTATTAACAACATTCTGTGAGGTATTATACATATGTCATTAATGTACTGTATAGTCAAATATTGATACTTCAAGACCATTAGTTCAGTACTGTATAATATCTCATAATATTAATGGAGGAAATATCACTACAACAAATGTTTTGTAATTCTAAGAATTGTTTATATAACAATGTGCCTGATATAAGGTGACACGACAAAGTATTTCCATGTATCTTTTATGATAACTTGTAGGATGGACCAAAGCATTTCAGCAAGAATCCTTCTTCTACTTTTCATAGGTTTAAATATTGTGCGACTGTAACAGCTGAAAATATAATTGGATATAATTGGACTCGGACCAAGAGTTAAGATACAAGGTAACTGAGGAGATATCAGAAACAAAGTGAAATATTTTAAAACTCTAGTAATAATTCCTTCGATATTATCTTCTTCACTCTCCATTTCAATAGCTACTGAGATAGCTGGTCAGTAATTCTAAATTCTAATATAAATAATTTTGTTTTACATTTCTGTTTCTCATAGATACTTTTCTGGCTAGTTCACTTCAATCGTCTCAAGGCAAGAATATTGTGATTTGGCAAAATAAATGTTATAATATATAATTCTAGATATGTTCACATTAGATCATATAACGGTTTCTAAATCAACATTAGCACATGATAGTAAGTCCTTACATACAGAGTTACAATAACTCAAGATTGTCTATATAAAGATGTTTCAGATAAAAATGAAATTACTTTTACTGAAGGCATTGTTATGATTACATCAGGTATATCATTTATTAGTCAATATTATATATACTTACTTATATGTACCAATATAGTTACATCTGATATGACTATGACACCTCTTGTCATCATTTTGCCTGAAAGATGAGTCTGGTACCAATTATTGGAGGAGTATGTGGAGGACTTGCACTTCTAATATTTGTTATATTATTAGGAGGAGTTGTGATTTGTAAAAAGAGTAAGTACATCATTAATTTTTGTTAAATTAAAATGGATTATTCAACATTAGAATTATCAAGGAATAATGTAACATCAAATGATAACCAAAATAGTTTGCATCTCTCTGAAGCTACTCAAGAAAGAAATTATTATGAGGTATATGATACATTTATTATTACTTAAAATCAACTAGAAATTTGATTGCTGTCAAGCATTGTATATCCAGTTGTCCATGTATTTCTTTCATTTAATCCTGTACAGCATATCTATTCTGAAATGAACAAGCACCTACGACTTCAATCTGATGATAACCAAGCACCTACCCCTCTGTTAGATTTTGAGAGTGACTCTTTCTTATTTCTCAATGAAGATTCTAGCCAATATTCCACGCTTAGAGAGAGAGAGCCCATAACAACGTCTCCTGTGTCACATTGTAATATAGTAACTGACATTTCTAGCCAATATTCCAGGCTTAATAGAGGGCCCATAACAACGTCTCCTGTGTCACCTTGTAATATAGTAACTGAAGGTGATAATTTTACCCAATCCAGAGAAGAAATAAAAGTATTTAAACAATTATAATCACTTAATTAAGTGATTATAGTTGTTTAAATAATTTTCTTTCTTCTCTGGATTAGGTAAAATTATCACCTTCAGTTACTATATTACAAGGTGACACAGGAGACGTTGTTATGGGCCCTCCATTAAGCCTGGAATATTGGCTAGAAATGTCAGTTACTATATTACAATGTGACACAGGAGACGTTGTTATGGGATCTCTCTCTCTCTAGCATTGAATATTGGCTAGAATCTTCATTGAGAAAAAAGAAAGAGTCACTCTCAAAATCTAATAGAGGTGTAGGTGCTTGGAATTAAGTGATTATAATTGTTTAAATACTTTTATTTCTTCTCTGGATTGGGTAAAATTATCACCTTCAGTTACTATATTACAAGGTGACACAGGAGACGTTGTTATGGGCCCTCTATTAAGCCTGGAATATTGGCTAGAAATGTCAGTTACTATATTACAATGTGACACAGGAGACGTTGTTATGGGCTCTCTCTCTCTCTAAGCATGGAATATTGGCTAGAATCTTCATTGAGAAATAAGAAAGAGTCACTCTCAAAATCTAATAGAGGTGTAGGTGCTTGGAATTAAGTGATTATAATTGTTTAAATACTTTTATTTCTTCTCTGGATTGGGTAAAATTATCACCTTCAGTTACTATATTACAAGGTGACACAGGAGACGTTGTTATGGGCCCTCTATTAAGC
The DNA here is from genome assembly GCA_963965975.1 of Xestospongia bergquistia. Taxonomy (NCBI): domain Eukaryota; kingdom Metazoa; phylum Porifera; class Demospongiae; order Haplosclerida; family Petrosiidae; genus Xestospongia; species Xestospongia bergquistia. The sequence continues at coordinate 30,648 of OZ014412.1, forward strand.
CTGGAATATTGGCTAGAAATGTCAGTTACTATATTACAATGTGACACAGGAGACGTTGTTATGGGCTCTCTCTCTCTAAGCGTGGAATATTGGCTAGAATCTTCATTGAGAAATAAGAAAGAGTCACTCTCAAAATCTAACAGAGGGGTAGGTGCTTGGTTATCATCAGATTGAAGTCGTAGGTGCTTGTTCATTTCAGAATAGATATGCTGTACAGGATTAAATGAAAGAAATACATGGACAACTGGATATACAATGCTTGACAGCAATCAAATTTCTAGTTGATTTTAAGTAATAATAAATGTATCATATACCTCATAATAATTTCTTTCTTGAGTAGCTTCAGAGAGATGCAAACTATTTTGGTTATCATTTGATGTTACATTATTCCTTGATAATTCTAATGTTGAATAATCCATTTTAATTTAACAAAAATTAATGATGTACTTACTCTTTTTACAAATCACAACTCCTCCTAATAATATAACAAATATTAGAAGTGCAAGTCCTCCACATACTCCTCCAATAATTGGTACCAGACTCATCTTTCAGGCAAAATGATGACAAGAGGTGTCATAGTCATATCAGATGTAACTATATTGGTACATATAAGTAAGTATATATAATATTGACTAATAAATGATATACCTGATGTAATCATAACAATGCCTTCAGTAAAAGTAATTTCATTTTTATCTGAAACATCTTTATATAGACAATCTTGAGTTATTGTAATTCTGTATGTAAGGACTTACTATCATGTGCTACATATTATATTACTATAATTCAGTTCAGTACTATATTATATAGTACTGAACTAATGGTCTTGAAGTATCAATATTTGACTATACAGTACATTAATGATATATGTATAATACCTCACAGAATGTTATTAATAACCCCTCATAAATAGTAGTCACATTTACATTTAAATTAATTAATAATGGAATTGAATAATCAGTGAAGTTTATACTTTGCACTCTAATTGACAATATATATGTCCAATACTGTCCAACTTCTTAGTAAAAGTTATTGATTCTCCAATGACAGCTATTCCTAGTATTTTTAGCTCGTGCTCAATGCATCGGAGGCCAAGTTGTTCATTACAACCTCCTTCTGAGAAGAAAGAAGTGCCTGGTAGCTCAGTTTTGTTATCACCTCAAATTGTTCAGTCAGGTTTGTTTATGTCAATTATTATGTATTTAATACCTTTTACATTACAGGAGAGGACATATTTTTCTGAGGAATGTGAAAGCACTACAAACAGAGTACAAGAAGACACGTCATAATCCACAGATTGTCATTGAACTAATGGCATCTACATTTCCAAAGCACTGAGAAAATATAACAAGAACCCTTATGATCTCTGTACTTCATTTGAAAAGTATCAAACTATAACAGTAGCTTGACGTCATACTGCATTAACATCAGTACAATTTATATTACAAAGAATTATAAGAATTATTAATAGATGGTCAGTGAACCATATATTAAGTGTACTTGTGATAGATAAATTATATTATCATTGACATTTCAAAAGGGAATAAAATTTCACATGACATGACAACTAACATAAACCGAAAATAGACAGACTAGTCACAAATCATAACATGTTATGTTTGGGAAATTTACATCAGTTTTGAAAGTAACTCGTATGTAATGTATATTATATATTATCAAATGAATACAGTACACTTTATATATGTGCTGTTGTTCCATGGGAGACTGTTTGATTACAAATGATAATTACATGTATATGTTTTGTTTTATAAGTTTGTAACAAAGAATTTAGTTTAGTCAACTTGTGGTTGATGTTAAGGTACATTTGGTATGGTCTCTTGTAATATGCCTCATTCTGATATTAATAACAAAATATTATATAATAATAAATTGGCAAAATAAATGATTAAACTTATAGGAAAGTCAGTTGGGATGTATACTGGGCAGCTTTTGAAATATGTCATTGTCACTAAGTTCTGGGTTATGTTCCCTCGTGTTCGTCATTAAAATTTCAGTTGTCTTTTGTTCTAGTCAAGTCCAAACAGTGAATAAATATTGGTCTCCTTAACTGTTGTGCAAGTATCTGTCCAGTATTCTGTGCTTGTGATCTGTCCTAATTCTTTTAATAACTTTTGTCGTCAGACGTCTTTAAGTATTCTCTTTCAAGATGTCATCCATAGCTCTACTGTAGCTAGACGTGGTGACAGTTTACAAACGTAAACGGAAACATTCTAAAATTTGTACAGAAATATAATGGATGAAAAAAGTGTCTATTCCGTATACTCTATTTATTTTAACCCCTTGTATCTTCTACTCGAAGAGAAAGAATGGCTGCAATGCAAGAAACAGTTGTTGAGAGGAGTTTTGGTCCACACATAAGGTAAATGTACCCAAAATGGAACAGTTCCTATTATGGAATACTAAACTGCTGAGAATTATTACTAATGTAAACCATAAACTTGCAAAGAAGTACACGAAAAAACATACCCAAGCTTGTAAGTAACCGTGTGAAACATCTTGGTAAACAAGTGGTTGGCAAATGAAAGATTACACACACTACATTGTTTATGTTGATTTTCAAACTCATGACATTAATCACAAGTAATGCATACATATAGTTATTGTAAATTGTAATAGTTTGACACTTTCAAACCACTTACGTAATATTAATCACAAGTAATGTGATTCTTTTTGTTTCAGAAAAAAAGAATACTGTGGAACTCCTTGTTGATTTGAACATTGTGGCTAAAGGAGAATTATAAGTCCCAAACCAAAACTTTTACGTGGTCATGTATTATTAGAGAATGAGGAGTACATACTAATAAAAGATGTTTTTGAAGATCTCACTCATCCAACATATGGATATCCTCTCAAGATACATAGCTTTGTCGCATGGCCAGTGAAAGACTTAAATTATTGACATATATATATATATATATATTTATGAAGTACTTTTATAGTTTGAAATGAACAACTTGTAACATACTACTTTAAGTTACTCGGTTCGTTGATGCATGCATTTATTGTAAATTATTTAAAATAAATCATATGTAATGTTTACATATGATTCATTTTAAATAATAGCTAGTAAGTGTGATATATTGTAATGTAATAAGAATAACATGCTGATTGTTCATTATAATTTACAATAAATGTGTGAACATTATATGAGGTACAACATTGTGGTACATATTAACACATGTAATGTGTACATGCATTTAATATAGTTATTTCGAACTATTTAAAATGAATGTACACATTACTTGTGATTAATATTAAGCAGTTCAAACTATGTGTGAATGTGACCTTTACAATATAATAGCCAGTAAGTGTGATATTTGTAATGTAAATACCAAGTAAATTGAATGCAATTTTGTCATTTTGTTCACTCAATTGTTATTTGTTACTACATTGATCAAATGAACCAGAGACTGAAAGGGGTAACAGTAAGCAAGTCAAAAATAACACACTGATTGTTCATTATTAACTCACAATTGCACAAGAACACCACAAAAATTCAACAACATTCTCCGTTGTGTGTTGATTCTCCGTGACCAGCTGCTATAGCTGGTCACGGAGAATCAACACAACTCAGTAAGGGTTATGCACCTGCATTGTTACATTAAATATAGTTATTCTAATTGTTTGAAGTAGTTCAACACTTTTGAACCATTTAAAAATCACATTTAATGTATGCGTGCATTTAATACGTAATTGTTCAGAGTTGTTAGCACTTTTGAACAACTTATTATTAATTATTATTAAGTAATGTGTGTATACATTCAATATAGTTATTCAAAGTAGTTCGACATTCACATTCGACCACTTATTAGTCACACGTAATGTATACATGCATTTATTGTAACTGGTTCGACTCTTTCAAACCAATAACTATTTCTTTAATGACAGAAGGAGGAAAAGAAAGATTCTCAAGAGGAGAATTGTCAACACAACTCAGCACTAAGAAGACGGAGACGATAGCCAAGCTTGTGTTTTTGTTTTGTTCTTAATGTGTTCCATCACAAATAGAGTTCTACACATCAGAACTGAATAGAACTATAACAATTTGATCTCCATAACACTCAGTAAAGGATAAATGTATTTGTGTTTTGTTCTCAATGTGTTTTGTTTTGTTAAATAGAGATCTGTATAATGGAACACCTTAAGAACAAAACACAAACACAAATATTCTTTTCTGAGTGTTATGGAGATCAAATTGTTTCAGTTCTATTAAGTTCTGATGTGTAGAACTCCATTACACTGAACTATGCCTTATATAGATGAGTAGTAAATTTTGTTTTGTTAAAAAGAGTTCTGTATAATAATGGAACACATTAAGAACAAGACACAAACAGATGTATCCTTTTTGGAGTGTTATGAAGATCAATTTGTGTCAGTTCTACTCAGTTCTAATTTGTAGAACTGATTTTAATTTTAATTTTCTTGCTATAGAGTAAAGTGGACAAGTACTATTAAATCAGTAAGTCCCAAGTGTTAATTCTCCTCCTATAGTGTTAGTCATATATGTTCACATTTCATCTCATCCAGAAAGAAGAAAGTGACGATGAAGATCATACAAACGAGTATTTATTTCCTAACTATAATATTTCTGCTGTTAACCTAATTTTCTTATTTCCTATAATTTTTATTTCTTATAAGATAATATAAGAAATAAAAATGCGCAACGTAATTCTTTAATAGAATCAATAACCACGCCCCTACTTTGCGCATGCGCATGTGTTAGTGTTTAGAACTGTGAGTGGCGATCCAAAAACGCGACTTCAACTATAAGGTGACAGGTATGTTTATAATTGTTGAATGTAACTACACTAGAACATCCTAAACACCGTATATTATTATTAATGTGTGGTATAGATCACTTGACCTGCTCTCCTCCGAGCACAGGTACAACCTTATTACAAATGGCAACTCCAAGTAATTCTCCTCCTATGAAAAAATCAAAGGTATGAGAAATAAGTGTACTTCTCTTGTAGTTAACTAACATGTCTTGTGTGTGTCTTGTTGTTAAATGTGTGTCCACCAGGGTTGTCAATAGGTTGTTGTAATCAGTAATTAACCTGCGTGGGCGCATAGCGAGGTACTGTGTGTCTGTTGTTTTTTTGAACTGCTATAACTTGGTTTAATGACTCTCATTATATTTGTTGTGCAATGTTAAATGTAGTATAGACATTAGAGCTACACTGCACATTTTAGTGCATTTAGTGGATTTTTCATTTTTATCCTGTAATCACAACAACTGTCCACTTTCATCATGTTAGGTCAGCAGAAGTTTAACAACATCCCATACAGTCTCATCCTATTCACCGATTTGGGATTTTAAGATGTTCGAAATTTCAAGAGAATCTGAGGCAATTGAGCCAATTGGAGGAGAACTCGGAAAGTATGATCTTTTAGATTTGGCAAAGCATTTGAATATAAAAGGAATAGAAGACATTAACAACGATGAGTTAGCTGCAGTAATTATAAATAATTTTACTGAAGGGAAATACTCATTAGAAGTAAATAAAGAAATATCGTCTATGAGTGAACTCCCAAATTTGTACACGTCAACCCAGTTTAGACCTGATATCACATTATATAAAGGCGAAAAGTTAATTTCCATAGTGGTAGTCCACAGCGGAGAACATTCCAACGCAAGTTTAAATAAATGCATCTTTACAGGTATATTTACAGTGTATATTTACAGGTATATTTACAGTGTATATTTATTTAGGTGCAGACATTATTCGATTATTAAGGAATACAAACGTAATGTTTAGGGAAATAACTGTTTTTTTTTCCCTAAAAAAGATAACAAAACGTCTATTGCTTCGATAAAAGTCAAGTGGGAGAATTTGAGGTTCATCTATACTTTGAAGAGACATGAGACCATGGAAAGTGGAATAGAAGAAGTCAATCGTGTTTTAGTGGAAAATCTAACGAATGTTCCAGTAATGCCAACCAATGTCTCTGGTTTAATGTATCTGACTCAAGATGAAATGAAAGAAATGTGTGGTAAATCCAAATCTATCCAATCTTGCTGTATACAACTTGATTGTCATCATCACATCATGGTCCAATGTAGTGGATCTATATACAAGTTAGTATATGATGATAAGGAAGTTATTGCTCTTCAGGACCTACAACTGACTGTGACTTCCACTCCTAAATACTTTGTTGTACCAAGAAGAACAGTTTCTGAAAAGCTCTTATTCAAATACCCTATGGTACATTTTAATCCATTAAAAGATAAAGAAGCCAGTCAGTGTTTAAGAACACTAGTAGAAAAGGTCAAGGTGGCACTAGATGAACTACATAGTTATGGATTTTCACACAATGACGTCAGAGTTGCTAATATTGCTTTCAATGAAAATTATGAAGCTGTATTGATTGATCTTGACAGGTGTTGTCGTATTAGTAAACTTCATCCTTACTTTCGAATTCCCAAACTTGGTTGCATGTATAATTGGGTAGACAACAATATACTTGATAATGGAGAACAAACAGACTTTTTCCAGTTAGGATGGCTGGTGATGTGGTTATTGGATAAACAGGACAGCTATCACGATAGACAATGGGAGGACCATAGTCAACGCGTTAGAGATGATCTTTTTATCAAAAGTCTAATTTTGGAAGGGAAATTCAATGCCAAACATTTAGATGCATCAATTCTTGTACATGATGAAGTAGAAGACTTCAAAACCATTTTCTCTTCTGATATATCAGACTGATAGCTTAAATTTACTGGTTAATATTGTTTTATTTTATGTTGTGTTATAATATTAATAATAACTGACCTATGCCTTATATTGACGAGTATTAAATTTAGTTTTGTTAAAAAGAGTTCTGTATAATGGAACACATTAAGAACAAAACAAAAAAACATGTATCCTTTTTTGAGTGTTATGCAGATCAAATTGTTTCAGTTCTATTTAGTTCTGATGTGTAGAACTCTATAATTACTGCAGCTAATTCATCGTTCTTAATGTCTTCTATTCCTTTTATATTCAAATAGTTCGAAAGAGTTGAACAGTCAGTTACAATAAATGCATGTATACATTACATGTGGTCGAATGCGAATGTTGAACTACTTTGAATAACTATATTGATAAAGTCTAATAACATGGACATCATGTTGACACTGAGCTGGACAATGTTTTAAGAACTTCTTGAAGGACTATAATATGACATGTAATTATACAATATACATATAATATAAAATTATACAATATACAGGTGGAACAGTCTGAAATGTTGAACACAACTATAAGTATCAAGACATTGACTTATCACAGGCAGGTCTCACTTGACACTCGAAATCAGCACAAACATTACCAATAGCTAACAGACCACAGTGTTACTGTTAGTACCACAGAACCTATTACCTTTACCTCTACCTATAATATAGATAGTCAGTGTTGTCATGGATACTGTTGCTATGATAGTATCAATAAATATTAATTAGTTGCTGGGGTGTTTAGGATGTTGCTATGGTGTGATTATCAGTGAATATTAATTTTATATTGTATTTCCTTACCTCCACATTTAGGACCAAATTCTAACCACACACATTAATTTCAGGTTTATCAAGATTAATGTAGACTTTAGGATGACCTAGCGTATCATGACACAAGGCAGCTAAATGGTTAAGTAGTCCACAGGGTGCACCATCAGGAGTATGTACAGGACAGATAAATCCTGTGAGAGAGCTTGTAATAACATTCCATACTATTACAACTTACCCCAAGCTTCAGGTAAAAGTTTCCAAACAGAGGTGGTTCTCATTTCTGAAAAGAAGGCTCCTCAATGGACAGCACGAAAATGAGAATGATATCGGGAAAAATTCAATTTATCTGCAACAATAGTAAAACCAGCAGCCTACCAACATATAATACATCACCATAGCAACATTGTGCATTATGTCACCTGTTGTAAATTGAGTCCACTCTTAGAACGAAGAGTACCAGTTGCCAAAAATGCTTCCATTGAGGCCACAGAAACATAAATACTTTTCTTTGGAGAAACCACAGCTCTTAACGCAGTCGCTAAAAAATTATAAGAACAAAGACTAATAATAATAATAACTTTATTTAATTTAATTAAATTAATTAATTATTTAATTAATGTGTTTATCTTACAATCAGTGATATTAAATTTATCTTGATTAAATCTAAACTTTCTTTCAATTTCAGTACGTATCTTTACCAAATATTCATCCAATTTCTCCTACACACAACTAACATTAATATAATATTATTATATTTTGCAATTACTTTGAGAACCATCAAATAAAGGAATTGGTGCCATTTTGGAGTAGGCAAAATGGGACTAACCCAAATAAAGATGGCCTCCAAGGAGAATTTCTTGATTCATGGGAGAATCTGCTGATTCAGGTAAACACTTATCAACAGCTAAAGCATATGTTTTTTTGGCTATTAATCTAAAAGAGATACTAAAACAATAGGAATGAAGTAGTATTTACATTAATAAATTAAACTTGTCATTGTTCTTGTCCAAATGAACACAAACATGTTCTCTAAAACAAAGTAAATTACAAGAACTATTATTATAGAAAAAAATGGCTACCTTATTAGTTGATCACAGATGGCTTCATCTGTTGCCCAGTTAGGTAAGTCTGCCTTGATACGAAACCTCTGCCCAATATATCGCATGGCATCAACTCTTGTTAAGATACCTTCTTCTTGTGAAAACCGAAACATTGGAGCAACACATCTGATAATGTTAAAATTAAGGCAAATTAAGGCAAATATTGACAAGTAAATTTTAACCCTTTCAAGAATGCATCGTCTTTATTGTTTTTTACTCTCATTATTATGTGTATATCATGGCAATGTCGTCTACTAAATGTTATGGATTTCAAATTGTTATAGTTCTAATCAGTTCTGATGTGTAGAACTCTATTTTTTGTTATGTGTTCCATTATACAGAACTCTTTTTAACAAAACTAAATTTAATACTCGTCAATATAAGGCATAGTTCAGTTATTATTAATATTATAACACAACATGAAATAAAACTATATTAACCAGTAAATTTAAGCTATCAGTCTGATATATCAGAAGAAGAGAAAATGGTTTTGAAGTCTTCTACTTCATCACGTACAAGAATTGATTCATCTAAATGTTTGGCGTTGAATTTGCCTTCCAAAATTAGACTTTTGATAAAAAGATCATCTCTAACGCATTGACTATGGTCCTCCCATTTTCTATCATGGTAGCTGTCCTGTTTATCCAATAACCACATCACCAGCCATCCTAACTGGAAAAAGTCTGTTTGTTCTCCATTATCAAGTATATTGTTGTCTACCCAATTATACATACAACCAAGTTTGGGAATTTGAAAGCAAGGATGAAGTTCACTAATATAACAACACCTGTCAAGATCAATCAATACAGCTTCATAATTTTCATTGAAAGCAATGTTAGCAACTCTGACATCATTGTGTGAAAATCCATAACTATGTAGTTCATCTAGTGCCACCTTGACCTTTTCTACTAGTGTTCTTAAACACTGACTGGCTTCTTTATCTTTTAATGGATTAAAATGTACCATAGGGTACGTGAATATTAACCTGTTATAAGAAACTGCTCTTGGTACAACAAAGTATTTAGGAGTGGAAGTCACAATATCTTTTAGTTCCTTAAGAGCAATAACTTCCTTATCATCATATACTAACTTGTATATAGATCCACTACATTGGACCATGATGTGATGATGACAATCAAGTTGTATACAGCAAGATTGGATAGATTTGGATTTACCACACATTTCTTTCATTTCATCTTGAGTCAGATGCATTAAACCAGAGACATTGGTTGGCATTACAGGAACATTCGTTAGATTTTCCACTAAAACATGATTGACTTCTTCTATTCCACTTTCCATGGTCTCGTGTCTCTTCAAAGTATAGACGAACCTCAAATTCTCCCACTTGACTTTTATCGAAGCAATAGACGTTTTCTTTTCTTTATTAGGGAAAAAAAAAACAGTTATTTCCCTAAACATTACGTTTGTATTCCTTAAAAACCGAATAATGTCTGCACCTAAATAAATATACACTGTAAATATACCTGTAAATATACACTGTAAATATACCTGTAAAGATGCATTTATTTAAACTTGCTTTGGAATGTTCTCCGCTGTGGACTTCTACAATACAAATTAATTTATTGCCTTTATATAATGTTATATCAGGTCGAAAGTGGGTTGACGCGTACAAATTTGAGAGTTTACTCATAGACGATATTTCTTTCTTTATTTCTAATAAGAATTTCCATTCAGTAAAATTATTTATAATTGCTGCAGCTAATTCATTGTTCTTAATCTTAGTGTCTTCTTCGTCTTCTTTTACTTTTATATTCAAATGCTTTGCCAAATCTAAAAGATCATACTTTCCGAGTTCTCCTCCAATTGACTCAATTGGCTCAGATTCTCTTGAAATTTTGAACATACGAAAATCCCAAATCGGTGAATAGGATGAGACTGTTTGGGATGTTGATAAACTTCTGCTTCTGCTGACCTAACATGATGAAAGTGGACAGTTGTTGTGATTACAGGATAAAAATGAAAAATCCACTAAATGCACTAAAATGTGCAGTGTAGCTCTAATGTCTATACTACATTTAACATTGCACAACAAATATAATGAGAGTCATTAAACCAAGTTATAGCAGTTCAAAAAAACAACAGACACACAGTACCTTGCTATGCGCCCACGCAGGTTAATTACTGATTACAACAACCTATTGACAACCCTGGTGGACACACATTTAATAACAAGACACACACAAGACATGTTAGTTAACTACAAGAGAGGTACATTTATTTCTCATACCTTTCGTTTTTTCATAGGAGGAGAATTACTTGGAGTTGCCATTTGTAATAAGGTTGTACCTGTGCTCGGAGGATAGCAGGTCAAGTGATCTATACCACACATTAATAATAATATACGGTGTTTAGGGTGTTCTAGTGTAGTTACATTCAACAATTATAAACATACCTGTCACCTTATAGTTGAAATCGCGTTTTTGGATGAAAATCTCGCCCCTAACAGTTAACAAACTTAACATTAACACATGCGCAAACAACGTAGGGCGTGGTTATTGATTCCATAAATTCTTTAATATAATATAATTTTTTAAGATAATATAAGAAATAAAGGTTAACAGCAGAAATATTATAGTTAGGAAATAAATAGTCGTTTGTATGATCATCATCGTCACTTTCTTCTTTCTGGATGAGATGAAATGTGAATCTCAACATATATGACTTTTTGAAGAACATTCGAAATGCTTCTAATAATTGCTACAAATCACTATTAGCAAGTACATCTTTGTTTTTATAGCTTCACTTGCATGTATAAAAACAAAGATGTACTTGCTAATAGTGATTTGTAGCACAGTGAACAAAGTGACTCTTGTGCATCTAAGAAGTCTAGGAAAGAGACTACAAAATATTTCATTCAAATAATATTCTCTTTTCTAGCTTGAAAAAAAAACTAATTTGTAATGAAATATTTGAATAATTATTTTAATGAATTAACAAGGTAAGTAGCACTTACCCTTAACGACCTTTGGTCGACCTCCGTTAGGTTTACCTCCGTTAGGTTTACCTCCTTTAGGTTTACCTCCTTTAGGTCATAAAGCTAAAGGGAATGTATAATTGCAAGTGACGGTGTATTCTCAAGTGGTATTTGTTGTCTTGAGATTGTCACAGCTTGTACATAAAATTTAACATGATAATCATTAGATATTGAAAGATTAACAACATAAAATTGATTTCAAAAAGCTCTGCCTATAAACTTAATATCCCTTGATGAGTTGTAATAAAAAATATTACAATAATCTATGGACATATTATTGGACCATATTAATTTACAACTTAGATGATTAGAAGTATAAACTATATCTTTAGCTACAAGTGATGTTACCATAGCAACTTCATCGCACTCAAATATAGATGACAGATTTAATAGCTAACATAAGAAACCTTTTAAATAATACTTATTAACAAATAATAAACTTACTTTAATTTCTTCTATTGTTAAATTAAAAACATCACTACTTTCTGTCATGTTACTGTTATATAAACATATACTAATACCAATGACATTGCCATGACAACCATCTTTCATTTCAAGCACAAAGTACCTATATTATAGAAAGTAATTAAGTAATATCTAGTATAGAGGTTATACTGACTTTGTTATCCAAGTGGGATCAGAACTAGCATCAGTAAAAAGAGAATGAAGAATTTCTTGACAAGTAACAGGTAATGATGCTAATCTAAGATAACTATCTCTCTTCATATGAGATAAAAGTGGTTGAGAAGATAAAAATGGTATACCATAACTACTACAAGGTAACACTAAAAAAAAGTCACATGACAATCACATTACAAAGTATTTACCATCATCAGAACAACAAAAAGGATCTAAAGCAATAAACTTGACATCACCATTAGTTCGTACTCGTAAATAATGTTTAATGTTATCACTGGAACATTTAAAAGTATAACTTATTAACAAGGGTTCTTCAGAAGTCAAGTCAGTCTTAAATAATCTACCAATAAAATATAAATAACATATTATAATATAATAATAGTAAACTTTATAATAGCTGGATAGTGGCCATTGGATGTATAATGTCCTTGAACATTCAGTACACTGCTATTGTTATAACTAAACATATCACTATCAGATACTTTTACACTCTTCAATAAAATAGATGACTATATTAACTGATGACATAATAATGACATCATCATTTAATATCTTACTTCTGCATCATTTTGCTAAAGTTTAGTAGTATCAAAAAACAATGACTTGTCATTATTTTCAAAGACCCATCCAGGAGCAAAAATAGCACCAGATAAATTATTTTGTGCAATTACTTCTAAAGCCTAACAAAAAAATCAACAAAAGAGTTACAATTTATAATCTACAAAATGAGTATTAAATCCTCCACCACCATAGCAACCACGTCCAAATACATCAATACCAACAAAGACATTAGGACAACGACTACCAGCTAATAGTGCAGTCTGTTGTAAGTCGCTTCTTGTCCAATGATAGTTCAGAAATATACCATCACATAAATTAAAATAAGATCTAAAAACAAATATTATTAATCATAATATATTTTAACTAACTCGTTGTGTTCATTTAACTTGTTCTGCCATTTTAATTCTCCAGTTGTAGTAACACTATCGTACCAAATGACCTTTGAACCTGGTATAGCATTATGAAGTCCAGTTGATAACAACATCAACATCATGGATAAATTGTCAACATGTTGAGGCTATAAACCACACCCACTATAATTAATCAATTTTATTGTTATAACTTACATGTACTGGATTTTCAATGTTCACAAGCCACCCATCAAACTGATAATATTGAGTAATGGCTATAATCTGTTGTACAAATGTTTCCATCAAATGTTCATTATTTAATAGTTGAGCACAGAGACGTGCTCCATCTTGCCATTCAGTAATAATAGTACCTAAACATAACACTTCATGACGATGAGCTATATAAAAATATAAAAAATAAAAAAATACTTTTATTATAATCTACCTGCATTTGTCCATGAAGCTGGAGGAATGGTAACAAAATGATGAGAGAAATAAACAAAAGTACTAATATGTTGCCAATGATAGAAATAATATTAGTAAGGAGATTGAGACAAGCATAGATCGATCCAAGTTTTGCAAAAAAATCCTCCAAAATTTTAGGATTACCAGCTTTAGCTCTTAAATATGACAATGATTGTGGGGAATGCAAAGTAAGGGTAGGATGTCTCTTCCTAAACCCATCAAACCACGTACGTCCAGCTAATCCACTTCGGAAAGGATGATCAATTCCTCCCTTTTCAGCAATCTGGTAGGCTAAGTGCATTATATCTATACGAGTAAGCCCAAAACCCATATCTGACATCTCTATGACATACTCCACCAGTCTCTGTTCCATTGGACAATTTGACCTTAGACCTTTATTGGCTGCAGCTTACCAGGAAGAGCTTGAAATTGTGTATGCAGGTGTACGTCTTTGCGAGTTTAAGGTTTGCATTAGTAATAATTCTCAGCAGTTTAGTATTCCATAGTAGGAACAGTTCCATTTTGGGTACATTTACCTTATGTGTGGACCAAAACTCCTCTCAACAACTGTTTCTTGCATTGAAGCCATCATTTCTCTTCGAGTAGAAGATACAAGGGGTTAAAATCAATAGAGTATACGGAATAGACACTTTTTCTGTACAAATTTTAGAATGTTTCCGTTTACGTTTGTAAACTGTCACCACGTCTAGCTACAATAGAGCTATTGATGACCTCTTGAAAGAGAGTACTTTAAGACGTCTGACGACAAAAGTTATTAAAATAATTAGGACAGATCACAAGCACAGAAAACTGGACAGATACTTGCACAACAGTTAAGGAGACCAATATTTATTCACTGTTTGGACTTGACTAGAACAAAAGACAACTGAAATTTTAATGACGAACCGAGTAACTTAAAGTAGTATGTTACAAGTTGTTCATTTCAAACCATAAAAGTACTTCATAAATATATATATATATATGTCAATAATTTAAGTCTTTCACTGGCCATGCGACAAAGCTATGTATCTCGAGAGGATATCCATATGTTGGATGAGTGAGATCTTCAAAAACATCTTTTATTAGTATGTACTCCTCATTCTCTAATAATACATGACCATGTACAAGTTTTGGTTTGGGAAATTCCCCTTTAGCCACAATGTTCAAATCAACAAGGAGTTCCACAGTATTCTTTTTTTCTGAAACAAAAAGAATCACATTACTTGTGATTAATATTACGTAAGTGGTTTGAAAGTGTCAAACTATTACAATTTACAATAACTATATGTATGCATTACTTGTGATTAATGTCATGAGTTTGAAAATCAACATAAACAATGTAGTGTGTGTAATCTTTCATTTGCCAACCACTTGTTTACCAAGATGTTTCACACGATTACTTACAAGCTTGGGTATGTTTTTTCGTGTACTTCTTTGCGAGTTTATGGTTTGCATTAGTAATAATTCTCAACAGTTTAGTATTCCATAATAGGAACTGTTCCACTTTGGGTACATTTACCTTATGTGTGGACCAAAACTCCTCTCAACAACTGTTTCTTGCATTGCAGCCATTTTTTCTCTTCGAGTAGAAGATACAAGGGGTTAAAATCAATAGAGTATACGGAATAGACACTTTTTTCTTCCATTATATTTCTGTACAAATTTTAGAATGTTTCCGTTTACCTTTGTAAACTGTCACCCACGTCTAGCTACAGTAGAGCTATGGATGACATCTTGAAAGAGAGTACTTAAAGACGTCTGACGACAAAAGTTATTAAAAGAATTAGGACAGATCACAAGCACAGAATACTGGACAGATACTTGCACAACAGTTAAGGAGACCAATATTTATTCACTGTTTGGACTTGACTAGAACAAAAGACAACTGAAATTTTAATGACGAACACGAGGGAACATAACCCAGAACTTAGTGACAATGACATATTTCAAAAGCTGCCCAGTATACATCCCAACTGACTTTCCTATAAGTTTAATCATTTATTTTGTCAATTTATTATTATATAATATTTTGTTATTAATATCAGAATGAGGCATATTACAAGAGACCATACCAAATGTACCTTAACATCAACCACAAGTTGACTAAACTAAATTCTTTGTTACAAACTTATAAAACAAAACATATACATGTAATTATCATTTGTAATCAAACAGTCTCCCATGGTACAACAGCACATATATAAAGTGTACTGTATTCATTTGATAATATATAATATACATTACATACTAGTTACTTTCAAAACTGATGTAAATTTCCCAAACATAACATGTTATGATTTGTGACTAGTCTGTCTATTTTCAGTTTATGTTAGTTGTCATGTCATGTGAAATTTTATTCCCTTTTGAAATGTCAATGATAATATAATTTATCTATCACAAGTACACTTAATATATGGTTCACTGACCATCTATTAATAATTCTTATAATTCTTTGTAATATAAATTGTACACTGATGTTAATGCAGTATGACGTCAAGCTACTGTTATAGTTTGATACTTTTCAAATGAAGTACAGAGATCATAAGGGTTCTTGTTATATTTTCTCAGCGCTTTGGAAATGTAGATGCCATTAGTTCAATGACAATCTGTGGATTATGACGTGTCTTCTTGTACTCTGTTTGTAGTGCTTTCACATTCCTCAGAAAAATATGTCCTCTCCTGTAATGTAAAAGGTATTAAATACATAATAATTGACATAAACAAACCTGACTGAACAATTGGAGGTGATAACAAAACTGAGCTACCAGGCACTTTTTTCTTCTCAGAACGAGGTTGTAATGAAGAACTTGGCCTCTGATGCATTGAGCACGAGCTAAAAATACTAGGAATAGCTGTCATTGGAGAATCAATAACTTTTACTAAGAAGTTGGACAATATTGGACATATATATTGTCAATTAGAGTGCAAAGTATAAACTTCACTGATTATTCAATTCATTATTAATTAATTTAAATGTAAATGTGACTACTATTTATGAGAGGTTATTAACAACATTCTGTGAGGTATTATACATATATCATTAATGTACTGTATAGTCAAATATTGATACTTCAAGACCATTAGTTCAGTACTATATAATATCTCATAATATTAATGGAGCACTACAAGAAAAATGAAACTACAACAAATGTTTTGTAATTCTAAGAATTGTTTATATAACAATGTGCCTGATATAAGATGACACGACAAAGTATTTCCATGTATCTTTTATGATAACTTGTAGGATGGACCAAAGCATTTCAGCAAGAATCCTTCTTCTACTTTTCATAGGTTTAAATATAGTGCGACTGTAACAGCTGAAAATATAATTGGACTATAATTGGACTCGGACCAAGAGTTAAGATACAAGGTAACTGAGGAGATATCAGAAACAAAGTGAAATATTTTAAAACTCTAGTAATAATTCCTTCGATATTATCTTCTTCACTCTCCATTTCAATAGCTACTGAGATAGCTGGTCAATAATTCTAAATTCTAATGTATTGTTTTACATTTCTGTTTCTCATAGATACTTTTCTGGCTAGTTCACTTCAATCGTCTCAAGGCAAGAATATTGTGATTTGGCAAAGTAAATGTTATAATATATAATTCTAGATATGTTCACATTAGATCATATAATGGTTTCTAAATCAACATTAGCACATGATAGTAAGTCCTTACATACAGAATTACAATAACTCAAGATTGTCTATATAAAGATGTTTCAGATAAAAATGAAATTACTTTTACTGAAGGCATTGTTATGATTACATCAGGTATATCATTTATTAGTCAATATTATATATACTTACTTATATGTACCAATATAGTTACATGTGATATGACTGTGACACCTCTTGCTATCGTTTTGCCTGAAAGACAGAGTCTGGTACCAATTATTGGAGGAGTATGTGGAGGACTTGCACTTCTAATATTTGTTATATTATTAGGAGGAGTTGTGATTTGTAAAAAGAGTAAGTACATCATTAATTTTTGTTAAATTAAAATGGATTATTCAACATTAGAATTATCAAGGAATAATGTAACATCAAATGATAACCAAAATAGTTTGCATCTCTCTGAAGCTACTCAAGAAAGAAATTATTATGAGGTATATGATACATTTATTATTACTTAAAATCAACTAGAAATTTGATTGCTGTCAAGCATTGTATATCCAGTTGTCCATGTATTTCTTTCATTTAATCCTGTACAGCATATCTATTCTGAAATGAACAAGCACCTACGACTTCAATCTGATGATAACCAAGCACCTACACCTCTATTAGATTTTGAGAGTGACTCTTTCTTATTTCTCAATGAAGATTCTAGCCAATATTCCACGCTTAGAGAGAGAGAGCCCATAACAACGTCTCCTGTGTCACATTGTAATATAGTAACTGACGTTTCTAGCCAATATTCCAGGCTTAATAGAGGGCCCATAACAATGTCTCCTGTGTCACCTTGTAATATAGTAACTGAAGGTGATAATTTTACCCAATCCAGAGAAGAAATAAAAGTATTTAAACAATTATAATCACTTAATTCCAAGCACCTACACCTCTATTAGATTTTGAGAGTGACTCTTTCTTATTTCTCAATGAAGATTCTAGCCAATATTCCATGCTTAGAGAGAGAGAGAGCCCATAACAACGTCTCCTGTGTCACATTGTAATATAGTAACTGACATTTCTAGCCAATATTCCAGGCTTAATAGAGGGCCCATAACAACGTCTCCTGTGTCACCTTGTAATATAGTAACTGAAGGTGATAATTTTACCCAATCCAGAGAAGAAATAAAAGTATTTAAACAACTATAATCACTTAATTAAGTGATTATAGTTGTTTAAATAATTTTAAACAATTATAATCACTTAATTAAGTGATTATAGTTGTTTAAATAATTTTCTTTCTTCTCTGGATTGGGTAAAATTATCACCTTCAGTTACTATATTACAAGGTGACACAGGAGACGTTGTTATGGGCCCTCTATTAAGCCTGGAATATTGGCTAGAAATGTCAGTTACTATATTACAATGTGACACAGGAGACGTTGTTATGGGCTCTCTCTCTCTCTAAGCATGGAATATTGGCTAGAATCTTCATTGAGAAATAAGAAAGAGTCACTCTCAAAATCTAATAGAGGTGTAGATGCTTGGAATTAAGTGATTATAATTGTTTAAATACTTTTATTTCTTCTCTGGATTGGGTAAAATTATCACCTTCAGTTACTATATTACAAGGTGACACAGGAGACATTGTTATGGGCCCTCTATTAAGCCTGGAATATTGGCTAGAAACGTCAGTTACTATATTACAATGTGACACAGGAGACGTTGTTATGGGCTCTCTCTCTCTAAGCGTGGAATATTGGCTAGAATCTTCATTGAGAAATAAGAAAGAGTCACTCTCAAAATCTAATAGAGGTGTAGGTGCTTGGTTATCATCAGATTGAAGTCGTAGGTGCTTGTTCATTTCAGAATAGATATGCTGTACAGGATTAAATGAAAGAAATACATGGACAACTGGATATACAATGCTTGACAGCAATCAAATTTCTAGTTGATTTTAAGTAATAATAAATGTATCATATACCTCATAATAATTTCTTTCTTGAGTAGCTTCAGAGAGATGCAAACTATTTTGGTTATCATTTGATGTTACATTATTCCTTGATAATTCTAATGTTGAATAATCCATTTTAATTTAACAAAAATTAATGATGTACTTACTCTTTTTACAAATCACAACTCCTCCTAATAATATAACAAATATTAGAAGTGCAAGTCCTCCACATACTCCTCCAATAATTGGTACCAGACTCTGTCTTTCAGGCAAAACGATAGCAAGAGGTGTCACAGTCATATCACATGTAACTATATTGGTACATATAAGTAAGTATATATAATATTGACTAATAAATGATATACCTGATGTAATCATAACAATGCCTTCAGTAAAAGTAATTTCATTTTTATCTGAAACATCTTTATATAGACAATCTTGAGTTATTGTAATTCTGTATGTAAGGACTTACTATCATGTGCTAATGTTGATTTAGAAACCATTATATGATCTAATGTGAACATATCTAGAATTATATATTATAACATTTACTTTGCCAAATCACAATATTCTTGCCTTGAGACGATTGAAGTGAACTAGCCAGAAAAGTATCTATGAGAAACAGAAATGTAAAACAATACATTAGAATTTAGAATTATTGACCAGCTATCTCAGTAGCTATTGAAATGGAGAGTGAAGAAGATAATATCGAAGGAATTATTACTAGAGTTTTAAAATATTTCACTTTGTTTCTGATATCTCCTCAGTTACCTTGTATCTTAACTCTTGGTCCGAGTCCAATTATAGTCCAATTATATTTTCAGCTGTTACAGTCGCACTATATTTAAACCTATGAAAAGTAGAAGAAGGATTCTTGCTGAAATGCTTTGGTCCATCCTACAAGTTATCATAAAAGATACATGGAAATACTTTGTCGTGTCATCTTATATCAGGCACATTGTTATATAAACAATTCTTAGAATTACAAAACATTTGTTGTAGTTTCATTTTTCTTGTAGTGCTCCATTAATATTATGAGATATTATATAGTACTGAACTAATGGTCTTGAAGTATCAATATTTGACTATACAGTACATTAATGATATATGTATAATACCTCACAGAATGTTGTTAATAACCTCTCATAAATAGTAGTCACATTTACATTTAAATTAATTAATAATGAATTGAATAATCAGTGAAGTTTGTACTTTGCACTCTAATTGACAATATATATGTCCAATACTGTCCAACTTCTTAGTAAAAGTTATTGATTCTCCAATGACAGCTATTCCTAGTATTTTTAGCTCGTGCTCAATGCATCAGAGGCCAAGTTCTTCATTACAACCTCGTTCTGAGAAGAAAAAAGTGCCTGGTAGCTCCGTTTTGTTATCACCTCCAATTGTTCAGTCAGGTTTGTTTATGTCAATTATTATGTATTTAATACCTTTTACATTACAGGAGAGGACATATTTTTCTGAGGAATGTGAAAGCACTACAAACAGAGTACAAGAAGACACGTCATAATCCACAGATTGTCATTGAACTAATGGCATCTACATTTCCAAAGCGCTGAGAAAATATAACAAGAACCCTTATGATCTCTGTACTTCATTTGAAAAGTATCAAACTATAACAGTAGCTTGACGTCATACTGCATTAACTTCACTATAGCTATTAGTAATAGAGATCATTCCACTATGTCATCAGTTGAGTTCTTTCTTAACATCAAAGTAGAACTTACATTGAAATTACTGCTTATTTCTTGAATTATGACACAGCACCTCTTTAAAATTTTTACATATATATTTCTCATATCACTGAAAATTGATGTTACATTTGATGAGAAAAAGAAAGATTGACAAAATTCTATTATATGTACATCATTTACTCTTTTTATAACATGATGACATGATAATTATATGTTATATCCTTTACTAGATTGGACAGACAGCATTGAGGATGGCAGCTTCATTGAACTATACAAATATTGGACTTCTACTGATTGAAAATAGCTGTTCTGTTGATATTAAAGATGAGGTGAGTAAACGTAATACCACTTCACCCAAAAACTTACTTTTAATAGATATATAGTTAGTTTAACAAGCTAGCTTTTCATCCTTATTTTAAGGTAACAGGCTTAGGAGGAAGGTCTAGAAGTAAACTAAGCCTACTGTCCCATAGCAATATGTAATTTATGATATATTGCAGTAAGAATATTTATCCATTAATGTCTTGTTTCATGTCAAGTCTAGAAATCAGAACTGTAGCTTTAGATGTCACATGATAATAATAAGGATATTGTTTGCCAAGATTTGAATTGATTAATTGTATTGGACATCATGATACAAGGCATGATGGTCGAGGAATGAAATTAATATGACAAAATCACATGTTTGTAAATTGAATTGACATATCAGTGGAATCATTCATGACTTGTTTTCTTAATGTTTGGTATTCTTCAAATGGGATACTAAAAGTTTATCTAAAAAAGACAATTATGATACAAGTATCATTCACCAACCTACAATCCCTTAATTTTGAAAGACTCTTGTTAATATGAGCAAACCTATGAGGCGCCATTTGGGTCAAAATTGAAAAATTATCATAATATAATGAATAAGTCATTATTTATCAAATTATTGTTGATTTACTTCTTATTTATGAAGTGCCATTTGTGTCAAAATTAAATGTATTCAATTGTACATTTAACATGTTATGATTTACTTTTTATTGTTACTTAATAAAACACGGAGCGCGAGTACCATGAGCCTTCTCTTAGAATCAAGTGTCAGCGAGATGTTTCCAGTTAGGTTGGGTGCCTGACTTTGGTTGTATATTGTAGGTCTATTATTTAGGGAAGTCGAGGACAGACATTAAAACTCCGTATAACCCTGTTATATTGAAATTGGGATGTCCGTCTGAGGCTTCCGTATATTTTAATAAATAATGACTTATTTATTATATCATGAAAATTTTCCAATTTTGACACAAACAGCGCCCATACAAACCATGGTGCTAGCATAAACTTGTAAAGGTATCCTTGTTGTGCAAACAGTGATAAGCCATTGAAAGACAATTTTGTTACATTGTTGATCTCTAATATGTTAAAATTCAATAGTGTATAATCCAATTAAAAACCATCCCCAAACTATCATAATTGATAGCAAAGATAGTCTTGTGTTTTTACTTTTTTTCTTATGAAAGGTATTAAGGTAATGATATCAATGTCAACTAAAAAAATAGTAATCTAGCTTTAGTGCTCATGTGACATTTATATGTCAAAATTAAGATTAAACAATTTCATTGGATGTCATGATATTAGTGTATATGTCATTTCTGTCCCATGAAAATCTATTAAAGATAGCAGACTATTTTTTTATGATGTATGATAATTCAGAAAGGAGACTTCTGTAGGAGTGGCTAGTTCAAATATCAGGTATTATGCAATGGGGAAGTGATAGTCTAAGGAAAAAGTTTTTTCCAGATTTTATGATGTCAGCACGAGGTCAATGGGCAGCCAAGTGTTTCATTTCAATTATATAAGAGCATATGTTGTTAAAATTAACTTTCATAATACACACATAATCATGAAACCTCTATCATTTATATTAGTAGTCTCTGCTTGAGGCCCTGATTTCTTGATATCATATTTTATTGAGTTTGACATAGTGATTGACTTACCTAACAACATTAGCACATACCATAGTATTTTGTTCATACAAAAAGTCTTACCAAAGAAAATGAACAGAAGTTGGAACTATCACTGTTACTTTAGAAACAACAGTTGTTATGCAAATTTCTCACATTTATTTTTCTTATTATTCTATCTTGTATTTACTAGTAGTTTAGTTTAGATGGTAACATGTACCATTTTGACTGTGATTTTTCAACATTCCTTAATTTTTAAACTTTTTTGTTACCCAGCAACTACCACTTTTAAGATAAAGCAGAGCTTTTGTCATATGTTAACAGCATTGTATAACAAAATTAAATTATAAAATTATAGCAGTTAAAATACTTTGGCATGGTAACAGTCAGGCAGATAAACAAAATACTGTAAACCTCACTCATGTAGAGGTGGTAAGGATTGATTTGAATCTGTTACTTCTTACACTGTCTTTGTATTCTTAGGATGATGAAACAGCTTTACACTATGCAGCTTACAATAACAATGTTGTCCTTATTAGGGCAATTATGAATAAAACTGTTCAGATTGATGTTAAGAATAAGGTAAGATAATTAAAACTAAAACAATGATAAAAATATCCTTTATACATGATGGCATTTCTGAGATGAGAGTATTCAGCATATCACATGTCCTAAGATCGTTTTGACCATCACTTACCATGTATATATACATAGTATACTTTATCATTTTATGTAATATCTAAAGTATGTTTTCAATGAAATGAACTCACATATAGTAACTGCTGATGTACATGGCAACTGATGAGTTTAAATAACTCGTTCTGTGAAAATTCAAATATAATGCAACTGATCAAGATTCAATGTAGTTAAAAGTTTCTAAAAGTAGAGAATCATCTTTGATGCTTGTTTCTAATACTTATTCATACAAGCATTTATTGCATTCTTTTTCTAAATCTTGCCATCAGAGATCTAGTAAATAGAATGGCAACACTATAACATATCTATATGAATTGAATTTAAAAAAATGTGATATAGTAATATGCCACAAAGTTGTTACCTAAAATTTCTAATATAGGCCCTCTCCAATATAGGTGCCCCTCTAGTCAATTTCCATGTTTACATGTTATAATATTAGTTTATATTTTCTTTTGTAGTTAATTTATGGTTTCTGATTAATTAGAACTAATGTAGGCCGAACTTTCAATGCATGTTTGTATTATGACAATTGAATTTACACATTTATTTAAATTAGTAATAGAGAGTAGTTGCTTTGGACTTTAGAAAGAAATACAATAAAACGACAAATTATAGAATCAACATTTACTACAACAGCTGTGTACGTTAGTTAGTTCATTTGTGTTGTTACTATCACACTTGTTTTGAAGTAGTTTTAAACTAAGCTCAAACATTGTTATCATCACATGTGATGGCCATGACCATATGGAATTACTTGGTCTTCATTACTGGCTAACTTGATTCTAATCACACACACACACACACACACATATATTGTTAATGATGCAATTCAGTTGTTAAATTATTAATTATCTAATGATATAAGCATTCAACAGCAACATATTTTTTTGGACAGTACGATATGTTTGAAGTCTGATGCACAAAAGTTATATCATCTATCTAGTTCGTGGAACATTATATAGTAAAACTATTGATGGTAGACAATTTTAGCCACAGGTCTGCATTCTTAAAAATTGTTTTAACAAGCACTTGATTTGTAACTCCTAAGATAATGTAACAGACAATGTAGAGATCATTATTTACTATTTAGTTTTACATCAAGCTGTGTTGGTCTCATGTCAGAGGATTAAATAAAGCCCAAACATTATATGGACAAAAACCCAAAGTTTATTGGATCTACCATCTGTTCAAATTTCATTACCTTATTAAGTAATACATAATTAAATAATATAAACACAACTTGTATAATCTAGTTTATCATTTTCAACATTGATAAAACCAGGTCATATCTTTTAAGTCAATACATGCAATTGTAATAACAATGTTTCATTTTGTACTATTTATCATTTTAAATGTAATGTCAACAATATTACAGGACATTTACGCAATTCTTTCTCACATAGAGTGGAAATACACCACTTCATGAAGCTTGTTCTAATGGTTCAGTTGATGCTATCAAGATTATTTTATCATCTGGACGAGTCAATCCAATGTCCAAGAATAATGATCAACAAGCACCTATGGAACTGATTCCTGCAAATCACAAGAAGCGTTTTGAAATTTTAAAAATGTTTGAACGATTTCATCAATGTCAAGCTGACTTCCCCGTGGAATCCTATGGTAAAGTCGTTATGTGTGGCGACATTGGTTCAGGGAAAAGTTCTCTTACTGCTGTCATGATGGAACGAGCTAAGAAACCAGCTGATCACAAGTTTCATCCATCCGAACATGTCACAGTAGAACCACTAACAGCTGGTATTAAACCACATACCTTTACAAGTCATGAAATTGGGAATGTTGTCCTCTATGACCTCGCCGGTCATAAGGAATATTACAGTAGTCATGCTGGTGTCCTGAAAAATCTAATGCTTAGCTCACCTGCTGTGTTTTTGGTCCTTTCCAAGCTAATTAATGACGAGAAGACTATGAGAAAAGAGTTATACTACTGGTTTAACTTCATTGAAAACATCAGCAAAGGAATGACGAGTTCAAAGCGATCACAAATTATTGTTGTTGGAAGTCGACTAGATGAGCTGACTACTAGCTTGGATGAAATATCTGGATTGGTTCATGATGTTGCTAAGAAAGCAATCTATTCACAAGAATTCTATGGGTTTCTACCAATGGAATGCCATCGTCCTGGAGGTAAAGGAGTCAAAGAGTTTATTGTTACATTGTCAAAGAGCTGTAAAGCTGTTCTAGATCGATCTGACAAAATTAGTTTTTATTGCCACGTCCAATATTCCTTCCTACAGCTTCTTCAAAGAGTAGCTATTAGTTTAGAAGAGTTATGTGCTTTATTAAAAGAGCGTAATGATCCTTCTCTTCCATCTGAAATGTCAGTGTTACTTGAATTTCTGACCACTTTGAGTGACAAAGGTCTCATTTTATTTCTCAGAAATGAGAAAGATCAAAGTTGGATAATTATAGATATGGATGTTCTACTTTCTAAAATCAATGGTGTCCTCTTTGCTCCAGCAGAAATGAAGCATGTATATCGAGATATGGCTAGTAATACTGGCATTGTACCTCTGTCAGCTCTCAAAAAAGCATTTCCTGATCACAATACTGATATGTTAGTTGGTTTTCTTATAAGCCTGCAGTTTTGTCACATGATTGAATCTAACATATCAGCATCAATACCTCTGTCATTAGATCAGCTACTATTTTTCCCAGCACTTATCAGTACTAAACCTCCAACTAATATCAAAATAGAGAATGGGTTAGGATGGTGTCTGTGGTGTCCAGATCCCAATGAATTCCTATCTACACGATTTCTTCATGTCCTTCTCCTTTGGCTTGCCTATACTTACCACCTTGATCCAGAAAGTAAACCTGGTGAAATTGATGAGACTAACCCTGATGTTCAATTGTTAGTTTGTCCTTGTACAGTATGGACTAATGGTATATATTGGAAAAACATATTTGAAGTTGTCGTTGAAGTATCTGAACACAATCGTTGTGTTACAGTACTTACATCAAACAAAGAAATGGAGAAAAGTCGCCAAGTTTTTAACACAATCATTATGGAAGTCCGGAGTCTTAAGAACCAGTTTTGTTCATGTACAAGTAATGAATATATGATTGCACCAAATCAGGTATCTACTGCTCATACTCTTGAGGTCCGTGAACGCACACTTTATTCAATAAAATATGTTGCTTTTGCTGTTCTTACTAAAGCTAATGTTACCGACACAGATGGCAATTCAACAATTGATGTCAAAGAGATTGTAGGAACTAAAGATCCATTTCTTCTCATTGCTCCTTTGGTAACAAAAGCTCTGTTCGATACAAGTAATGCTTTGTTACCAGTTCATCTTCAACACATTCAAGATGTCTGTGATGACACATTTTTATCATCTGTTGAATGTACTCACATCTCTATAAAGGAGCACTGTAGCCATTTGAGTGTCTTTGCTGGACATAATCCTTTGGTAAGTGAATGTACTATTACTTATTTACTTTTAGTGTACATGTAACAATGTACATGTAGTTTTAATTTTGAAGACTGTCTTATTGTATTGCTTTATCTGCATTATGTACAGGATCTTGCCTCACCTCTATTAACTGAGCGTGACATTATAGATGCCTCTAAATCACTTGTTAAGAAGACATGCCAAGGTTAGTCTCTGTTTAGTTGGGGATGTTGTGTGTTATTAATAAAATATCAATTCTCTGTTTATTCAAACAAATTACTAAGTACACTAATGTAATTTTTTGCAGGCCAAGTTACTACTTCTGGCATAACATTACTTCCATTGTATGAAAAAGTTCCTAAGGAGCTATTAAGTGAGTCAACATACAAATACATGCTTGTTTATTCATATTTGAAATGAACATTATAGAACAAGAACCAGATAAGGCCAACCTTGTGAAGGTACTAGACTGTGTAAACTGTGAGTGGAGAAGAATTGGTATACAGCTTAAAATAGAGTATAATGACTTAGAAAATATACAAGACAATGTACCATATAATATAAGACTATCGAAAGTTTTGCAGCTCTGGATAGAACAGAGAAAGCGTGAGGTCTCCTGGGACACAATTATTACCATCATTAAGAATCCACCTTTAAACAATGCGAATGTAGCTAATAGAATCTGTCATTTTTTATTGTATGAGTATGATTCTGACCATCAAGGTATTCAATTAACTTATTCACAATAGACATCATATAATATTATATTCTCTTTTACTATAAAGGTCAATCATTGGAGTACCAGCAAACATGAAATTTGTTCGGTTGCTCACAACAACGATAGTGTATATATGTGTATATTATATACATGCATGTTTGATGTATCTATGTTTATTACATTGCTTACATTAAATATCTGCTGCAAAATATTTAAACTCTATTAGTTATTTTGTCAACAGTATATACCTTTAATTATATAATGTGCAACATCTTTAGTGTATGTGTGTGTGTATTTTATTGCTGCTTTATTTTAGAATTGCAGTTCAAGCTTTAAGTTTAATTTTATTTTGATCTTATGAGCTATATGTATTGATGTTCTGGTTTATTTTATATTATGCTATATAATATTGTAGTGTATATATACATACATACATATATATATATATATATGTAAGATATGAACCTCTTAAGATTTTTTTAATAAAAACAGTTTGTTATAAATTTTAAACAATACAGAGCATATTAAATGGCCACACAGCTTAAATTAGTTTTCAAGCAAAACTACAGTGTGCATTAATATACTTCACATTCCTGTAGATAAATATGCTGTGCATAGTTGATGGAGACCATTCTTGTCATAGCAATTAGAACAATTAGTGGTGACTTATCAGGCATCCCTATTTTGATCGTAACACTTAAGAGTTCAAATTTAAAGTTATTACATCTCTCTCAGTGGCTGACTTTCAGATCCAGAGGAGATTCATCAATTTCTTTATTGAGTAGTCATTTCAATTAATAATCGGATACCAGAGAAGATAGCAATTTTCGCAAGAATAAAGTAAAATTAAAATACACTCACATAAAATTGTTTTAAAAGCCACATTACGAAATGTAATATCTAATAAAATATAGTCAAGTTTGAATACACTTGAGAGCCATAATTCACATGATATAGAAAGTGACTGTATATTAATATGGGACCATACATGTAAACAAAATTCTTACGGCAGAGTGTCAATAACTAACATGCATTACATGACTTTCAAATGAATTGACAGAGATGAAAGAATTTTTCTTGTACGAAGGTCATCAAGGCAAATAAAGATTTTGAGAAAGCTAACTTTATCAGCTCATATGTTAGCACATCTTGTTCAATGCAAGCAGCTTTTATGGAAGTCTCAAAAATAACGTTTCCTTGCAGGCTTGCACTGAAGTTTGTAAAATTTAATTATTCATGTAATTAGAGGTAAAGAGTTTCTCTCAATGTCAAAAGGAGACCAAATGTATGACCAGTGAATGTTTGAAGTTGAACGTTCATTGATGTTGTGGTTGCCATCTTTTAATTAAATCAGTTAAAACATTGTTCCTTTCTTATTAAGTAAACAGTGTTAAATGTGCACAGATTTTTTCAGGAATCATTTTCAGAATGTTGTTGTTATTTATTAAATAGACTTCATTTGATCACCATACCTGGAATATTTCACGTTTAGCTCACCTGTTGTGTTATTGGTTCTAACAAAGGTATCAACAACAATAAGATATGATTGGAATGATCATACTACTAATTTAACACCTTTGAAACATCAGTAAAGAATTAAAGACTTCAAAGTGATCAAACAAATTATGATTATTGGTGGTCTTCTGAGTACTAGCATATATCCAATATCTCAAATTGTTTTGTGAGGTTGTTAAAAGGGTGACCTATTCACAAAAAATCTGTGAATTTCTACCAGCTAATATAATGAGATCATCTTGGAGGGAAGATAGTCAAGAGTTTATCATTACATTGTCACAGACCTATAAAGCTGTTCTCAATTCATCTGACACAACTAGTGTTTATAGCCACAACTGGTGCTGAGAATAGTGATTGTTATAATGAGGCTATTCACTGTTGTCATAAATTTTACATAGTCCCCTCTATATAGAAAGATGAGTAATGCATTTATTGCAAGCATTGACAAGATTACTTAACACTTGTGCTAATGTCTCATTTCTAAAATCTAAAATGTGATAACTGCAGCTTTTTGGTTACTTACATTGGTTTTACAGAAACCTAATACATGATTCAAATCCAAACAACATACTTCTTATTTTCAATATATGGGCTGCTGTTTGTATTAAAATTGAATATATTTAATTAATGATACAGTTAACAAGATATGACTTACTTTTTAATTCAAGATATGATTTACTTTTTAATTCTCATTATTTGTTAAATGACTTGTGATTACTAAATAATGCTTGATTTTTTAAATAAAGTATGATTTACTAAAAAGCATGATTTATTAAGTAAATAAGAAGTAAATCAAGAAGCATAAGCATTTATGCTTCCAAAAAATAAATGCTTGAAGCACTTAAAACTGCTTGAAGCATAAGCACTTTTGATCAAAATTTCTTCATATAAACAATTCTTTTATCAAAGTCAATTTTTAAAATACTTATTGTTAGATGATATAAACATTAGTTTATATGATGTAGCATCTGTCAGTTGGCATTTCTCTGACCTAAAGATCTTGCTTGCTACACTAAACAGCTGCACTGCCACAGCAGAGAATACAGGAACTTCCAACACACCATGATTGCAAAAGATTATTATTGGATGTGCTAAGTGCACAAATAACTTGCAGCCTATGTGCTTAAAGTGCTTATAAAGTGCGTTAAAGCACTGATGTTATAAAATGCCTAAACACAAGCACAAACATAAATGCTTATACATAATAAATCCTTGAAAGCACCTCCAAACACTCCAAAAAATGTGCTTAAAGTGCTTTCAAGCACAAGCACTTAAGTGATTGCCCCATGTCTGGCTTGTATGTTAAAGTCATTAGCACTTAGACCGTGTCAGTTAAGATTTTTTTATACTATTAATTCTGATAACTACTGAACAAATTGTTTTATTAATGGAGAGGAACAGCAATAAATGTACTAAGTATATATTATTATCAATGAAAAGGTACCATATATCTCTTCTACCCAAAGATAAGAACATTTGTCATTTTAGGTCCATTTTCAAAATCTCTTATCTCCCTGACTGTTGACACTTGTATGAGAGAAATAGTGTAACATATAATTACACAAGTCAAATAAGTTTGTTTATCATTCATATTTGAATATATTGTTGTTCATAGCAAGTAGTCAATAGCTAGTAATAAAAATAGACTGACCCAAATAGAATTAATTATTAGAGCAAAGTATATTATTGTACAACCACATTAATTTCACACACTTGATTCATTGTATATCATATTGGTGTTTGTAGAATATATGGCTCAATAATTAGTAGAGAAAACTACTTTTAGAACAAGTAACAATGATAATAAGTTGCTACTTGCGCAATAACTATACATTTATAAATCAGTAGTCAATAAATTTTATTAGTCAACCAGTGGTTTTGTTGACTGGATTATACATCATATTATCAATGAGTGTCACAACTCACACATTTGTGAGATGATAGTTGTAAAATTACTAAAAGCTTGTTTACGCAAACTTATGTTGAAAATTATTTACAAAGAATAATACATTTTCTTTGACATTCTATCTCTGAAGCAGCTGAGTGTTGTACTCAAGTGTCTTCCCATAAAAAGTCTACTTTGTTAACTGATAACCCAATTCTATGTGATCACTACCTTATTAGATAATCCATATATTCATTAATTAATTCAAAATTCTTTCACAATTGTATAAGTATATGTTGGGTAGTTAGAGATCCAGTGTACTTGAATATTATTGTTATTGTTTATATTTCTATTTCTCTGGTTTTTGTTATTGTTTACTTAGCTATTATTATAAGATCCTTACTATTCATTCACCTACTATTGTTAAAGTACAGCATTTGTTCTTTAAAATATTAAAGGTTAAAATGCTAAATGCTTAGGCTGTTTTTTGCTTTTTGCGCATAAGGCAAAAGGTTTATTGCAAATTCAAAATCTTCCCTATAGCTTCTCTTATTATTTGAATGACATTTAAACATATTGCAGTTTGCTCATAAGGCAAAAGGTTTATTGCATTTTGCAAAAGTTTATTGTATTTTGCTCGTAAGGTCAAAGGTTTATTCTATTTTGGACATGAGGCAAAACGTTTATTGCATTTTTGGACATGAGGCAAAAGGTTTATTGCATTTTGCACAAAATGCAAAAGGTTTAGTTAAAGTAAAGCCTCCAAAATATCCCCCAAAAAAGTTAGACACAAGAGTTCCCCAAAAAATCTTCACAAAAAATATTTCATAAATGCAAAATACAACAAAAATAGACAAGTTTCTTGGGAAATCTTATCTTTGTCGAGAGTCATTAACAATTAACATAGTCTTGAGTCATAGCTTCAGTCATTTTGCACATAAGGCAAAGTTATCTGCAAAATGTTTAGTTAGACTAAACATTCTGATCATGATCAGATAGACAATCTTACTCCATAGTAGAGAATAACAAAGAAATCGTTTGAGAGTAATAAAGAAGACAGCCAATCATGTTCTTTGAAAGAGTCAGTCTAGAAAATTAAAAATTGGATGTGGCCACAATGTTCAAGCCACACCTACAGTCACACTTAATTACTATGTTCTGACTAAATTGAGAATAATTAAGTGGAATTACTTGTTCTTTTCACTTGATTGTCATTAAGAGCACTTAGATATGTGTTATAGAAACCAATGTATTAATTATTTTTTGTTGGAAGTACTTGTTTGTTCTATTTTGTACATTGTACAAATATAGTTTGTAGCTAACACTAAATAATGTGTTTTGTTATAGATAATGAACGATAGTACTGGAATCTTTGCTATATATATGTATGTGTGTGTGTGTGTGTGTGTGTGTGTGTATTAGCTGCATTGTAGCATACTTCTTCATATATTAATGTAAACTTGCTAATATACTTTTTTAGATTTCTATTGCTAGCATAATTTTTTGCATTTGCTCTAACACTATCTTTATTTCTTTCTGTTATAAATAATATCAAATGACTGCTGAAGATCTATCAAAATCAATATGGACAGGTAAACTAATTAATGATATATCATTTTATTTTATTATTAATTAGGAAGGTTACCTCATGATATTTTTGTTTCTAATTGTCAATGATTTTGTTGGACTTTATTTATCTACTTAATTAGTTTAGAATGATACTAATTTAATACATATGTATTATTAATATCTTTTATATTCTGGCAGATTGAAATATGTTAATTCTAGATATGTATTGTTTATTTCATTATTCTTGATGTCTAATGTTGAGCTACATTGTCATCAATTCATGTTCTCTTACAAATAATGGTTGCCCAATTCTATATTAACTACAGGTATGGTACTAACTAATGGGAAAGAAATGGTCTCAACTTGACAGGAAATACTCTATTCTCTAATGATCTTGTCTCTATACCTTAATAACTAGATGCGTTCAACCTAACTATAGTGAAACACTTGTACATTAATGATACTCTAAGTCTTGTATTAAATGCAGAAGCATCAATTCTTCAAATGAATCTTATCAGAGTAGACAGCTGCTAAAATCCAGACAATTTTTATACTGGTTAGCTATTTAAGCATTTTTGAAATTTTAACTTGTATCATAACATCAAAATAGCTTTCTATTAGGAAATGAAAAGAGTGAACATTATGAAGAAAGAACTACGAAAAGAAGACTGTCGGATAATAATTATTAGGACAAAAAGGCAATACTTTAGAAGAAGTCAGTGATTAATTTCAAATCTATAAGTTTGAAATGTGACAAACTGTTTGAAGTCCCACCAAAAGGTACTTCCACTAAAGACAAGTTGATTCTTCTTGAAGAGATAATTCTTAACACAACAAAAGTATGACTAGTTGTAAAAATTGACCAGAAAGAGCATTTCAGTATCACTATCAATGAACTTACAATACCAAGTACTATATTATAGATCTTATTTCATTTTTAAGAGCAATTAACATTTACATTATTTACATGTATTTGCTGTTCATTTTTTGCTGGTCACATTTGGAAAAAGATTGCAAGTAAAATCTATAAGTTTCACAACCTAACACTATGATATTACAATGTAATGTACTAGACTAAGAGGCAATAGATATAAACATATACATGTATCTAATAAGTAATAAGTCAAAATAAGTTATGTTTCTACCTCCAGTGAGGTCGCCATTGGTACAGTTGTATACTTCTATCTGCTCACAAAAAACATTTAATATATAAAACTTATAGATGTACCTTCATTGCACTCGTCTTTTGTCCATTAAGTTCTGTGTAGACAGAGTCTGACAAATAGTGTTGACAGTCTTTATATACCTTACATGTACTATTCCAAAACAACGCAATACTTGATAATTCTATACTATAATACTGAACGTGACAATAAATAGTATAGTTGTCTGCTTGTCTGCTTGTGTCAAAATGTTTGTTTAATTTGTTAATTTCATATTACTAATGTAAAATATCATTGTCTCTTCTTTATGTTACAACAAATAAAAATTGGTACTCTGTCAATTCATAACCTGTAACTTCTGTTGACATGAGAGAATGCAAAAAAAACTTAAAAGAAGGGGTTAAAAATTTGATAACCTCTGGCTAATAATTGTGTGGAGAAACTAGTACTGTAAGAAATACAACTGCATGTATACAACTATTATATATTAGACTTTTTAACAAATGTGGTCTCTTTTTTTAAATCAAGTTACATATTTTTAAGACAAACGCAATTCCTATACTTTATAACATATTATTGACTCTGGTCAACTTGAAAACTTACTTGGTATCATACTTTAACTTGTTGTGATAAGGAGTAACATTTATATTAAATTACACAATGCAGTAAATAAAAATGTTTGAATAAAATAATTGTTAAAACAGTACAAGTTTGTTACTATACACTATTATATATTAGACATGACAAACAACATAACATTATCATCTAATATTGACACAATCAACATTAGTCATCTTCATTAAACAGCAACGATTCTCGTCTCATTACCACTGGCACCACTGACACTGAACTGGTTTCACATATATAAGCAGGGGATCCAGGAGACATCAAAGGAATATCTGTATCATCTAAATTAGAAAATGGTGCAGGTGTCTTGTATAACATTTTGACTTTGTAGTTATTTTTTGTAAGCAAGACTTTAACAGACGATGCATATGATAGAGAATAATTCCACAGAATACTACAAATGACACTGGTACCATAGCAATACTTAACATGTCACTTAACTTTGACTTTTTACACCTTTGTACATTCATATAAGCCATAAACATGAGGTTAAGAAAAAAGACATCTCCTGACATGCCAAAGGTAAATGTTGATATATTCCTTTTAAAATGAAGTACATTGATATAATAACAATTAAAATACATGTTAGTACTTGTGGACCAATTCACTGATTTGGGGAGTGGTTCCTTAATCTTTTGCCAGTTTAAAATAAATCATACTCAACTGGTTAGACTATTATAATATAAAACATGTTATGTAATGTTATATTAACTCTAATAATTAGATAAGCTATGAAATATTTTCTTAGAAATGGTATATATACCTAATTTCAAAAATCTTTTGTGTAATACTAATAACAAATATCAATTCTTAGAAGAGATGAGATTCTTAAAAATTAATATTCTTATATCTCATTATAAATATGTATAACATTCATAATATCAATATACTATCAAGTAACATAGGAATCATGGTAATTGAAATTATGAACTATATTAGTCTATAGGTATGCTATAGGATATCATTTAATATATAAATATGATAATAGTCCAGTATTTCAAATCTGAACAATGTTTTGACATCACTTTATCTGCTCAATTATCTCATTCAAGTTTTAAATATAATTATAAATAGCCATACATTTATCCCTCAAGGTCATGGACTGGTCATTGAATAACATATAGACTTTAAGGTTTCCTTTAAGACACAAGAAATTTAAATCCTTAATAAGGATTTTTTTATTCATTTTTTAATGCGGAAGAACAAACAGATGATGCAAAGTATATAACATTGAACCAATTAGTTTTATACCATTATTCACACCTGACATTGGTAAGAATGATGTTATATGTCAAGTTCACATAAATTTGACTTATGTCGTGGTTGTTAATTTAAATTGTAATAGATTCCTTTGTTAAACAATATAGAGTTTTTGTCTATTGTTAACAAAATAACATAGCAGTAGGTTGTATGTCATTGATGCTCTGTTCAGGCCCTGAAGAACAATAACAGTGTCTATAATCTTGTTTTTTTCTATATATGTGTGACTACATTCATATCAACAAAATGAGATCTCACTTTGGTGCCAAATAGGTGAAAATTAAATTCCACTAAGACCCCATACCACAAAACAAAGTAGGATTCCTTTGTGTGAAATACATTCATGACTATGCTCAAAAATAGGCCGGATGACCAACTGCTAATAGTCAAATGGCAAGCAATTAGGAGAGCTTGCATATCCAAATGATTTATAAACTAAACAGTGAATACTGTACACATACATATGTGAGTGGATACAAGTTATAAAGTGTATAGGTGTACTATTAAACACTACTTAATTGTTTTTAATAGAAGCTAACATTTTGCATTAAAGGTTATTGTGCTTTCTGAAATTCCTAGCTGACTCTGCATTTTAACTTTTTTCAAAGCAGTAACACACACATAAACATGCAAATAGAGACAGAGAATAGATCATAGATATTCAGATACCATATATACTTAAACACATTCCTTCTCTTTTAGGAAATAGAATCATTTAAAGTCATGTATACAAGTATAGCTTATAGTTAATTAAAACATTTGTTATATAAGCTGCCATCGTTGTTGTTAACAATGAAAATCATAAATGCAGGAATTTATCAAATGTTCTATTTTCATATGACTGCCCTCTTCATCAAAAGTAAAACTAAATTGCTAACACATTGTTCTAAACTATAGTCCAACTAAACCTTTATGCATTGTGTGACAATACTTTGAATTTGTTTTAATTAGACAGTTGTCAGATTCAATGGAGTTGTAGTGAGTGTGTTTTTAATATTTCATCACATATATGGTAATACATTTTTTCCTTTTTAGTGCTCCATCAAGATGATGACTATTCAGTGTTTGTTTTTTAAATGTGCATGTTTAGTTAAATGTTTATTGTTTAAGCAATTTGATTCCATTGACTACATATATTGTGTTGTTAAGAATATCTTCTGTACTGTGTCTGATGACTTTTTTGATGATAGAGATTCTTAGTGTAGTCTGTAGAATGTTGTGTTACTCATCTCATGATAATTTACATGTTGTATTACTGTATGCTGTGTAGTCCTGAGCATTTTTACAGGAGCATTGACACAGACTATAGTTATGAAATATTGTGTACGTAAGTACCTTCATGGTATGTTCAATATTAGTGTTTTAAACTGTAGTGGAAAGGAAGAGTCCATTGGTAATTATCATGAGCCTGGAGTTGAAAAGGTAATTATAGTTATGTTATATAATTAAACTATCATCTAATTATCAAGTTTAGCTTCATGCACTAATGGTGAGATTGATACACAGATTGTATATTACTCTAATGTCCTAATCATTGCAGTTATACATGTTTATCTGTCACTGGTACCTGGAAAAATTCATTTGAACTCTAATTTCTATGGATTTAATCTATTTTAAGTGTTACATATTTTAAGAAGTTAAGTAATGGTCCACATTCAGGTACAAAAGCTGTTATCCAATAACTGACATATTTAGGACTTATATTTTTCTGTAGTCTGTGGTTATATGCAGCTCTTACCTGAATGACATTGTTGTTGGTGTGACATGTAAACAGTTCACTTAATGGTATCTGATACATATATATTATGTTGTCCAAAACTGGTATGGTGTATATTACTATTACAGGTTCTCTTGCAATATCCATTACTGTTAACTGCAAATTTTTTATCCCAAAACTTATTATATTTGTGGAATGAATGATTGCCTAGATTAACAAGAGCTCTAACTATTACTTATCATTTACTCTTCCTCTAACATAATAACATAATATAATATAATATTGAGTTATAATGTACTCTCTAGTCTAGATAGGTCACTTAGTACTATATCTATATTCAAAAGGTGAGCACAAAAAGTCTTATACATATAAATCATACTATATGTTATTAATACCTTGTATGTGTACAACATGTACATATCTTACATGTAATACATCCATGTATAAGGACATACTACAATTTAATCAATATAATAACAATGTGTTTAAATTACTTTTAGAAGACATAACATGTTTAATGTTATATAAACACTTTAAAACCATTGATATATATATATATATATATATATATATATATAACAGTTTTCATTTCCTCCTAATTAGAATACTATAGTAATTAAAGGTTTTCATATTCAACCTAGTCCAACAGTGATATTGTACTATATAACTACTAGCTTGCTAAATCAGTGGTGTGTCTAATGCTTGATTATTATTGAAAAGTAGCAATACTAAATATAGGACAAATAAGTTAAAATATATTAGCAATACCTAATATAGGTTAAATATCTTTAAAATACAAGTGAAGTCCAGTAGTACCATATCTTGTCCCCTATCCTTTAACAGAAAGTATAATGAGAAACTTGGAACATTCTTAGATGGTATTCAGGGTGACATGGAGCATCCAATCCCAGATCCATAACCTTGATATAATCAGGAATGGTTTTAGTATAAGTACCCCAGGACACTGTTATGTCCCAGGTGGTACTAAGAGTACTATTTCACTTTGAATTCTAAGATGCTTGCAGCAAACTGAAGTCATCCTTATGTGCAGGAAAACAATCATATCCCTTAACACAAAGTACCCTGGGAAGCCTGGGAGATACTTAGATGGTCATTAGGGTGCCATGTAAAGACATATATCACCAAGTAGAAAGTATCCTATGATGCCTGGGAATTGTATATGGTCCTTGAGACACCATAGAAGCATTTATATCATAGTGCATCTCTGATAATTTTAACAATAAAAATTTAATATACCTAAATACAAGGTATATTAGGTTATTATATAAGTAGCTAGTCACATAGTTTATAGTGTTTAGATAGTTTATAGTGTTTAGATAGTTCCAGTATCCAGGAATTATACACAATATATACAGATATATTGAAACTGATTAAAATTAAAGTAATAAAAATGAGTCAGTGATAATTAGTACTGTAAAGTACAATATAACAAGAACATCCTTTCCTAAACATTTGATTTTTGTACTATGATGATAATCGTCATTTATACAAGTTTGCTAGTAATCGAATTTAGAGTGAATGATTCCTATTTGTGAAAGAAAGAGTCAGAAATCATACTTTTATAATTTATAAAGTCAAGGACAATTTTGATTTTACTGTAAACAAGTAATTAATATTCAACATATATTCATAGATCTTGTGACTAGTAATAAACATATATGTAGTGACTATGAATATATAATAACATACATGATATGAAATGATATGTGTTAATTCATCTATATAAGTGACGCAGCTATAAGATAGTTCAAGTAACAAGTAAAGACTACTGTATTGTGACTCATGTCTGATGATACTAAAGACAAGTCTAAACCTCTCGCCAACCCTCCATTTTGGCGTGACGTTAGCAACAAACTGGACAAAGCTATGGGTTGGGAAGGAGACTACAAAGACGAGAGTAGGGTAAGAGCAATTATCCATGCAGGGTGGCACAAAGGTGCTGAAGTGTGGAACGATAATCCTAAGGAAGGGGATCGAGCTAGAGAACAATTTAATAATGCCACTCGCCCACCGAGTCCACCCACACAGAAGGATAAGGAGAAGTGACTTATAATTTAGCTTGTTTTGGGTGTTTTTTTTTCATATATTTACCTTGATTATTAAATTCCATGTAAGTATTGTCACTTATACGTAATTTTAAATGGAACTTGAAGGTCATGTGTTTATCTAATTTATGTAAAGAGTTAATGCAGTCAATAAAATCTTTTATGCATTAAACCACGCTCATACATGTAATGTCAATTTTTACTGTGAGCTACTACAGTCACATCATAGACATGACTCAAATTTTAATAAAATAATGAATATTAAAGTTTCTCTTTCGATTTTTATCACTGTAAAAGACAATATTATTCTATCTTGCTGTTTAGATTTTCAAAAGTTATATAATAAAAGATTATGCTTAATTGAAATGATTTACTTCAGCAGTTCCATCAATGAAGTCATAGAAAACGATGAACAAGGAAGGGATAAAAAGGATAAAAAAGTTTAAGAACCGAGTTATGCACGTACATTTTAGAATAATCTACTTATTATACATACAACTACATATACTCACTTCATTATAACAATTGCTTTACAGGAAAAAAAAAAGCAAGACAACTTTGCTTTCTCAAAATACGTAGCATTTGGGAATGGCGGAAAAATAATTCGGATGTTACACAATAATTATATGTTTCCGACGCTTCCCAATTTATACAATTAAAAATTTCGTTGACATAAAAGACAAACGTAATTGTCATTTTTAAGATTTATATCTAAAGATATTATTACAGATAATAATTAGCCAGTTCCTATTCCATATAATCCTAATAGGTCACTAAATCTTTCAATATACTAAATTTTGTATTACTCTTTGTATTATTTTGTTATGTCAATATTCTCCTAAGAAGAGGTATCATTATTGGTCTTGTGTTAATTTGAGTATATATTTGTGATGGCCTTTGGTGTAATTTGGGTAAATTAAACAAAAAAACATTTTACCTCACAACATAAGTATTAGACAAGCTACTGGTCACTCTACAATACACAACATAACTTCATCCTTTGTCTCTGTCACTCATCTCTCTCTCTATGTCTTGTCTTTGTTAATCTCTTGCTCTTTGTCCATTTTATTGTTCTCTTAGTCTCGATATCTGTCACTCTTACACACACTCTCATCTCTTATTATCTTATATCTGTCTGTCTGTCTCTCTTCACTCCCTCTCTCTTTCGATATCTCTCTTTGTCTTTCTCTCTCTTTATGTTTATAATCAAATTACAAATATCAATTATGATAAGAGTAATTCAACATGTATTAATGCATATATCATTATTTATTCTTTATATACTCTGCTCATACAATATTTTTAAATATGAAGTACACTAATCTTGCATAGCAAGACCGAGTTACTGTAAGGGTAGTTAGACTGTAAGTATACAGTTGTTTACAAAAATGACTGAAAGTTGGTAGACAAGAAAGGATTGTTGTATAAGTCATTGACTAACTTGACACAGCAAGGAGTCAAGGTTAACTACACTTTAGAAGGCAAATGCATAAACACAGAGAAGAAAATAAATAGTTGAGTACCATCTTCTTCAATGACTGCCGTACTTGCAGTTAACAATTTATACATGATAATAAACAACACTACCTAAAGATAATGAAACTGTATCAGCCTCTCACAGTGATTTTTAGGTATCAACAGTTTATATAGTAACTGAAAACTACAAGACATATTGAACATCATGTCACTACCATTTATTTTAATTAATAATAAAATTACAAGTTATAAAAGTTCTTTGCCTTGCTTGCCATCAAGAATGGAGCTAGAGAAGCTGTTACTTACTTCAGGCAACATGCATCAGTCATAATAGCTTTTTCAAGATAAAGTAAAAGTCATTAAAGTAACAAGATTCGACTTTGTAGATATAGTTAGTAAACAACACATAAAGTCCAAGTTCTGCTGACTATAACTTATCAAGTTTGTTGTAATTAGGAAACATTAGGTTTTTTAATAAATTATACTTCTGGTTGTGATTGGAGTAGACAGTAACATGTAATGATGTGTTATAATTAATGTCACTTAGGTATAGAGGGGTCAATGAATAAATATCATTAATAATATATATGCAATACCAATACTGTATGGGTACATCAATAACTGTTATACATGCATCATTTGTAATAGAATCAGAAGGTCACATGTATAAATAGATATATATATCTTAATATATTCAATTGACTAATAAAATCACCTATCTATTCAAACTTGTCAATAGAATGCATATTTTATTAAATCACATTTTAATCAAAGTTTTAACTTGGAAGTCTAGTGAGGAAATGAAGCTGACCAGAATGCATCATGTAGTGATATATAACAATGTACATGAAGCTTTAACTTTTTAACTTTTTTTATTGTACTGCCCTATCTATATTATGTACAGGATCTGTCTCCCCTCCATTAACTAATCTAAACGTGAATTATTACTTTATTATAATTTATTAATATGTTTGGCCTGTGATATCA
This sequence comes from Xestospongia bergquistia, assembly GCA_963965975.1. Taxonomy (NCBI): domain Eukaryota; kingdom Metazoa; phylum Porifera; class Demospongiae; order Haplosclerida; family Petrosiidae; genus Xestospongia; species Xestospongia bergquistia. The sequence continues at coordinate 72,577 of OZ014412.1, forward strand.
TAGCAATATTTTAAAACAAGACAAAATCATTAGTGCTCTGGCTTTGAAATCATAATTATAAAACACCTATACACAATAAAATGTTAGAAGTTTAATTACATAGCTAAAAAAATAAAGTGAGTGCTAAACTCTGAATTTACAAGAGTAATACAGACACAGTAAATGTTAACAATAGTACTTCTAATATGTTCATTGTTACCTAGCTTCATCACAAAAGGTATTAAGGATGTATGCAACATATGCTATGATATTTAGGGATGTTAAAGTATATGTACTCTGTTGGTAATGTTGAGATGAGATGAGTCAATATACAAAGTCCATGCAAGATAATTTTCATGATGTGATGAAGCTAGTTAATGATGAGCATATTAGAATTGCCAGAGTACTAGTCTAATACTTTTGTCGGGTTTTAAAATATTGCTGTGCCATCACAGGGCAAACATTTTAATAAATTAAAAAATAATTCACATTTAGATCAGTTAATGGAGGGGAGACAAATCCAATACATATATAGATAGGGCAGTACAATAAAATAATGTCAAAAAGTTAAACATGTACATTGTTATATTTACACTAAAAAATAAATAAGTAATACTACACTCAAAAAGGATTTTATCCACCAAAGACACTCAATTTGCTATAGTGCTCAACCTATACCAAATAGATGATAAATGCCACTTGTCAACAAGGTAGGTGGTGATAGAACCAGTCCTGTGTATGTATAACATCTTGAATGAGTGAAGAGGGAAATTTTCTCTTTGTCAGACTGTCTGTTGATGTCTCTTTATTCGAGTGATTGATTGTATTCTTAATTTTATTTTAAATTACACAATACTGTATAGCTACTATGTTGTGGTAATGTCATGATTGCTCTTCAATTTTCTTTTGTTCGGCACAATGGACATTGAACCACATCAATAGACTGAACATTCCACCATAGTATCTTTCCTTTGGAAGTTGGCACAAACAGAAAAAAATTCTATTTCAAAAGTTCATAGAACAACCAACCAATCAATTAATATTAAATCAGTGTAATAATTGATGGACTCATTTAATCAATATATTATTATAACGTTTGTATGTATGTAGATTATTTATGTAATATAGAAAACATCATGTAAAGTCTTTATTACTAATGTATTTATTGTACTATGGAATTGACTATTCATGTCATTAATTGATAGAGCTATGATAATAATATGCTGGACCATTACTATTAGTATGAAATTTATACATATACTTCAATATATTATGTAATCATACATGCAATCAAAATGTACATGAATTTTGGTTAAAAAAATTAACTTATTTTCAACATTGAACAACTATACTTATTAAAAGTTGGAAATGATATGATGCATGATTTGCACATGAAACATTCAAGTAATTGTCCACACATTGGAGTAGAAAATAGGAATCAAAATGGTCAAATCTATGGCATATCTAAGTGGATACAAATGCTGTTGCAAAAATTTCTAAATCGCTGAAATCTTTTTGGATCTGAAATTTTCACTTTTATCAAAATTCTTTCTCCTGAGTATTACTACATAATATGTACAATAACTTTTTAGATGCAAACAATCCAATCAATACAATTTACCATCAGACTAACTAATAGTTGAAAATCAAGCCCAATAGTAACCATTATAGCTGTTAATGCTTGTACCAGAGTTTAGAATTATTTAATGCTTATTCGATCACCAGTTTATGAGCAGATAGCTTTGATCAATGGATGCTGACATTGAAAGCCAGACCAAAACTGTTGTAGCCCTCCTTGGAAAAGTTCAATATAATTGTTCATTTTCCAAATTACATTACCTCAGTTGCTTTACAGGAAAAAGCGAGACACCTTTGCTTTCTCAAATTGCGTAGTATTTGTTCATGTAGAATGGGCGGAAATATTACCCGGATGTTTGTTACACAATGAAATGCACTAAAGGGCTTAACCTTCTTATCCAGAGACTTCTTTTTAGCCTCCTCAACTAACGTATCTCACGTGATGTGCAAGATGCTTATTGATGACTTAGTATTTCTTTTCAATCAAAGGGAAAAGAGCTAGTGCGTCTACTGGGTACTTGGTACTCTAATTGATAAAAGGTCTAATAATTTCCAACTTCTTAGTAAAATTTAGTGATTCTCCAATGACAACTATGGTACTAGTATTTCTAGTTCGCGCTCAATGTATCAACAAAGATAACTGCCAAAAGTTAGTAAAACTGTCATAATTTTCCAAAGAAGTATTTTTTCAAAAATTCTTACTTTAAAAAGTTGCAAAATGTCATAAGCTGTATGCAGGAGGTTTTTATTAAATTCTCGAGTCTTCACTGAAAGCTGTACCTTTTTTCAAAGATTTTTCAGACTTTTACTTTTTTCGTTCGTTTCACGCTCCTTTTGGCAGTATTCTTAAGAAGTACAGAAGTTTTGCTAGTGTCTACTATAGTTTGGTGGCTACCAGTGCCGTATTTTGCCGAGTTAAATCAGTTCAAAGCCATTTGCCCGGGTATATAACAGACACACACACATGACGCTATGCGCGCACGCGCAGCGAGGTTAATAATTATATGTTTCCAACACATCCCTATTTATACAATGTATGGTTTAATACATTGTATAAATATTGATTTCATTGACATAAAGGCTACAGACGTTGTCATTTTTAAAGATCTATATCTAAAGATGTTATTACAGATAATAATTAGCCAGTTCCTATTCCACCAAATGATAGTCCTAGTAGGTCACTATAAATGTTTCAATATACTAAATTGTATACTATTCTTTGTATTATTTTGTTATGTTGATATTCTCCTAATTGGAGGTATCATTATTGGTCTTCTGTTTATGTGAGTAAATATTTGTGTTGGTTTTTAGTGTAACTTGGGGAAACTAAACAAAAAAAAACATTTTACTGCACAACATAAATATTAGACAAGTTACTGGTCACACTATCAATGTGAAACAAACTACAAACATAACTTCATCTTTTGTCTCTGTTACTCTCATCACTCTCTCTTTGTCTTCTCTTGCTCTTTCTGTCCATTTCTCTTGTTTTCTTGGTCTTTGTGTCTGTCTCTCACACACACTCTCATCTCTTATTGTCTTGTTTCTATACGTCTGTATGTCTGTTTCTCCCTCCCTCCCTCACTCTCTCTCTCTCATATATGTAAGCTGTTGAAACAATTTTACACCAAAATATTACATGTACACCCCAAACTTCAAAATCTCTGCATCTCTAGGTTGTATCTTCCTTAGAGGCATCACAATCACTACAACTGGAGTTGTAACTAATTGTGAGTTTTCTACTCCAAATAGTGCTGGATCATCAGTAGAAGCAACTAGAGAAGCTTCTGTTATATGCAATGTCATAAATGAAATATGAACCCAACATATGGGTCAAGGCAATCTTAAAAGAATTCATTTCACTGGTAGCTTCTACCTCTACCAAGTGGTTTCTTCAGCAGAATATCATATGATCATGTATGCAGTTGAACTGACTCTTGTATACCAAAAACTGACAAGTCATCTCAATTCTAAAGATCATATATTTATGTCTATTATGTATATTATATATGGTTTATATTTTTAATAAATCAAATTACAAATATTAATTATGATAAGAATAATTCAACATGCAGATATCGTGTATTGATGTACATATTATTATTTTATCCTTTATACATGGTTCATAAAATGTTTTTCAATATGAAGTACATTAATCTTGCATAGTGAGACCCAGTTACTATAAGGAAGAGAAGGCTTGTTAGAATGTAAGTATACAGTTGCTTAGAAAAATAACTGAAAGTTGGTAGAAAATAAGGAGTGTTGTATAAGTCATACACAAACTTTAAAAAGCAAGGAATCAAAGACTACCTACACTTTAGAAGGCAAGTGCATTAACACTGAGAATATAATTAGTCGAGTACCACCTTCTTGAATAACTACAATTTATACATGACAATAAGCAACACTACTTGAAGAGTGTCTTACCTTCACAAACTGTATCAGCCTCCCCCAGTGACGTTTAGGGATCAAAAGTTGGATAGTAACTGAAAGGCTACAAGACGTATTGAATATCATCCATTACCATTCATTTGAATTAGTACTAAAATTACAAGTTCTTTGCTTTGATTGCCGTCAAGAGTAGAGTTAGAGAAGTTGTTTTAATTTTTTGCTTTATGGTTGAGTTCAAATTAAGAATACACAATTATTCTTTGTTCAAAATCAGCCAGCATTCCGTGAGTGAATGGATGTTTATCTCTTCATCTACCCTAATTATAGTTTTGAATTTAACTCTAAACAAGAATAGATGGTCAGTGTTAAAATATTTTATTAATAACTCATTATTTTCCAATTCTTCAATGATAAGAATTGCTCAAAGATTTCCATAACTAGAGGTTAATATCTATTATCCATTTCTTTGTACTAGAAAATGTTATGCTGGTCAAAGCTTGTACGGTAGCAACAGAATGGTCCCTCATGTTTTTATAAGTTAGCTATTGTTAGAATATCATTAATACTAGCACACTTTGGCAATTTTTTCTATCTAAAAGAAACAATATTTGAAAATAAATATATCTATATTATGTTATATAAAAAAATCTAGTTTGCACTGATTTTATACAATTTAGTGTTTGCTGTTTGTGTTTGTAAATGTAATTTGTACTTTATTAATAATTTGTACATTGATTTCAACTAAAGTATGTGACTGTAGTTTACATCTTTTCACTTTCACAATCTGACCTTTGAACTTTTTGATTGTAAAATCAATGTTTAACTAGTAAAGAATAGTATTAATTAGTTATGAAGAGACAGTTTTTGAAAAATGAATGGAATTCAAATTATTCTTTTCAATACTGACCTTGCAAATTCAAAGCATAGAGTCAAAGTTCCATTATCAACGCGGTGACAATAATTTTAACAATTAGACTTCAATGATTACATAATAATTTTATTTACATCTATATTGATTAGTTGAATACCGATGGATGAATTTCTGTATTTAATGATAATATTATAAACATTTTTAGAGAAGCAATAATCTTTAAAAGGTATTTTTGACAATTCCTACTTCAATATAATCTTTAGATATCAATTTAATCTTTCTTATTTGCAGCATTTGTCACAAGACAGTTGGCTTCAGTTTGTCCATGACAAAAAGTGAAACTAGATACTATTTTCAAATGGACTATGATGAATAATTATAAATGTGGATGGTAGGACCTGAAAAGATATACCAGTCTACAACGTAGTAAGTACACGTGTAGGATTACTTGTACAATAAAGTTATGAGGTCTGATCCCATAATAAAAAGCATCCTCAGATGAATGGTACATGTATATCCGGGGGTAGCTTTAAGATAAATATCTCTGATAATTATAATAATAATAGTTTCACATACTCTAATATACTGATTTAATATTTGTGTATCAAGTCAATAATTCATAATACTTTCACAATTAGTACTTATTACTGTAATGTATGATATTAACAAGAACATTCATTTTTAAGCATTTAAAATTAAATTTGTGTTATAATGATGACTGTTATATAAGTTTTCTAGTAACCCAACTTAGAGTCCATGCTGTTGTATTTGATTAAGAAAGAATCAGAAATCATACTATTATAATTTTAATGTCAAGGATAAGTTTGATTTTACTATAAAGAAGTTATTAACATTCAACATAATATTCATAAATCTTGTGACTAGTAATAAACATATATGAACACCTACAGTGACTATGAATATATAATAATATACATGATACAATAAACAGACTAGATATGAACACCTTCATTCACTATGAATATGTACTAAAATCAATGATGGGATAAACAATATATAACTGTTACTCACTATAGCTTATTATAAACATAAACAATTTAGGATTTCTGTGTAATGTAGAGGTACTACATTAAAGAATGGTAAGATGAACGAGATATATTCCTCCATTTATGTTTTATTAAATTGTAATGGCAATATAAATATTAATTGAGTTCTTGAAAGACTTTAGATACAATTAAACAGTTGTTCTAATAACAATATCTGACACTTGAATGTCCAGGACAATGTAAATACCATGTATACATATATATAATATATATATATGTATACTGAAGTATCTAAGTCTGTTGAAGAGTGCTCGATGTCGTTTAGACAGAGCGGGTTAGAACAGAATTAAAGGACAAAAGAACAGAGCTCTCGCTGTCTGACGATCGCATAACGCGTGAAACTCGGAGTAACAGCAACACAGCGAGAGCTCTGTTCTTTTGTCCTTTAATTCTCTTCTATATATATATGTATATATCTGAGGTAGGTGGAGCACTTAAATATCATCATGCTAATAGTGTCAGCATTGATTGATCATGTGAAGTATAATATGGCTTCCACAAACACACTTGTTTGTCCATCAGTTTTATCAAACATGAAATGAATGATACTGATAATAAAAATTATTGTGATATTGGTACCAATACTGATTCATATATCAGTGCAACACTAGTAACATACCTTGTAATGACCATGAGGTGAGTATAATAACATTCTACAGACTACACTACCATCTTCTGATAACAGAAGTCATCATACACAGTATAGGTACAACATATGTCACTAGTTGTTAACACATATATACATATGTATATATATATATATAATGTTTTGGTTATAAAGCATTTGGATATGCAAGTCACCTAGGTGCTAGTTATTTTAATACTGATACTCATTGATCTTACATTTAAATAAATTCATTTCACCAACTTCCTATGAAAGAGTATTGCTGTCTCTCGTCACAGGGTATCTTAGTGGAATTTAATTAGTACCTATTTGGAAATAAGGTCAGATCCATTGCTATGAATGTAGTTACTTTATAGATTATAATAAAAAAAATTATATATATTGTTGTTGTTCTCAAAACTTAAACAGAGCACCAATGAGATTTAATGTACATATGAAAATTTCAGTTACAAAACCTTTATATACATGTATTGATAAGTTCAGTTTTCTCCTCATACATTAGTTTGTTTCTGATACATCCTATTGCTGAATTTATTTCTAATACTGACAGGCAAATCTATTTGGTTAACCAAGGAAGCTGTTATAATTTAGAACAATAGCCATCAATTACGTATGTGAACTTGACATATAGCATCATTCTTAGCAGGTATAACTAATGGTATATAACTAAATGGTTTGATGTCGTATACTTTGCACCATCTGTACTTAACAAAATAAGAAATCCTTATTTATTATCTTTGTTTAATTATCATACATTTTAATTAACCTGTTGCTATGTTCTTTTAGTGTTTCACTAGTTAATATACATATATCATATGTAAATGTATTGTTATATACAGAAACTACTGGCACTGTGAATTTTTTGTTTTAATATCAAATGAAGTGTACAAATCATACAAACCAATAATTTATAACATAAGATACATATGTCCTATCAAGACATAAGTAATAATATATACTGAAAAATAGGACCCTAACTCGAAAAAAATAGAAATAATGCACTCAGCTATTTTATATGAGGTGACATATACTTTATGTTTGTAAAATAAGTGGTTATCAAACTTGAAACAACTAGTGACATATGATTTATTTGCTATTCAGTGTTATCACCAAAATATAGACTTTTCTTTCCGAAAAATTTAAATTGACTTGCTAAATATTGTTACTTCTGAAGTAACACATGTTAACTTTATTTTAATATTTATGCAGTAAACCATATCAGACAAACTTCATGGTGGTCCTTACCTCATGTGTGTTTAAACACCTGTAAAATTAGTCTCTCAACATATCACAAGATACTATGAATGCATTCAACAATGAAGTACAATAATAATCATAACATGTCAATAATAATTTATTTGTTCCAAAAAACAAATGTTTGCACTGAATGTGATGAATTTGTTTCATATGTTAAGGTTATATAAAACCTAATGCTTAAAAGCTCTAAATTTTTCCTATGATTTCTTCTGGTGCAATTCTCTGATGGCTACAACTTCAATATATCTGGTAAGTCATGCATAATTACAATCTATTTTACATTCAATGATCATAAGTAAATTATAGTCTTACAAGCCAGACAAACTCAAAACAGGAATGATTGGGTCTTGCCTGCTATATATATATATATATATATATATATATATATATAATATGTACTTATGTTTCCATAAACTTCTTACTTATCGTTTGTATGTGTAAAAAAATATATAAAATGTACTATTGTAGCCTCTACAATGTGACTACTCTTGAAACTAGACATTCCCTTTGTTTCGACTTTAGGCAAAAGATAAATTAAATGTACTATAGTACCATACTATAACAAACTGTCAATCTTTTTGTCATAAACATCTATGAAAGTTTAATTTTAATTTATTATTACTGTTATTACTTTAATAAAAGCAACAAAAAATATTAAAAAAATGAAAACTACACTCAGACAGATAAATCAGGGTGTTGCAAAACTGAGGCAAAAACATTAGGAAGACGATAAGTTAAGCTTATTTGCCATTCACTTAGACTTTGTAAGAGTTTTAAGTATTATAGTCAAAATGATTTTTGCAAAATTAATCAATACCTCAAAATACTGATTGTGGAATAAATAGTTATTGACAGGTGATACCCCCCACAATGGACAAAACAGCTGACATGAAGTTTGTTCAAAACAGTTGCGAAATGATTTCTTTTGCTTTAGGTAGGTTTTAAATTTTAAAGACATGTTAATTCTATTATGCTTTTGTATTTTTGTCTGGAGATCTGGATTTCTTAGTAGTCTAAATAAAGGGGAAATGTTTTGCTAAAAATTTCTACCAATAGTTTATGTATAAAAAGTTACTACAAGAGCATTTCAGGCACAAAGTCTACATAATTTACTATGCAGAAAGGACAATCATTGTGTTTTCTATTGTACATGAAGATCAAAAATGAATGACCATTATGCTCTTAAAGATGACTAAAACCCATTCTACTGATAATTCAACCAATTCACTGATGGAAGCCAAAGGCGCCCGTTCATTTTTACTTCGTAATTTCACATTCTGCTAACTGGAAACATGTCGCTTTGCTTCATTCTATCCTCGCGTTGCAACAAGTCACATATGTAACCAACACGATGTGATGCAAAGCTTTTCGTCATTATGTGAACCAGCCTTAAGGAAGACTTGCAGTGCTCCCCCTTCACTTCATTGAGCAATGGTAGGAAAGTATTAACCTATAAAAATGGTAGAACGGATAGTGCTAACCTTTTAATTAGCAGTAACCCAGATTATAGTAAAAAAAGTTTCTTAAAACTATGTCCACCGCACATATTCCATTCGCCCAATTTATTTATTAGGAAAATGGCGTTCAAGTAGAAAAATGAGAAGAGCTCAATGAAAATATTGATTATATATTGAAATATTAATATTTGATAGAAAAAAGCATAACAAAGATGGAAACATCAATAAAAATCTCCCTGTGTCTTGTAGACTGATTTAGGAGTTATTGCATTAAGGGAGTTTTAGATCATGAGGACGGAATTCTAATTCCTATTTCTTATTTCTTCTGTGAACTTTAGAGTATTTTTAAATTCCAATTAACAGCCCAGTTGATGAGTTGCAATTACGTATCCCTAACTCCATTTATGACATGTGCACCATTTCTAGGCTTTCTTGTTACTTAATGAAATGCAGAGTGTGAGTACTACGAGCTGTCTCTTAGAACTGAGCATAAGAGAGATGTTTCTAGTTGGGTTGGGTTGGGTTCCTGATTTTGATTGTATATTGTAGGTCTATTATTTACGGAAGCTGAGGACGGACATTCCAATTCTGTATAACCCTGTTTAAATGAAATTGGAATGTCCATCTACAGCTTCCATAAAAGCCTAGGACAAACTTAAAATTACTGTTTCTTCCTCTACTTTTGTATATTAAAAATCTAACAACCCATGACTTTCAATTTCAACTTTATGACTTTCAATTTCTTATTCCTTATTCCATTCTTTGAATGTGTGCCATTTCTAGGCTTTTACTTGTGACTTAATTAAACACAGAGCATGAGTAGCACAAGCAGTCTCTTAAAATCAAGTGTCAGTGAGATTTTTTCAGTTTGGTTGGGTTCCTGAGTTTGGTTGTATATTTTAGGTCTGTTGTATACATTCCAATCCAATTCTCATTTATAGAACCTCTTTACTGTAATATTAAATTACATCATCTCTACATTTTAAATTTAATTGTAGCTTACACCAACTGATTGCATGCATACTTAATTAAGTGGAACATAAACTAAAAGACATCTACTTTTTGATCATTTCTATGAAGTATTTACTATCATTATTAATCCTTTATATATGAAATTAATTATTGTGGACGTGCGTGTTAATACTAAATTAATAATTGCCTAAAGATACTTCATAGAAAGTTGTGTCTCTGTTTTCTAAGAGCATTTTTTTGTTGCTATGCTAAACTTTATACTTTAAAGTCAGAGAGTAAATGCACTAAAGGTCAGCAAGTAATGTTACATTATAATGAATGAATAGGATTAAATTAGTAGTGGGTATAATTAGTATGCATAACACATACCATGCATTTATTAAATACTCGTGATGTTATTCTTTGAGTTATCATAAAGCCCACGTGTCTGTGTGTAGAGTTAATTTTCTTTTTTTGTAAGAACAAATTTATTAGCTACAGTAGTATAGTACTTTTATTTATATGATTAACCTTTATAGTTTGAATGTATTTTAACAGTACTGGCTCTCTCTTTAAGTGGTAGCCATTTTATTGATTAATAAAATTCACGAGATCACATTCCTCATGGTCATTGGTATCTCCTATATTTTGGTTATGGTAAACGTTGTTCTTATGGGTCATATCATATAGAAAATGACATCAAAAGAACCAGATGGTCATCAGAAGACCACACGACTTTGAAATTTTGAATTTGGTTGAGTTGTTAGAAAGTTATAATAAGATTTTTACTGGCAAGGTGAACACAAATACACTATAGTTAGACAGTTTGTTAAATTGGCAAATTCCTTTGAAATTTGTGCCTATTTTGGACAGTGACAAATCAAAGTTATAACTGATGTATGTAGTATCAATGATAAGGTTTAAAAGGAACACTCAAAATAAATTCTACTTTTGATATTCTAGATATTACCATTTGAACTAGTTCCCTCCTCATATCCTGTTAACAATATATACATCCTGTGACTATTACAAAGAATATACAAGCATATAGTTTTATCTAACACTTTTAAGTACAAGTTGAAAATTTGGCCTGTTCATTATCATTATGTTATAAGACATAGATGGAAAAAAGTAAAATTTGGGCGGGTCACATGTTGAAAAGTAAATTGATCTAAACCACCAAACTGATAAAAAGTGTCAATTATCACTAAATTTTGCTTACATAGAGTGTCTCACTGTCCTCTCTTGTAACCAGTCAGGGTTCTTGAGGGATTTTTTTTATTCGAGTCATTGTTCAGTATCTTCATAGCACACGTAGATATCTTCTTAATTACAAGTGTGGGCGAAGCATATGTCCTTTTTAATTAAGTGGGTGTGTCATACAATGATATCGCAATGTCCGTTACTACTGGTTAGTGGTCAGTTTTATGCCTTTGGCTTAAACTTGGCATACTGTGAGGTTTGTTATTGTTGTTTTACTAAATTATAATCTTATCTGATGTGTGGTTACATCTTTGGGTATAAAATTTGGTTTTGTTTTTCCATCCTATCTTGTGTATTTACGTCATTAATTTATAAAGATGGGAAAATAGTGATTTTATAATCAAATAAATTGAATTGAGAAATTCCAACTTTCTGACAATAATGTAAAAGTTAAGTAAAATCAACATATATTACATTTAAAAATAAACATAAATCAATAAATAAATTTTAAAGTAAGAAATAATTCTGTAACTCTTTTGAACTCTTTGTTGTCCACCATTTTGTCCTGCTGGGTGTGTGTGGCTACTCTTGCATAGCCAGCTCCTTTCTTAAAATGATACAAGACAACTTAATAACATGCTTACAATTTTTGGCAGAAGATTTCAATTTAAGAGTCTCTGATTTTCTAGCTAAATGAGATCTGTCAACATTGTCACTTGAAAAGTAACAATTAAATATATAACCATTTCTTTGAAATTTACTCTTGTTACCTAGTGTGTCAGTGATATTGTGAAGTGTTAAAAAAAGGTTGTAGTAATAACTTAAATGGTCCTTATAATTCCATTTCATTAAACAAATTAATATCATAATAATGTTGTTAATTCTACAGTGTTTTATTTAATTATTATCACTGTCTACATGATGTTACATGATGTTCAAGTAAACTTGTATTATGTTAGTACATGTTATTATCAGTTAAATATTAGTAGATAAAACAGGAGTAGACTATGAGTAAAGTACATGTACATTATATACATGAATACATGTATTGATTATATATCATCAATGTTGTCTAGTAATATATATCACTGATATAGTTCTAAAATATACTACTATCAGTTATTTCATGTATAATGCGTGTCTAACTCTTTATATTAGGAGGAATACCTTGTTGTGGCAGCTCGTAATGGTGATCTTGATGTAATAAAGAGTGCCATAGAAGATGGCTCTGTTCATGTTAACGCTATAGATGAAGTAAGTCCATGTTATACATATAATAATTACTGACTTATAGACATTGTTTAACAATATGCATTAATATGACAAACAGTTATAATAATATTCATAGAAATAGTAATACCAGATTGTTAGTACAGGGTTAAGATTATACTATCAAGAATGACACCATATTGATGTGAACTGTAAAAAATGTCACAATTATCTGATAAACAGTTCTATATTGTACATGTGACTGTGTTATATGAACCTGATATCTACAAATGGTATTTATTATCTAAAAGATACATGTAGATTTAGTACAGTGTGATTAAATTATATGATACTTTCTCTGTCTCTACTTAGAATGGTAGGACTATGTTACATCATGCTGCTAATAATGGACAGATTAATATCATCAGTTGTTTGCTTTGTATTCTTGCAGACCCCAATATACAGGATAAGGTAAGTATTTGTAGATAATGTTAAAATGTTACAAATTATTCAAGCAATGTACTTAATATCATATGATAAGTACATGACTTTTATGTTTATATTGTTACATATTACTATCACAATAAACTATTGTTTATAGTGTCAAATATCAATGCAATTATATAATATAATGTACAATATATATTATTTAATTGTTAACTTGATTCTTCATGTTAACTTTGTCCTTTGAATATAACTATAATGACTGGTCATACATATAGTGTACACTCTGCAAATAAGGTGTATTTATGTTCATTTGTATGTAATTGAAGCTATTTAACCTGGTAATAAAATGGAACAAGCAGGTGGTATTTCCACATTTATTTGTATAGTCTTACCTGGCCACAAATACAATGTTAACTGCTCTTTACATATAGTTAGTTATATGTAATTTTATATTAAGTAGACATAATCTATAATGAAATAAGTTTAACAGAATATGAATGTTATGTTGTATCATTCACTTTTACCATCCAATTTTACTAAAGTTGGCAATAATGTTATATCTTATTTAGGATGGCATAACTCCATTGCACTTAACATGCTCCAATGATCATGATAAAATAGTGCAAGTATTACTAGACCATGGTGTTGAAGTGGATGTTCAAAACAATGTCAGTAACATATCATTTGTTCATTTTTAGTTAAGTATCACAACAGAATTTAATGGTATTATCCTTACTACAATACATTTGTAGATGTAGTTGTATTTGGAATTCAATTTATATTTGCATTAATGCTAAGATTTCTTTAATTTTTATTTATATAACCTTACCTGGCAGCAAATGCAATGTTAACTGTTGTTTTTATCGCTTTTAGCCCTTTCAAATTGCTTATTGAGAAAAGTATAACATGTTAATTTAAACCTTCTATATAATAATTAAAGTTTTTAGTAATAAGAGATAGATTTGAGGTGTCATTGTTGCTAAGTTTGCAATGACTGGTGATAATGTACATACTGCAAATGTAGTTGTTATGACTTCATAGTTTATATTAAATTTTTGAGGTGTAGTTTATTATTAAAGACAGTTATATGTAATTTTATATTAGGTAGACATAATCTATGATGAAGTGTAAGTTTTACAGAATATGAATGTTGTGTTGTATCATTCACTTTTGCCATCTAATTTTACTAAAGTTGACAATAATGTTATATCCTATTTAGAATGGCTTAACTCCTTTGCGCTTAGCATGTTTCAATGGTCATGATGAAGTAGTACAAGTATTACTAGACCATGGTGTTCAAGTGGATGTTCAAGACAAGGTCAGTATCATATCATTTGTTCATTTTAAGTTAAGTAACACAACAGAATTTAATAATGTTACTTTGGTCATTAAAACACAAACGAATTTGATAATTTGTTTATGAAAGTGTTAAATGTCTTATAAAATGAGTGATGGTATTATCCTTACTACAATACATTTGTAGATGTAGTTGCATTTGGAATTCAACTTATATTTGCAGTAATATACTATGACTTAGTTTTGACATGTAAAGCTTAGAGGTGTGTTTTAGTATTTAAAATCGTTTTATATAATTTTATATTTATATACATGATTATACTAATTTGATGTTTCCCACATCACATTTATTTCTGTATATATATATATAGGATGGTTTTACTGCAATTCATAGTGCATCACTGGAAGGCTACAATGAAATTGTGGAAATGTTACTAAAGGCTAATGCTAGGATTGATCTCGCAAATAAAGTAAGTTATCTCTTGTACCACTGAACTTGTCGTTTATTAAGATAATTACTGTAAATACCTTTGTGTTCATTTATATGTAATTAAAGATTTTTAACCTGGTATTAATATGGACAAGAGGTGTTATTTCAACATTTATTTATGTAGTCTAACCTGGCCACAAATACAATGTTAACTGTTCTTTACATCTCTTCCAAATTACTTGTTAACAAAATTATAACTTGTGAATTTAAATCTTTTGTTAATAGTCAAAGTGTTTAGTAATAACAAATAGATTTGAGGTGTCATTGTTACTAAGCTAGCAATGACAGGTGATAATGTACATACTGCAAATGTAGTTTTATGACTTCATAGTTTATATTAAATTTTTGAGGTGTAGTTTATTATTAAATACAGTTATATGTAATTTTACATTAGGTAGACATAATCTATGATGAAGTGTAAGTTTAAGAGAATATGAATGTTATGTTGTATCATTCACTTTTACCATCTAATTTTACTAAAGTTGACAATAATGTTATTTAGGATGGCTTAACTCCATTGCACTTAGCATGTTTTAATGGTCATGATAAAGTAGTACAAGTATTACTAGACCATGATATTCATGTGGATGTTCAAGAAAAGGTCAGTAACATATCATTTGTTTATTTTAAGTTAAGTAGCACAACAGAATTTAATGGTATTATTCTTACTACAATACATTTGTAGATGTAGTTGTATTTGGAATTCAATTTATATTTGCATTAATTCTATATTTTTTAAAATTTTATTTATATAGCCTTACCTTGCCGCAATTGCAATGTTAACCTCTCTTTTTATCACTTTTAGCCCTTTCAAATTGCTTATTGAGAAAATTATAACATGTTAATTTAAACCTTCTATATAATACGTAAAATGTTTCGTAATGACAAATAGATTTGAAGTGTCATTGTTACTAAGCTTGCAATGACTGGTGATATTGTACATACTGCAAATGTAGTTGTTATGACTTCATAGTTTATATTAAATTTTTGAGGTGTAGTTTATTATTAAAGTCAGTTATGTGTAATTTTATATTAGGTAGACATAATCTATGATGAAGTATATAAGTTTAACAGAATATGAATGTTATGTTGTATCATTCACTTTTACCATCTAATTTTACTAAAGTTGACAATAATGTTATATCTTATTTAGGATGGCTTAACTCCATTGCACTTAGCATGTTCCAATGGTCATGATAAAGTAGTACAAGTATTACTAGACCATTGTGTTCAAGTGGATATTCAAGACAAGGTCAGTAACATATTATTTGTTCATTTTAAGTTAAGTAGCACAACAGAATTTAATAATGTTACTATGGTCATAAAAACACAAATGAATTTAATAATTTGTTTATCTTACTACAATACATTTGTAGATGTAGTTGTATTTGGAATTCAATTTATATTTGCATTAATTCTATATTTTTTAAAATTTTATTTATATAGCCTTACCTTGCCGCAAATGCAATGTTAACCTCTCTTTTTATCACTTTTAGCCCTTTCAAATTGCTTATTGAGAAAATTATAACATGTTAATTTAAACCTTCTATATAATACGTAAAATGTTTATTAAATTAAAATGTATATTAAATTTTTGAGGTGTAGTTTATTATTAAAGTCAGTTATGTGTAATTTTATATTAGGTAGACATAATCTATGATGAAGTATATAAGTTTAACAGAATATGAATGTTATGTTGTATCATTTGCTTTTACCATCTAATTTTACTAAAGTTGACAATAATGTTATATCTTATTTAGGATGGCTTAACTCCATTGCACTTAGCATGTTCCAATGGTCATGATAAAGTAGTACAAGTATTACTAGACCATTGTGTTCAAGTGGATGTTCAAGACAAGGTCAGTAACATATCATTTGTTCAGCTTAGAGGTGTGGTTTATTATTTAAAATGGTTTTATATAATTTTATATTTATTTACATGATTATACTAATTTGAATTTTCCCAAATGACACTTCATATCTGAGACATTACTCAGTAAACATGCTCTACTATCACATACTTGTAATCTAAAGCTTGTGCCTCTTGTAAAAGATTTATTTGTTTGTTTAAATTAGAGCAATTATTTATTTCATAAATTAATGTACTGGACATATTGATATTTTGCAGTAGTATTTGCT
Organism: Xestospongia bergquistia; assembly: GCA_963965975.1. NCBI lineage: Eukaryota > Metazoa > Porifera > Demospongiae > Haplosclerida > Petrosiidae > Xestospongia > Xestospongia bergquistia. The sequence continues at coordinate 89,537 of OZ014412.1, forward strand.
GATATATTGTATCCTAACTATTTATTGAATATAATGTTTTACATTATGAAGTTTACTAGTAGAATATAGCTACATTAGAATGAACATATATGACAGATAATTTAAAATGAAAAGTTGTACTAAAATAAGAACAAGTTTTGTACACTGATTACTAAATGATTAATATCTTTTAATGGCAGACTTTTAAAAAATTAAACTGTGTTTTTATAGGCTTCTATAAATATGTAGTTCACATGCCATATTGAATGCATCCATTCAATGTTTAGTGGTTTATTTTGGTAATATGTTTTTAAAACCATATTCATTCCTTTTAGACCTTCCAAATGACTTCTTAACAAATTATAACTTGTCATTTTGAACCTTTTCATAATAGTGAAAGTGTTTACTAATAACAGATACGTTTGAAGCATAATTGTTGCTAAGACTGCAATAATTGGAATGTTCTCTAGTATTACTTAATAATGTTTTTGGTATGTTTGTTAGGATGGCAAAACTCCATTGGACATAGCAATTCACAAAGGATATGATAAAGTGGTAGAACTATTTCATTGCCATGGTGTTCAAGTTGATGTTCCAGACAATGTCAGTGATATATAATGCAATCATATTAAGTTAAGTAAATATTTATATATAATTATACTGAATATTTTAATATTTACATAATAGTAACAAATAAACCTTCTGTGATCTATCAGTAGTGCTTTTGAAATATCTTTCATAATTTGGTGAACATATTGTACATACATAGTTATTAAAGAATTTATATGTTTCTTAAGTTCACAGAAGGGGAATGATAAAAAACTAGACCTTAGCAACTTTATCAAATGGTAAATTCAAAACTAAAACAAAACCTAGCCTTTGTCAAAACTACAGCAGATAATATTTTTTTAATTACATTATAATCCAACTTAGTTAGATCTAACTATAGACAATTTCTCTTAAATCAATAAGTTATTAAACTAAAAAGTCCACCCTATATTTTGATATATTAATTAATAACAGATGGGTAGGACTAAAACTCCTAATGAGTAGGAAGAATAATGACTTTTGATTCACACAGGCTAATGTTACACCAAACCCTGTCAGCAGTACAACCTGGTTTCCAATGTTTTAAAGAAATTAACAAAAGAAACTCAGTATTTTAGTAGTCACTTTAACCCAGCTATCATAGTCTTTATATGTGCACTTATTCTAAAGACTTTACTACATTAGAGCCACTCCCATAATGATTAAATGAGAGTACAATATATTAGGATCAAGCTGTAGGGTGATTCTGTCTACATATACATGATATATATATTATGTTACAAGTACATGTACTATTAAAATTAATTTTGTTGAATTTGAAGATATGCACTGATGCCCTTATCTCTCCATGTATACTCACAAACATGTTTAATCATACACAAAAGTAACAAGGTTAATAACATTATAACATATGTTAAAAGAAAAGTATGATGTCAATTCAGATCTCTATTAAAATACAATTTTATTATAATATATCATGTATTCTCTATTGTATACAGAATGGTGACACAACATTATACAAAGCATGTTCTAGAGGTGATGATACCACTGTTGATCTTTTAATTAAAGCTGGAGCTAATGTTGATTTTATTAATAATGTAAGTTTATGACATGACAATCTATAATGTTTGATTTATTTCTTTAAAAAGAAATTAGCAAAATAGCTAATTCTTAAGTAATAATTTATACAACTAATAATTCTGAACAACCAGTAAACATCATTATGATCTCATAATGATAAGATCACAATACATTATAGGAGTGAACAAGAAAGTCTAAATTTGAGCAAACATACTTAAAGCTTAGACTGACTGCCTGAGTTAGAAGAACTATAGATTGTAAATTTGAAATTAAAAAGTCTATTTATTTGAGTAGAAACAGTCAAAAGCACATGTTTCCAATGTAATCTTATAACAACTTCAATACATTATATAATGTGTGTTACTTGGTTAAAAGCAAAAGTAAAATTTCTCTGATTCCATTTCTTCATTTTAGTGTCCAATAACACATTAACATATTGTTGTGGTACTATATCCTCATCTTACTTATAAATTATTATTTACAAGATCTATCTATTATCTATACATAAATTATTATCAGAATAAAGGATATGTGTATTAATGTGATGATATAGTTATTTACAAGGTTAAAGATAACATGAAGTGCACTTGTATGCAGTACACATATAAAGCAAGTTTTTATATTACTCGATGTTTTTAGACATTGTATTGTATAAATATAGTTATGCAGTTATGCCCTTTTTAAAAATAAAGACTTTTTAAATTCATGGAGTCAAGACTTTCTTTGCAATTATCCACAAATGACTGACTAGAAAAATGCCATGACTGAGTGTGGTCTATAAATATAAGCTTATAGTCAGGGTATTGAGCAAAACTAACAATTTCTTAATGTAGCTAGCCCTGAAAATTGATTTCTCAGATTACCTAGCATAGTTGAAGCTGTTCTGTCAGAAGTGCATTTACCTAACCAATTGCTTCTCATTATATTAAGCTTTGAGACATGTCAAAACTTGATGCAACTGTCCTGAGTTAACTAACCTGACATTATCATAGTATACATATCTACATGTAGTACATGTTTTGAATTCACTTAAATGTAACAAGTACATTTACTTTTACTATACAATGGAGACATTTATTTGTTAATCTTTGCCTGACTATAATAGAAAGCCAAATAAAATAAATAACCTTTCTGAGTTACTTTTTAGCAAATGAAATTTTTTAAAAAGTATTTATAATAACAAATACATTTACTAATCACAGATCCATTGGAAATATGATTGTTACTTCAAGCAAAGTCTTTTTCTAATTAGCTTGCAACAATTGGTCATAATGTATATACTACAATGTACTTGTATTTGTAATACAATATTTAATGCTTTACATGTGGAGTGATATATTATATTTAAACTTTACGGGTGTGGTTTTTTTTTAACAACAGCTTATTTTTTATTAGATAGATAGACATAACATATGACATAACACTTTTTACAGAATTTTATTTATAGTGTGTGTCAGTAGTTACTGAGGGTCTTGATCATTTAATATTCTATACTTAGTTGTCTTGTTAGTGAACAGAGCAAAATGTCTTATAGGTGACTATAGTTTCAGTAAGATTGCATGTAATACACTTGACTTTTACATGAATATTTGAAGTATTAATATTATGTATTCATTGTCAGCAATCAAAATGTTTTACGTTGCTTTAAACAAACTCTTTTATTGTGGCATGTGTAGAACATGTTTTGGACATTTTCTTTGACAAGTGTATGCCTTGTATTCTAACAGTATTTGTTACAAACTGTATATGTACACTTACATGTATACCAGTTGCCCTTTGACATACAAAATATAATACATTATCCTCCTTTAATATTAATTTAGTTTAATTGTAACATATACATGATTATACTCACTATTTAATTTGATGTTTCTCACATGACATTTATCTTTGTATATATATAGGAAGGCAAGACTCCTCTCTTTGTTGCATCAGAGAAAGGTTTCAATGAAATTATCCAATTGTTACTAAATGCTAATGCTAATACTGAATTAGCAAACAATGTAAGTTGTCTCATGTAAGATAATTATTGTATTTCTTTGATTAAATACTTTGATGTTTATTTAACTCATTAAAACAAGGCAGTTGTTTATTTAATCTAGTTATATCACTATAAAAGTTGATTAGATGATTTAATCAATATATGATTATATAACCCAAATGTAAAGTAAAAATAATAATAGTTTTATTCTAATGTATGATCCAATTATCTAAACATTCCTAATGTACCTTAAGATTGATTGTATAACAATATATTGTTAAATCAACCAATTAATGTTTGTAATGATTTACTCTTGCCTGACAAAAGTAAAGAATGTTACTGTTGTACATGTTTTTGTTTTATAAACTTTGAGAGTCACTTATAACAAATTATAACTTGTCATTTTAAAGCTTTTGTAAATATAATAAAAGGGTTACTAATGACAGATGCATCTCGTGCATGAGAGCAAGTTACTTTTGAGTGATATGTTTTTTTCTGATAAGCTTAATTTTCTTAAGCTACTATAGAAAACTATCTTGAGATTCAATTCACTCTTATTTTGTAATGCTTTAAGGTATATGAAAAAGTAACATAACTCCTCTGAATGAAATACTTTATCATGGAAATACAGCACACATCTACAAGTAACACATCCACTTTAATGTGACAAGTACATATACATTTACTATACACATATTTACTACAACCTGTACATGTATGTTTACATGTATACTAGTTTTCCTTTGATATTAAACACACAAACATATATTATTTTATTGTTAATTTAGTTTTGTTTTATAATATTTTCTATGATATATGTTGTTACTCTTTAGATGTAACATATACATGATTATATTCACTATTTAATTTGATATTCCTCACATGGCATTTATCTCTGTATATATATAGGATGGTAAGACTCCTCTCTATGTTGCATCAGATGAAGGTCACAATGAAGTTGTACAACTGTTACTAAAGGCTAATGCTAGTATGATCTGAAAAACAAGGCAAGTTTTCTCATCTTCAATTGTATTGCTTCTTAATTAATTTTATCAATTACTGCAAACTAGATGTTATTTGCATTTAATTTGAAACATTTTAAACCTGGTATTAAAACTTGGGATACAGACATGTTTTCAATCTTGACTCTTTTTGTTGACACTTAACTGGCCATAAATAGAAATATTAACTGTTCTTTTCATCACTTTGTCAACACTTTCTGTATTACTTTTTTACCAAGCTATAAGTTGTCTTTTCAAAGACTTTTATAATAACAAAAGTGGTTGCTATTTATAGATATGCTTGAAACATGACTGTTACTTCAAGCAAAGCTTTTTCTAATAATCTTGCAACAACTATTTATAATACAATATTTTATGCGTTATGTGTGTAGTGACATAAACACTTAAAAGTTGACAGTTTAATGTTAGATGTCTACTATTAACAAGTTGTACAATTGTTACTAAAGGCTAATGCTAGTACTGATATAGCAAACAATGTAAGTTGTCTCATGTAAGTAATTATTGCATTTATTTGATTAAATACTTTGATGTTTATTCAATTCATTGAATTAAAACAAGGCAGTTGTTTATTTAATCTAGTTATATCACTATAAAAGTTGATTAGATGATTTAATCAATATATGGTTATATAAGCCAAATGTAAAGTAAAAATAATAATATTTTTATTCTAATGTATGATCCAATTAACTAAACATTCCTCATTTGAGGTCTCTAAACAGACCTCATAGCAGGTTAGTGTTTAAATGTATTGTCTCTGACAGCTTAAATAGCTGGTCTCTTCATAAACAGCAAAGTGGTAGATTTATACAGACTTGATGACAAGCTTTATCAGTTTGGTCATTGTTGACAGTATTGCAAGTGTTATAAACCTTCCAACCTGCATGGGAGTTAGACTATTGCTAAGCAACCAAATGCTACATTATGTTGCAATAGTGGTGGGTTAGTACAAATCTTATGATAAGTTACATCAGATATGTCATGGTTCATCGATCTATATGTGTTATGTAAACCAGAATTTTTTAAGAGATTCCCTCTTGGGCAATAGCTGTTTTAAAATCCCCTTGTTGGCAGGTCTATACAGTGCATATAAACTACCTATTATACATGTATACAATGGCATCAATCAAACCTTTTGGCTTTATTTAAACTAGTAAATATTATTTGTTGACACACTCTGTCATTTTTTATTGTATGAGTATGATTCTGACTATCAAGGTATTTAATTAGCTTATTTTACAATAAACATCACATAATATTTATTCTCTTTTACTGTAAAGGTCAATCATTGAAGTACCAGCAAACATGAATTTGTTCAGTTGCTCACAGAAATGACAGTATATAATCTATATATGTTTGTATATGATGTACATGAATGTTTGTTGTATCTATGTTTATTACATTGCTTATATTAACTATATGCTGTTTATTACATTGCTTACATTAACTATATGCTGTTTATTACATTGCTTACATTAACAATATGCTGTTTATTACATTGTTTACATTAATTATATGCTGTTTATTACATTGCTTACATTAACTATATGCTGTTTATTACATTGCTTGCATTAACTATATGCTGTTTATTACATTGCTTACATTAACTATATGCTGTTTATTACATTGCTTACATTAACTATATGCTGTTTATTACATTGCTTGCATTAACTATATGCTGTTTATTACATTGCTTACATTAACTATATGCTGTTTATTACATTGCTTACATTAACAATATGCTGTTTATTACATTGTTTACATTAATTATATGCTGTTTATTATATTACTTACATTAACTATATGCTGTTTATTACATTGCTTGCATTAACTATATGCTGTTTATTACATTGCTTGCATTAACTATATGCTGTTTATTACATTGCTTGCATTAACTATATGCTGTTTATTACATTGCTTGCATTAACTATATGCTGTTTATTACATTGCTTGCATTAACTATATGCTGTTTATTACATTGCTTACATTAACTATATGCTGTTTATTACATTGCTTACATTAACTATATGCTGTTTATTACATTGCTTGCATTAACTATATGCTGTTTATTACATTGCTTACATTAACTATATGCTGTTTATTACATTGCTTACATTAACAATATGCTGTTTATTACATTGTTTACATTAATTATATGCTGTTTATTATATTGCTTACATTAACTATATGCTGTTTATTACATTGCTTGCATTAACTATATGCTGTTTATTACATTGCTTGCATTAACTATATGCTGTTTATTACATTGCTTGCATTAACTATATGCTGTTTATTACATTGCTTACATTAACAATATGCTGTTTATTACATTGTTTACATTAATTATATGCTGTTTATTATATTGCTTACATTAACTATATGCTGTTTATTACATTGCTTGCATTAACTATATGCTGTTTATTACATTGCTTGCATTAACTATATGCTGTTTATTACATTGCTTACATTAACTATATGCTGTGAAATGTTTTAACTCTATTAGTTATTATTTCAACAGTTTATTACCTTTGATTATATAATATACAACATCTTTAGTGTATGTGTACATATTTTACTGCTGCTTTATTTTAGAATTGCACTTCAAGCTTTAAGATTTTTTTTTATTTTGATCTTATGACCTATATGTGTTGCTATTTTGGGTTATTTTATGTTATGCTTTATAATATTGTACTTTAGATATATATATATATATATTATATGAAGATATAAACCTTTTAAAATTTGCTTTATAAAACAGTTTCTTATAAATTATTAAACATACAGAACATATAAACTGGACACACAGCTTAAAATTAGTTTTCAAGTAAAACTATACTTCATGTTCCTGTAGATAAATATACTGTTCATAGTTGATGGGACAATATCATCTAGTTCATTGTCATTGCCTCTTACAGAAGGAGAAACAGACTCCAAAACTGTTGGCATAAATACATAGTCCATAATTGTTCTGTTCATCTGTATATACTTTTTTTGTTGTAATATTTGTCATTTCCAATAGAACACTGAGATAATTATTTTATAATTAGATTCCAATGTATTGTTAATAAGGCCTAAATGGCTCCACCTACATTTCAATTTCTTCCCATATGTCTAAACCCAATTGCATTATTACTATTAATACAAAATTCAAAATGCATTTTACACACAATGCAATACCTATTTTAAACTAAATCTATTGTGTGTGTCAATTGCATGAACAATCCATACTAGATATGCAGGCAGATCTAGACAGAGTCTCTTAGAAAGTTCTCAAGCAAGTCCACTAGAACAGACTGAAAACACAAGTAATCTATTTCTGAGTGTTGTGACAAATGGTTAAACTTGTAGCCATTGGCATAGATTTATATGTACTGATCTCCATCAGTTTGTAACGAGTTCCACTGCAGTAGACTAGCGAAGTATAAAATAGCATCCATAAATCTGACCTCCTCTCTATTTGTTGAATCAGCAATGTTTGCTTAGTCAGCCAATGATGTAAGTGTTATCATTGTTTACTTTGTTTACTTAGTAATTGATGTAAGTGTTGTTTTTGTTATTATTATTATTCAGCAATGTTTCAAAACATATACTAACGAACTGATTTCTTCTGATACTATTGTGTCTATTGTGTCATGTAATATTTACTTCTATTTCATTTTTTATTTTTCATAATTTAAAATAGAATGTAAATGATAATAGCAAATTGACACAATTAATAGGAAAATTGAGTAAAGTACATGTACATTATATACATGAATATATGTATTGATTACATATCATCAATGTTGTCTAGTAATATATATCACTGATATAGTTCTAACATATACTACTATCAGTTATTTCATGTATAATGTGTGTCTAACTCTTTATATTAGGAGGAATACCTTGTTGAGGCAGCTTGTAATGGTGATCTTAATGTAATAAAGAGTGCCATAGAAGATGGCTCTGTTCATGTTAATGCTATAGATGAAGTAAGTCCATGTTATACATATAATAATTACTGACTTATAGACATTGTTTAACAATATGTATTAATATGACAAACAGTTATAATAATATTCATAGAAATAGTAATACCAGATTTATAATACAGCGTTAACATTATACTATCAAGAATGACACCATATTGATGTAAACTGTAAAAAATGTCACAATTATCTGATAACAGTTCTATATTGTACATGTGACTATGTTATATGAACCTGATATCTACAAATGGTATTTATTATCTAAAAATACATGTAGATTTAGTACAGTGTGATTAAATTATATGATACTTTCTCTGTCTCTACTTAGTATGGCAGGACTATGTTACATCATGCTGCTAATAATGGACATAATAATATCATGAGTTGTTTGCTTTGTATTAGTGCAGACCCCAACAAACAAGATAAGGTAAGTATTTATAGATAATGTTATAAGTTACAAATTATTATAGTAATGTACTTAATATCATATGATAAGTACATGACTTTTATGTTTATATTGTTACATATGACTATCACAGTAAACTATTGTTTATTGTGTCAAATATCACTGCAATTATATAATGTACAATATATATTATTTAATTGAAGATTGTTTGTGTTAACTTTGTGCTTTGAATATAATAATAACGACTGGTGATAATATACATACTGCAAATGTAGTTGTTATGACTTCACACTTTATTTTAAAGTTTTGAGGTGTAATTTATTATAAAAGACAGTTATATTTAATTTTATATTAGGTAGACATAATCTATAATGAAGTAACTTTAACAGAATATGAATGTTATGTTGTATCATTCACTTTTTCCCTACAAATTTACTAAAGTTAACAATAATGTTATATCTTATTTAGAATGGCATAACTCCATTGCACTTAGCATGTTCCAATGGTCATGATAAAGTAGTACAAGTATTACTTGACCATGGTGTTCAAGTGGATGTACAAAGGAAGGTCAGTAAAATATCATTTGTTCATTTTAAGTTAAGTAGCACAACAGAATTTAATAAAGTTACTTTTGTCATAAAATTTGATAATGTGTTAATGAAAGTGTTAAATGTCTTATAAAATGAGTGATGGTATTATCCTTACTACAATACATTTGTAGATGTAGTTGTATTTGGAATTCAATTTATATTTGCATTAATGCTATGATTTAGTTTTGCATGTAAAGCTTAGAGGTGTGGTTTAGTATTTAAAATGGTTTTATAGAATTTTATATTTATATACATGATTATACTAATTTGATGTTTCCCACATGACACTTCATATCTGAGACATTACTCAGTAAACATGTTCAACTATCACATACTTGTAACCTAAAGCTTGTGTCTCTTGTAAAAGTTTTACTTGTTTGTTTAAATTAGAGCAATTATTTATTTCATAAATTAGTGTACTGGACATATTGATATTTTGCAGTAGTATTTGCTAATATATTGTATCCTATCTATTTATTGAATATATGTTTTATATTATGAAGTTTACTAGTAGAATATAGCTACATTAGAATGAACATATATGACAGATAATTTAAATGAAAAGTTGTACCAAAATAAGAACAAGTTTGGTACACTGATTACTAAATGATCTATGTCTTTTCATGGCAGACTTTTAAAAAATTAAACTGTGCTTTTGTGGGCTTCTATAAATATGTAGTTCACATGCCATACTGAATGCATCCATTCAATGTTTAGTGGTTTAGTTTTGATAATATATTTTTAAGACCATATTCATTCCTTTTAGACCTTCCAAATGACTTCTTAACAAATTATAACTTGTCATTTTGAACCTTATTCATAATAGTCAAAGTGTTTACTAATAACAGATACATTTGAAGCATAATTGTTGCTAAGACTGCAATAATTGGAACGTTTTCTAATATTACTTAATAATGTTTTTGGTATGTTTGTTAGGATGGCAAAACTCCATTGGACATAGCAATTCACAAAGGATATGATAAAGTGATAGAACTATTTCATTGCCATGGTGTTCAAGTTGATGTTCCAGACAAGGTCAGTGATATATAATGTAATCATATTAAGTTAACTTAATATTTATATGTAATTGTACTGAATATTTTAATATTTACATAATGGTAACAAATAAACCTTCTGTGATCTATCTGTAGTGCTTTTGAAATATCTTTCATAATTTGATGAGCACATTGTATGTACATAGTTATTAAAGAATTTATATAATTCTTAAGTTCACAGAAGTGAATGATAAAAAATTAGACTAAAAATTACAAAATAAACTAAAAAACCTATCCTTTGTCAGAACTATAGCAGATAATACTTTTTGGCTTAGATTATAATCCAACTTAGTTGGATGTAACTATAGACAGTTTCTCTTAAAATACTAAGTTATTAAACTGAAAAGTCCACCTAAATTTTGATATGTTAATTAAAAACAGATGGGTGGGACTAAATTTCCTAATGAATAAAAAGAATAATGAATTTTGATTCACGCAGGCTAATGTTTCACCAAACCCCGTCAGCGGTACAACCTGGTTTTCAATGTTTTAAAGAAATTGACAAAAGAAACTCAGTATTTTAGTAGTCACTTTAACCCAGCTACCATTGTCAATATATATGTGCACTTATTCTAAAGACTTTACAACATTAGAGCCATTCCCATAATGATTAAATGAGAGTACAATATATTAGGATCAAGCTGTAGGGTGATTCTATCTACACATACATGATATACATATTATGTTACAAGTACATGTACTATTAAAAATTAATTTTGTTGAATTTGAAGATGTGCACTGATGCCCTTATCTCTCCATGTATATTCACAAACATGTTTAATCATACATAAAAGTAACAAGGTTAATAACATTATAACATATGTTAAAAAGAAAAGTGTGATGTCAATTCAGATCTCTTTTAGAATACAATTTTATTATAATATATCATGTATTCTCTATTGTATACAGAATGGTGACACAACATTATACAAAGCATGTTCTAGAGGTGATGATACCACTGTTGATCTTTTAATTAAAGCTGGAGCTAATGTTGATATTGTTAATAATGTAAGTTTATGACATGACAATCTATAATGTTTAATTTATTTCTTTAAAGAGAAATTAGCAAAATAGCTAATTCTTAAGTAATAATTTATACAACTAATAATTCTGAACAGCCAGTAAACATCATTATGATCTCATAATGATAAGATCACAATACACTATAGGACTCTATTTCCTCATTTTAGTGTGCAATAACACATTAACATATTGTTGTGGTACTATATACTCATCTTACTTATAAATTATTATTTACAAGATCTATTTATTACCTATAAATAAATTATTATCAGAATAAAGGATATATGTATTAATGTGATGATATAGTTCATCAAGTACATTTACTTATACTATACAATGTAGACATTTATTTGTTAATCTTTGCCTGATTATAATAGAAAGCCAAATAAAATAAATAACCTTTCTGAGTTACTTTGTAGCAAATGAAATTTTTTTAAAAGTTTTTATAATAACAAATACATTTTACTAATCACAGATCCATTGGAAATATGATTGTTACTTCAAGCAAAGTGTATTTCTAATTAGCTTGCAACAATTGGTCATAATGTATATACTACAATGTACTTGTATTTGTAATACAATATTTAATGCTTTACATGTGGAGTGATATATAATATTTAAACTTTATGGGTGTGGTTTGTAATAACAACAGCTTATTTTTTTATTAGATAGATAGACATAACATATAACATAACACTTATTAGTATTAGTTATAGTGTGTGTCAGTAGTTACTGAGGGTCTTGATCATTTAATATTCTGTACTTAGTTGTCTTGTTAGTGAACAGAGCAAAATGTCTTATAGGAGACTATAGTTTCAGTACGATTGCATGTAATACACTTGACTTTTACATGGGTTTTTGAAGCATTAATATTATAGTTTCATTTTCAGCAATCAAAATTTTTTTACGTTGCTTTAACAAACTCTTTTATTGTGGCATGTGTAGAACATCTTTTGGAGATTTTCTTTGACAAGTGTATGTCTTGTATTCTAACAATATTTGTTACAAACTGTATATGTACATTTACATGTATGCCAGTTACCCTTTGACAGACAACATATAATACATTATCCTCCTTTAATATTAATTTAGTTTAATTGTAACATATACATGATTATACTCACTATTTAATTTGATGTTCCTCACATGACATTTATCTTTGTATATATAAAGGAAGGCAAGACTCCTCTCTTTGTTGCATCAGAGAAAGGCTTCAATGAAATTATCCAATTGTTACTAAATGCTAATGCTAATACTGAATTAGCAAACAATGTAAGTTGTCTCTTGTAAGTAATTATTGTATTTCTTTGATTAGATACTTTGATATTTATTCAACTCATTAAAACAAAGCAGGTGTTTATTTAATCTAGTTATATCACTATAAAAGTTGATCAGATGATTTAATCAATATATGATTATATAAGCCAAATGTAAAGTAAAAATAATAATACTAATGTATGATCCAATTATCTAAACATTTCTAATGTACCTTAATATTGATTGTATAACAATATATTGTTAAATCAACCAATTAATGTTTGTAATGATTTACTCTTGCCTGACAAAAGTAAAGAATGTTACTGTTGTACATGTTTTTGTTACTTTATATGAGTCACTTATAACAAATTATAACTGGTCATTTTAAAGCTTTTGTAAATATAATAAAAGGATTACTAATCACAGATGCATCTCATGCATGAGAGCAAGTTGCTTTTGAGTGATATGTTTTTTTCTGATAAGCTTGATTTTCTTAAGCTACTATAGAAAACTATCTTGAGTTTCAATTCACTCTTATTTTGTAATGCTTTAATGTATATCAAAAAGTAACATAACTCCTCTGAATGAAATACTTTATCATGGAAATACAGCACACATCTACAAGTAACACATCCACTTTAATGTGACAAGTACATATACATTTACTATACACATATTTACTACAACCTGTACATGTATATTTACATGTATACTAGTTTTCCTTTGATATTAAACACACACACATGTATTATTTTATTGTTTAGTTTTGTTTTATAATATTTTCTGTGATATATGTTGTTACTCTTTAGATGTAACATATACATGATTATATTCACTATTTAATTTGATATTCCTCACATGACATTTATCTCTGTATATATATAGGATGGTAATACTCCTCTCTATGTTGCATCAGATGAAGGCCACAATGAAGTTGTACAACTGTTACTAAAGGCTGATGCTAGTATGGATCTGAAAAACAAAGCAAGTTTTCTCATCTTCAATTGTATTGCTCCTTAATTAATTTTTGTATTTCATCAATTACTGCAGACTTGATGTTATTTGCATGTAATTTGAAACATTTTAAACCTGGTATTAAAACTTGGGATACAGACATGTTTTCAATCTAGAATCTTTTTGTTGACACTTAACTGGCCATAAATAGAAATATTAACTGTTCTTTTCATCACTTTGTCAACACTTTCTGTGTTACTTTTTACCAAACTATAAGTTGTTTTTTGAAAGACTTTTATAATAACAAAAGTGGCTGCTATTTATAGATATGTTTGAAACATGACTGTTGCTTCAAGCAAAGTTTTTTCTAATAAGCTTGCAACAACTATTTATAATACAATATTTTATGCGTTATGTGTGCAGTGACATAAACACTGAAAAGTTGACAGTTTAATGTTAGAGGTTTGCTATTAACAACAGTTTATTTATATTTTATATTAGATAGACATAACATATGATGATATAGCACTTTTGCAGCATTAGTTGTACTACGTATCAGTAGTTATACTGAGTGACCTGATCATTTCACAATCTTAATTAGTTTTAACATGATATCTTCATTTATTATTAATTAATTTAAATATGACATGACGTGATTATTCTCACTGTTTAATTTGACGTTCCTCACAAGACATTTATGTTTGTATATATATAGCATGGCAATACTTCTCTCTATGTTGCATCAAAGAAAGGCTACAATGAAATTGTGGAATCATTACTAAAGGCTAATGCTAGTACTGATATAGCAAACAATGTAAGTTGTCTCATGTAAGATAATGATTGTATCTCCTTGATTAAATACTTTGATGCTCATTCAACTCAGAGCATTTTAACCTGCCATTAAAAAAGGCAGGTGTTTATTGAATGTAGTTGTATCACTGTAAGAATTGATTGGTTTATTTATCCAATACATGGTTATGCAAGTTGAATATAAACTAATCATAATACTGTTTTTATTCCTAATGTACTATGAGATTAATGTAAAACAATATATTGTTAAATCAACCAATCAATGTTTTCAATGTGTTAAGACTTATCCAACAAATAGCGTACAAAATACTACTGTTGTTTTGTCACTTCATTGCCTTTTAGAGTCACTTCATAGCAAATTATATGTTATTTTAATTTTTTTAACAGTGAATATGTTCAATAACCACAGATACATTTGATGCATGATAGCCAGTTGCTTTTGAGTGATGAGTTCTCTGATAAGCTTGATTTATCTTAAGTTACTGTATTAAACTATTTTGAATTTCATTTTACTTTTAATATATTGATGCTTTGAGGTATATCAAAATTGACACAACTCTCCTGAGCTAAACACTTTATCATGGAAACACATTACACATGTATATGTAATACATCCACTGAAATGTGTTAAAAAGCACGTACTTTTATTTTACACATATTTACTACAACCTGTACATGTACATTTATATGTATACCAGTTTTCCTTTGATATTAAACACACAAACATTTATTACTAATTTAGTTTTTTTATATGATATTTTCTATGATGCTACATATGTATGTTGTTACTGTTTAGATGATCCATGTACAAAATTATATTCACTATTCAGCTTGATATTCCTCACATTACTTTATCTTTCTCTATATATATTATATAGAATGGCAAGACTCCTCTTTTTGCTGCATCAAAGAAAGGGAACTGTGAAGTTGTACAAGTATTACTAAAGGCTAATGCTAGGACTGAAATGGCAAACAAAGTAAGTTGTCTACATACAATTGTACTGATCCTTCCATTAAGATAAATTTTGTATTTCTTCCTTTAAGTCCATGGTATTTGTTGGTATTTATTAAGCTTGTTTAGCTGTTGTTAAAGCAAGGAAGGTGTTTATTCAATGTAGGTATTGATTTATTGAGTCATAGCTGAAAAAATATACAAACATTAACTGTTGTTTGTTCATCCCTTCTTATCCTTCCAGAATCATCTTATTACAAACTGTATAACTTGTTGTTTTGAATCTTTCTAAAATAGTGAAAGTGTTTAGTAATGACAGATGCACAATTTTTGAGCATTTTATCAATTGCTTCAAGCAAAATTTTTGTTTGCTAAGCTTGATTTTTCTACAGTAGCTCTAGGTATGATAGGTGAACTATGTTCTTGAGTTAAAAGATTTTTAATGTCACTGAAGGGTAATTTTATAGACCTACTGCATTCACATCATGATGGGAGCTTCACGAAACACCCAGCAAAGACATTTATTTCAAATTATTAAGTCCTTTTTTTCTCCCTTTGTTTAATTAAGGAAGGGAATTTTTAAAATTGAGGATACTTTGTAAGTTCAAAATGCAATTAAACAAAATTATGGATTTATTCTCTTATTTAAAATAACTCTGTAACAATCAAATATATAGAGAATTTAGTATACATGTACCTATAGATGTCAGGTTTGTACAATATATTACATTATATTATAAATGTAGTGACTACTGCAAGGGGAGTGGTGTATTGTTATTGCATAACTGTATAAATTTGTAGTTCTATATCAGTATAATAACTCTTATACTGTAGTAGTACACAAGTATAATTATATTAGATTTAACTATTACTGTTAAAATGTACAAACTTATAAAATGAGATTTTAATACTAATTATCTTGAGTATAAAATAACATAATGCTTTTAAAGTGAGAAAGTGTCACAATAGATAATAGTGGTTGTGGTTATATGTGAATCACAATAAACTACACTCTTTGTTGTATTTATTGTAACTTCCATTGTGATTTGGAAGAGTATAGAGGACTGTCTATGTTATAAATGAGTATTTAAATAGATGAAAGTACATGTGAGTTTGTTGAAACAAACCACACCCAATGATGTAGGCTATAGTCTTAGTCTACAAGAAGTCACACTATAGTTACACTCTGCCAAGACAAATTAATACTTAAAATTTTCCATTTGTTCAATCATACTTTAATACAGTTAGAATTATGGTACAGTGAGATTAGCTATTCACAAGTTCTTACCCTAAACACACATACTCAAGTTATATCAAATTTATAATCACCTGCCCTTTGGTTCTGTCCTCCATGATTATAAATCCATTGTCAGCATATTGTAATATATGCAGTAAGTCTGGACATTCTTTTGTAAAAAGCTGTTCTTGATTGTCCTCTATCCATGAAATATTTTCCCAAAAATTATTCGAACAATGAATAATAATAAGATGAATAACAAAGACATGATTAGTATTATTACTGTAAGAGCAACATTCAATAGTACAAAATATGAAATTTTGATGCCATCTTTAGTCAAGTATCTTCTTCTTCCAGTAACTCTGCAATAGATACATGCATCCTTCTCTTTGTACAAACAACAAACAATATATGATACTTTCTTCACTAATATCAAAACTATCAAATGACTTTTCCATTCTCTTTCCTACTAGCAATATGTCTGTGTTTTGTTTTGTGGTTTTGTTACGTTCTAAAATCTCTGCAGCAACTGCTTTTGATATTTTAGGATATATGTGATAACCAAAAACATACAATTCACATTCATATGCCTTCCAGTTGGCCATATAAAAAGTTGTAAGAAATGAAAATTTTTGCATCAAAGAATTCCATTGGCATCCACAATTTTTTAAAGACTTGCTTGTTTGGATAAACCAATGTCAACATCACACACCAATATTCTAATATAGTTCAACAATTTTAATAACAGTTATTGATGCCATTAAATCAGTCTATATATCTCACCTATCTCAGCCTAACTGTTAAAGGTAATTTAATTTAATTTGTTTTGAAATGACCTATTGTCTCATGTACACACGTACATTCTCTCCTATTATCTGTATAGTTTTAACACTATATCTATACTCAACTAGAAAACTGAGATAAAGGTTATTGCCATGAAACCATCAACACACATTGGACTCCACCATACAATGACATGTCCACTATTTAGATAGATATTGGTATCTACTTTGATCTGTATAAATTATTATGTCAAAGACAATTGACCATACCTTAGAATTATAATAATAAGGTTACTTTTTCTGCTTAAACACACCAGTAAATGTACATTGATCAGCTAGTTATTTAGGGATTTTTGCACAGGCCTTTGTATCCATAAACATTCTAGACAGTTTTGTCTCATTCTCTTTAACATTCTCTACATTGTTGATTTTTTCAAATTTTTGGATTATTTATACATTATCATTGAAAAATGGACTTTATTCATTAATTATAATTCTTGGATATGGGGATTGAATTGTACTACTATCTCTTAACATAGAAAGATATCAATATATACTGGTAGGATTATGAAGTAATTATTGTAGTGTATTATTGTATGTACACGTCCTACACTCTATTACATCTATCACATTGATAACATCAAGTAAAGTTTACTTAACAAAGAGTGAATGTTCTCTATTGTCAACTTAATAATACTTTTGCTATATAGTTTGTACTAGCATGTGACAGCAATATTATATCTTGTTTAGGATGGCATAACTCCATCGTACATAGCATGTTACAATGGTCATGATAAGGTTGTAAAAGTATTTCTAGACCATGGTGTTCAAGTAAATGTTCCAGACAAGGTCAGTAACATATTATGCATTTATGTTAAGTTATATAAATATTGACATGTAAATGTACTGAATATTGTTGTTGTTCAATTAATAGAAATCACTTTGGCCACATAGGAATTTGACAAAGAATGATTTCTATGTATTGACATTGCTCAACTATGTTTGGAATCATGGTGTATATCAATAAACCTTTAAATATCTAATTATAATTACTATGAGTTATTATTACTTCTATGCTGGCTTCATTACTTTTAAAATCAATTTTGCATCTTGATTACACAGTGCATGTCTTATTATTTAGTATGGCAGAACTCCCCTACATGCTGCCTACATTGAAGGTAAAGATAATGTTGTGAAGTTATTGACAGAATCAAGAGAGATTAATTTGGATGCAGTGAAAGCTGTAAGCAAAATGTTATATTTTGTCAGAAAATAAATGTTGAAAAAACTTTTTATAGTTAGGATACAAAGCTAATAATATCAACATATGTCAATCATAGTAATATTATCTATTAGTAATGATAATACTATTATTTATGTATACATCATAACTCATTAATTAGTTACATATAATGTATGATGTAATATAATGTTCAGTGAATTATAATGTATTAGTACTATGTTATGTTATATGGACATAAATCATGTACTGTGATCTCTTCTATAGGACACTCTTCTACTCAAATCTTCGATAAGAGGTGATTTGGAAGGTGTGAAAGAATCACTTGCTAAACAGGCCAATATTAACATTACTAATAAGGTATAGACTATATTAATGTACTGATAATTTACTGTAAAACTTCAAATAATTCAGCAAATTTCATTGTTGTGTTGTAATTTTAAGAGTGGATTCTTAGAATTAAAATAAGAATTATTTCAACATTTAATCCTTCTTTTGCTAAAGGCTCCATACAGAGCACCACCCTTTTTACTTAAAAATGCTGAACACTCTTTTTGGGCTCCAATAGGTAATTTTGCTTATTACAACAACATACAGCTTAGTTTCTATGGAATACTAGTTGCAAATGGTGCAGTTTCCAACTATGAATAATCCAGAAGTAGTGCTAAAGATGATGAAGGATATAGATAGTGACTACAATGATTTTAGCTGCTATATAGATGATGACATGAGATTATGATGTTTTTCTTTTGAAAAAACAAAGCAATACTGTACTTCTTCATCAGTTTCAACTGCTACTTCTTCTTCTCATCTGTCATTTGCTATTGTTACTTTTACATTATTGAATGCTACTAGTATTCCCATATTTCAAGAAAAACCAAGCAGCTTCTCAGAAGCAGAACCTGTCAATTCCAATCAACTATGGACAGACATATAGAATAATATATATTTTATCAAACAAGCTTCTGTGGTCAGCAGTATATTCGCACTCATGGTATCATCTTCAGCAAGATCACAGAGCTTGAGTTTATGATTTGGCTAAACATAATTTCATCCTTGGAAAGTTCTATAACTTTCTTCCAATGGTAATCAACTAGCTTATGTTAGCTTATCAACTATTCCGAGATATTGGCACACAAGTTGGCCATTTCTCAATAACAAAGTAATGTCTAAAGATAGATTTCTTCTTTTTAAGGTGTTTTTATGCCTCAGACATTAAAAGAAGTTTATAATCAGTAAACTGGAATTGATCGTTTATTTAAAATTCTGCTAATTATGACCAGAAATGTAGTATTTATGAGAGCATCATCATTTAATAACGGTTGGCTCTTTTTTCCATACCTTCCCAAAGTACATAGTTTTGTCTCCTAACTGCCACACCCCTTTGCAAAAAGGCAATGGGTGCATTTCTTTCAAATGCTTGGTCTTAGTGTCATTAGTATGACCCCATCCAATCATATACTAATAGTCACATGACAAGTAACAGATTGTCACCTCACACTCTAATTTTGTGAGAAAAGACGTCAAGAATTGAAAATTCATGATAAACATGACACTAAAAACTACTGTTCATGATAAACTATTTTTTACAATTATAAAATCTGTGTTTGACATAATATGATTATACCTATGCCATGGTAAAATCATTCTCAGGCCCTTAATGGTACATGAGATATCCTTTTTAAAAAAATATGAGGAAATGTTTGCTAAAGTAGCCATTCCTGATGCCAACCACACATTTTGTGACTTCATTGATGATAGGACTAAAAATTTGAAGTAAATGTACAATAAATAGAAAAGTGTGAAGCAACAACACTGTGAATGGATGCATTCTTAGAGTTAAATGGATGATACAAGAGTTGTGTCTGCCATTCTACTACTGACAATGACTCTATGTTTGAGATTCAAAAACAAAGCAGTACTTCTAAGAGTGAGTTGAGAGCATCCAGAAGCCAACAATCATTCACTATTACAATGCCTACATGTAGACAAGGCAATTAATGGTTATATTATTGTTTCCTCACTTTTCCAAGAAATAGCAAACTAATTTTTATGCTTCATATGAACAAACCACTTCACTATAGTTATTAGTAATAGAGATCATTCCACTATGTCATCAGTTGAGTTCTTTCTTGATGTCAAAGTAGAACTTACAATGAAATTACTCCTTATTTCTTGAATTATGACACAGTTCCTCTTCAAAATTTTTACATATATATTTCTCATATCACTAAAAATTGATGTTACATTTGATGTAAAAAAAGAAAGATTGACAAAATTCTATTATATGTACATCACTTTACACTTTTTATAATATGATGACATGATACTTATATGTTATATCCTTTATTAGATTGGACAGACAGCATTGAGGATGGCAGCTTCATTGAACTATACAGATATTGCACTTTTACTGATTGACAATGGCTGTTCTGTTGATATTAAAGATGAGGTGAGTAAACATAGTACCACTTAACCCAAAACATACTTTAAATAGATATATAGTTAGTTTAACAAGCTAGCTTTTCATCCTTGTTTTAAAGTAACAGGTTTAGGAGGAAGGTCTAGAAGGAAACTAAGCCTACTGTCCCATAGCAATATGTAATTTATGATATATTGTAGTTAGAATATTTATTTATACATTTATGTCCTGTTTTGTGTCAAATCTAGAAATAAGAACTGTAGCTTTAGATGTCACATGACAATAATAAGGATATTGTTTGCCAAGATTTGAATTGATTAATTGTAGACATCAAGATATAAGGCATTATAATTGAGGAATGAAATTAATATGACAGTATCACATGTTTGTAAATTGAATTGACATATCAGTGGAATCATTCATGACTTGTTTTTTTAATGTTTGATATTCCTGAAATGGGATACTAAAATTTTATCTAAAAAAGAGAATTATGATACAAGTATTATTCACCAACCAACAATCCCTTAATTTTGAAAGACTCTTGTTAATATGAGCAAACCATGTTGCTAGCATAAACTTGTAAAGGTATCCTTGTTGTGCAAACAGTGATAAGCCATTGAAAGACAATTTTGTTACATTGTTAATCTCTAACATGTGAAAATTCAATAGTGTATAATCCAATTTAGAACCATCCCCAAACTACCATAATTCATAGCAAAGATAGTCTTGTGTTTTTACTTATTTTTCTTATGAAAGGGATTAATGTAATGATATCAATGTCAAGTTAAAAAATAGTAATCTAGCTTTGATGCTCATGTGACATTTACATGTGAAAATTAAAATTAAACAATTTCATTGGATGTCATGATATTAGTGTATGTGCCATTTCTGTCCCATGAAAATCTATTAAAGATAGCAGACTATTTTTTCATGATGCATGATAATTCAGAAAGGAGACTTTTGTAGGAGTGGCTAGTTCAAATATTAGGTATTATGTAATGGGGAAGTGATAGTCTAAGGAAGATGTTTTTTCCAGATTTTATGAAGTCAACTTGAAGTCAATGGGCAGCCAAGTGCTTTATTTCAATTATATAAGAGTATATGTGGTTAAAATTAACTTTCATAATACATACATGTCATGAAAGTTCTATTACTTATATTAGTAATCTCTGCTTGAGGCCCTGGCTTCTTGATATCATATTTTATTGAGTTTGACATAGTGATTGACTTACCTAACAACATTAGCACATACCATAGTATTTTGTTCATACAAAAAGTCTTACCAAAGAAAGTGAACAGAAGTTGGAACTATCACTGTTACTTTAGAAACAACAGTTGTTATGCAAATTTCTCACATTTATTTTTCTTATTATTCTATCTTGTTTTTACTAGTAGTTTAGTTTAGATGGTAACATGTACCATTTTGACTGTGATTTTCCAACATTTCTTTTAAGCTTTTTTGTTACCCAACAACTACAACTTTGAAGATAAAGCAGTGCTTTTTTTCATATGTTCACAGCATTGTATAAAAAAATTAAATTATAAAATTATAGCAGTTAAAGTACTTTTGACATGGTAACAGACAGGCAGATGAACAAAATACTGTAAACCTCACCCATGTAGAGGTGGTAAGGATTGATTTGAATCTGTTACTTCTTACACTATCTTTGTATTCTTAGGATGATGAAACAGCTTTACACTATGCAGCCTACAATAACAATGTTGACCTTATTAGGGCAATTATGAAGAAAACTGTTCAGATTGATGTTAAGAATAAGGTAAGATAATTAAAACTAAAACAATGATAAAACTATCCTTTATACATGATGGCATTTCTGAGATGAGAGTATTCAGCATGTCACATGGTCCTAAGATCATTTTGACCATCAGTTACCAAGTATATATACATATACATACAAGTATACTTTATCAAATATCTTGCCATTGGAGATCTAGTAAATAGAATGGCAACACTATAACATATCTATATGAATTGAATTTTTAAAAAATGTGATATAGTAATATGCCACAAAGTTGTTACCTAAAACTTCTTATATAGGCCCTCTCCAATATAGGTGCCCCTCTAGTTAATTTCCATGTTTACATACTATAGTATTTATTAGTTTATCTTTTCCTTTGTGATTAATTTATGGTTTCTGATTAATTAGAACTAAACTAGGCTGAACTTTCAATGCACATTTGTATTACGACAATTGAATTTACACATTTATTTAAATTAGTAATAGAGAGTAGTTGCTTTGGACTTTAGAAAGAAATACAACAAAACGACAAATTATAAAATCAACAGTTACTACAACAGTTGTATATGTTAGTTAGTTCATTTGTGTTGTTACTATCACACTTGTTTTGAAGTAGTTGTAAACTAAGCTCAAACATTGTTATCAACACATGTGATGGCCATGACCATGTGGAATTACTTGGTCTTCATTGCAGGCTAACTTGATTCTAATCACACACACACACATATATATATTGTAAATGGTGCAATTCAGTTGTTAAGTTATCAATTATCTAATAGAGATAAGCATTCAACAGCAACATACTTTTTTGGATAGTACAATATGTTTGGAGTCTGATGCACAAAAGTTTATCATCTAGTTCATGGAAAATTGTATAGTAAAACTATTGATGGTAGACAATTTTAGCCACAGGTCTACATTCTTAAAAATTGTTTTAACAAGCACTTGATCTGTAACTCCTAAGATAATGTAACAGACAATGTAGAGATCATTATTTACTATTTAGTTTTACATCAATCTGTGT
The DNA here is from genome assembly GCA_963965975.1 of Xestospongia bergquistia. Lineage (NCBI taxonomy): Eukaryota > Metazoa > Porifera > Demospongiae > Haplosclerida > Petrosiidae > Xestospongia > Xestospongia bergquistia. The sequence continues at coordinate 113,625 of OZ014412.1, forward strand.
TGGTCTCATGTCAGAGGATTAAATAAAGCCCAAACATTATATGGACAAAAATTCAATGTTTATTGGATCTACCATCTGTTCAAAATATTGTCATGAACAATTTGGCCTTTTGATTGATTTAAAACATGTTGCTTTTCATTACCTTATTAAGTAATATATAATTAAATAATATAAACACAACTTGTATAATCTAGTTTATCATTTTCAACCTTAATACAACCAGGTCATGTCTTTTAAGTCAATACATGCAATTGTAATAACAATGTTTCATTTTGTACTATTTATCATTTTAAATGTAATGTCAACAATATTACAGGACATTTATGTAATTCTTTCTCACATAGAGTGGAAATACACCACTTCATGAAGCTTGTTCTAATGGTTCAGTTGATGCTATCAAGATTATTTTATCATCTGGACGAGTCACTCCAATGTCCAAGAATAATGATCAACAAGCACCTATGGAACTAGTTCCTCCAAATCACAAGAATCATTTTGCAATTTTAAAAATGTTTGAGCCATTTCACGAATGTCAAACTGACTTCCCCGTGGAATCCTATGGTAAAGTCTTTATGTGCGGTGACATTGGTTCAGGGAAAAGTTCTCTTACTGCTGTCATCATGGAACGAGCTAAGAAACCAGCTGATCACAAGTTTCATACATCTGAACGTGTCACAGTAGAACCGCTAACAGCTGGTATTAGACCACATACCTTTAAAAGTCATGAAATTGGGAATGTCGTCCTCTATGACCTCGCTGGTCATAAGGAATATTACAGTAGTCATGTTGCTCTCCTGAAAAATCTAATGCTTAGCTCACCTGCTGTATTTTTGGTCCTTTCCAAGCTAATTAATCACAAGGAGACTATGAGAAAAGAGTTATACTACTGGTTTAACTTCATTGAAAACATCAGCAAAGGAATGACGAGTTCAAAGCGATCACAAGTTATTGTTGTTGGAAGTCGACTAGATGAGCTGACTACTAGATTGGATGAAATATCTGAATTAGTTCATGATGTTGCTGAGAAGGCAATCCATAAACAACAATTTTGTGGATTTGTACCAATGGAATGTCATCGTCCTGGAGGTAAAAGAGTCAAAGAGTTCATCGTTACATTGTCAAAGAGCTGTAAAGCTGTTCTTGATCAATCTGACAAAATTAGTTTTTATTGCCACGTCCAATACTCCTTCCTACAGCTTCTTCAAAGAGTAGCTATTAGTTTAGAAGAGCTATGTGCTTTATTAAAAGAGCGTAATGATCCTTCTCTTCCATCTGAAATGTCAGTGCTACTTGAATTTCTGACCACTTTAAGTGACAAGGGTCTCATTTTATTCCTCAAAAATGAGAAAGATCAAAGTTGGATAATTATAGATATAAATGTTCTACTTTCAAACATCAATGGTGTCCTCTTTGCTCCAGCAAAAATGAAGCATGTATATCGAGATATGGCTAGTAATACTGGCATTGTACCTCTGTCAGCTCTCGAAAAAGCATTTCCTGATTACAATACTGATATGTTAGTTGGTTTTCTTATAAGCCTGCAGTTTTGTCACGTGATTGAATCTAACATATCAGGATCAATATCTCTACCATTAGATCAGCTACTATTTTTCCCAGCACTTATCAGTACTAAACCTCCAACTAATATAAAAATAGAGAATGGGTTAGGATGGTGTCTGTGGTGTCCTAATCCTAATGAATTCCTATCTACACGATTTCTTCATGTCCTTCTCCTTTGGCTTGCCTATACTTACCGCCTTGATCTTGGAAGTAAACCTGGTATAATTAATGAGGCTAACCCTGATGTAGAAAAGTTAGATTGTCATTGTACAGTATGGACTAATGGTATATATTGGAAAAATATATTTGAAGTTGTCGTTGAAGTATCTGAACACAATCGTTGTGTTACAGTACTTACATCAAACAAAGAAATGGAGAAAAGTCGCCAAGTTTTTAACACAGTCATTAAGGAAGTCCGGAGTCTTAAGAACCAGTTTTGTTCATGTACAAGTAATGAATATATGATTGCACCAGATCAGGTATCTACTGCTCATACTCTTGAGGTCCGTGAACGCACACTTTATTCAATAAAATATGTTGCTTTTGCTGTTCTTACTAAAGCTAATGTTACCGACACAGATGGCAATTCAACAATTGATGTCAAAGAGATTGTAGGAACTAAAGATCCATTTCTTCTCATTGCTCCTTTGGTAACAAAAGCTCTGTTCGATACAAGTAATGCTTTGTTACCAGTTCAAGATGATTATCTTCAACACATTCAAGATGTCTGTGGTGATACATTTTTATCATCTGTTGAATGTACTTACAAGTCTATAAAGGAGCACTGTAGCCATTTGAGTGTCTTTGCTGGACGTAATCCTTTGGTAAGTGAATGTACTATTACTTATATACTTTTAATGTACTTATAACAATGTACATGTAGTTTTAATTTTGAAGACTACCTTATTGTACTGCTTTATCTACATTATGTACAGGATCTTGCCTCAGATCTATTAACTGAGCGTGACATTATAGATGCATCTAAATCACTTGTTAAGAAGACATGCAAAGGTTAGTCTCTGTTTACAGTGTTTAGTTTGGGATGTTGTGTGTTATTAGTAAAATATCAATTCTCTGTTTATTCAAACAAATTACTAAGTACACTAATGTACTTTTTTTGCAGACCAAGTTACTACTTCTGACACAACATTACTTCCATTGTATGAAAAAGTTCCTAAGAAGCTATTAAGTGAGTCAACATATAAATACATGCTTGTTTATTAATATTTGAAATAAACATTAGAACAAGAACCAGATAAAGCCAACCTTGTGAAGGTACTAGACTGTGTAAATTGTGAGTGGAGAAGTATTGGTGTACAGCTTTACCTAGAGGATAATGACTTAGAAAGTATAGAACGAAATGCATCATATAATAACACGACACGACTATCAAAAATTTTGCAGTTATGGATAAATCAGAGAAAGCGTGAGGTGTCCTGGGACACAATTATCACCATCATAAAGAATCCACCTTTAAACAATGTGAATGTAGCTAATAAGATCTGTCATTTTTTATTGTATGAGTATGATTCTGACCATCAAGGTATTCTATTAACTTATTCACAATAGACATCACATAATATTATATTCTCTTTTGCTATAAAGGTCAATCTTTGGAGTACCAGCCATCATGAAATTTGTTCGGTTACTCACAACAATGATAGTATATAATCTATATATGTTTGTGTATGATGTACATGAAAGTTTGGTGTTTATTACATTGCTTACATTAACTATATGCTGTTTGTTACATTGCTTACATTAACTATATGCTGTTTATTACATTGCTTACATTAACTATATGCTGTGAAATATTTAAACTCTATTAGTTATTATATCAACAGTTTATTACCTTTGATTATATAATATACAACAACTTTAGTGTATGTGTACATATTTTATCGCTGCTTTATTTTAGAATTGCACTTCAAATTTTAAGATTTTTTTTTAGTTTGATCTTATGAGCTATATGTGTTGCTATTCTGGGTTATTTTATGTTATGCTTTATATTATTGTACTGTAGATATATATATATATATATATATATATTATATGAAGATATCAATCTTTTAAAATTTACTTTATAAAACAGTTTCTTAAAAATTATTAACAATACAGAACATATAAACTGAACACACAGCTTAAAATTAGTTTTCAAGTAAAACTAGTGTGTATTAATATACTTCATGTTCCTGTAGATAAATATACTGTGCATAGTTGATGGGACGATATCATCTAGTTCATTGTCATTGCCTCTTACAGAAGTAAAAACAGACTCCAAAACTGTTGGCATACATACATAGTCCATAATTGTTCTGTTCATGTCCATATACTTTTTTTGTTGTAATTTTTGTCATTTCCAATAGAACACTGAGATAATTATTTTATAATTAGATTCCAATGTATGGTTAATAATACCTAAATGGCTACACCTACATTTTAATTTCCTTCCATATGTCTAAACCCAATTGCATTATTACTATTAATACAAAATTCAAAATGCATTTTGCATAAATAGATTTTGCATTTTACACATAATGCAATACCTATTTTGAACTCAATCTATTGTGTGTGTCAATTGCACAAACAATCCATCCTAGATATGCAGGCAGATCTAGACAAAATCTTTTAAAAAGTTCTCAAGTAAGTCCACTAGAACAGACTGAAAACACAAGTAATCTATTTCTGAGTGTTGCGACAAATGGTTAAACTTGTAGCCATTGGCATAGATTTATATGCACTGATCTCCATCAGTTTGTAACAAGTTCCACTGCAGCAGACTAGCGAAGTATAACACAGCATCCATAAATCTGACCTCCTCTGACTCAGCAATGTTTGCTTAGTCAGCAAATGATGTAAGTGTTATCATTGTTACTTTGTTTACTTATCAATTGATTTAAGTGTTGTTGTTATTATTATTATTATTCAGCAATGTTTCAAGACATATACTAATGGACTGATTTCTTCTGATACTATTGTGTCTAGCATTGACATTAATAGTGAACTCTTTGCTGTAGGAGGAACGAATAAAAGCATTAAGGTGAGTCTATTCTGCTGTAATGAGCAATCAAATATATTGCACATACAGCTGTGATTGTCATGTCTTTTAAGGACTCAAGAAGTATTATTGTGGTAGCTAATAGCGAAGGGTTCATAAAGGTACACTGGATGATTTAATATAAATATTAATGTATTGTCTATTTAGGTTTTGGAAATTAACTTTCAATAAAGACCTACAGTGATGTTGTTCCCAACTTCCCATGTAATATTTACTTCTATTTCATTATTTTATTTTTCATAATTTTAAATAGAATGTAAATGGTAATAGCAAATTGAAACGATTAATAGGAAATGGTCTCAAAATTGAACTTGTACATTAATTAAAAACAGTAGCAAAATGGTAGGAATTAAATTTGAAATAGTAAAATTGAACAATAGTCAATAGTAAACAGAGGGATTAGTACATGTCGAGCAAATGGGACTCACTTAATTTCATACCTCCAGCTGAAAGATATAATATTATTTCATTAATTAACTTAACATTTAACAAACATCTAGTACAGTTGAAAGTTGTTTTACCTTTTGTCTTGATGTGATAGTACCAAGACTTCCTGTCAGTGATCATGTGAGATTATTAATAAAGGGAGATGATAATAGTATTCATAACAGGAAATTTCAAATTTTTAAATATAATGCAGAGAAAACATAATCATTGGAAAGAAATGCAGTTACCTTTAACATTGTTAATCTTTACAACAGACTACAATACCTGAAAGTAGCGAAGAAGAGGTAAGACAGCAATTTTTATAATGATCCATGTTATTACATTAAAACTTTATATAACATAGTCTGACATTGAAGAAGTAAGAATACATGTATTGAAATGCTTAACATAAGTAACATTAAAGCCTGTACAGGAAAAAGAGGAAGAAGACGATGACAAGGCTTACCAAGTCAGTAGCAGTGAACCTCAACTGTCAATACTGTGTATTAATCCACTCTATATCATAGTACTTCCAGTGTGGTCAACCACACTGCATAGGCAGGGAGTTGCCAAGAAACAGCACCTGATAACAGTGTGAGTACATTAACAAAAGTTAACTTATGTCATTATGATTTTATGTAAAAACTACACAAAGTTTTGTAGGTTTTGTTGGCCTAAAATAAAAGTAAGTCAAATGAAAGTATCAATCAAACTATGTCATATATACACAGGAAGCAATAACAAAAAAAATATCACCAATGAGTAAGTCCACAACACAATTCATTAAACTTTATCTCATGTCAAGTCAGTGTGCTGTTAATAGCTTTAAAAAAAAAGACTAAACACATGTTTTTTGCGAAACACTATCATGCTTTTTTTAAAGTAAGCACATTATGAAGTGTTGTTATTATGATTAATGAACTTATAGAAACAAACAAACATAAAGTACAGAGAGAGGAAGAAAGAAAAAAAGAGAGACGGAGCTTACATTAAAGGACATGGAGGGAGTAGGAAAGAGAGACCACCAAAATTCTCCAGAAGAAAATAAAATTTAGATACATTATTAAAATCGTACATAATACAGTTACAGTTCAATTGTATACTATCAAGATTAAATAGTGTGGAAAGTCTACATCTACTATTACTTGCCTGGACCATGACGAACAGAGAGAGGCCTCCATGACTATGTCCAACTAGCATATCTTATCGTTCCAAATGGACAGTACTTACAGCAAAGACTAAAAGTAAATTGTTGAACATGCACAATCAGGCTCTCTTCGTCACAGCTCCGTGTGTTGACAGGTATAGGCACGGTCATGTTTTATTAATTTTAAGTTATTTACATTAAAATTTCAGAAGGTTTCCGCTATATTTTCCGTATACTAAAATATATTGAAAACAAAATTAATATCCAACACTGGCTGATATACATGGAAGATAAACCAATATGATGTGTGCAAGCAGAATAAAGTTATCCATCTGCCTAAGAAGCCTGCAACAAGTCAATAAGAGCTAGCAAATGAACTCATACAAACAGATACCAGTTATATGACTCCACTTGCAAGAAATGTTCAACTTGAATAATTCAGTTCAAGTCTTCCTGCACTAATAGCATCAATCACTATTTCCAATTACCTGTGACTTCATGAAAATACACTAAAAATATAAAATAAGTATAATTCTTGTACCTAAAATGTTCTGAATCCACCACAAACTTCACTAATGGACAGGCTAGTAAAAGAACTCACTACATTGTTACAAGCAATAGCATATAGTGTTACGTCATGTAAAGTGACCTGGTTTAAAAGCACAATGAATCCTTACCTATGAGGCGAAAGGTTTATTGCATTTTACCTATGAGGCAAAAGGTTTATTGCATTTTGCACATGAGGCAAAAGGTTTATTGCATTTTGGACATAAGGCAAAAGGTTTATTGCATTTTACCCATGAGGCAAAAGGTTTATTGCATTTTGCACATGAGGCAAAAGGTTTATTGCATTTTGGACATAAGGCAAAAGGTTTATTGCATTTTACCTATGAGGCAAAAGGTTTATTGCATTTTGCACATGAGGCAAAAGGTTTATTGCATTTTGGACATAAGGCAAAAGGTTTATTGCATTTTACCCATGAGGCAAAAGGTTTATTGCATTTTGCACATGAGGCAAAAGGTTTATTGCATTTTGCACATGAGGCAAAAGGTTTATTGCATTTTGGACATGAGGCAAAAGGTTTATTGCATTTTGGACATAAGGCAAAAGGTTTATTGCATTTTACCCATGAGGCAAAAGGTTTATTGCATTTTACCCATGAGGCAAAAGGTTTAGTTAAAGTAAATCCCCCGAAATATCCCCCAAAAAAACAAAAATCCCCCCCCCCCAAAAAAAAAGTAAGACACAAGAATTCCCCAAAAAATCTTTACAAAAACAAATATTTCATAAATGCAAAATACGACAAAAATAGACAATTTTCTTGAGAATCTTGATCTTTGTCTAGAACCATTAACAATTAGGATAGTCTTGAGTCATAGCTTCAGGGATTTTGCACATAAGGTAAAAGATTTATTGAATTTTGCACATAAGGCAAAAGTTATCTGCATTTTGTTCAAAATGCAAAATGTCTAGTTATAGACTAAACATTCTGATCATGATCATGATCATAATGAGACAGACAATCTTACTCCATAATAGAGAATAACAAAGAAATCATCTGAAAGTAATAAAGAAGACAGCCAATCAAGTTCTTTGAAAGAGTCAGTCAGCTTACTTAAAAGTTGGACGTGGCCACAATGTTCAAGCCACACCTACAGTCACGCTCAATTACTATGTTCCAACTAAATTGAGAATAATTAAGTGGAATTACTTGTTCTTTTCACTGGATTGTCATTAAGAGCACTTAGATATGTGTTATAGAAAACAATCTATTAATTATTTTTATTGTTGGAAGTACTTTACTTTTTTGTTCTATTTTGTGCATTGTACAAATATGTTTTTCAATAATGTGTTTTGTTATAGACAATGAACTATAGTACCGGAATCTTTGTTATATATACATAGGTGTAGGAACAGGGGGGGCACAGGGGGCACGTGCCCCCCCCCCCAATATTTTTGGTATATTGTGAGATGGTTTCACAATCAACTGATTTAGATTAGCCACTTTTCAAAAATATTTGTCAGTGTAAACGACAGAAGAAGGTTTTATTTTGGTTGTTTTTGAAATACTTCATTGTTAAACTGAACAATCTTAAAATGTTACATAGGTGCCTCCCCCCCCCCCCCCAATGACAAAGTTGTTCCTACACCTATGATATATATATATGTATATGTATATATATTAGCTGCATTGTAGTATGCTTCTTCATATATTAATGTAAAGTTGCTAATATACTTTTTTAGATTTTATTGCTAGCATAATTTTTTTGCATTTGCTCTAACACTATCTTTATTTCTTTATGTTATAAATAATATCAAATGACTGCTGAAGATCTATCAAAATCAATATCAGCAAGTAAACTAATTAATGATATATCATTTTATTTTATTATTAATTAGAAAGGCTACCTCATGATTTCTAATTGTCAATGATTTTGTTGGACTTTATTTATCTACTTGGTTTAGAATGATACTAATTTAATACACATGTACTATTAATAATATCTTTTATATTCTGGCAGATTGAAATATGTTAATTCTAGATATGTCTTGTCTATTGTTTATTTCATTATTCTTGATGTCTAATGTTGAGCTACACATAGTCATCAATTCATGTTCTCTTACAAATAATGGTTGCCCAATTTTATTAACTACAGGTATGGCACTAACTAATGGGAAAGAAATGGTCTCAAGTGGACAGGAAATACTCTATTCTCTAATGATCTTCTTTCTATACCTTAATAACTAGATGTGTTCAACCTAACTATAGTGAAACACTTGTACATTAATGATAAGTCTTGTATTAAATGCAGAAGCATCAATTCTTCAAATGAATCTTATCAGAGACAGCTGCTAAAATCCAGACAATTTTTACATTAATAGCTATTTAAGCATTGTTGAAATGTTAACTTGTATCATAAAATCAAAATAGCTTTCTATAAGAAAATGAAAAGCTTAAGAGTGAACATTATGAAGAAAGAACTACGAAAAGAAGAATTAATGTCAGATAATAATTATTAGGAAAAAAAGGCAATACTTTAGTAAGTGATTAATTTCAAATCTATAAGTTTGGAATGTGACAAACTGTTTGAAGTCCTGCCAAAAGGTACACACACTAAAGACAAGTTGATTCTTCATGAAGAGGTAATTCCTGACACAATAAAAGTATGACTAGTTGTAAAAATTGACCAGGAGGAGCATGGAAAGGATAACACTAAATATAGCATCATTTTCATCTAATGGTTTGTTTTCTTGTTATTATTTTTTCACCAGCTAACTGTACTAATTTATTTCCCTAATTCTTGGAGGGTTGATGGTTAGAAGACAGACCTATAAAGAAAAATTCACAACCATCAAATACTCTTGGAGTTTATAGTCTATAGTGGTTATATACTAGGTCATCAAATTATATTATGTCATTTGTATTGACTGTTGGGCACAAGTTAAGTTGACCAATCAATATCATAAATTGAACAGAAAAAGATTAATAATTATTATTAAAAATGGCAGACAAATTTATTGATGAAGATACAAAGTTGTTTTGTATTTCTATCCGTTTACTACAATGTCTTTGAATACAATGCAAGAGTTTTCTAAACTAAACAACAATGTTTTTTTCACTTAATGGATATTATTTTTTTAAATTGATGTATATCTCTGGTTCTAAACACCCAAAGTTCAGTTTCAATGCACGATGACTGGAAAAATCATCAGGAGTGAATTCATCTGATAGTTTGGTTGTATCTATAAAATGTTGAAGTGTGTTTCATTGTCACTTTTGTTAAACTCACCAATTAGATTAACTTCCTGATATACATGAGCAACAAGTTCACTACAAAATAATGAACTCAAATCCTCTTTGTGGTTTTTGAGAAATTCCAAGTATTCATTATTAACATTAACAGCAGACATGATCAAATCTAATTGACTCTTTTCATATGGTCTTCCTTGAAGCTTCTTACGTACCTAAAATGTCAATAAAAACCTTATTAATTAGTTCAGTAGCTAACCTTCAACATTGTATCATACATTATTTGTCGTTGCTCCTCACTCAGTCCTGTTAATTTACGAATTGCCACACGATCATACCAGCCAGAGAAAATTTTGTTCTTGAGAGCCAAAACTTCCACTCCTGTATGAACTGTTCCCATATCAACATCAACAAGCCCTGCTTTATTAGTACTGGACTCCCAAACCATGATGTAACTGGAGTATGGAGGTCTTAACACCTATATATTTCAATTTACACAACTAAACATGTATTATATATATACTTACCAATCCAACATGTGAAAAAACAGCTCCATCAAATATTTTGATAATTGCTCCAGTACTTGTAGCCCCTGAAAACAAAACAATATCTCCAGTTTGTAATTCATTACAGATTTCATTATATGCTTTTGTGGGAAAGTCAGGTGGAGGTCTAATGCCATTGCTGCATGTAATGTAATGAATGATCATTTGAATTATATTACTGAGGACTTACGCTATCTGAGATATTAAAGGTGGAGCACCAGTAGCTACAGGACCTAGTTTAACAGGAGGTAATTTTACATTAATTGGATCAGAAAGTGGCAGAGCATCCTGAAATGTATCAGGATTTAAATCAATAGGATTTGCTAGCAAAACTCCCAACTCTTTATAGACATGAGCTAATGTGAATGTACACATTATTAAACTACGTTCCTCTTGTGTTTCTGCCTCTGTAATCATCTTAACTTCTTGGGATGAATATTTAATCTCTGCTTCAACTTTTTCTGCCATATTTAGTGCTTGTAAAGAATCAATTTTCTCGCCTGTATGTAACCTTCGGATAGCAACACGCTCATAATCTCCATAAAATATTCTGGTAACAGCTGAAATGACATGAACATCTCGACGAGTGGCATTAAATCGAGCTACTTCCAGTGGCTTTGTTTTTCCTTTAATCATTAGAAGTGGAAAATCACAATCATAACTTGAATGATTTACAAAAATACCAAAATGTGGTTTTTGTTCACCTACTCTATACAGCAACACTAAATCCCCAGTTTCCAGACTGTCTTCAATATCAATAAATTTCACTTCAAATTCTTTCTTCTTTAGTTTTCCTTTTGATACAACTTCATTAGGTAAAGGAGAGCTATGCTTCTTTCTTTTAGTAGTACACTTGTTACCCATTTTTGATCTGTACTCTAAAATTATCTTTTGATCACTTTACCCTAACAAATATTACTGGACAAACAAAATGAGAGATCACTGTATAAAGCACCAATCAAAGACTGAAGTGAGTCGGCTAAATCTAAATAATTATATACCACTAGAGCACAACTTCTATCATTATAGCTAAGTTCCTCATATTTATATTGACAGTAATTACAGTAATTATTAAATCCCTGGAAGCTATAGCACTATCATGTGTACCGAACAACAAGATCAATACTATTAGTCCTTACTTTTCATCAACTAAATATCAAAAGTAATAGTCATTTAGATTATATGTAGATATTTCATAATAGATTTGAAATTATGGTGGGCAAAGCAGAGAATATTTAAAAGAACATTATACAATATGAACATACCTCCAACTGATGAAAAGAAGGCTCTGATATCTGTTGCTATATATCTATCTTATGAAATCAATATTGACTATGTTATTTAAATTATTGATTAAACAATAGTAAATTTAATCTTCTTAAACACAACAAACTTTTGGGTCCTTCTTGGTGTAACTCTATGATGATGTAACTTGTACTATGATGATGACATCACTATGTGTCATAAGGTTTGGTTTAGGGTGTAGGTGATGGATTTAGATGATGTCATCATATATGATGACATCACTACCTGTCATTTAATGATGATGTCATCAGAGTGAAGTTACACCAAGAACCACCCAAACTTTTGTATAGTTTTAGCCACACCTCTTCTTTTGTATCAATAGTTTTAAAAATAAAAATATTGAATATTAATAACAAGGGAATAGTTTCAAGTTTGAGTGGATATTACTACAATATCAGCTTCACAAAATAAAGGTACAGTTATAAGTACTGATATTAACTCTACAAGTATTCTGTACAAATTGTCATTTTTGCTCAGATTTGTCATTTTTAGTGGAAGCCATCTTCCATGATGAAAGCCATACTCGTCCTGACTTTTCCAGAGATTTTGTGATATCCCTGATAGCAGTCCATAGTGGCTTGACACAATACTGTAACCCATGTCTTTCACAAAATTCCATTACATAAGGTTGAACTTTATGGAAATTATGACATGGCATACTCGGAAAAAGACTAGCAAATGATGTAATAATTGTATACTAATAGCATTATATAACTTACTGGTGTTCTATCTGATAGTTTAAATATCCGCTAAACCAGTCCCAGAACCAGTTAGATGTGGTATTACAAGTTCCTTTCAGCTAAAGTATTATCAGTATTTTATACTTATAGTAATGACTTGTTATTACCTGCATTGTCGGCCAGTCATCATTCTTTTCCATAACTATTTCCATCGGTACATGATTGATCTGACTTATAAGTGTGAACCAATAACTTTCAAAGCCCCTATATTAACGTATCTTGATTAAACAATCTCATAATTATCCTAACCTCATTAAGAAAAAGAATACAAGTGATGGCCAAAATCCTCCAAGGAGAGTAGAAAACAAAAGATGCCAACGAAGATAAAACATGGACATCCAAATAAGGTCCTACAGTAAATAATAACAATAAACATGAAATAAACATTTAATATAAATACCTCCCATTTTTTTTCAGTGATGATATAAATTGCACATTCTAATTTAAAGTAAAGTGTCATAATATAAACAGCTGCAACTATTTGGAGAGATAAAATAATCAATGTTACAAACTATCTACTTACTGTGTTCAAATTTATCTTGATGTTGATAGGGCAATTTTCCCCATTGGTTCTTGCCCCACTGTATAAAGAAATATCGATAATTAATATATCACTATCTTGTAATAATTAATAGTGGGCGTTTCCAATCATCTGTATTTACGCTTCCTACGAAGCCTCAAAGTATCTAGCTACTATGGCTATCGTTCAGGAGAAGCCGCTTCTACGCTAGCTCCAAAATATAAGTTCTAACGTAAAATCAACTTTACGACTTGTAATGATTTACTATTCTCTCTTGAAAAGAAGACTTGTCTAAAATGTAAGTCTATAAATGATTTGTTTTGCAGATTACCGTTGACTGAGGTCACAATGATATAGGCGTATGTTTACTGTTCCATTTATAAGCTGTTTTGTTATATACTAGAATATTTCGTGTCATTTAGATATTAAAGTGCATGCGCATAAATTATAAGATTAACAACTACAACTCCGCCCACATACTATATTGCTATTCAAAAGACAACACAGTTCAGTGCTGGAAGCATTAAAAGAAACCATGGTTATGTTTTTAATGTAAACATAGTGGTTATCAAGTTGGAATGCCATACTTTTTTGTGTATTGTTGATTTTTAAGTTTTAAGGGGTTGGACTTATATATAACCAAGTATCTGAAGGACAAATACACATAGACACATATCACATAGGACTAATGTCAAAGCCAACAAAAGGCATTGTATTCATAGCCAGACCGGCAGATTTGGGCAGATTTATACAATCGATGAATGACATTGCAATAATAAAGTGACACTGGAAACCCATACTTTCTTTGTGTGAATTGTTAACAAGTGAGGATCAACGTATGGACTTCCTGTACCACATTTATAGCCACGCCCATTGTCAACTTCATTAATAACATAATAGGATAGGTCTTCCGGCTACTATTCAAATTGTCCTTTAAACCAAATTAATAAATTTCACATGTCATGATTATGTAAATCATTTGACAAGTATAACTTTAACTTTTTGCTATAAAGTCAATATCTCATATGTTAGTAACAAAAAAAATTTTGTATAACTGAGAACAGTTATAGCGTCAAGACAAAGTCGAGCTGTAATGAACATATCGTTGGATACTGGTCTCCTCAGGTAAACAAAGTGTCTTTGACAGAAGAACAAAATAAATAGACAAGCTTTTTTAAAACTATAACTGAGTGCTGTGGTTAGCAACAACTATAAATTACAATATATCATGCATATGTCAAGCAAGAATTACTGCACATCTTCTAGTAAATATGTGACTTTAAAAGTTAATGTTGACAGGATATTTACCTTTTCAGCAACTACATTTCCCATCAGTACAATACCATCACAAAGATCAGGATCTTTATCGCCCTGGTAATAGGATCACAACAAAATTAGTAATAAAAATACACTAATCATTGAACATTCACTGATAGTACAATCCACAAATGAGGACTAACTCAATTAATAATACACTAATCAATGAATCTCAAAGAGAAGCTCAAATGATCAGATATTAGACTCCATAAAGACTAACCACATTTGTTTTGGCATGATGTTGGTTATGACGGTATCTCCACCAACTACAAGACCATCCCTGATAAAATCCAAAAGTAAGATTATGTAGAAAACTGTTTAAAGACCACTTCTCAAAAGGGAAGTGTCCAAAATGATGTTGTGACCATAATGCTTGTGTCTAGTTAGTAAATAGATATCACAATATTACAAGCTACAAGATGATTTTACCTGTGATATAATAATACATATTAAAGCTGTCAGATATGGTATCCAGTCTGTACCAAACTGCCACAAAATAGCAACAGAAAGAACCTCAAAAAGTACAGCTTGCAAAAACAAGATTGTAAAAATGGTCACATTGACATTGAAGTATCCCTGATGTTAAATAATGTCACAACTTCTGATCATATATTACTAACTTTATCAAAAAGCTCTTTTCTCAGTCGTAAAAAGTCTTTATTAATTTCTGATAGCTACCAAACAAGTTAGTTATCTTGTCTTGCATAATTTCACTTACTTCTCTCTCCTCCTCAACAATATCTCCAATATGATAGTTACTCATATAAGCTCGTGCTAGTTTCTTGTTAGTATGAAAAGATTCAAAAACAAGCTACAACAAATATACTTGTTGAAAAGGCTTAGGTAGAGAGGTAATAGCTATGATAGGACATTTCAGACTTTATGTTTCTCTGTACAACCAATACTAAAAATCAATAAAGAAAACCAAGCTATAATATAGCTTTATTGATTTTTAGTATTGTATATATTATATACAATACAATGACCAATCAATTTGCTCATTTCAACCAATTATCATCTGTCGAGGACTCTATTCCAGCTATTTTGTTGGCTGTTGCTATGGACTCATTAGATCTATTTTGATTGGTTGTTGTGTTGTATATATAGCTTGGTTTGTTTATTGATTTTTAGTATTGGTTGTCCAGACAAACATAAAGTCTGAAATGTCCTATCACAAGAAATATACTTGTGACGTTTCTTACAATAAACTCACTGTAGCATCTTCTCCTCCATAATGCTCAATGACTTTATTTCCTCCTGGATGAAGTTTCAACCAGTTAGTAACGTTATAAACTTTTCCATCAATAATAATCCAGATATCTTCCGGTGTCTTGTGTAGAGCTACTTCAGCTCGAGTATAGAGATTCCTCGTCGACGCCATAAACAATTCAAGGAAACGCCACTCAGCATCAGGTGATCACTTAAAAATCTACCGTAAACTAGTAAAACCGCTTCCATTAAAATTAACATTATCCTTTGATAAAAAGTAATTATATAATAGAAAGTTATTTAAATAATTATTATGATGATGGACTTTTTAAGTTAATTGACAAATCCAATGATTTTTCTGGTTCTTCACATAAATTTGCAAGAAATGAAACCATGTCTGGTAACTGGACTGTGCAAATGGGAACGAGAGGTTCTAATATTGACACTAAACTCAGGGACCCTATTATCATAAATTATAAATAAGTAAGATAATATTAACAATGATACCATTATAATTTCCTTGATATTCTATAGAGCTCTTATGAAAACTATCAGATGATTCTTTCACTAGTAGCTCTTCATCTGATGACTCTTTTTGACGATTTCTTGAATTTATTTGTATGTCACTTTCAGAGGAAGTGTGTAGCAAGCAGTCGTCATCTCGTGACACTACATCAGCTTCAGATGTTTGACAACATTTCATGTCCGGTGATGACTCTCCAAGCAACTGTAGTGATTTAGGCTCTGATTTATGACGCACCAGGAAACGATATTTTTTAGAGCTAATAACTGGATGATTTATGGATAATTTTCTAGGTGTATTAACTGTTGGGGAAAGTTGAGGTACTGTCTCTCCTTTTAACAACAGTTCTCTTGACTTTACTCCTGAACTGACATATGTTTCAACAACATACCGTCCCTCACTATCTGCAGGTTGTGAGATGTTTTCAAATACCATAAAGACAACTTGTGATAAATAATTTAGTTCTGGAATGTTCTCCAGTTTCTCAACAGATCCTTTCCATTTACTGTCCTATAATTAGATTGATTTGATAATTATAACATCATTCTTTTCCTTACCGACATAAGATCTCCATATTTAAGAATATTTATTAAACAATGAACATGTGATTCACTTGTAAAATAAAGACGTGTTCTAACACTACGATTAGGACTAATGACTCCACTTGATTTTCTATTTTACAATATAACTAATTATCATTGCATGTTATTATATATAACATACTCTGGATCTAGACGATGCAGGAAATCTGGGTCTGCATTTGATGATGTGTGCCTCAAATTAGCTCTAATATTATGTAATAATAAATTACATATCTTTTTACTAATAGTCATTTTTTCATTCACAGTAATACCATACTCCTGTAATAAATAATAATAATATAAATTTATTATATTAATTAAGTTACCTGAGGTATGACAATATCAGCTAAATGAATTACACTTTTATATAAATGTAGACCACATTGAAGATTTAATTCACTTTAATAATAAAAAGTAATTAATTAAATTTAAAGTATAATAATTACCTATTGTGTTGTAAATCATACTTGATACAATCATAAATATCAGGGATTTTACTAATATCAAACTTGCCACTCTTAAGACGAAAGTCTTTTAATAATTTCGACCATCGAATTATTATTAAGTCTAAACTTTCTCCCTGATATAAAACACCTACGAGAGAGAGAAAGTGAAATCATGTTAACAATCATGTTTACTAACGATGAGTTTGTTGTTGAGAAACACCCCGTAATTCTTCTAAAAGTTGACTGACAAGATGATACACATGCTCACATGCTTTCTGTGGATTATTAACAGCATTAGTAGCATCTAGTAATGGACGTGACATAGTTGGCGCCAACTAAAATAGTTCATAAATATTACCAGTACATATAAAAAATAACCTTATATATAGAGTCTTGATTGAAATCTTCACTTCCTTGAATGTATTGATGAAGTGTCTGCTTAACTCTGTAATATTTATATTAACTATATTGTATACTTTAATGTGCAATACTTGGAAAGGCCTTCAGTAGCATCATTTGAAGTATCCAACATATTAGTAGCATTTTGATCTCTCTTCACTAATTGTACTAAAATTGAAGCTAAATTCCCTTCTAAATCAAGTAGGCCTTTAGTAAATGCTGCTGCAGTCATTTGAACACGACCTTCATCAGATGCATATACCTATATCTGTTATATAAAGTGTATAACAAACTAACATACCTTAAGATCATGACGATAAGTACTATGAAGTCTTAAGAACCCAGAGCCAGGTAATGAGGAATATTCTCCTACTCCACCAGGATACATACGACGAAATGCTTTCCCTAACTCTTCAGCATGAGCTTGCCCAGCTGCAGTAACTTCTCCACCCCACTTTAATATAAGTAATAATGCAGGAGCTAACAAGAGAATAGAATATCATAATAATAAAGAGATATATTACTTGAAAGTGGAGTTCCATTAATGTCTTTTTGTAACAGTTTGAACTGAACTTTACGATTGATACCAGAAAAATGACCATACCTAAATAAACATATTAACCTCTAATGTCACCATAGTAGTACATGCTAGAAAAAATTATGAATATAATTAACATTTGAAAGGTCAGAACGCCCACTGACATAATTATTAGCATATTCTTTTTTCAACATACATTTCTAACACAGTCTTCAATTTATGTATTTTTTCTTCTAATTCACTTTCTTCTCTCTTAGCATTATCTAACAATTTACGTGCTATATCAAGTACTCTCTAAATATAACAAACCAATAATAATTTGACAATATAAATAAAAAATTACTTGTAAATCTTTTGGTTTTTTTAGTTTTAATTGTCCTTTTTTGTATCCTCCAAGTTCATTGAATAAAGTAAAAAAGTCAACATGTTTAACAATCATTTTCATTTTCTGTTTAGGAGTACGATCAGCATGACGTATTATACCAATGACACAACGTAATTCTAATCTAATAAAAATTTATAATTATTATATTAGTTTATAACTAACTGAGTATTAGATGAAGTTAGAATAGGTACTGGTACTGCTGGAGCTAAATATTCTACTGATGGGGCAATAGATGGAATATAATGTGGAGCTACTTTAGATAGGATAGTTTCACTATACAACAATAGAGAGAGTATTCCATTACTAAACAGTATCTACTTACAGTAAAATCTGAGAACAATCATCATAATATTTCTCTGAAGTTTTCACAAAACTAAATCCATTAACATCACAAACATAGCTATTGCCATTAGCTCGTAATAAGTCAAAACCACAAACTGTTTGCTATAATTATTATAATAAATGTCAGTAAATTCATTCCAAATGTATACCTTAAACGCTAAACACACTTTACGAGCAATTAATTTTTCATGTGCAGATAATATAACAGGAAAGCGTTTCTCTTTACCTTGATCATCACGATCAACACGACCATCTAGCGCCTACATATTGTAAGTAATAAATAATATTACATCATGTAACACTTACTGGAGATTTACGAGCTTCAGCATGTGCATAGTCTGGCCCTACAGTATAGACCTATAATACAGTAATATATTATAATATATTATTACAAAAGATGATATGGAAGACTGACTTTTACATCAGAGCCATCAGTTGGCATAAATTCTTCATAAATATAAGATCCATCTTTTCTGACTGTACTCTCAGTGGAATACATACTAGACCGATTTAATACCTGAGGGAATATTATATTACATTAATACTACTACTATAATAACAGTAAACCTTTCTAAATAATCGTTGTGAGCCACCACCATAATCAGAAGGAAAATAAATATAAATATTATGATCTTCTGCAGATATTGGTTTCTCTACAAATGGTTTATGAAATGTGTGTCCTTTAACTTCTATTGTGTCATCATCTATTTCTACAATATCTGGACTCTCATCATCATTGCGATCCAATACAACATAGGGTGGGACGTCTATACCATGACTTTCCAAAATTTCATACACTTTACGTCTGTATAAATAGAATATCATTGTGTGTGTGTAACTATTATATTGTATATTATTAATATACCTGTCCATTAAACTGTATTGTTTGTCAAGATCATTTACAACCATTTTGGGTTGCTTGAGTTCAACATATTTTATTGCTTTGTCTAGGGGGAACCCCTAGTTAATAAGATAATAATAATAATAATAATAATAGATATAGATATTCAGTACCTTGGAATAGAAAGCAATTAATGCATCACAGTATGGCCATTTCTCAACAGGATTATTGAGAATAGTATTATCAGTAAACACAACAACCCGTACGTATTCGTTGACTGCCATACGAAGTAAGATATTCTTCATTGGCTTTGAAAAACTCTAATATGTATTTGTATTCATATAATATAGAATATCTAATGATGTACCTTCTTGTTCATAGCAACTACACCAATTGTAACCCCTTCAAAGTCTTCAGTTGTAGCGATATCAGTGTCATTATACATTTTCAACGATTTTCAGAGATCATACAATATGGGCGTGTCACATAAACCTAATTATAATAGTAATAATTATGATAACAGAGTAAACTATTATCAATAACAAGAACTAATATTATTATTATTATATTAATAATAATAATAATAATAACAACAGTTAGGTCATTTGTTGTTGTCCAGCTGCTATACGTGATGCTACTAATTCCACAGGATTAATACCATATTCTCGACACACTTGATTCTAAATATTAACAATACTAGATATCACATTATATATAATATATTATATACCTGAGTACTGTATACTTCCCTTGCTAAATAAGCTTGCTGCATTTCAAGAATAGATCGAGAATTATTTATAGCTAACTCATACAGTTCACCAGCTCTTGCTTGGTTTCCACTAAACAAAATATATTAATAGTTTATATCTACAAATGATGTCACTAACCGTTGCATTTCCAATGACGCTAATGTTTCATAAGCTTGAATACAACTGCTATCCATAGCAATAGCAGTTTCTAATGATTGGATCGCCTTACTGATATCTTGCTGAGATACTAAATATAATATACTTAAAGAGAAATGAGCTGAGGCATTGTCTGGTTCAATGCGAACGGCTTCCTTTAGTAACTCTTCTGACCGTCCAACTTCTTCAACATCTTGTAAAAACTACACACGTCATGTTATAATATACATGTTGCCATGACAACATACCAGCGAAAACAAGATAATACCCTCAACACATGATGGAAAATTTTTATAAGCTTCTTCAAATTTTGATCGTGCTTCCTCTAAGAAATGTACAGACCGCGACAATAATCCACCTCGATGATAAACAGATCTAATGTGCACATATAACATAGATATATATTAGAGTAATTACTTACCCTAAACAGTACAATGTGTGAGGTGTATTAGGAGCTAATTTAAGAGCAATCTCCAAATCATCTCGAGCTTTTAACACAATACTTGGATCATCTGATTCCATAGCAACCTAACATACAATAATATCAATATATCTATATCAAATGGACTAACTCGAGCTCGTTGAATGTAAATATCAGCATGATCTGGTTTGATTTGAATAGCTTTATCAAATTCTTGATAACATAATGTCATATCGGACAACCCAGCATATATTGCAGCTAATTTAACATGAACATCAGCATACATCTAGTTTGATATAAAATTAATATAAATCAATATTTATTAATACCTCAGACTTTAGTCCAGGAACATCTAATACTGCCTTTAAATCAGTAACAGACGCTTGATCTTGTCTCCATAAACAATAAAGTGATCCTCTTAATAAGAGAGCGTGTGGTTTAAATATATCATGACCTAAATAGACCAAATTTATACAATAACTAAATATTAATAAATATATAATACCATTGTCAATACTTTGGGTCAATAACTCTAATAGACCACTATATTGACCAGAACGGAATTGAGTTGCTGCACTAACAAATGGTTCAACATTAAATTTGTCCTTTTCTTCATCAGTTGAATTCCACAATAATTGTAGTTGAGTTTTTGATATATCATCTAAACAACACTATAAAGGAACTGATGACATTAGATAATAGTACCTGTCCAAGAATATGTCTTGAAATAAGCTCTCACTAATTGAGTTGGAGGTTCTAGAGGACCTAATGTCTATAAACAGTTATTAAATATAATATATTATAATCTTTTTATTTAAACTAACTTTATAATTCTCATCAGCAAGTTCTTTACTAATACTTTTAAGAAGTTTTTGTGTACTTTCAGCACAAGACTTGATTTGCTGTTCATCGAGTATTATCAGTCTTGTAATATCTATAATATATAATAGTATGTTACCATAGCAACAATCAACTATACCCAATAATGCATCTCTCTTTTGTCCAAGAGCTTCGTTAGCATGTGATCGACGAATTAAAGCTTTAATATAACGAGAGTCTAATAGTAACGCCTCAGTGCAATGATAATGTACTCTCTTCCACAATGCCATCTAACACAACAATGTAACAATGTTTATCATAACACTACATACCTTCTCCTCTTCAGTAGATGCAGTTAATACCTAATATATTATATATGTTATAATATAAATGTTATAATGTGTACCATATTCTCTAATGATGCTGCTATATTGTGTTGAAATGCAGCAATATTTTTGTGATTATCTTTAGGACATAAATCTAAAGCTTCTTCATAACATTTGATAGCCTCTTCAAACTGTTTCTGTTTGAACAAATCATTGCCACGAAGTTTAGCCTCTAGAGCTTGCTCTAATGGAGACTATTACAACAATAATGAATACTTATTACATGTAAATTAATGATACCATAGTCACAGGAACATCTTCATGTGAGTTTTCTTGTGGAGGACTAGTTGACTCCACAGACACTGGGATGACTTTATCCCTATCTAACTGACGTTGCTTCCTCTTATGAGCAGACCATAACCAATATACTCCTACTACTGCAGATGTTGCAGCTACTCCCAAACCTAATAAAGCAGCAATTTGCCATTTCGACCATCCCGTGGACGAAGATGATGTACTCTGCTGCTGCGAAGCCATTTATGATTCGGCCATGTGGGCGATCACGTGATAATCTTGCTTTTACTCTATTTAACGCCTACTTTGTCCAAGATGAGTGAAAGGTTAGTTCCACCAGATGACTTTTCTATAAAACCGCACTTCTTCTCAGATCTCCTATAGCAGCCATGACGTGGTTAGAAGCTGCAGAAGTAAGTAATATCATTGGGTATTCCTTCTTACAAGCTATTGTGTAGTATATATTAAAACTTGAAGGACCAGAAATGCATATACGTGATCTTACCGATCGTGTGATGAATCTTCATATGGTCAATTCAAGTTGTAAGACAAGTTTAGAAACCTTGCTTTATCGTCAAGTATGTACATGTTGTCATGGTGATGTGTGTCACATGTTTTAATAGACCCATAAGGTAAACTCTAAATTTCAACGAGTTCCTGGTAAAATGGGCTGGTTTCGACTTAAAAATAATTCTGATCATGGTAGCTCATCAAAACATTCACTAACTCCAAATATGGATGAAGGTATAACTATTGACACATTGTCTGTGTGATATTGGATATGTGTACATAGATGAGTTTATGCCTAAGGCTATTATAGTAAGACCACGTAGCAGTCACAAAAGACATTGTATGTCACCTTCTCAAGAAGAGAGTGATATATCAGATAGTACGGACAGCGATAGTGATGATGATGATGACGTGTGGGATAAAAAATATCATTATTTGAAACTTCTAGCAAAAAGAATGATCACAGTAAGTCGACTGAAGTGTTATTAAACGATATACTGTTGTAGGTTAATACTAGTTTAGCATTACAATTAGAACAATTACAAGCAGATATTGAGCAAGGACAACTTGAGAAAAGGTGCATATGATTAATACTGCATTATCTTATTAATGTAATTTAGTTATCTATTTCAGAGATTACTTGATTTACAAAGTCAGGAGACCAAACCTACTCCTTCTACTAAATCTGTAACAAAATCAACTGAACAACAACATTCATCTACTGGACCAGCTACTACTAAATTAAAGAAATCACATCTCTCTCCTAAAACAACATCTACTACACCATCTAGTCAACCCAAACCTGCTGCAGCCCCTGAAAGATTAATTTATAATGCAATTACTGAACCAAGTGACTTATTCTCTACAAGTCCTAGCAATAGTGACGAAGAATTAAGTGGACAAGGGGTAAAAAACAAGTCTAGTGCTGAGAAAAAAGAAGGTTAATAATTAGTTATGAATAATAAGTAATATTTTTTAGGTGGGGCCGGGGGTGGAGGACGTAAGAAACGGGTTCGTCGACTTCAACCTATCTCATTGAAAGATGATGGTATTGTTATCAGTTACATCTCTTATCTAGTTCTCTTTTGTTAGGATCTCCGGTATTTCCTATTAAATTGGGTGGTCTACAAGTGTTATCTTTGGGTGAGGTGAGTGGGTGTGGTCACAGGTGGCATTATTACCATATATGTTATATAATAGATAGTATGTGATCGACCTGCCTTTCATAATGAGAGATATATTTGGCCTATTGGTTTTAAAAGTACTCGCAGTTATCCAAGTATGGTCGAGCCTTCAAGACGTTGTCTTTATACATGTCGTATTATTGATGGAGGGGATGGACCTATTGTAAGGACTTAATTAAAAGGGGTGTGGTTAGCATTTTTGAATAGTTTCAGATGGTCTCGGAAGAGAATCCAGACGGGCCAATACAAGCATCATCAGCTACAGCTTGTCATCATGCAGTATTGAAAGCAATCAATAAAGCAAGGTAGTACTGTGTTAACAGTTTATCTTTCAAATAATGTTGTATTTATTATAGAGATAAACAAGCAACTAATGCTGGATCAGGTCCAGAATTTTTTGGATTTTCTCATCCTTCAATTTTAAATCTCATACAGATATTACCAGGAGCCGATAAATGTACTAAATATAAACCAACTCAATTCCAACAACCATTGTTACGAGGTAAACAGACCACGAGTCAACCTTCAACAAAACCAAAAACGAAACCAAAATCATTTTATAAATCTCAGTCTCCTTTTGGTGACCCCAGTCTAGCTCCTGTTGTTCTAAATACACAGTTGTCAAGTCTACAAGACTCCTCGAGTAGTTTGACATCAGAATGCAGTGATAGTGATTCTAATCTTATAATTGATCAAACACGTTAATTTGTTATACATAATAATAATAATCCTTGGCATGTTGTTTACGCATGCGCATTACGTCAATTAGACCCTAGTGTTACATTTGTCAGAAACATAGAATAGAATCGTCGACTTTTGTAGTGAAGTTTGAAGCTTTTCTCGAGACTTTACTGGTTCTATCAACTATATAAAGACTCTACTATCGCATTAAAGCTAACGTACTAGATTATATCAAAGTTGCATGTGGTAATCTCAGATCATGGACATTGGCTCTAATGAGAGGGATCATCCTGATTCTAGCCCTCACCATCAAATGGTTAGTTCACTACTAATGTTCTTACAATAATAATTATTTAATATAGGATCAATATGAAGCTGGATTCAAGCTAGGATTGTTTTCACCAACACATTCTGCTAATAGGCTGGAGCGTCCTGTTGATGAGAGGGCTCACAGTCGACGCCCATCAGATGAAAGCGAAAGGATTTTACGCAAAATATCAGGTTCAATATACATGGTTGCTATAGTAACTGATGTCTCTTATAGGTGCTGGAATGATGTCATTAGATCCTCCAGGTCAAGGATTGTCACCACGGCATTTGTCCCTCCCAGGTGACTCATATAATGATATAGCTGATATGATGAGGCATGCTGCTGAGAATACATTAGGTTTAGGGGATACTGGCAGAATGATATCATCAGCTTTAAGTGACGGATATTTACCAGGCATTGGTCTTGATGACCACACTCCTAAAGCAAGTTACCTCACATATTGACTATTAATATTATATATGTATGTGTATTATAGTTTAGTCCCCAACCACAAATTAGTATGGACCAAATGGATGGACGAGATTATGCTAATGAAGACCAACTCTTTCCACCTCTCTCAAATCAAGATCGTCATCCATCTGCTCCATTGCTACATAGCATGTTGTCTAGTGGTATAATGACTCACACACAACACCAACCTGTACCACCTAAAGATATAACTAATGTCATTAATGATGACATGTTAGGTGAACCTGGAAGGAGTCGTAGTTGGTCAATGCCTGTTAATACAACCCGCCCACCTTTACCACCACAAATATCTATATCTAGCCCTGATGAACCTCAGGACATCTTCTGTAAGTAGGCTCCACCCACTTAACTAACCTCATTAAAAAGTGCTGTCTAGACACCCACTTCTTTTAATGTGTTAACAGGATATTGTGGTCAACAAGTTGATGTGTCTTTCCTTTCTTTAAGTAATTCTATTTCTTTGATAAAGACTAGGTCCATACTGCCACATCCTGTCCTTTCTAATGTAATGATGTGAATGTGTGGGTTGTTAAATTATTAATATTTAATTGTCACACTGAGGTCAGACCACAATGTCCTGTTCTCAGACCAGTATATATATTGTATGACTTGTGTTACAAGTTTTAGTTGAAGTAAAACAATGTCTTTAGTCAGTACTGTATGCCCTCATATTGTGATAAGTAGAGCAGAATGGCCTAGATCTTCTCATTTGTGTTAGTCTGCTATAATAGTATTACTAGTCAATATTCTCTCATTTATTGTAGTAACTTGTGATCGTCCTGTAAGTATTGGAGAAACTACTGGGCTAGATTACTTGGCTTCATTTGGAGAATTATCTAGAACTCATCAATACGATGAGTCACTGCACAAGTTCTTCACAGACACCCAGTTGCCTCCTGGTATGGATACTTGGATAGCGTTCTCTAACAGTAAATTATATATATATATCATTCTAGATCCAAGTCAATGGACAGAGAGTCAAGTACTACAGTTTGCACAATGGTGTATTTCTGAGTATCAGTTGATGGTTAATATACAATTGTTTCAAGGGATCACTGGTGCTCAGTTGTGCTCATTTACTGCTCAACAGTTTCAAGGGTTAGCTAAAGAGAGTGGACCTGCTCTTCATAATTTTTTAGAGAAAATAAAAGCTTCTGTGCCTTGTAAGTCAATTTAGTTAGTCTTTCTCAATTTAGACAGATGATATCATTTTAGATCAAAATTTTGGCGGTTATCCTCTGACAGCTAATGAGTTATTTACAGATGGTGGGTTCTTGCTTCCAACTACAATGTCTACAGATTTTTCAACTGGTCTGGTTTCACCTTTAACAAGTAAAGATTCTCATCACTTCTATCCTACTTCTCACCTGTTCTATTCAGATATGAAATCTGAGGACATGTTTGGACAGGCACACAATGGGAGTGGCCTGCTCCTCCCACCCCCACCCCCTTATCAACGTCCAGGCAGTCCAAGTGGATCTGATTTATCTACTCCATATAGTAGTCCTGTAGCATCTCCCGTACCATCTCCTGGCCCCTCCCCTCTTCATTCACCAATCTCCTATTCTCCTAGTCATTCTCCTTGTTCATCACCTCAACCAATCAGACCTAACACAGGTAAGCCCCACCCCTTTTTAAACCTACTAATTACTTCTCTCCTTCTCCAGGTACAGGCCCTATTCAGTTGTGGCAATTTTTATTGGAATTGTTAACTGATAGAGATTGTCAGAATTGTATAGCATGGACTGGTCGAGAATGGGAATTCAAACTTATTGATCCTGAAGAAGTTGCACGTCGTTGGGGATCAAGAAAGAACAAACCTAAAATGAATTACGAGAAATTAAGTCGAGGTCTTCGTTACTATTATGACAAAAATATAATCCACAAAGTACCAGGAAAACGCTATGTCTATCGTTTTGTGTGTGATCTTGAATCAATGCTTGGAATGTCATTTGTTGAATTACAACAGCAACTGAAAGGTGATTCACTTGAAGGTTCTAAACCTATTAAAATAGAACGTCAACGTTGTCAACAAACTAATCCTCATATGATGATGTTTCCAGGTGCTCCCTATATGCCTCAGGATATGAACTTGCAAGGACTTCACATTAACAGCCCCGCCCATTCCCCATATGCTACCTCACCTCTGTCCACCTCTCCTCTACAAATGAGCGGTTACATGCATTAAGTCATACATACTCCATTATTTAGCATATGCACACACTGAAGTTATTTTTATAATTAGAATTCATTGGTTTTTGCAGTTAATTAATTTAATTATTATTATTATTAATTTTAGTCACATGGTATTATAATTTAGTCACGTGATATTTCCTCACTCGAGGGAAGTAAACTTCCCTTAGTTTGTCTGTCAAAAAGGAAGTCTCTTTCTTACCTCATCTTCTCTTCTCCATTATTACTGGTTAAACTCTGATTTCATTGCCTTGAGTTTTATCAAAAATCAGGTATCCGTTCTATTCTTTATATTTTATAGCGACAATACTTATTATTATCTTATTACATTCAGACTATAACTAACTAGTTGCGGTTTATCGCTAAAGGAGTTTTCCAGAGTTGTTGTCTCTTTCTGTCTCTATCGCCACAATGTCTTCAGAAATCAATCCAGGAGCTTCCGTTGAATCTTGTCAAGGGGGAGCTACCGGTAGGTCTAGTGGTGTGTTGCGCTTCCTTCCTCTCACAGCGGTAGCTGTGGCCGACAAATGAATATCAACTAAAATGGCTGATGTCTAGTCTAGATTGCTGCGTTTATAATTCTTTTCATTTTGTAGGTAGCAAAAATGACGCTTCTTCAACTACTACATCAACTAGTACTAACGTTCCTACAACTTTGGCTAATCAACTTAACCTCTCCTCAGAGATATTGACCTCTCTTATAGCTGGTGAACCTACGGCTTTATCAGAGAAACCTGTTGTAGTTAATGGTACCTCTACTACCACAAATGCATTAGATCCTAGTGGTCCAGAAACGTCTGCCACAAATTCCCCAATGTAGGCCAACTTTCAACATTATTTCAACAACATATGTGATAATTTTAACAATAACAATATTTGTTTATCTTTACTAGGTTGTCGGCATTTTCTCCCACAAGTCCTTCTACTAATCCTCCTGTGTCAGGAGGAGGCAACAGTCCGAGTTTATTTCCATGTTTAGTTTGTTATCCAGGGACTAGTAATTATACATTAGTGTGGTTACCTATAGACCCTAATACAGCTGCTGCTTTAAATCCAGCTTTGGTGGGGTTGACCACACCCACTGGAACACCACAAAAACCACCAACTGCTACAAGTGCAACCACATTATCAAATTCCGTTCCTATGGTAACGTCATCACCTCAGCCTTTATCACCAATACCCATCACTTCAGAGGCAACAAGTCCTTCAATCACTCCTAATAATCCTATGTTGCCTAGCAACCTCTCTGCTGCAATAACCCAAAGTTATCTCCAGTTATTACAATTACAACAACTTCAACAGCAAAGTCTTCAAAATCCACCTCTCAAACAAGAAGTGGGGTCACCATTAACATCATTACTACCTCACGCTTCATCTTTGGGTGTTAATTCAAGTGATATCTTAACACAAGCCATATCTGGTAGTATCCCAGCAACATCTAATTCAGGACGTACCCCAACTACTAGTAAAGTGGCTGGGTTATCTTTGAGTGGTGCTACACAAAGTTCTTCTCCCCACAGTTCAGGTTAGCATAGACTATCATATGTCATTATATCTTATCATTATATTGTATCTTATCATTTTATTATCTTTTATTATTATAAATAATTGATCTTATCTTAGGACCACCTCAAGTTGAATTTAACACTGGTTCTCAAATTCAGTTATGGCAGTTTCTCTTAGAGTTGCTTACCGATCGTGAGAGTCAGTCCTGTATTAAATGGACATACAAAAAAGAATGGGAATTTAAAATTGTTGATCCTCCTGAGGTAGCACGTCGTTGGGGAGAGCGCAAGAACAAACCAACTATGAATTATGAGAAATTAAGTCGTGGTCTCCGCTATTACTATGACAAAAATATTATCAAGAAAGTCCACAATCAACGATATGTTTATCAGTTTGTTTGTGATCTGGAGTCGTTACTTGGTCTGTCATTTGGTGAATTACAAAAAGCACTAAATGCCGGAGGTGAACAAGGAACAGCAATTACAATAGAACGAAAATTAAATGCCACAAAACGAAATATTTAATTTCATCACTTTAGTCCCACTAACTATAAACATTTTCTGAACTATTATTCTCTTTTGTAGTAAGGACATTTTTGGTATAAATTGTTTCTTTTGTTACTATTTTTCAATTCCTACAATCACATATTGTCATTAACATTTTCAAGTACCTCCAAATAATTCTCTAATTTGTCCTTCAGTGTATCATGTAATTCATGGAGTGATGACGAGGATAACCTCTGTAATAACTGGTCCAATGAATTATATGGTAACCACACACTGGGACAAGTAGCATGAAGTCCATTCTAAATAATAATACAATAATAATATACAGCAAATGAACATTAAGTGATTACTGACCTTTAATCCAAAATATTCTTTACCAGGTCCTAATACAGCATCTATAAACTCAATTGCCAACTCAGTAGCAGATTCAAGGCGATTAAAAATTATATATATATATAATAATTGACCTGGATTAGTAATCTATTACAATACTATTATTATAATAATCATTGTTATATTATAATACCTTCATTTTATCAACAAGCCATTGTGGCACATGATAATTCATACTGAGTAGTTTCTTTACGACACAACTTTGAAGACAACTGACATTGTCTTGTTGAACATTTATCTCAAAATAATATCGTAACATATTCCAAACTTGATCTAATATACTAACACAATATAATATGATATTGCACATGAAAACAACAATACCTTGGTTGTCTTGAAAGAGTCATTGTATCACATGCTTCATTGTGTTGAAGCCATGACCAGGTGGGTGTGGTTTTCTCACTACATCAAATAACAACAATAACATCATAATATTATACTTACCTGGTTGTATTAAATGCATTCAAACTTAAATGAGCACACCTGTAAACAGCATCACATGACTGTCACATGATTACCACATGTACCTTGCAGCAAGGGCTTCAAAGATGGGAACAAGTGTTATAGTATAAAGTTTTGATAACTTAATAGCATCATCAAACAATGCATTTTGTACTAACAATGTACAAACTTCATTAGCACTAACGTAAGGTCCTAATACAATATAATGTGTTATGACTAGACATTATATAAACTAAGTTACCTGACAAATGTTCAGTGAGTGTTGACTGATGTCTAATAAGAGTTAATTTAGCCCTAGCTAGACCATACTCCTTAATTAGATCTTGTAACGACATTATTTGACATTCTATATATGCACTCAAATAACTATATAGTAAATATTACTCACTAGTGGTTTGTAAGTTATCAGGTATAAGTAACCAGTGATACTTGGAATTAGACAGTTTAAGTAATGTCAATGATACAAGATAACAATTAGCCTATACAATGTACATACATTATAATATGTACGTTATCAGATATACTTGATGTTGTAATGATGTCAGTCCAGGTGACTCCAGGTTACTACGGCGACCTTGTTCATACATGATATGTGCAGCTATTATATGATATATAATGACATATTGTCTGTGTGATTGTAAGATCACCTTTCCAATAATTTTCCCTTGACATATGATAACAATACAATAGATCATAATAGCGATTACTTAATACATCCACACTACGAGCTTTCATTTCCATCACATTCTCCACCTACACACACACACATACACACACACACACACACACACACACACATTATAATAATGATACAAGTAGCTAACCTCTTCTTCTAATCCAGTATAATTATAATCACACAATAATGACAAGTGTCCTTGTTCAGTTAATACAACAATAAAATGACGCAAGCATTCTCGTTGTCTAAAATAAAACAATCTGATTGGTCAATAATGACATCATAATTACCTTTCAGGATCAGGATTATTCCTTATAGCATGATATGCTAAATAATACTGACACAAAATAAGTGAATATTTAAATTGATTTGACCAGAAGAGAGGCTGTTAAGAAGATATGATCAAATTAGAACATATTACATAACTTACCATCATTGAATGAGTTTTATCAAGGACAGTTGTAGCATATTGAGTAACAGTTAAGATACCTTCAATACAATGTAGGCTCTCTAGTCGTCTCATTATCTTCAACCAATAAGTACCACTATCATTGTCTGATACATTTTGTAGGACCATCTCTATAGCAACAATCTATATAAATATGACCACACCCCCTTATTACTAACCTGATGTCACTCCCTTACTAGCAGTAATAAAACATTGAATAGCTTTATCAACTAATCCTAAAGATAATAAACTCTGTCCCAAATAAAATTGTTGACTTGATATATCATCTTTAACAAACTGTTGACAATATTTATGGAAAGTCTAGAACAATTATAAACATTATAATATAAACTAGTTAATACTTACCACTATATTAAGATATTGACCACCATATAATAAACATTCATATATTAATATACTGTTTGTTGATGGCCAACTAAATATATTATAATGTTAAGACATCAAACAGATTTATATCAATTAATTATCACTAATTACTTATTAACAAAAGGAAATAAACCAGACAGTTACATCCTGTTGTCGCATATTACGACAATAAAAATGATGTAATCTGATTGTTATCAAAGACGACATTACTTATTAAGATATGTTATTTAATAACGTCTAAGGATACAGTCGTTGTATCATTTTATTCAGTAACCATGGCAACATATGTGTCCAATAAGCATAAACTGGACTAGTACCTGGAATGCATTGTCCAACAAGTTGTCCTAAATAGTTACGTCCCATTGATGTTAAATATAATTCAATTAAAGTCCCTTCGTTAACTGTAATAATTATAATAATATAATAGATAATTGATAATCTTCATACCAAATGATGTTTTCTCTGATATATGGAGTTCAGCTAAATTATTAATATCACTATAAAATAATAATGATATAATATTATATAATAACCGAGTCTTACAATGTGCCAGTGATGGGTGTGGTCATTGTTGTTGATAGCCAATATAATAAATGATAATTGTGTATTAACTGAACTAGTTTATTCTTGTATTGATGTAGTGATAATAGACTCTATAAAATATAGATATAAAATATAATAGTTTTATTATTTAATAATGTAGTTATTAAGTGTATTATATACTTACTAATGTAGTTATTAAGTGTGTTATATACTTACTAATGTAGTTATTAAGTGTGTTATATACTTACTAATGTAGTTATTAAGTGTGTTATATACTTACTAATGTAGTTATTAAGTGTGTTATATACTTACTAATGTAGTTATTAAGTGTGTTATATACTTACTAATGTAGTTATTAAGTGCGTTATATACTTACTAATGTAGTTATTAAGTGTGTTATATACTTACTAATGTAGTTATTAAGTGTGTTATATACTTACTAATGTAGTTATTAAGTGTATTATATACTTACTAATGTAGTTATTAAGTGCATTATATACTTACTAATGTAGTTATTAAGTGTATTATATACTTACTAATGTAGTTATTAAGTGTATTATATACTTACTAATGTAGTTATTAAGTGCATTATATACTTACTAATATAGTTATTAAGTGCATTATATACTTACTAATGTAGTTATTAAGTGTATTATATACTTACTAATGTAGTTATTAAGTGTGTCTGTTCCCATATTGATAATAATATAATGAGGTCATGACACCATTTTAACTTTTGTAAACAAATATCACGTAATCCACAACTAATCAATTGAGACGCTAAAAAACTTGAGAATATTTCCATTATATCTGATTCCTCTACCACATCATGTGACATGTCCTCATTATCACATGACAATGATGTAATCATTTGATCCAAAACAATAGTAACATCAGAAAATAGACCACACCTATATTAATTAATATCATAGAAAATACCATTATTTCAATGATCTTACAATTCACGTAATTTTGTTAAAAATGGAAGAGCTCCTCTAATAAAACAAAATTATATTTTTACTATAATTTAATCAATTAATTAACATACTGTGACAATAAGACTTCTGCAATTTGTTGGGACAGACTTAATGGGTTGTCATGGCAACATAATTCAACAATAAAAGATTCAAACACCTCGTGTGTCAACTACATAAACAATTATACATCATGTGAGTGTCATGTGACCTGATTAACCTGTTCATTTAACAATTGAACACATTGCAACAAATAAAATTGATCAGAAGACTGATTCCCATGTTGACTAAGACTATAATAGTATGGGACTGAGGTTACTTGAGTTGACTGAGGATATAAAAATGACATTGTCCCTTGTTGTAACAATGTCACCATGCCAGTACGAGCATCACATTGGATACCTACTGGTTTCCGTAGCAACTATAAAACAAACATCACAATATATATATAATAAGACCACGCCCACTTGCTCGTATTGTATACAACAGGTGTAAAATTTACTCCAACATTTCAAACACAGCTCACGATATTCTAATGGATTCAGTTCTAGAGATCCTGCAGCAATACGTATCTATAATACTCAGTTATAACGAGAAGGTGTGGCTTAAAAATATACCTCCTCTTCAATCTTGTGAATTACATGTTCTCTTAATTTACGAGGGGAACTACCCACGTCACAGGAATACCCATATAACTAATTAAGAACATAATAATATAAAATTAGAGGGAAAGGTTACCTGTAATCCTTTCATAATAGCTTGAGGAGTCACATGACCAGGTTTAAATAATTCAAACAAATATCCCTCCTATTATAATGTGCTAATAATCATTAATAATACAGGAGCTCACCCTAGGATCCTTATGAGCTGGTAATACAATCTCTGATGAAGCATATGGTAAGAGAACGGCTCTGTTCACTTTACCATTAAGACTATAATATATATAATATATATATATAATATATATATTATAATATACCTATCATTATAATAACAATTAATGACTTGATGAGAGTCTGTCCCATTAGTAAATACCGCCCACCAGTAATCATCTGATAAACACAAATCTATTAATGACAGTCCCTATATCAGTTAACAATAAAATAAAATAACCACACCCATCACTAATTACTTGGCAAGGGAAATGTGTAGCTATATGATCCAAGACTAACTGATTATCAATCAACATCAATTGAAAGACACTGATCTGCAAGGGATAAACCACACCTACTTGCCACACCCATTAATTAACCAACTTGAGATCTTGGTGATAATCCCAAATACACTGCAAATCGTACAACTTCAGCTGAACTTGTTATTGACTTCTTTAATAGTAACTTGTCTACATTAACTGAATAATCAAATAATTGATGATAATTTTAATAATTATTAATAATACCTTTAACTCCGCCCACTACTGGAGGAATATAATGAACTAAAGCATGATCCATTAAACAGTCCCGTTGCTAAAAATAGCAACATAATATTTTTAATGACATCATATAGCCACACCCACCTGAGGGGACCACAGTCGTAGACTAAGGTCATAACATAAACTTAACACTACTACCTCTCCATTAAAAGAATGTATATCTAAACTTAAGGGGGCGTGGTCATCAGTTGTACTCCTATTATTATGACAGTAATTGCTAGTAAGTAACTATTAATTTTTACTTTATTCCACTGGGAAAGATATTCCAGAGTCGCTGTATCATTGATTGTTGTTGTATTTGGAAACGTTCAGGTAATCCTATGATATAGTTAGGATATCTCAGTATTACATTATAATATTATTTACCGGATGTACCAGGAGCTGATAGTTTAACACAATATAATGCACTACTATGAGATGATGTCAATATAAACGTGGCCACACCCTCCATTGTTATCAATGAGGTACATGACGTCAATACAGGTATTAAACTTGTACTTACTGACGCCATATTGTTACCTTTAAAACTATCATTTTGTGCAAACATAAAAATTGAAGGAGGAAGACCTTTGCCAGCTAGTGATAGTTTAGAATCCTATAAAATAAGAAATGACATCATAATGACATCATTACCGTTACCTTGGCAATGGTCTCAGGATGAGGTAATATTAGTCGATAGACCATTGAACCAGTCCCAAATAAAATAGCAACATGTGATGCTAGTTCATAGATAGTTACTCCTGACAATAAATGACCATATTCTAATGGAAGATTAAGTTGTAGACCATAACTAGCTAAGTTAAGATCCCAAGATAACTCCATTAACTCCAGTTTGTAATCTTGATATCGCCTGTCGATGACATTATAAAATTACTATTCTATTTAGTGCTCACCATATGATACTTCTGTTCCTGCAGAGTGACGAGAGTTGACCACTACCTTCATAATGGTAAGCTCCACCCATTCCTCCTGTCTCCTGTCTGCTATCAACAGCTGCTATCCCAGGTACACTTGTCAGAGTCAAGTCACGCCATATAATAGAACTGCTAGAAAAGGCAGAAGCACCACCTTCGAAATAAGTGACTTCTTCAGCCATTCTCAGTATCTTACACGTGGTATTCAGACTTTACAGAGTTTCTGCACAAAATTCAGAACATTTCCGTTTACTTACTCCGTAAACTAGTAAACATGGAGAGTAACTTGAGTGCACTTGAAGGAGTTAGTCGATATTTTGACGGCTTTCTTCCATTATTTTATCTCGTATCTCCAAACACATCTTCCTTTGAGAGACTAGAACAAGTTCCGAAATATGTAGAGCAAGTTAGATAACCATTTTTCAAAATAATATACTATCGACATTTTTGTATAGACCACGCCCTATTTCTTTATCTTAATTTTTGTTGAAGTTGTTATCAGATGGTTACAAGGTCTACCTCATGTTAGAATCAATGATGCCTTTGGATCAGTAGCTCATGGTATGTTCATGATAACACTCAGTGTAGTTCTCTTCAGAGGAATTGAAGTATATGTCTATGTTTGGGTCTTTGAGAATATGAGACTTGTTACGTTGCCATGGCAATCACCTATTACATGGTGGATATCATTTCTAGCATTTGATTGTGGATATTACTGGTTTCATAGACTAGCTCATGGTAATGTATTATAATAATATAATATAACATTATTATAATATAGAAATCAATATATTTTGGATGGCCCATCAAGTTCATCATAGTTCTGAGGAATATAACTTATCAACTGCTTTAAGACAATCTAGTTTACAACGTTTTACTTCTTTTGTAAGTAAAAACAATTAATTAAATATGTGTCCATTTCTATTATTGTCATGTCCATTTCTATTATTATAATGTCCATTTCTATTATTATAGCATCCATTTCTATTATTATAATGTCCATTTCTATTATTGTCATGTCCATTTCTATTATTATAGTGTCCATTTCTATTATTATAATGTCCATTTCTATTATTATAGCATCCATTTCTATTATTATAATGTCCATTTCTATTATTGTCATGTCCATTTCTATTATTATAGTGTCCATTCTATTATTATAGTGTCCATTTCTATTATTGTCATGTCCATTTCTATTATTATAGTGTCCATTTCTATTATTATAATGTCCATTTCTATTATTGTCATGTCCATTTCTATTATTATAGTGTCCATTTCTATTATTATAGTGTCCATTTCTATTATTATAGTGTCCATTTCTATTATTATAGCATCCATTTCTATTATTATAGTGTCCATTCTATTATTATAATGTCCATTTCTATTATTATAGTGGGTGTATTTACCACTGGCACTAGGAATACCGCCCACACATTATTTAGTTCATAAACAACTCAATCTGTTGTATCAGTTTTGGATCCATACTGAGGTATTGTCTATAACTGGACAAACTAGTTTATATAACTTGTTTACTTGTCAGTGTATTGATAGACTTGGACCATTAGAATATATTCTTAACACACCATCACATCACAGAGTACATCATGGTTAGCCCTAGTAATTATTGTACTAATTAGATATTACATTTATATAGGTCGAAATCGTTATTGTATTGACAAAAATTATGGTATGTGTTTATATACCATTATCAGTTATTATCATAACCCCACCCACTAGCTGGTGTATTAATTATCTGGGATAGAATGTTTGGTACATTTGAACCTGAAGGTGATAAAATATATTATGGACTAGTTCATAATATAAACCGCTTTAACCCTTTCTGGGCTCAGGTAAGTGTATGATGTAATTATTTGTAATCATGTGACTATAGGTCCATCATATTGTATATATTGCTAAAACATTTTGGTCCACAAAAGGATTACGTAATAAATTGTATGTATTAATAAAAGGACCGGGATGGTCAAAGGGTAAACCACGTCTTGGAAATCCTAAAGATGTCCCTGAGGTAACCAAGTCATGTGATAATCATGTGATTATTAAATGTTAGGTTCCTAATGATACAATCCCTTATAATCCTGTTGTTCCTTGGTGGGTCAGTATTTACGCTTTTATCCACTTCATGATACTAATAATATTTACACAGTTCTACGTTGTTAACTGCAAGGTATAATATGTGTCACATGACAGTCACATGATCTTTTTCATAGGAAATATCTTATCTGATAGCAGTGGGTGTGGCCATTTATATCCTCCTATGTCTGACCAGTCTTGGGATGATATTTGATTGCCAGTAAGTTAACCCTTTATCAACTTAATTTAGTAACATGCACTATGATATAGTCCGGCTTGTGCTCTAGTTGAAGTGTCAAGACTCCTATTAGGTTGGCTGGTTGTGACCTTTATTAAAGGACCAAGTAGGATATATATACTATTAATGTTAATATTAGTATTAATAGGTATGATGTCATCATTACTTCATGGCCTCCAAGGGTTCCTCTTGACATCCATCACTATATGGAGTGTGGTCTTGTTCCGACAAATTACACTGACCAGAAATAAAAAACTGTATTAAATGACTTAAAATATCTATTATGTAATAGATATAATAGATATTATGTACTATATATTATTGTGTGAAATGTTTTAAAGTTCCTCTTTTAATGAGTTAAGTTTTTTTGTAGCCCCAAAATGTACTTGGTTTACCAAATACATCACGTTCTCTCTTGACAAAGGCAGAAAATGAGGAGAGACAGTTTCCAATAAAATAGTCAGATTTTCCTAATATAGCTAAATCAACTTGAGGTCGTTCAGGACTAAGGAAATATAATTTAATCTGTGTGATCACATGATTATCACATGACTCCAGTAAATATTGGACTGACCTTTGATCCTAGTTTTTGTTGTAACTCACTAATATTAGGTTGACTATCACTAGCTATATATATTGTATATATATTGGTGTGTTTACTGACTATTAAAATGTCATTTACTAGAAATATAGAAGGGAAACAAAGTTCATTAGTGATTGTAATATCAGGGGTATCCTCACGACACTCCATAATAGATTGTAGACCCAGTGCAAATCTTCCTCATTATAACCAGTTACAACAGAGCAGACACTTCTTCAGCTTAAAACCTTTCTTAGATCTATAATGACACAGCCCCAGTTAATGCTGATGTGTGTTCACAGAGGTTTAACTGAATCAATGGACTTTACTGATATTGCAAAAAGTTTTGTCAGTGTAAACGACAGAAGGTTTAATTTTGGTTGTTTTTGAAATACTTCACAAACTGAACAATGTTAAAATGTTACAAAATTGTTCCTACCCCTATGATCTTTACTTCGTCCGTTAAAAACACATTCATAGTTAACGTTAATGAGATTCATAACCGACAGGGTTGCGCCCCACAAGAGCATGAAGACAAAATCTGCAGTACATATAAAAGGAAATGAAAACAACCTTGGGTAGGTTGTGTTGTGGGCCAGCGTTCTGCAATGCATCAGACCTCTGAGATGGTTACCAGCATACTCTACGGAGTATCCGAAAGGCTGACTAGGATAGGGCTGGTAGTCTCCCTTTAAACGAGATGAGGCTGGTGTATTTGTGGTTCCCGGTTCCTGAATGCGACATTCCCTAAGAGCTGGAATCCCGTACGGCTGGTTTTAAGTTAGGGCGATGCTCCAGCCAGGATTACCTCGCGAAGACGAGGGTTACCAAGCCAGGTGGCGGTCCCAGCTAGCAATAGCAGGGAATCCTGGAGCCTAAGTGGAAGCCTGAGTGGGTGAGCGAGTAGGAATCGTTTGGGCAACACAACATGTTTTTTTACTTTTTTTATAAAATATAACTAACCACTGGGAAGGAATGTTGGTATAACAGTGTTTTATAGAGAACATTCCACATGCAATTGGTATTACAAAGCATAGCATAACTTTTACCACTAATAAAAACTATAAAAATAGATTGATAGATACAAAAAGTGTCTAATGGTTTGAAGTGATGGTAATTCTCCAGCTAGGATAACATTGTCTTTGTCCTTATTTGTCTTTATCTAGTACCAGTGTATTCTTCTAAATGTTTTTTCCACAATATACAAGTAAACTTTATCTAATAGATCAAATTCATCACTGCATGTTCACAAGCTCTATTCTATTAAACATATAACAAGATATTACCCAGTCACTTTCAATTCTCATGTGAACTCCAATAGACTTGCCATAACATCATTAATATAATCCATTGCTAATATATTAATAGTATCACTCCATTGTAGATAGCGTTGTAAATGTCTATGATATGGTTTGACTGGAAATGATGCCGGAGCACCTTTAAAAGCTAACACTGGATGAAGATCAGGTGAATATCTAATGGATAGATATCTTTCCAGTAATGGATGAATAAACAAAGAAATGGATGCATACATGTAAAGTAATGGATACGAATACCTAAAGACAGGAATGTTTAATCAAAAATTCATGAAGATAGGCGTGGCAACTACAGATGCCATGAATAATATATATTACAAGATTGTAGTAATAAATCATTAAGACATGACTACAAGAATAGATAACATAGCAAAATGTTTCTTGAAGTTGAATTTGACTACAAAATCTAAGAAATACATGTTTTACAAATAGAACAATGCCATCATTGATATATTGCCCAGACTTTCACATACTTGATGTCACATAAAGAAAGTTGTATGCAACTTTAATACTTTTGCTAATTATACAATGAATTGTCTGTCTTTAGAGAATACACAGATATTTTTATATGGTATATGTACTAAAAAAACAAAAGTATTGTAAAATAGTTCAACTTCAATTGCTCCAAAAGAGTTCTACAAAAATATGAATAGTAAGTTATAATATACAATATTACTATGAGTCATCTTTCTAAAGACATATTACCACATTGACAGTTTAACAATTAAGAGGATACTTCTATCAGGAATTCTTAAAGCTTAGAAGATGCAAACATTAGGTAATTATTATTTTCAAATGATAATTTAACAAACAATATTAACATAATGTTCTATTTAGTTCTCAAATAAACATTGACATTGAGACTGCAAGTGAGTAAATAATTTATATGTTGATCATATAAATCCTTTAAAAAATACAGTTCAATGTGTAGAATATATAATACAGTAAAATTAACAGAAACTTGTCAACAACAATGGGAATAATGCTATAGACAGAGATCATTTATTAATATAAACATGTATGTTAAGGCTTCCATCGGATGTTAAAGTACATGTGCATAAATCAATAAAAGAGTGGACAATTGTATCAATACATTAATGAAAATTACAAGGGACAAAGTATTCAAACAACTTATAAGACTAACCAGGGAAAAAGATTGACTGATACACGAAAGACATTTAACTAACAAGGACATGACAATAGATTCAGTTGAACAAGTTAAAGGTGGAGTATGGGACATGACATCATCACTTGCTTAGTAATGACAAATATAGAGTGACTATAGAGAATAAGGTATGTCCAATGTTTGTTTAATTGAAAAACAATTAAACAATGACACAAGATTGGATATGACAAAGAAAGCCACATATGGTATGACTAAATCTAATATTAAACAATAAAATAACAATTACTTTCCCTTTATAGATACTATAATATTGTTATGTATCAAAGATAAAGCAGATAAGATCATCAATGGAACAGCAAACAAATTCACACTGATACAAATGAAATGGACAACCTACCTGATGAAATAATGGACTTTGATATCACTAACATTCAGGATTCCATGACAAATGAAGTATGGGAAACATTACAACAACTAGGTATGGTGCATTACACTTCAACAATACTATCATTAACACAACACGCAGTGACTACCAAACATCTTGAATGGATATGTTCTCATTGTCAACTATCTACAACACACAGAAACATGTTAGAATGAGATGACTACTGCAGATGGTTTCACTGGTAAGTATATTAAATGTTATATTATATATACTAGAATTGACATCAATAATATATAGACTAAGATTAATATATAATATGTCAATAGTTTATCTTCTATTTTATAGTACATGTGTGAATATTGGGAATCCACCATCTGCTACATGGAACTCCTCAAGTTGTATTAAAATAAAGTCAATTAAAATAGAAGAAATACTCTACAAGATATCATTTATTCTTTACCTTTGAGTTTGTTTAATAATAATTCTTAATTGTTACTGATTTCATTGTTTTTAAGTTGCTATGAATATATAATATACTATAATTACCATTCCTGTGGATAATTACTATGGATATATTCCTGTCTTTATCCGGTTCTTTTAATACAGAGAATACCTTTAAAATTTTTCAGAACAATTGTGTTTACTTAATGAATGGACTACTTTAACTTGAGTGCACTTGAAGGAGCTAGTCGATATTTTGACGGCTTTCTTCCATTATTTTATCTCGTATCTCCAAACGCATCTTCTTTTGAGAGACTAGAACAAGTTCCAAAATATGTCGAGCAAGTAAGATCACTTTTTTTTATAATAATACGTAATGAGATTTTTGTTATAGACCACGCCCTATTTCTTTATTTTAATTTTTGTTGAAGTTGTTATCAGATGGTTACAAGGTCTACCTCATGTTAGAATCAATGATGCCTTTGGATCAGTAGCTCATGGTATGTTCATGATAACACTCAGTGTAGTTCTCTTCAGAGGAATTGAAGTATATGTCTATGTTTGGGTCTTTGAGAATATGAGACTTGTTACGTTGCCATGGCAATCACCTATTACATGGTGGATATCGTTTCTAGCATTTGATTGTGGATATTACTGGTTTCATAGACTAGCTCATGGTAATGTATTATAATAATATAATATAACATTATTATAATATAGAAATCAGTATATTTTGGATGATTCATCAAGTTCATCATAGTTCTGAGGAATATAACTTATCAACTGCTTTAAGACAATCCAGTTTACAACGTTTTACTTCTTTTGTAAGTAAAGAACAATTAATTAAATATGTGTCCATTTCTATTATTATAGTGTCCATTTCTATTAATATAGTGGGTGTATTTACCACTGGCGCTAGGAATACCACCCACACATTATTTAGTTCATAAACAACTCAATCTGTTGTATCAGTTTTGGATCCATACTCAGGTATTGTCTATAACTGGACAAACCAGTTTATATAACTTGTTTTATATCTTAGTGTATTGATAGACTTGGACCATTGGAATATATTCTTAACACACCATCACATCACAGAGTACATCATGGTTAGCCCCTAATAATTATTGTACTAATTAGATATTACATTATACAGGTCGAAATCGTTATTGTATTAACAAAAACTATGGTATGTATTTATATCACGCTTGAGGTCAATTACAAATTACCAATTACAATTATACTTTCAATTACAACATTACAATAGCCTTAAGTACAATTACAATTACATGATAATTTTTAGTTCTCAATAACAATTATAATTGCAACTAAACTATTAGTCTTCAATTACAATTATAATTATGTAATTGTAATTGTAATTGACTAATACACAATAATTTTCAAGTTACAGGGACAATGTCTAGTTTTATTATCTTACTTCAATGTAAATGATAAACCATAAAAGGACTAACAGAACTGACACTTTCATCATCTTTATGGTTTATCACTTACATTGATACTCAGGATGTGTGTACTTTAAGTGACTACTATGTAATTTCTCAACGTTCACAATTACAATTGTAATTGACCCCAAGTCTGGTTTATATAACATTATCAGTTATTATCATAACCCACCCACTAGCTGGTGTATTAATTATTTGGGATAGAATGTTTGGTACATTTGAACCTGAAGGTGATAAAATCTATTATGGACTAGTTCATACTATAAAATTTTTTAACCCTTTCTGGGCTCAGGTAAGTGTATGATGTAATTATTTGTAATCATTTGACACTAGGTCCATTATATTGTATATATTGCTAAAAAATTTTGGTCCATAAATGGATTATGTAATAAATTGTATGTATTAATAAAAGGACCATCATGGTACATAGGTAAACCACGTCTTGGAAATCTTGAAGATGTCCCTGAGGTAACCAAGTCATGTGATAATCATGTGATTATTAAATGTTAGGTTCCTAATGATACAATCCCTTATAATCCTATTGTTCCTTGGTGGGTCAGTATTTACGCTTTTGTCCACTTCATGATACTAATAATATTTACACAGTTCTATGTTGTTAACAGCAAGGTATAATATGTGTCACATGACAGTCACATGATCTTTTTGGTAGGAAATACCATATCTGATAGCAGTGGGTGTGGCCATTTATATCCTCCTATGTCTGACCAGTCTTGGGATGATATTTGATTGCCAGTAAGTTAACCCTTTATCAACTCAATTTAGTAACATCCACTATGATATAGTCCGGCTTGTGCTCTAGTTGAAGTGTCAAGACTCCTATTAGGTTGGCTGGTTGTGACCTTTATTAAAGGACCAAGTAGGATATATATACTATTAATGTTAATATAGTATTAATAGGTATGATGTCATCATTACATCATGGCCTTCAAGTGTTCCTCTTGACGTCCATCACTATATGGAGTGTTGTCTTA
This sequence comes from Xestospongia bergquistia, assembly GCA_963965975.1. NCBI lineage: Eukaryota > Metazoa > Porifera > Demospongiae > Haplosclerida > Petrosiidae > Xestospongia > Xestospongia bergquistia. The sequence continues at coordinate 158,264 of OZ014412.1, forward strand.
TTCCGACAAATTATACTGACCAGAAATAAAAAACTGTATTAAACAACTAATATCTATTATGTAATAGATATAATAGATATTATATTTTTTAATTGTGTGAAATGTTTTAAAATTCCTCTTTTAATGTGTTAAGTTTTTTGTAGCCCCAAAATGTACTTGGTTTGCCAAATACATATAACCAGTCACAGCAGAGTGGACATTTCTTCATTAAAACAACTTAAAACCTTTACGATGACACAGCCCCAGTTAAAATATGTTCACAGAGATTTAACTGAATCAATGGACTTTACTGATATTGCATAAAGTTTTGTCAGTGTAAACGACAGAAGGTTTAATTTTGGTTGTTTTTAAAAAAACTTCACAAACTGAACAATGTTAAAATGTTACAAAATTGTTCCTACGCCTATGTTCTTTACTTCGTCCGTTAAACACATTCATAGTTACCGTTAATGAGATTCATAACCGACAGGGTTGCGCCCCACAAGAGCATGAAGACAAAATCTGCAGTACATATAAAAGGAAATGAAAACAACCTTGGATAGGTTGTGTTGTGGGCCAGCGTTCTGCAATGCATCAGACCTCTGAGATGGTTACCAGCATACTCTACGGAGTATCCGAAAGGCCGACTAGGATAGGGCTGGTAGTCTCCCTTTAAACGAGATGAGGCTGGTGTATTTGTGGTTCCCGGTTCCTGAATGCGACATTCCCTAAGAGCTGGAATCCCGTACGGCTGGTTTTAAGTTAGGGCGATGCTCCAGCCAGGATTACCTCGCGAAGACGAGGGTTACCAAGCCAGGTGGCGGTCCCAGCTAGCAATAGCAGGGAATCCTGGAGCCTAAGTGGAAGCCTGAGTGGGTGAGCGAGTAGGAATCGTTTGGGCAGCACAACATGTTTTTTTTTTAAATCTAACTTTTTTTATAAAATCGAACTAACCACTTGGAAGGAATGTTACTGGGAAGGGATGTTAGTATAACTGGTCAGTGTTTTATAAAGAACATTCCACAAACTTCCTTTAAATTGTATGGTATACATAAAACATACAATTGGTATTACGAAGCATAGCATAAATTTTATCAGATAATAATTATTTAACTGGTTTAACAAGTTTGACTGGTTTATTAGATGTATTCAAATTTTTATATTGACAATATGTTTAAAAAATTAAGACATGATATTAAAAATATTAGTTGCGGTTAAAATGGTAATTATTTAAAAAAATTGAGTACCTCCTGTATTTCCTTGTTTGGTATATAGCTGTTGGTGCTATTACTATAACTATACATAACACCATTGTTATAGCTGATGACACTGAGCATCCTTTTGAACAATACTAAGATTTCTCTAGGCTTTGCTATAATTCACCACTAATAAAAGAACTATAAAAATAGATTGTTAGATACAAAAAGTGTCTAATGGTTTGAAGTGAATGGTAATTCTCCAGCTAGGATAACATTGTCTTTGTCCTTATTTGTCTTTTTCTAGTACCAGTGTATTCTTCTAAATGTTTTTTCCACAATATACAAGTAAACATTATCTAATAGATCAAATTCATGAAGATGCAAACATTAGGTAATTGTTATTTTCAAATGATAATTTAACAAACAATATTAACATAATGTTCTATTTAGTTCTCAAATAAACATTGACATTGAGACTGCAAGTGAGTAAATGATTTATATATTAATCATATAAATCCTTTTAAAAATACAGTCCAATGTGTACAATATATAATGCAGTAAAATTAACAGAAACTTATCAACAACAACAGTCTGGGATCATTTATTAATATGAATATATAATATGTTGAGGCTTCCATTGTATATTAAAGTACATAATAAAAATGACAAGGGACAAGCATTCAAACGACTTATAAAACTAACCAGGGAAAGAGATTGATTGACATACACAAAAGACATTTAACTAACAAGGACATGACAACAGATTCAGTTGAACAAGTTAAAGGTGGAGTATAGGACATGACATCATCACTTGCTTGATAATGACAAAAACTATAGAGAATGAGGTATGTCCACTGAACTGTAGACAAGATGTAATGACTGGAAACATATGTGTACACTCCTACTCCTGTACTACACTATACTATAATAGGAAATATTGCAAACACGTTCATTTAATAATACCATTTCAACAACACAACATACAAGAACAACTAAATGAAAACAACTCAACTAATGATGAAAGAATTCAGACAAAGAACTAAATGACTTAATAAAAGCAATAATGTCAGATGATAGTGATTTGGACATTGTTGAAACCAGACAATGTTTTCAACAAAATTTAGACTATTACAACATTGGTAGAACAATAGCTTGGTACAACAATAGGACTGATAAAATGTCATTAAGAGCAGATGAAAACCAGTACTTCCACCAACACAACAACACGAACCAGTAAATAAAACTATGCAGCTCCACAACAACCATTCTTTAGCACTTGTAAAAGACAAAAAAACATTATCATCAGTTAGACTAGCAAAGAAAAAGAGCACAGAAAAAGAAATTAAAAAACAATTAAACAATGACACAAGATTGGATATGACAAAGAAAGCCACATATGGTGCGACTAAATCTACTATTAAACAATAAAATAACAATTACCTTCCCTTTATAGATACTATAATATTGTTATGTATCAAATATGGAGCAGATAAGGTAACAGCAAACAAAATTAACACTGATACAAATGAAAAAAAGAAAATGGACAACCTACCCAACAAGATAATGGACTTTGATATCACTAACATTCAGGATTACATGACAAATGAAGTATGGGAAACATTACAACAACTAGGTATGGTGCATTACACTTCAACAATACTATCATTAACACAACATGCAGTGACTACCAAACATCTTGAATGGATGTGCTCTCATTGCCAACTATCTACAACACACAGAAACATGTTAGAATGTGATGACTACTGCAGATGGTTTCACTGGTAAGTATATTAAATGATATATTATATATACTAGAATTGACATCAATAATATACAGACTAAGATTAATATATAATATGTCAATAGTTTATCTTCTATTTTGTAGTACATGTGTGAATATTGGAAATCCATCACCTGCTAGATGGATCTCCTCAAGTTGTATTAAAATAAAGTCAATTAAAATAGAAGAATGACTACACAAGATATTATACCTTTGAGTTTTTAATAATTATTATTAATTGTTACTCCACTCATTGTTTTAAGTTGTTATGAATATTAATATACTATTACTGTGGATAATTACTACGGATACATTCCTATCTTTATCCGGTTCTTTTTATAATACAGAGAATATCTTTAAAAATTTCAGAACATTTCTATTTACTTAATGAATGGACTACTTTAACTTGAGTGCACTTGAAGGAGCTAGTCGATATTTTGACGGCTTTCTTCCATTGTTTTATCTCGTATCTCCAAACACATCTTCCTTTGAGAGACTAGAACAAGTTCCAAAATATGTCGAGCAAGTAAGATCACCATTTTTCATAATAATATACTAACGAGATTTTTGTTATAGACCACGCCCTATTTCTTTATTTTAATTTTTGTTGAAGTTGTTATCAGATGGTTACAAGGTCTACCTCATGTTAGAATCAATGATGCCTTTGGATCAGTAGCTCATGGTATGTTCATGATAACACTCAGTGTAGTTCTCTTCAGAGGAATTGAAGTATATGTCTATGTTTGGGTCTTTGAGAATATGAGACTTGTTACGTTGCCATGGCAATCACCCATTACATGGTGGATATCGTTTCTAGCATTTGATTGTGGATATTACTGGTTTCATAGACTAGCTCATGGTAATGTATTATAATAATATTATATAACATTATTATAATATAGAAATCAGTATATTTTGGATGATTCATCAAGTTCATCATAGTTCTGAGGAATATAACTTATCAACTGCTTTAAGACAATCCAGTTTACAACGTTTTACTTCTTTTGTAAGTAAAGAACAATTAATTAAACATGTGTCCATTTCTATTATTGTCATGTCCATTTCTATTATTATAGCATCCATTTCTATTATTATAGTGTCCATCTCTATTATTATAGTGGGTGTATTTACCACTGGCGCTAGGAATACCGCCCACACATTATTTAGTTCATAAACAACTCAATCTGTTGTATCAGTTTTGGATCCATACTCAGGTATTGTCTATAACTAGACAAACTAGTTTATATAACTTGTTTTATATGTCAGTGTATTGATAGACTTGGACCATTGGAATATATTCTTAACACACCATCACATCACAGAGTACATCATGGTTAGCCCCTGATAATTGTTGTATCAATTAGATATTACATTATACAGGTCGAAATCGTTATTGTATTAACAAAAACTATGGTATGTATTTATATCACGCTTGAGGTCAATTACAAATTACAAATTACAATTATACTTTCAATTACAACATTACAATAGCCTTAAGTACAATTACAATTACATGATAATTTTTAGTTCTCAATAACAATTATAATTGCAACTAAACTATTAGTCTTCAATTACAATTATAATTATGTAATTGTAATTGACTAATACACAATAATTTTCAAGTTACAGGTGCAATGTCTAGTTTTATTATCTTACTTCAATGTAAATGATAAACCATAAAAGGACTAACAGAACTGACACTTTCATCATCTTTATGGTTTATCACTTACATTGATACTCAGGATGTTTGTACTTTAAGTGACTATTATGTAATTTCTCAACGTTCACAATTACAATTGTAATTGACCCCAAGTCTGGTTTATATAACATTATCAGTTATTATCATAACCCCGCCCACTAGCTGGTGTATTAATTATTTGGGATAGAATGTTTGGTACATTTGAACCTGAAGGTCATAAAATATATTATGGACTAGTTCATACTATAAAATGTTTTAACCCTTTCTGGGCTCAGGTAAGTGTATGATGTAATTATTTGTAATCATATGACACTAGGTCCATTATATTGTATATATTGCTAAAAAATTTTGGTCCATAAATGGATTACGTAATAAATTGTATGTATTAATAAAAGGACCATCATGGTACATAGGTAAACCACGTCTTGGAAATCTTGAAGATGTCCCTGAGGTAACCAAGTCATGTGATAATCATGTGATTATTAAATGTTAGGTTCCTAATGACACAATCCCTTATAATCCTGTTGTTCCTTGGTGGGTCAGTATTTACGCTTTTATCCACTTCATGATACTAATAATATTTACACAGTTCTACGTTGTTAACAGCAAGGTGTAATATGTGTCACATGACAGTCACATGATCTTTTTGGTAGGAAATACCATATCTGATAGCAGTGGGTGTGACCATTTATATCCTCCTATGTCTGACCAGTCTTGGGATGATATTTGATAGCCAGTAAGTTAACCCTTTATCAACTCAATTTAATAACATGCACTATGATATAGTCCGGCTTGTGCTCTAGTTGAAGTGTCAAGACTCCTATTAGGTTGGCTGGTTGTGACCTTTATTAAAGGACCAAGTAGGATATATATACTTTTAATGTTAATATTAGTATTAATAGGTATGATGTCATCATTACATCATGGCCTTCAAGTGTTCCTCTTGACATCCATCACTATATGGAGTATGGTCTTATTCCGACAAATTATACTGACCAGAAATAAAAAACTGTATTAAACAACTAATATCTATTATGTAATAGATATAATAGATATTATATTTTTTTATTGTGTGAAATGTTTTAAAGTTCCTCTTTTAATGTGTTGAGTTTTTTGTAGCCCCAAAATGTACTTGGTTTACCAAATACATCACGTTCTCTCTTGACAAAGGCAGAAAATGAGGAGACACAGTTTCCAATAAAATAGTCAGATTTTCCTAATATAGCTAAATCAACTTGAGGTCGTTCAGGACTAAGGAAATATAATTTAATCTATGTGATCACATGATTATCACATGACTCCAGTAAATATTGGACTGACCTTTGATCCTAGTTTTTGTTGTAACTCACTAATATTAGGATGACTATCACTAGCTATATATATTGTATATATATTGGTGTGTTTACTGACTATTAAAATGTCATCTACTACTTGAGATATAGAAGGGAAACAAAGTTCATTAGTGATTGTAATATCAGGGGTATCCTCACGACACTCCATAATAGATTGTAGTCCCAGTGCAAATCTTCCTCATTATAACCAGTTACAACAGAGCAGGCACTTCTTCAGCTTAAAACCTTTCTTAGATCTACAATGACACAGCCCCAGTTAATGCTGATGTATGTTCACAGAGGTTTAACTGAATCAATGGACTTTACTGATATTGCAAAAAGTTTTGTCAGTGTAAACGACATATGGTTTAATTTTGGTTGTTTTTGAAATATTTCACAAACTGAACAATGTTAAAATGTTACGAAATTGTTCCTACCCCTATATTCTTTACTTCGTCCGTTAAACACATTCATAGTTACCGTTAATGAGATTCATAACCGACAGGGTTGTGCCCCACAAGAGCATGAAGACAAAATCTGCAGTACATATAAAAGGAAATGAAAACAACCTTGGATAGGTTGTGTTGTGGGCCAGCGTTCTGCAATGCATCAGACCTCTGAGATGGTTACCAGCATACTCTACGGAGTATCCGAAAGGCCGACTAGGATAGGGCTGGTAGTCTCCCTTTAAACGAGACGAGGCTGGTGTATTTGTGGTTCCCGGTTCCTGAATGCGACATTCCCTAAGAGCTGGAATCCCGTACGGCTGGTTTTAAGTTAGGGCGATGCTCCAGCCAGGATTACCTCGCGAAGACGAGGGTTACCAAGCCAGGTGGCGGTCCCAGCTAGCAAAAGCAGGGAATCCTGGAGCCTAAGTGGAAGCCTGAGTGGGTGAGCGAGTAGGAATCGTTTGGGCAACACAACATGTTTTTTGTATAAATCTAACCTTTTTTTTATAAAATCTAACTAACCACTTGGAAGGAATGTTACTGGGAAGGGATGTTAGTATAACTGGTCAGTGTTTTATAGAGAACATTCCTTTAAGTTGTATGGTATACATTGCAATTGGTATTACAAAGCATAGCATAAATTTTATCAGATAATAATTCTTTAACTGGTTTAACAAGTTTGACTGGTTTATTAGATGTATTCAAATTTTGATATTGACAATATGTTTAAAAAATTAAGACAAGATATTAAAAATATAAGTTACAGTTAAAATAGTAATTATTTAAAAAATTGAGTACTTCCTGTATTTCCTTGTTTGGTATATAGCTGTTGGTGCTATTACTATAACTATACATATCACCATTACTATAGCTGATGACACTGAGCATCCTTTTGAACAATACTAAGATTCTCTAGGCTTTGCTATAGTTCACCACTAATAAAAACTATAAAAATAGATTGATTGATATAAAAAGTGTTTAATGGTTTGAAGTGATGGTAATTCTCCAGCTAGGATAACATTGTCTTTGTAATAAATCATTAAGACATGACTGCAAGAATTGATAACATAGCAAAATGTTTCATGAAGTTGAAGTTGACTACAAAATCTAAGAAATACATGTTTTACAAATAGAACAGTGCCATCATTGATATATTGCCCAGACTTTCACATACTTGATGTCACATAAAGAAAGTTGTATGCAATTTTAATACACAGATATTTTTATATGGTATATGTACTAAAAAAACAAAAGTATTGTAAAATAGTTCAACTTCAATTGCTCCAAAAGAGTTCTACAAAAATATGAATAGTAAGTTATAATATACAATATTACTATGAGTCATCTTTCTAAAGACATATTACCACATTGACAGTTTAACAATTAAGAGGATACTTCTATCAGGAATTCTTAAAGCTTAGAAGATGCAAATATTAGGTAATTATTATTTTCAAATGATAATTTAACAAACAATATTAACATAATGTTCTATTTAGTTCTCAAATAAACATTGACATTGAGACTGCAAGTGAGTAAATAATTTATATGTTGATCATATAAATCCTTTTAAAAAATACAGTTCAATGTGTAGAATATAATACAATAAAATTAACAGAAACTTCTGAACAACAATGGGAATAATGCTATAGACAGAGATCATTTATTAATATATATATGAACATGTATGTTAAGGCTTCCATCATATATTAAAGTACATATATATGAACTGTTAGTGTAGAATTGACATCAATAATATACAGACTAAGATTAATATATAATATGTCAATAGTTTATCTTCTATTAGTACATGTGTGAATATTGGGAATCCACCATCTGCTACATAGATCTCCTCAAATTAAAATAGAACAATGACTACACAAAATACCTTTGTTTCAGGTTTAATAATTATTATTAATTGTCACTCTCCACATTGTTTAATTTGCTATGAATATATAATATACCATTCCTGTACATGTGGATATATAATTACTATGAATACATTCCTGTGGAAATATTCCTGTGGATAATTACTATGGATACATTCCTGATAGGATCAATAAAAGAGTGGACAATTGTATCAATACATTAATGAAAATTACAAGGGACAAAGTATTTGAACAACTTATAAAACTAACCAAGGGAAAGAGATTGACTGACATACACAAAAGACATTTAACTAACAAGGACATGACAATAGATTCTGTTGAACAAGTTAAAGGTGGAGTATGGGACATGACTTTCTTGGTATGACAAATACAGAGTGACTATAGAGAATGTGGTATGTCCAGTGAATTGTAGTCAATGACTGGGAACATATGTGTATACTCCTACTCCTGTACATGTCTAGACAATACTATAATAGGCTAACATTGCAATCTTAACAATGTAACAAAGTCAAAAACAACTAAATGAAAACAACTCAACTAATAATGAAAGAATTCAGACAAAGAAATAAATGACTTACTTAAAGCAATAATGTCAGATGACAGTAATTTGGACATTATTGAAACCAGACAATATGTTTTCAACAAAATTCAGACTATTACAACATTGGTAGAACAATATCTTGGTACCACAATAGGACTGATAAAATGTCATTTAGAGCAGATGAAAACCAGTACTTCCACTGACATAACAACATGAACCAATAAATAAGAATATAGCTTCATAACAACCATTCTTTAGTACTTGTAAAAGACAAAAAACATCATCAGTTAGACTAGCAAAGTAAAAGAGCACAGAAAAAAAAGAAATTGAAAAACAATTAAACAATGACACAAGATTGTATATAACAAAGAAAGCCACATATGGTATGACTAAATCTAATATTAAACAATAAAATAACAATTACTTTCCCTTTATAGATACTATAATATTGTTATGTATCAAAGATAGAGCAGATGAGGTCATTAATGGAACAGCAAACAAATTAATACTGATACAAATGAAATGACAACCTACCCAACAAGACTTTGATATCACTAACATTCAGGATTACATGACAAATGTAGTATGGGAAACATTACAACAACTAGGTATGGTGCATTACACTTCAACAATACTATCATTAACACAACACTACAGTGACTACCAAACGTCTTGAATGGATATGTTCTCATTGTCAACTATCTACAACACACAGAAACATGTTAGAATGTGATGACTACTGCAGATGGTTTCACTGGTAAGTATATTAAATGATATATTATATATACTAGAATTGACATCAATAATATATAGACTAAGATTAATATATAATATGTCAATAGTTTATCTTCTATTTTGTAGTACATGTGTGAATATTGGAAATCCACCATCTGCTACATGGATCTCCTCAAGTTGTATTAAAATAAAGTCAATTAAAATAGAACAATGACTACACAAGATACCTTTGTTTCAGGTTTAATAATTATTATTAATTGTTACTCTCCTCATGAGGAGAGTAACAATTAAACATTGTTTAATTTGCTATGAATATATAATATACCATTCCTGTGGATATATAATTACTATGAATACATTCCTGTCTTTATCGTCATTATCCAGCTCATTTTATAATACAGAGAGCTTCTTTAAAAATTTCAGAACGTTTCTATTTATGAATGGACTACTTTAACTTGAGTGCACTTGAAGGAGCTAGTCGATATTTTGACGGCTTTCTTCCATTGTTTTATCTCGTATCTCCAAACACATCTTCCTTTGAGAGACTAGAACAAGTTCCAAAATATGTAGAGCAAGTAAGATCACTTTTTTTTATAATAATATACTAACGAGATTTTTGTTATAGACCACGCCCTATTTCTTTATTTTAATTTTTGTTGAAGTTGTTATCAGATGGTTACAAGGTCTACCTCATGTTAGAATCAATGATGCCTTTGGATCAGTAGCTCATGGTATGTTCATGATAACACTCAGTGTAGTTCTCTTCAGAGGAATTGAAGTATATGTCTATGTTTGGGTCTTTGAGAATATGAGACTTGTTATGTTGCCATGGCAATCACCTATTACATGGTGGATATCATTTCTAGCATTTGATTGTGGATATTACTGGTTTCATAGACTAGCTCATGGTAATGTATTATAATAATATTATATAACATTATTATAATATAGAAATCAGTATATTTTGGATGATTCATCAAGTTCATCATAGTTCTGAGGAATATAACTTATCAACTGCTTTAAGACAATCTAGTTTACAACGTTTTACTTCTTTTGTAAGTAAAGAACAATTAATTAAATATGTGTCCATTTCTATTATTGTCATGTCCATTTCTATTATTATAGTGACCATTTCTATTATTATAGTGTCCATTTCTATTATTATAGTGGGTGTATTTACCACTGGCGCTAGGAATACCACCCACACATTATTTAGTTCATAAACAACTCAATCTGTTGTATCAGTTTTGGATCCATACTCAGGTATTGTCTATAACTGGACAAACTAGTTTATATAACTTGTTTTATATGTCAGTGTATTGATAGACTTGGACCATTAGAATATATTCTTAACACACCATCACATCACAGAGTACATCACGGTTAGCCCCTGATAATTATTGTATCAATTAGATATTACATTATACAGGTCGAAATCGTTATTGTATTAATAAAAACTATGGTATGTATTTATATCACGCTTGAGGTCAATTACAAATTAGCAATTACAATTAAACTTTCAATTACAACATTACAATAGCCTTAAGTACAATTACAATTACATGATAATTTTTAGTTCACATTTACAATTATAATTGCAACTAAACTATTAGTCTTCAATTACAATTATAATTATGTAATTGTAATTTACTAATACACAATAATTTTCAAGTTACAGGGACAATGTCTAGTTTTATTATCTTACTTCAATGTAAATGATAAACCATAAAAGGACTAACAGAACTGACACTTTCATCATCTTTATGGTTTATCACTTACATTGATACTCAGGATGTGTGTACTTTAAGTGACTATTATGTAATTTCTCAACGTTCACAATTACAATTGTAATTGACCCCAAGTCTGGTTTATATAACATTATCAGTTATTATCATAACCCCGCCCACTAGCTGGTGTATTAATCATTTGGGATAGAATGTTTGGTACATTTGAACCTGAAGGTGATAAAATATATTATGGACTAGTTCATACTATAAAATGTTTTAACCCTTTCTGGGCTCAGGTAAGTGTATGATGTAATTATTTGTAATCATATGACACTAGGTCCATTATATTGTATATATTGCTAAAAAATTTTGGTCCATAAATGGATTACGTAATAAATTGTATGTATTAATAAAAGGACCATCATGGTACATAGGTAAACCACGTCTTGGAAATCTTGAAGATGTCCCTGAGGTAACCAAGTCATGTGATAATCATGTGATTATTAAATGTTAGGTTCCTAATGACACAATCCCTTATAATCCTGTTGTTCCTTGGTGGGTCAGTATTTACGCTTTTATCCACTTCATGATACTAATAATATTTACACAGTTCTACGTTGTTAACAGCAAGGTATAATATGTGTCACATGACAGTCACATGATCTTTTTGGTAGGAAATACCATATCTGATAGCAGTGGGTGTGACCATTTATATCCTCCTATGTCTGACCAGTCTTGGGATGATATTTGATTGCCAGTAAGTTAACCCTTTATCAACTCAATTTAATAACTTGCACTATGATATAGTCCGGCTTGTGCTCTAGTTGAAGTGTCAAGACTCCTATTAGGTTGGCTGGTTGTGACCTTTATTAAAGGACCAAGTAGGATATATGTACTATTAATGTTAATATTAGTATTAATAGGTATGATGTCATCATTACATCATGGCTTTCAAGTGTTCCTCCTGACATCCATCACTATATGGAGTGTGGTCTTATTCCGACAAATTATACTGACCAGAAATAAAAAACTGTATTAAACAACTAATATCTATTATGTAATAGATATAATAGATATTATATTTTTATATTGTGTGAAATGTTTTAAAGTTCCTCTTTTAATGTGTTAAGTTTTTTGTAGCCCCAAAATGTACTTGGTTTACCAAATACATCACGTTCTCTCTTGACAAAGGCAGAAAATGAGGAGACACAGTTTCCAATAAAATAGTCAGATTTTCCTAATATAGCTAAATCAACTTGAGGTCGTTCAGGACTAAGGAAATATAATTTAATCTGTGTGATCACATGATTATCACATGACTCAAGTAATATTGGACTGACCTTTGATCCTAGTTTTTGTTGTAACTCACTAATATTAGGTTGACTATCACTAGCTATATATATTGTATATATATTGGTGTGTTTACTGACTATTAAAATGTCATTTACTACTTGAGATATGGAAGGAAAACAAAGTTCATTAGTGATTGTAATATCAGGGGTATCCTCAAGACATTGTAATGACTCCATAAACGATCGTAGTCCCACTGCATGTTCACAAGCTCTATTCTATTAAACATACACACATTATAATATAATATATTATATTATACCCAGTCACTTCCAATTCTCATGTGAACTCCAATATACTTAGCTCCGCCCATAACGTCATTAATATACTCCATTGCTAATGTATTAATAGTATCACTCCATTGTAGATAGCGTTGTAAATGTCTGTGATAGGGTTTGACTGGAAATGATGCCGGAGCACCTTTAAAAGCTAACACTGGATGAAGATCAGGTGAATATCTAATGGATAGATATCTCTTCAGTAATGGATGAATAAACAAAGCAATGGATGCATATATGTTAAATAATGGATACATAATTATATTACTTTGTCATCCATTGTTCTTTAATAGATTTCATTTTAGTATCATAAGTTAAATATGTAAATTCTGATCTGTTGTGTATTAAAATATTAAATACATTTTAATATTGTCTCCCTTACCTGTCAAAATCAACTCCTAATTCACTCCAAAATGGACCAAATGGGTTACCTTCTTTCATTTCACAATCAGTAGCGTGAGGTTTATGTGATCGATAACAATATCCAATACGTTGACCAACTGGCCATCTATTTTTACCAAAATGTTCTAAAAATTCCTCTAATGGTAATGCTTTGTGGTATTCCTGAACTACTTCAGGTTTGAACCATTCTTTAAATGGGACATTTCTCTAGAGATGATACAATAGATAACATGATAATGTTTCAAATCTCACCTGACGTACATAGGTTCTCCATGGAGGTAACGTCAACGTACGATTTAATTCTTTAGCAAATGCTAGTGCTCCTAAAAAGTGTGCAGCTTGATTTCCAAATCGTCCTACAAGTAGCCCAATACAACAATTAATGCTTATCTCATGAGGGGCTTACCCATACAGGGACAGTACAAAATATAACCTTGTGTGTCCCAGGATAGAGAGTCTACAGTAGATACTACAACTAACACTAGTACTACTACAACCTTCATTGTCACCACCTTTTATATTCTAATTGATGTCCACTGAAATCTTATACCAAATGAATGAATGAAATTAAAATCATGTATAATATAGTTTGCAAAGTAATAACACAACAATAGTTAATTAGTTTATTGAGTGACTTTATCAAAAAATTGGTAAGTAGGATTAACGTAACCAGACTCTTTCATTTGTGCTATTTTCTGTTCTTCCGACAAATGTGACCAACCTTTATTCCTTGGACTGCGGCAACGCATAATTAACAGGGTTAACCCCACAGAGATAATAGCTAATATGAGGACAGCACTAACTGCACTACAGACCACAACAACTGTCAGTGTCCTCGACCATATATGGGAGAGAGCATGTGATCCCGGGTCAATTGGAGGTGTGTGAATATCAATATGATGGGGTGAAGCCTGTATATGGTCAATTGTTCCATCATCAATGACAACAGGTGGGTGTGGTCGGTTAGTTTCCCTTACACCAGAACAAGGTGTTGATGACATTTGAGGAGATGAAACAGTCTTACCATTAGATCCATGATGGTTATGATGATGATGATGATGATGATGGTTGCCATGGTGATGTGAATGGTTTCTATGATGATGAGGCTTGTGTTCATTATGATGGGGGTGGTGCCTATGGTTTCCGTGGTGATGAGGGTGCTTTCCATGGTGATTATTAGAATGATGGCCAACAGAAGAAGGAAGTCCTACAAAAAATAATAAATTATTTTATATCAATTCCTAGTCTTGTCTATTGTTTTGAGAATTTCTCAAATAATCCAATATATACCTGTGGGCGTGACTGTTTTTAGCAGTACATTAGTAACAATAGGAGTAGCGTCTATATCAGTAGGAGAGACAGTTTGTGTTGGACTAACAGAGCTATCATTAATGTCATATAAATTGGTGACCTCATCTATAAACCTCTTAATAAAACTGATCAATCCTTCTACTTCAAAGACCATACATACTTCTGAGGTAGATCCACTGATAGGAGATCCACGTCTTCCAATAAACATTGGAGCATACATATCAATACAGTCATCAAGAGCTGTTTGAAGATGATGTTTATAATTCTCCACATGATAGATGAATTGTTTAATCTTTGTCTGTTCTCCATTAAACGTGAACTGAACATAATCTAATGTTTTATCCATATTACTATTGATAATATTTTGAAATTGACGAGTACAATTGTCATTCAGCTCTTTCTCTTGTCTTTCTTGATCAGAAAATAATTTTCTCATTGCATCATGAAAACTTTGACGTATTTGGTTCTTTTGTTCATCAGTCATTGTATTGATATCACTCTCAAGTACACGTTCGCTATCTCGTTCATATTGTGACAGTTCCTTTACTTGTTGTTCAAACAAAATCTCTCTTTGACTTGCATTCATACGACACGTTTCTTTAAGAAGACGTACTTCTTCCAGAAAGGCTATCCCAAATTTTATTGTGATATCAGTAGACTCCTTTATTAGGACCATACTAATGGGATTTTGAGGAACTAAAGGATGTGACAAGTACAGTTATGAACTTTATCTCTTTTAATTCATTAACACTAACAAAAGTGTAAAGTTATATTTTGTTAACTGAGCGAATCATAACAACATATTCCTTTCATCTAGTCATCAGTTTGTAGTAACTGTGAATTTTTTAGTACATCAACAGTATATATATCTACATGAATTTTTTGCATATCAAATTAGTTATGACAACACTAGGGAACTGCCTTCATCTTTTAGTAAAGCACCTTGTGCTAGTCTCATCTCCAAATGCTGACTTGCTTAAGGTCAGAAATGCATCTGGTGACTAATACAATTCCTCATATTTGAGCTACTTTTTGACTCACCAATCAGAATGCCCGAAATCTATGACATCATCAGCTGTATGAATTATTTATTATTAAAACGTCAAAAACAAAATGTATCACTTTAAATGCAAAAGTATAATTCTATTACTAATAGTGGTAGCAGTAGTTGGAACTATCATAGTGTGATGTCACTAATTCTAAGAAATTGGATTATAGCACCAGAGACCTTTTGTCATGTTAAATAAATGTCTGAGCGTGACACAATAACAATAATACTTTGTGTTGTCAACAACTATTAATTAACAAGAATTCAAACAACAAAAGGAAGGCTTTACATTCTACCACTTGCATATATCAGCACAATAAAGTGATTCGCTAACATATTAACACAGATCAGTACAAAGTGAATAGCTATAATATATAGTAATAAAAAATCCAGAGATTACTATATTTGGGTGGTCATATGAAGGTGTTGTAGATACCACACCTCACATTAATATATATTACCTCGAGAAATGTCCAAAATAAGTTGATGACTCTACAAAGAACACAAACAATATATAATAGTATATTATAACTGGGTGTGAAACAAACATTTAGTCTACAATGGATGTATATGGTGCCAGATTTCATTGTGTTTAGACTTGACTGAGTGGGCAAGACAAGTGTTGATCAAATACTAACAGTACCAGTTAGAACAAAGGCCTAACACAATATAATGCACTTCTACTTTTTGCCATCTTAAAATCATCATATTACAACTAAAATATATAATAATAATATTGTTGATGTAACAATATTAGTAACATTTCATATCATACAATGTTCTACTTACCTCTGTGTTAATAGCAAAGCATGAAAGCAATGCTATCACTAAATGAAGAGCCATTTTGTCCTTAACTTTTAACAGGACGGCTGCTGGATCTACGCGATACAACAATACTCCCTCTTCCAATTTAACTTACTAGCTATCTTGTATGCTTGCAAACAAGAACAAAACGGCTTATAAAGAGCGTAGGAGCATGTTCCGAGCATGCGTATTAGAAATTCCATTTATGTTGATTAAAAAGTAGTAGTGGGACGTAAAGGGTTAAATTTAGTCTATCACATATTGTCACGAAAATTTTTGTCCTAGGACAAAACAATTCAACAATTCTTTTGAAATTTTTGGTTGTTTGATGTAAATTTTTGTCCTACCAGACTAAAATGGCTAATTCCAATTGTTCTAACCTTAGAAGAATGAACAAACAATACTTGTATTAACTCAAAAATTTGCAGAAAAATATCAAAGAAAGCTGACTGCAATAATGTGTTACTTTTCAAAAAATATCTAAGAAGAAGGGCAGAGGCAGAGAGAGAGAGAGATGACTTTGATCTATTAGATAAAGTTTACTTGTATATTGTGGAAAAAACATTTAGAAGAACACACTGGTACTATAGAAAAAGACAAATAAGGACAAAGACAATGTTATCCTAGCTGGAGAATTACCATTCACTTCAAACCATTAGACACTTTTTGTATCTATCAATCTATTTTTATAGTTTTTATTAGTGGTGAATTATAGCAAAGCCTAGAGAAATCTTAGTATTGTTCAAAAGGATGCTCATTGTCATCAGCTATAACAATGGTGTTATGTATAGTTATAGTAATAGCACCAACAGCTATATACCAAACAAGGAAATACAGGAGGTACTCAAATTTTTAAATAATTACCATTTTAACCGTAACTAATATTTTTATTATCATGTCTTAATTTTTTAAACATATTGTCAATATCAAAATTTGAATACATCTAATAAACCAGTTTATTTATGCTGTAATACCAATTGTATGTTTTATGTATACCATACAACTTAAAGGAAGTTCGTGGAATGTTCTCTATAAAACACTGACCAGTTATACTAGCATCACTTCCCAGTAACATTCCTTCCAAGTGGTTAGTTCGATTTTATAAAAAAAGTTAGATTTATAAAAAAAAACATGTTGTGTTGCCCAAACGATTCCTACTCGCTCACCCACTCAGGCTTCCACTTAGGCTCCAGGATTCCCTGCTATTGCTAGCTGGGACCGCCACCTGGCTTGGTAACCCTCGTCTTCGCGAGGTAATCCTGGCTGGAGCATCGCCCTAACTTAAAACCAGCCGTACGGGATTCCAGCTCTTAGGGAATGTCGCATTCAGGAACCGGGAACCACAAATACACCAGCCTCTTCTCGTTTAAAGGGAGACTACCAGCCCTATCCTAGTCGGCCTTTCGGATACTCCGTAGAGTATGCTGGTAACCATCTCAGAGGTCTGATGCATTGCAGAACGCTGGCCCACAACACAACCTATCCAAGGTTGTTTTCATTTCCTTTTATATGTACTGCAGATTTTGTCTTCATGTTCTTGTGGGGCACAACCCTATCGGTCATGAATCTCATTAACGGTAACTATGAATGTGTTTAACGGACGAAGTAAAGAACATTAGCGTAGGTACAATTAATGGTAACTATGAAATGTTTAATGGCAGTCTACTGGCTAGCCTGTTACAACATAACGGTATGTAATTGGGGGGGGCACATATGTAACATTTTAACATTGTTCAGTTAACAATGAAGTATTTAAAAAACAACCAAAATAAAACCATTTTTCATAATATTATTTTATTATGTTGATATATCTTTATCAAAATAATATTTGAGAAGATTAGAACAAGTAATAAAATGTAAACATCTTTCCTGATTTATTTCAGCCTATATCATAAGTCTATATCAAGTTCTAATGGTTAATGTAACTATTAATAATTCCATCAATATTAGAGCAGTAATGTGATAGCTACAACATGAATTAACTGATACTCAAATAACCAAACAATATAATAATACCACCTACACAAATGATTGCATTACTGGCATCATAAAAATATGATATACATTGATAGACACTGATAAATATCCACAAAAAGGAAGTTTTTAATTCCGGTGTTTTTGCCTAACAAGAATAATTTATTGCCATCTACTTTGATCATTAGTCTTAGCATAGACATTGACTTAAAAAATATTTTGTCTAAAATATTTTATCATAGGATAAAAATTATCTTGAGAAATCTTATCCTAGGACAAATTTTCAGTAAGACAAAAATTGATATGAGATAACTATAATATGTTGTAAATGTAATGGTTCATGCTACAGGGTTCACTTGTCCACCCCGCCATCTTGGTACAAGCTTTTGACTTTCCTCATCGTCTTCTTCATCATCTTCACCCTCTTTATTCTAAATGAAAGAAGATCCCTATCATTTAGTACATTAATTACATTTCACTACTAACTGATTTTTCCAGAACGTAATCACCCAATTGTTGTACTCCAAAATCAAACGAGTATTTCCCTGCTCCATGAGGCTAATATATTGTAATAAACTTAATATAAATCACAACAGTACATGTACCTGATCTCCAAGGAAGTTTCCTTTATATTTATAGCCAGGAAAAATGAGTTCTCCTGTTCCCTCACGTCGTCCATTGACCCACTGTCCTACATACTGTATTGAGATAAAATTTATCACATAAGTCAGTAATATTACCTGAGCTCCTGTTTGTTTGTATGTATATGTACCAGTACCATGACGTAAGCTAGCATCCCACTCTCCTTCATATGTGTCTCCATTAACGTAAGTGTATTTACCAATACCTTGACGAACATCATTATGCCATTGTCCTATCAATAATACATTATTGTTGTTATATATTGTTCTGTCATCATTACCTTCGTATATAGATCCATCTGGATAATAGAATGTACCTTCTCCATGTTTCAAATTGTTTTCATATTGTCCATCATAACGAACACCAGATTTAAACTTGTAAAATCCCTAAATGTTCTTTATGAAGATAAGTTTAAGTAAATATCATTTACTTGTCCACTTCTCTTGCCATTAGCATATTGGCCTTTGTAAGTGTCTCCATTTGGAAGGACTGCTGACCCTTGTCCATGACGTTCACCTTCTTCATTTCTCTCTCCTTCATAAGTCTACAAACATAAAGTCAATACTAGGATAGTATATTCTACTATTGACTTACTCCCAAATTAGGTCCCTGATCTTCTCCTTCTTCAGATTCAACGTCAGACATTTTACTTACAGTTGTTGGTTAAATGCGGTTACTATGGTAACACTGACCGCCATCTTATAAATCAAATTTAATTTTATTCATAACGTCATTAATTATTCATAGATGTAACGATGAATGAAGTAGTATTATTAAGAGCTAAGAAAGAGCCTCATGATAGTTATGAACAGGTAATACTACTCTTAAATGATAATCTATATTGTCTTTACAGGTTCTCAGTCAAGTTGGATACAATGTGCAATTTATACCAGTCTTAGAATTTAAGTTTACATCAAAATCTGATTTGGAGGTGTGTCTTAACCAGTCTCATGAATTTTCTGGTACAGTTATTAGTTATTATATTATAATATTATTTTTAATATAGGATTAGTATTTACTAGTCAGACATCAGTACAGTCTATAGTAACACAAGTTAATAATATAGGTATAGGTAATATTGTCTTGAGTGTATTCATTATATTTTGATTAGAAATATTTAAACAAAATTGGTCTCATTTACCTGTATTTGTGGTAGGACAAGCTACTGAAGAATGTGGTCAGTATTATTATTATAATAGTTTATTAATAATTTGTATTAATTTAGTAAGGAGACAACTTGGATTAGATAGAGTGTTAGGATCATCTGATAATGCTGAGTTATTAAGTGATGTCATTATTAAATGTCAGTACATTCTATATATTATATTATTAGTTGTTATTGTAGCTAGATGTATTGATGATAAACCACTGCTATTTCCTTGTGGTAACTTACGTAAAGAAATATTACCTCAACGACTTCATGAAGCTGGTATTGGATTACATTCTCTAATATGTTATGAAACTTGTCCTCACTCACAACTTGAAACAAATATTAGAACAATAGTTAGTGCCATCTATCTATCTGTCTCTCTATTATCTCTTTATCTAGAACTGGAAAGATGGGACAAGTGTTATATTTTTCAGTCCATCTGGTGTTCAATTTGCTTTTCCTATAATACACTCAACAATACATGATATATATGCACTAAATGTCAGTATATTATATATTACATTATATTACATTATATTATTATTATAGTATTGTGCTATTGGACCTAGTACTGCTGAGGCTCTCTCTGCTGTAGGTATATCGCCACTAGTAGCTAAAAAACCAACTCCACAAGAATTACTAGCAATACTACAAACTATTAAACAATAAATTCATTTTTTATTCCACATAATTCATTAATGACTGAAATATTAATCAATACATTTACTCAATGTAATACGTGGTATGATGTTCATTGATTGAAGCTCTTGAAATAACAGTTTACAAGCATAAGGTATCTTGAGAGATGATATATGACCAGAAGATTGACAATAATGACACCTATATTATTATAATAATACATTAATTAACTATATTATAATAGAGATCTTACCATCCTGAGTAACCAAGTAGACCACATTGACCACAGACATCAACTTCAAATATATCACTAGAAATCATGAGTCTTTCTAATAGTAATAGACTAGCTCCATATCCAATAAGACAGTCTCTTTCCATCTCACCAAGACGTAGACCGCCATCACGAGAACGACCTTCAGTAGGCTGACGAGTGAGAACTGCACGAGGACCACGTGATCGAGCATGCATTTTATCTAATACCATGTGTTTGAGTTTTTGATAATAGACGGGACCAAAATAGATATAAGCTTGTAATGGTTCACCAGTTATACCAGATGTGACATAGTCTTTACCAGCATAGTTAAATCCATTACGTATTAAATCAGCGCTGACATCAGCAACTTTATCGCCACCAAATGCTGTCCCATAATGAAATTGTCCATCTAATACACCAGCTTTACCTGCTAACAATTCAATGAGTTTACCAACAGTCATACGAGATGGAAAACCATGAGGATTCATAACAATATCAGGACAGATTCCTAAATCAGAGAATGGCATATCTTCCTGTTGTACAATAAGACCACACACTCCTTTCTGTCCATGACGACTACTAAATTTATCACCAATTTCAGGACGCCTTGTGTCTCGTAAAAGAATCTTGATCAAATAAGACTCTTCAGAATTAGAAGTCACTAATACTTTCTCAGCATATACATCTGTAGGGCCTTTATAGTTAACGGGGGATTCTTTATAACTGTCTGGCCTCCCCATTGTACCAGGAGTCTGTTGCTGGAGAGGTTGTGTAACAAGTGGTACTGACTTGTTAACTAATGTCTGTCGATTACAGACTTTCTCTCCAGGGGCCACAATACCATCTTGATCTAGCGCTTCATGTTTCCAAATTGGTTTACCAGTATGAGCATCACGACTTGGTCCCATAATACGATCAAAGCTTTGATTAGCATAACGTTTTAATGAGCAGACTTGTTTACGATATACTAGACAACGACCAAACCCTCTATCAAGTGAAGCTTTGTTGAGAATGAGAGCATCTTCAATATCATAACCAGAATAACTCATAACAGCTACAGTTGCATTTTGTCCAGCTGGTATCTTATCAAATTGAATTAAATCAATAGTTTTTGACTTGACTAGAGGAGCTTGTGGATAGACCAGTAAATACAGCAGAGTATCAATACGATTTTGCTGGTTATAAGCAATAGTTCCCATGGCTTGTTTCCCCATAGCGCATTGATAAGTGTTACGTGGTGACTGGTTATGATGAGGATAAGGAATAAGACCAGCACACACACCAAGTAATGTAAATGGCTCTATTTCAAGATGTGTGGTAGATTCTGTGATATAAGACTCATATAGTGCTATAGAGGAGTCGTTCTCTTCGTTGACATCTAGATACTCCACTAACCCTCGTTGTAAAAAGTCTTCAAATTCCATTCCTTTTGATAGTAAATCAATATGATCTGCAGTGACTCTAGGCTGACCTTTCTCTACGATAATATAAGGTCTACAGACACGCCCACCATCACATGAGATATTAACACAATGATGATGATGATCAGGATATATTGATACAAACTCACTCAATCGACGACATCTTCGAAGGAGACGAAATTTGTGAATGAGTCCTCTGTAATCTTGAACTACCCCCAATATGTTACCATTCAGTAATACCAGATATACTGATGTACTAGACACCTCTTCACCAGACAAGTAGCGTATATCTTCAACTCCTAAGTTAAAAGCAAGTCTCTTAATAGGAGCCTCATCTTGGTCAGTTGTAACATGAGTCATTAAGGCTAAGTTTTTAACAAGACCACAAGCCTCACCCTCAGGTGTATCAGATGGACATAACATACCCCATTGAGAGGGTTGAAGAGAACGAGGACCACTCACTTTACGAGTCTTTTCAAACTGACTGGTAATGCGGGTCATGTGACCTAGGGCAGAGATAAATGAGAGACGAGAGAGAACTTGAGTGACACCAGCACGTTCCATTTTGAATCTTTTCAGTGTCCAATTACCAGTGGAGATAGCGTTATCTAGACCGTGAGTTATCTGATCCTGTCTCATGTGACGTACTACATCAAACTGTTGAACTCTTTGCTTAGGAATTGTTTGATCAGCAATTCTCTGAAGCTCAGAGTTGAACTTTTTAAAGAGATCTTCAAAAAGTAAAGATAATAACTGACCAGCTAATTCCAGTCTTTTGTTACCATAGTAATCTCTATCATCAACTTGATTCTCACGCTGTGCTATTATAACACGACGCACCATTAGAGCTAAAAAGACAGACTTCATACGATAATCATGTCCTTCAACTGGTATATGCGCTAAGACAAGATTTGATAATACCTCTTGAGCTTCTTCAACTTTAGTCTTGCGTCTTCCCCACGTACTCTTACGAGTCTTTGTTCCGATAAACTCCAAAGCTTGTTTTCGTGTAAATATTTGAAGAGTAGCACATTCTTCTAGAGAAGGTGCAAACGTTGTCAGTATATGTTCCTCGCTACCTACTGTCTGTACAATCTCTTGGTCACTAATTATTCCCATACTTTTAAATACAGCCACTACTGGAATATCATCAGTAAATGAATTATGTTTCAAATAAAAGCGACCTGATTTAACAATGAGATTTGTTCGACTTTTACGTTCATGAGTGGAACTAGTAACTGAACATCCGATGTTACCTTTCCTGTCAAGATCCACAATGATACGGTTTTTTGAAAGCTGTTCTTGAATTAAAATGACTTTCTCAACTCCTCTTACAATAAAATACCCTCCAGGATCAACCGGACACTCATTCAATTGAGCCATCTCTTTAGGTGATTTCTCAGATAATATACAGTTTGAACAGCGTAACATGATTGGCATACGGCCAATAGGTAGTCCTTTACGAATAACCCTTTGTGTCCCTCTAGTATATTCAATATCTACTGTAATAGGAGCTGAGTAAGTCATGTCTCTAAGACGACATTCATGAGGTGCGATAGGTTTTGTTACATTAAAAGACTCTTCAACTTCAGGTCTTCCAATATATATATTTAGATACTTGAGATAAAAGTTAGGATCAGCGTCACTGGTGATCATATCATTGGCTTTAACTATTTTCTTGATTTCAGTATTAATGAAATAATTAAAGGAATCGATATGCTGTTTTACTAATCCTCTGACTTTTAAGAAAGCAGGTAACAACTTCCATTTGTCTTGTACTGTACGTATAGGTTGAGCTACGTCCACTCCGTCATAGAGACACTTTGGAAAAACGTCATCGTCCTCAGGATCACCATTCGGATAAAAATCTGCCATCGAACACCACGTGGCTGTATCGACCACCGCCCACTTTATTATATTAGTATACGAGAGGAAGGTAGTAAAATTAATAGGGGTTTACCCTAATATATATTCTATTTTTTGTAGGTTGTCTCTGTAATTTTATCTTATTTAAAAGAATTAAAATAAAGTTAGTACAATATTATGTACAATATAATACAATGATAAGTATATTAATAATTTAGTGAAGTCATTGAACAATGGCGGACTCTGTTATCTATTTAGATTATAATGCAACTACTCCATTAGCTCCTGAAGTAATAAAAGTAATTACTCAATCATTACAGGAGCACTGGACTAATCCCAGTAGTAGTTATGGTACATAATGAATATTATATTAATATTTATAATAATATCTTCAGATAAAGTCTCTAAACTAGCTATTAAAAATGCCAGAGAGCAGATTGCTAACATGATCAACAGTTCAACTGAAGGTAAGTCCATTATCAATGTTATATAACAATTCTAATGATTTTTTAGATATTGTATTTACTTCTGGAGGTACCGAGGTAGTCTATTATGTATAATATGATGTCAATAGGATGTTGCCTTTATTCTAGAGCAACAATATAGTATTTTATAGTGTTACTAATAGAGGAATTAACAATAGTAACAAGAGAGGCATTTGTCCTCATATTATAGCATCTTGTATTGAACATGTGTCTGTTTTAAGCCCATTACAACAACTAGAAAGTGATGGAGTCATTGGTACATAACAATAATACATTATATAGTATTACTGATGTAATATAGAACTAACTATCTTACCACTAATGGAAGGTACTGGAGCAGTTACTGTTGATAGTATTATGAATGCTATACAACCTAATACAGTATTAGTGACTGTTATGTTAGCTAACAATGAAACAGGAGCCATACAAGTAAGTATAGTAATATCTTTACATATAATGTTGTTTTATTAGCCTGTAAGAGAGATCTGTGAGGCTATTGGGAAGCATAACGAATCACACAGTCCATTAAGAATACTAGTTCATAGTGATGCTGCACAGGTAATTCTTTAAACAACTGATTAAAATACTATATTTTCAGGCTATAGGGAAGATACCAGTAGATGTACAACAGTTAGGAGTGGATTATTTAACAATTGTAGGACACAAGTTCTATGGACCACGTATTGGAGCACTCTATGTTAGAGACCTCACAATTAATGGAACACCTTATCACCCTCTGTTATATGGAGGTAGACAGGAAAGAGGATATCGTCCTGGGTCAGTAATACATTATAATAAGATATCTAATATTAACTCTACAGAACTGAGAATACTCCTATGATAGTGGGTTTAGGCAAAGTAAGGGACAATAGTTAGAGTTTATAATATCATTTGTTGCTATAGGCTGCTCAACTTGTAACAGACCACCTCAGTGAATATAATTGTCATATGAAAACTATTAGAGACTATTTGGAGTCTCAATTACAGGTCTATCCTTTCCTCATTTCCTCAGTATTATTATTATTACATAACAGACTACATTTGGTGACCAACTTCATTTCAACAGTCACTTTTCAGTAGATACTTTGCCTAATACTTGTAATGTATCACTGATAGGCTCTGGACTAGAAGGTATAAGATGTCATAATGATTTCATCATTGGACTAGGTGATGATGTCATTATGATTTCATCATATTCTACAGGATTCAAGATACTGAGTTTGTTAAAACATTGTCAAGCAAGTGCTGGAGCAGCCTGTCATTCTGATGTTATAAAGTATGCCTCATATAATATAGTATTATAATATTAGTATTGTTTATTAGACCATCTTCAGTGTTATTAGCTACTGGTATACCAGACTCTATAGCTATAAATGCATTAAGGATAAGTGTAGGTCGTCAGACAACTACTAACGATATTGATCTCTTTATTGAAGATCTTAAAGATGCTATCAAGATAGCCACAACACAATGAACTATAATGTAATCCTAGACAGTTTGAATGTTTGTTGTGTCATATACTAATAATATGTAATGTGTGCTCTATAGAGTCTTAGTAATAAGTTTCTCTCTCTACCCAACCTGTAATAATGTCAATGATTAAAGGGTCAATAATCAATTACTTACTTCCTGGGTATCTACGTAATATCAATTTACGTATTTCATCATAGATAAAGATCAGGATAGAGAAGGTCAGTGCTACACACCACCATTCCAAACGTAGTCCCTGCATTCTCAAAGCAACATCTAGCCCTGGACAATATACTAGAAATATAGCCAGAGCTGTCTCAAAGATCAGACCAAATGTCAAATAATGGTTCCTATCATAGAGACACTGATAACACGAAGTTATTAAATTATTGACTGACTTAAATCCTTGTTGAAAGAGAGAATTAAGTCTTGTCTTACAGATAATAAGGTCTGCCCATTGTACTATAACAATACTGATAAAGAAACCAGTATGACAGGTATATTCCAGTTTTTTACGATAATCATAGTTCTAGAAAATGTATAAAAAATGATTAGTTTGTAAGTTGACTTACCCACTCTTGTCCAAAACTATCAGTTACATAAACACTTTTATCATCCCACATTTGTCTTAATCCTAACAATGTCCAAGGAAGAAAACCATTTTCTCCCATTATAACAAAATATGTGAAGAAACCAGCTAATGCTTGCATCATACCGATTTGCCCATATGTCATACTGATTAACCTGAATATGAGACATTAGCAATTGAATATCACTACTCATGACACAGCTAGACAAACCTGTTATTAACTAGTTTATCACGTTTAGCATCTCGTGGTTTTCTCTCCATAATACTGCTCTCTGGTTGTTCGTATGCAAAGGAGATGGCTGGTACCATATCAGTTCCTAGATCAATACAAAGGATAGTGATAGTACCGAGAGGAAGTGGGATAAAGGCCACAATAAACAACAAAAATGGCGTAATCTCTGGAATATTTGATGTCAAAGTATATGCCACAGATTTCTTCAAATTGTCAAAAATCAAACGACCTAATATCAATAGTAATTAATATTATAATAAAGGGGGCACTCTACCTTGTTCTACTCCAGTTACTATTGATGCAAAATTATCATCTAACAAAATCATATCAGCAGCTTGTTTAGAGACATCAGATCCTGTAATACCCATAGCAACACCTAACATCATGTAATAAAACCAAGTTATTAATATATAAGTCGTTATACCAATATTAGCTCTCCTTAACGCAGGAGCATCGTTTACTCCATCTCCAGTCACAGCCACTACCCAACCAGCACGACGACAACCTTCTACAATACGAAGTTTTTGAGTTGGAGATGTACGAGCAAATACAATTTCAGGATAACTTGCTAATATTAAATCAACTTCATTATCTGACATGTCCTATTAATATATAAATAGTATTAATATATATTTTAATATTACCAGTAACTCTGAGCCATGCACTACAATTGCTTTAGCTCTCCTGTGTGTAGAGGACAGTCAATATATCATATAATAATATAATAGAATATTAACCTTGGATCAACTTGATCTACTGTAGTACCAGTCATTGCAGCAACTTCATCAGGAGTATGATGACCTTTAATATATAACGTACTGACTATTGTCATTTAAAACATTAACATACCAGGACTTATTATACCAACACAACGAGCTATAGCTTTAGCAGTTATAGGATGATCACCAGTCACCATAATCACCTATGCACAATATATGTACATATATTATATACAATTGTACTGACTTTAATTCCAGCTGTCCTACATTTAGATACAGCTTCAGGAACATTAGATCTTGGAGGATCAATCAATGATACTAAGCCAACAAAACAAAGTCCATCTAATGGAAAATTGACCTGCAAATAATTTAATAACAATCTATAAATTATAAACACAATTTTACATCCTCAGAATTAAATGAATAATTCATAGGGAAGTTCTCCTCAGGTAAATGATAATGACAAAATCTAAGGAACATAATCATGATAGGTACATGATATACTAGAGTACCCTAGTACACGTTCTCCGAGTCCACCTAAGTGAAGATAGGCTTCATTGAATGCGTAAGTAAAGTTCTCATCAATAAGATGCTCCTGTAATTAATGAACATCAATAGATAATGAGAACATTATCACCTCTCCATTATCAAGGTATGTTTTACACCGACTCAATATCCTCTCTGGAGCTCCTGTAACAACAATAGTTAATTAATATTACTTACTTAATTAATTCCACCTTTCATTACTAGTAAATAACCTCCAGTACTTGGGTTATCATGGATTGAGACCTATATTATATATATTCAAATATAATATTATATTTGAGAACTAACTTGAAATTTATTTGTGGAATTAAAAGGTATCTCTGCTACTTTGGGATGACTGTCTCTTAAATCTTCAACATTACCAACTTCTAATTCAAAACATTTTAGAAGAGCTGACTCAGAAGCATCACCACAACATTCCCTTAATAGAAAATGACCCCTGTTATTAATGGTATTAACTCACTTGTCTAATATATTAACTGTCTCTTGTCCTTCTTTAAAATATGCTCTGTTACATAACCCAATAATTCGAGATAATGCATTCCATGTTGGAGTTGGTTCCTATTATAATAATGAACTATATTATATAATTATATGGAACTTACTCTTCTAGTCTGTTCAGGATGGAATGGATTTTCATCAGTATTAGCACCCCATACACCACCATCAAACCACATATGTGCTATAATGTATTATCATAATGAGTGTAGGCGTTAAAACACTTACCAACTGTCATTCTATTCTGAGTCAATGTACCAGTCTTATCAGAGCATATCACAGAAGTAGAACCAAGTGTTTCCACGGCCTCCAAGTTACGAACTAAACAGTTTTTCAACCTCATTTGTTGAGCAGTTAACGAGAGACAAACCTGTAATATGCCCCTATCATAAAGTCTACTAATTAAATGCATAATAACATACAGTAACAGTAGCTAGTAATCCTTCTGGTACATTGGCCACAATAATACCAATAAGAAATGCAACAGCTTCAAGCCAGTAATAATCAAGTAGAAGACCAATAGTAAAAAAGGATACACCTAATATCACTGCCACCACTGAAATAACAGTAATAAAGTGATGAATCTCAATAGCTATAGGTGTTTCTATAGGAAAAGGAAAGACACATATGTTCAAAGATATCATAACCCTAGCTATATTGTAATACATAATATCATACCACCTGCTCTCAAGTTGACAAGTTGCTCACAAGTGGCCACACCTGCCACTATATCAATATTACCTTGTCAAAGAGCATGGTAGTTCATGTTCCTAACATGCATGTGAACTTCATTCTAATAACTTACTTTCCTGAACAATACTACTAGTTAGACGTGCTATTCTACCCATAATAGTATGATCTCCAGTATTAACTACCACACCAGTACAAGTACCTTTGTGATAATATAATAATTCAATGTGTCTAATATAATATATTACCTTCTACAGCATTTGAAGAGAAAAAGGCTAGATTTCTTGTTTCTAGTGGATTGTCATGTGTAAATTCAGGTGTCCGAGTCTGTGGATCTGACTCTCCCGTCAAAGCGCTATTGTCAACCTGTAACACAGGATATATTAAGAGGATATCCCTTGTCATTATTGTCTGGTGTCATCCGCTTAGAGTACGTGAAATAAACAACAATAACAACACCTTGACTGTGTGACAAGGAAGTTATTTTTACTAAGAATTCTACATGTAGTTAGGAAATATGAGCTTACCTATACTAAAAATATATTATTATAACATTATGTATACCTTGAAACCAGATGACTTGATCACACGAATATCTGCTGGTAGTCTATCTCCAGCTTTAACATCAACAATGTCTCCTACAACTAGTTGTTCAACAGATAGTAAATAACGTTGACCTTCTCTCAACACCATAGCTTCCTATAAGGAATCTGATATTATAGTTGATATGAACATTATACTTGTGGAACTAGTTTAGAGAAGCTCTTCATTATACTTTCACTTTTCGCTTCCTAATTATACAAGCAAATTTCACACTATATAAGTAAAATTTTTCCAGACCTGATAATAAGAGAAACAGCTTGTTACAACCACTACTATTACTAATACAATACCCAAGAACAGCTGTAAGAGAGAATGTAGATAATAATAGCGTGAACAAACCACTCATTCAATGTAACGTTTTGACACACATACATAATCTTTATCAGTTGCAGGATTCCTAGATACTTCAATACTAAATGGAATGACACATAAGAAGGCTCCGATCCAAAGTAGCAGTGAAAATCCTCCAAATAACTGTTTCAAAAATTTAACAATCCCGGGAGTTTTATAAGGTGGAGTAATAGCATTAGGACCATCTCGTTGCAACACAATAGCTGCATGTGCTTCAGTCATACCCTAATATTTATTACAGCTGGAGACAAAACTTATTATATTATATAATGTACCTCATCTGGGTTAGTATCTAGTCTGATATACAGATCTTCAATAGATATTTTATGAGCATCCTTTTAAATATTGTTTATTTAATACAAAATATGATCAAATAAAATAAACTGACCATTTCAACTTCCTTTTTCAAATCATCTTTATTGCGTTTTGCTACCTTGAAGAATTGCCACCATTTCCTTTTTCCTTCTGGTCTTCCTTTCTCAGCATCATCACTACTACTGCCCTCATATTGTTCTGCTGAAGGATTGACTAGAGTCAATGGAATATCTTCAGTAGTTATTACTTCCTAAGGAATATGAAATATAGCAGTTAGTACAATTATTGTTTACTTGTTGAGAAGTCGTTGCCATTGGTGAATGATTAGTGAGTTTAAGTTGCGCAGTTATATGTTGATCTAAACTAGTTGACAAGTTTAAGAACACTGACGGTCAGAGAGTACGAATGCCAAACATTTCCAGCTGCTACCGATATACGAACAGCGCATAAAATTGCACGTACTTGCCGCCATATTTTAATTAGGACGTAACTTATTATTATTCATGACCACGTGTTTGCATAATGGCTTCTAGTTTCCTGGAATCTTCCTTTGTTCTTCCGTCCTACTATCATAAAAGAGTCCAGCTAGTTACTTATCATTTGTTGACTGTACTAGAACTACCATCAGTTTTACAGAAACTTTTCCAGTAAGTTATAATGCAATATCTTGCCATTGACTCATAGTTCCTGCTTGATTATTGCAGTTCTACTGCTCGACATTTCTTATGGCTACCAATTGTAAGAGAACGCGTAGACATAGCTTTACAACGCTTGAAGAAGTATCTCGAGAACTGGAGACTCCTTCAACACAAAACGGGAGTTTATCAGAATCAAAACCATCAGTGATGAAGGAAGATAGTTCCTCCCACAAGCGTCCACTCTCTCCTTGTGCAAGTGAAGGAAGTTCGCCAAAACGTCCTGCTACTGACGTTGCTGCTTCCACTGTTGAACAACAAACTACATCAAAGACAGAAGAATTGTACTTACTGCCTCAAGGTTAATTATAGTTACGGCTAACAGCAATGAATGATTCCCTTTTTTTATTCCAAATAGATCCTGCAAAATGGTCTGTACAGCAAGTCAGTCAATGGTTAGATTGGGCCGTCAAAGAGTTTAGTCTTGATAGTGTGGATAGAACTCACTTTCAAATGAGTGGTTCACAACTCTGTGAACTTAATAAAGAAGACTTTGTACAGAGAGCTCCAGCCTATACGGGAGACGTATTACATTCCCATCTCAGTCTGCTACGAGCTAAAAATTGTAAGTTACTGCATATAATAGATACCATTTTTATAAGTTAATTGTGCAAATTAATGTAACAGTGTTTCTCTTTCTTTAGCTGCTATTGCTAAAACTGATGAAGCTGATAAGCAGCACACAGAAATCAAGGGTATGTTACGTGCGTAGCTGTACCAGGAAGAGCATGTGATTATCCATTAGCACCATGTTCACAATAACTCATAACATGTTGCAATTTTACACCTATTAATAATTATATATATATATATATATAGGTAATTATAATCCTGTTAGCTGGCCTAACTATCTCTGGCCAGGAGCAACAGTAGGCGATATCTCATATTGGCTCAAAGCACAACAAGGTACCGTTTACTAACATAGCTCTTATGTATATAATACAATATTTGTATTAGATTACTCTGCTACAAAGAGTTCCAGTGATCATATTTACTTGCCACAGATGAGATCAGCAGTTACTGCAGCAGGATTTTATCCAGGTAATTTTTAAAATGTGTTAGTAAATATCATGAATTATATTGATCTCTTGTATATATATGAATTACATTGATCCTCTTGTATATAGTAGCACCATTATTGGCTAGTCCTATGGCATTAGCAGGTTTGTCATACCCACTTGCTTCAAATCCAAGACAACTACTACGAGGTAATGATATCATTGATACTATTTCCTGTATTCTTCCTGTAAGATAAGTGTATTAACATAACAATAATACTAGAGCAGCTTCCTTATTAATATCCAGTGACTATGAACTTTGTAATGTAAACTAAACAGGAGTTCAAGTTGTAAGTATGAGCTCTAATTTATTAGGAAATCCTCAGGATATATTTTGTTTAATGTGGTACTTCTCTTGTCAAATTTACTATTACATTATTACTCTCTGTTATTTCAATGAAACTGGTTCATGAACAACGAAACAAACATGAGCAATTAAATGAAGGGTAAATGAAACTCCTGTACCGTCACAAGTGACTTCTCATCCATAAAACTATGAGATTGTTACTTTATGTTCAAGGTGTTCATTATAAAAAGGGAGTGTATTAGAAGACTAACAATGTGTGGTTAGGTTGGGTCCTTTAACACCTGGGCAATAGCTACTCCCTCTAGTTTAACAATTAGCTGATGATAATAGTGAGGTTTTCCTCTTTCATTTTTTAAACTGTTATAAATTCAATTGTATACAATATCCTCCATTGCAGGTAGTGGTATAAGTTATTGTACTACTTCTATATCCTGTAACCTCAACATTAAATTACGATAATTTAATTGTATTTAGATCTGAGACAAGACCAACAAATTGATTGGACAAGTTTTGGTCAATCTAAAGACGTCATCCTGACTAAAGCACCATACAACACAACAAACACTAGCTCAGCAAGACCTGCTCTAGTTTCTCCTCAGACACCCAAAGCATCTTCTCCTCTATTGTCCCCCTCACAAAAATTTGCTGGTTTAGTACCAGATTCTCCCCTCACTCATCTCCCTCCTATAATGGGGCATACTCCATTGAGCACTATCTCACCATTTATGGCCCAACAAGGAGGTACGTATATACCCCATTAGTCATGTTACCTTAACTGCTGGTGACTACCTGATACTGTAATATTTAGTGTAAGTCAGTGTAGACCAGACTTGGCTAGGATGTATAGTGTTAACAGTTAATTCCTGTAAGATAAGCAAACATTTGGCTACCTATTGTTTATCTTTCTTACATCATCAATTTTATATTTTTCTTGATATTATAGGTCAAATACAACTCTGGCAGTTTCTCCTTGAGTTATTACAGGATGAAAAACACGCTAATATTATTGCCTGGGCTGGTAATGATGGAGAGTTTAAGTTGCTTGATCCTGAAGCAGTGTCTACTTTGTGGGGTATGCGTAAACGTAAACCCAGTATGAATTATGATAAACTAAGTCGGGCTATTCGCTATTATTATGACAAGAAGATAATGCATAAAGTTCATGGAAAACGTTATGTTTACAAATTCAACTTTGAAACAATTGCCAAATATCTCAGTTCTGGTTCATCACAAAGTGCTATACCTCATTTGAAATCTGAAAGTGATGTATACTCAGAGCCTATGCCAACTCTATCTTCTAAACAGGAAGTTAATGAAACATCTAATCTTCAAAGAGACAGGGTCGCCCCCACACAACACAGACAGGAAGATACTTCCCACCAAGAGGAACAAGTTCAGGAAAAAACAGAAATACCCCTGACTTACAATAAATCCCCTGTGCCTAATACAGAAGAATCATCATCATCAAGCGCAGCTGTCCCAACAGGTACCATTTCAAGTTTAGAACAACAGTTAATGGCTGCAGCTTCATCATCAACTACTTTATCATCGTTATCTCTTTCCCCTCAAGTACCTCTCTTTAATTTAGTATCTTTTCCTGCCGTCTCCTCTGTTACCAGTACAGATAACCCTCAACTCTTCTCGGCTACAAGTTAATTTTCACAAATATATTTCTTAGTTTTATAATATATATCTATTATATCATTTTGCATATTATTTTAAATAAGTTTAAAAGGGAACATGATATATGATGTCAGAGCTATAGTTGTCTATTGTAACAATTAGCACTAGACAACGTGTCCTAATGATTGATTATTCCCGATCGTAGCATCAGTTCTAATTCTTGTGCTTGTCGAAGTTGATCACTTATAACTTTTTGTAATCTGTGGTGAACATCTTCATACAATAGACCTCCCCCGACAGGAACTCGATCAAGAAACATTTCTCGTGTCAATAATAAAATCCCTTTGCCATTCATAGGGAATCTTTCAGGATATGTATTCTGTAGTTGAAACTGAACTTCAGAACGATGTAACCAAACTTTGACATCATCTCGAGACCACAATCGTGGATCTGCAAAGGAAAACAATTCCCACAGACTCATATCAAGTTGATGGCAGACAATATTGATATAATAATATCTGTAGAAACTATTTTATTACTTAGTAATACATTATTTCTTACCTGAAGAGAGTTCGCGTCCATCACTACCTCCTCTACAATGAGATGGTGCTAACATATTGATGTCAGTACAGAGCTAATAGAAGTACACAGATGAATAATGGCAATGATATGCGACTGGCTTACCATTATGCCCGCCCCTCCTCCTGTCGAAGTATTTGAGAGAGAAAGTTATAGTCAACAGGAAAAAATACGCATGACAACAAAGGGGTTAAATTAAATTATTAAATAGTATACATTCCTAATTCTCTCCCATTGTATTTGTATAGAAATTTCAGAAGATTTCCGTATTTTTACCGTATATGTACCACGTGGTGTCTCATGGCTACCATTACTCTATCTCGAATTTCTCTCTTATCAGTGACATTTTCTCGTCATGCTACTCTTTTAACGACATTTAAATTTGCTGATAACAGTGATAATGCTAAGAAAGTTACCAAATACGATCAACCCTATTGTATTAAATTACCCAAGAATAATCGTCAGGCAGGATTTGGTGATATTATTTCTATAGCTCATCGTGGTAAAGTATACAAAGCATTAATCGTCAGTCATCGTAAAATTAGTAAAACATTACCACGTTATGATGACGAGTATATTGTATTACTTAATGACAAGTTAGAACCTGTTGGAACACGAGTGGTTGTGCCCCTGCCATCACAACTTAGATTAAGAAAAGACAAATATTCTAAAGTGTTAGCTATAGCTACTAAATTTATCTAATTTTTGTAAAAATTATTAAAACACCGGATATTAATTATTGGTGGGTGTGTTATCAGTATACTAGCTTGGATATTCTAGACTTCTAGTATATCTTGCCCATGTGGTAATAGAAATGACTTTCTTTCACTTTATAAACTGTTTAGCTCTCACATACAGTCCTTACATTGTCACTTATCGGTTCTCAGGACTGTAAGTTGTGTCTGTCAAGTGACTGATTCTACTATGATTCTATAGGGTAGAGTTAGGAGCATACTGGCGATGTCTTAGAGCAGGAGGGGCCTATTTTGTTACTCAGTTAGTGAAGGTATCAGTGATGTGTTATCACGTGATAATGACGTCATTATTTCAGATGTTATTATTAGCAACATTCTTCCCACTAAGTGAATTAGATGAGAATAATCATTTAGTGGTAAGACCCTCTCCTAATTAAGATAATTATAATAAAAATTAATACAATTAGGAGTCAGTAAAATGTACAGTTGACTTAGTGGATCTATTAGGATTATATTTAGTATTAAGCAAATTTCTTGGAAAAGGAGAGAGGAGAATCCTAGTAACAGCTGTGGGTTAGCTTCCTATGATGTGGTCATACTTATCTATTGAATTTGCTCAATAGGTTGGGGATTATCAGAAGCATTGGCTACAAGATTGTTGCCATTGTGGTTTGGAGCAAGAGGAACTGAATTTGATTGGAAGTACATTCAAAGTAGCTTTGAATGTAACATCAATTTGGTCAGTATACTTCAGGATATCTTTGAATATGTTAGTAATCTATGTTATACAGATATTTCTCTTTTCAACATGTACTTTTTTGTGGTTATGGAGTCGTCATGATGTCGTCAAGTTACCTCTTTTAGCGGCATTGTTATTGTTTACATGTTATCGACCACTTCTCTTTAATATATTAGGCTCGTTGCTAGGGGCATGGGAAATCCTACTAATTAAAGGATTAATTGCGGCCATCTTTGGGGGTGTGGCTGTCATGTTACATTTAACAAACTCAAGATAAAATACTATTTTATAAAAATGTGTGTGTGCTATACAAATTGGTTAATGTCATGTAATTTATCACTTGGAGGTATAGGATCTGGAATATGGGCCTTTGCACATGGAAAAAACCACAATATTTTTGGACCTAGATGAGTAGGCGTGGCTTACTGATGACCATTTAGATAACACTAACCTCTACCACACACTGCGGCAATTAAAGCTAATTTAGGGGTCGTTGGCATACCATGAGGACGACCATAACGTCGGATTTCAATTGCACTTCGATTACATATCACAGATAAGATCTATTAATTAAAGTAATATTGAGGGTGTGGTCAACTGTTTCTCACCTGAGCTAATAACATGCCCCCTACAAATACACCAAATATTACTGCCTGAAAAAATGCTATAATTGTTAGAGTTCTATAATAATAACAATAGAAATAATAACATTACAAATAGATCATGTTACTTGTCCAACAATCCTTGATCAGTATGCCAGTTAGTAATCCAATCCCATATTATAAGACCAAATCCATATGTACATAATATATCTATAATAATATAATGATAAGTGTACAATGTCTCTATACATACAGTATACATGAAGGATATAACAAAGGTCACAATATATTAAATTTCAGTTGACCAATCAGATTCATTACTCAGATTCTGAGTAGTGTAGGCGGCAGGATATAACATATTGTTATTGTTGTTGTTTGATTACTAGAGTATATCACTTGTACAAAGGAAAGAGAATGTTTGAACTTTGCTATCAAAGTGAGACTGGTTTGTGACTACATATCTATACCAGGGCTGGGGTCAGTTACATGAGAATCATTATAATAACAATTATACAATGATTATTCAAAGTGACTACAATTACGATTATAGGGAAAAAGCATGATTGGAATTACGATTATGATTATAGAGCCATGATTACAGTTTAGCAGTGACAGTATGTATAGACAATGTAACAGTCTAATCACATGTTCTTTTATGCATCATTTCATAAAGATATACCAGCAGATGCTAACACAGACAATATGTACTTGTTCCATATACTACTTGCAAAGGCTACTGTAATTGCTGTAATTAAATCAATTACTTTGTCTGATTACTGTGTCTAGAAAGTTACTTACAGTTAGAGCAAAAAATGTAGTTGATTGTAATTGATCACGATTGTAATCATCCCCACCCCTAAACCCTGTTTATCTTTAAATGTAGTTAACTTAAATTAATAGACAAGATTATTGGTTAATGGAGTCAATGACATCACTTATCATCACTGATCAGGGAGATGAACTAGTTAAGTCATTTGATTGTAGGGGCACAAAAATCAAAACTAATTTATGAAGCTATTGTATTAAAATATATCTACTAAAAAATATAATATTATCATATTTTGCCTTCAATTATAATAAGAGACAACACCCATTTTACTTCTGGAACAAAGTACAAACACTCTCTACATGCAGACTGTGTCCACGCCCCTTTAATTAAGTTTTAATATGACCTTTGCTAGACCCTTCTCACTCAGTAAAGAGAAAGGTTTAATTCACTAAATATAATTACTTACCAGTATATGCTATAAATAAAAAAAAATATTTGTAATTTAATTCACCAACACAATTATTAATCCTATAATAACACCAATTAATTATATCATCATTTAAAACACTAATTACCAGGGGCAATGGTGATCCATCCTCCTAACACAACGCCCACATATTCTATAAAAATTGACAAAGTATATGACATCATCATGACATCATTATTTACCGACAATGATGAGATCGTGGCGGTCGATATGTTTCACATTTAGTACAAACTGTCCACTCATCTAATGGAGGTGGTTCCTGTAATAAATTCATTAATTAACAAAAATATGATTGTAATAACTATCCTAAGATTACTTTGATAGCAATTATTGTTATAATGAAATGTATTATTGCTAACTTTGAAGACTAAAGTTAATACAAACTATAAATATGATCAAAAAAATAACAGACTCATGACCTTTGATCTGTCATACACAAAGTTATAGCACTTATTATAAAACTAATAATATTCATTGATTGTTGTGTGTTAATATGCTGGTTAATTTATAGGCCATTCTTGATAGTTGCATATAACAATAAAGTAAGACATATAGTTAACATGTGGTCTAAACTAATCTTAGGACTACCTGGCACACACATTATGTCAGGTACTTAACATGTGGTCTCTAAACTAATCTTAGGACTAGCTGGCACACACATTATGTCAGGTAAATGTTATAAAGTACTTACCTTTTTACGTTTCTTTCGATCTTTATGTTCTAAATCAGATGAGAAATCAATTTTGATACCAGATTGCGGGACGTATCCTTTAATAATAATTAATTATATCATGATAGGGTTTTACTCATGAAGTACCAGGATTAGAGAAGGATGCTCTGAGATGAGATGTCACTGCTAATATATATAGAACGTGCACAATCAATGCTGCTATAGTACGCCCTGTACTAAAGTGATAGGAAATATGGCGGTGTATTGACGCCATTAATCTATCATTACCCTTCGTGTCTTCCATACTCGATAATAACGTACACACCTACTAGATCACCAAACAACAGTAAGATATGGACGCCTATAAAGGTCGCAATACCAAGTGGATCTCTATGGAACACCATCTTTGAAACAGCATGTGAATTGGGGTGTGGTCAACGTATCCATGGTAACCATCACTTCTCAAACACTAACACGAAGATGGTGAGTTCGGATTATCTGTTATTGTGTCATTCTTTTCTCTTATTTCAAAGGCTACTACAACAAGTTTAACGTCAGTGGGATCAAATAGATCTGGAAGAACAAAAAGACAATATCTTGTTAAGAAACCTGCCGATTCTTGCGTGGTAAGTATGAATTATACACAGTTAGTATAACATCAGTTATATTTTAGGACGAATCGTTGTTTGGTCCTCCTGCTCGTCTTCAAATGATGTCAGGTAACAGATCATGGACTGCTTCTACTGAACATGACATGTTTTCTTCTAAAACAAGTGGAAAACAAAGTAATAGATATTGTAATATTGATGATTGTTATCTCTCTCTATCTCTCTCTCTCTCTCTCTCTCTCTCTCTCTCTCTCTCTCTCTCTCTCTCTCTCTCTCTCTCTCTCTCTCTCTCTCTCTCTCTCTCTCTCTCTCTCTCTCTCTCTCTCTCTCTCTCTCTCTCTCTCTCTCTCTCTCTCTCTCTCTCTCTCTCTCTCTCTCTCTCTCTCTCTCTCTCTAGGTCAGAAACACCAACAACCTGGAGTTGTTGAAGTAATCACAAAAGATCTCATTAGAACTCTCAAGTAATATTCAATGACTTAAGTACAGGGGTTATCTCTCTAATTACAGACTACCTTCTACACCAGACCCCTCTGGTATATCAATCATTATTGATAAAGGAGAATACTCACGTCTCAAAGTATTAATATATTATAATGATACTATATATTATGAAGTGTAATAGTCTAGAGCTAAAGTCTTGACAATAACTGAACAACAAGAGTTAGAAAAACTGCAAAAAGAAGAAAAAATGAAACGAATGGAAAATTCTAACAGTCGCAAGAAATTAATGCAAAATTTTGAAGATCAGAGAAAGAAAAATGAAAAACCATCAGATTTAGAAGAAGTTAGTTATAATGAATAGATAATAAAGGGGCAGTGATTAAATGATAAATGGATGGACTATAATGATAAATGGATAGACTATAATGATAAATGGATAGACTATAATGATAAATGTGATAAATGGATGGACTATAATGATAAATGGATAGACTATATGATAAATGGATAGACTATAATGATAAATGGATAGACTATATGATAAATGGATAGACTATAATGATAAATGGATAGACTATATGATAAATGGATAGACTATAATGATAAATGGATAGACTATATGATAAATGGATGGACTATATGATAAATGGATGGACTATAATGATAAATGGATGGACTATAATGATAAATGGATGGACTATAATGATAAATGGATGGACTGCTATATGGTTGTAGGATGCAGCAAGACTTGGTGCTGAAGTGACTGCACGAGCTAAAGAACAAATGGAACAACAAGACGATGAAATAAAGAAATTAAATGAATTAATTCTCAATGCAAAATGTCACGCAATACGTGATACACAATTAAATGAGAAAGAAGAAATTAAAGCATTTATGATGGAAGAAGAAGTATATTATATAATATAATATAATGATTTAAAATATTGTGTGTAGAAACGATTAGATACTATTATGGAAGTAGAGCGACTACGAGACTTACAAGAATATGAAGAGAGAGAAAGAAAAAGACATATTGAAAGACTCAAAGGAGCTCAAGTAAGTTGTCTTCATTGATAAACACACAATATATTGTCATTACAGGTAATTCATAAACAAATTGAAGAAAGAGAAATTCAACGACAGTTGGATAAAGAGAAAAAAGATCAAGAGACTCAACAACTTCTCAAGTATATCATGATCATATCATGATATCATGATATCATGATATTGTCTCCTTAACATTATATTATGTAGATATATGGAGAGATTACAAGAAGAAGATTGGGAAAATTTACAGAAGAAAAGAGAAGCACAGCATTCACTTATGGAAGAAGTAACCAAATGTAATGAGGTAAGTTTAGTAGCCTCATACTAATAAGTCTATGAATGGATTGAGTATGAGTCTGTAAATGGATTGAGTATGAGTCTATTGTTGTAGGAGATACAACGGCTGAAGATGCAAGAAAGAGAACAAGCTAAACTTGAAGATTTAAAAGTAATGGAGTATCTTAAAGAGAAAGAGGTTTGTAATTCAATATTGTACACACTAAATATGACGCCATTTTAGGCTCGCGAAGAGCAACTACAAAAAGAACTAGAAGAACAGAAAATTGAGAAAGAAAGAGAAGTGG
Organism: Xestospongia bergquistia; assembly: GCA_963965975.1. Lineage (NCBI taxonomy): Eukaryota > Metazoa > Porifera > Demospongiae > Haplosclerida > Petrosiidae > Xestospongia > Xestospongia bergquistia. The sequence continues at coordinate 200,130 of OZ014412.1, forward strand.
CTCGATTGAGAGCTCAACAGGAGAGAGCTAAAGATAAAGAAGCTGAAAGAGTATGACCCTCTCATTAGTAATGGAATTAATTGATTTATATAGGATACTCTGAGAGCTAAACGTAATCAAGAAAAGTTTGAACGAGAATGGAGACGAAAGGAAAAGGAAGAAGCTCAGAAGAAGTCAGTATAGTATGACATCATTATGACATCATAATTTTCAATAGGGCAGAAAATGAAAATCAGTTACGAATTGATCGTGAGAATCAAGTGAGAAATAAAGAGCATTTTCTTGCAGTGCAAGCTCAACGGGAAAAACTTGAATTTGAACGAGTCCTCAAGTAAATTCTAACTTACATCATCATTACATCAACATTACATCATTATATCTTTATTATAGGGAACAGCGTGACCAAATGACTAAAGATGAACAGTCTCAGTATGATGCTGCTTTGAGGAGAAAGAAACATGCTGATGAAGTCCGTACTCAGGTAACATGTACATATATTACACATAATGATGTAATGTAATGTAATGATGATGTAATATAATTTAATGATGTAGTTAATGTAATGTAAATACATATATTACACATAATGATGTAATGTAATAATATAATAAATGTAATAATGATGTAATATAATGTAATAATGATGTAATATAATGTAATGATGTAATATAATGTAATGTAATGTAATAATGATGTAATATAATGGTGACCTGATTTGCAAAAGGGACCACTTCTGTCACAACATTTGTGACCTGATTTGTGAAAAAAACACTGTTAAAACATAACAATAAACAGTTTTACATACATGTAGAATAGTTATACATATGTATCAACTGTATGTATACAAAACTGAGATGTTTGAGATGTTTTAACAGTAGTTTGTTCAAAAGTCAGGTCACAAATGTTTTGACAGAAGTGATCCCTTTTTGCAAATCAGGTCACATTATGTAAAGATTTAATGTAATTTAATAATGATGTAATATAATGTAATAATGATGTACTATGTAATACATGTGATGTATTAGGTTAAAGAGAGAGAAGATGAATTTAGAACTGCAAGGAGAAAGTTTTTTGAGGAAGGTATTAAACTTGACCAGGAGGCCAAGGAGAGGTAATGATAATATATTATATTATAATATAACTAATCCTATTGTTCTAGACGTCGTAAACTTGACGAGATTAAACAACGCAAACTAGCTGAATTAAGAGATGCTGGTATCCCTGAGAAATATTGCGCTGAAGTCAGTCGCAGGATTACAGCCCCACCCCCTTCATTTATTACACAATAAAACACATAGCATATTATATAACATTATATAACATTAGTTACTTATAATAAAACAATAAAAATTAATAATCCTCATCATCAGGACTGACTGAGTCTCTATTAAAACTCTCATATTCACTAACTCCTATAGTTTCATAACGATGATAGCCTGAGGACTGGAGACGTTTGGACCTACTGTTAAGAATGACATCACAATGACATTATCAATTGACTTACGACTTTCTGAATTTCCATATACAATATATTGACATTGTTGCTATGGCAACACCAATAATAAGAAGAAAAGGAACAAGTATGGCAGCAGCTATTACACCTCCTGTACAACAATATCATATGACTATCACATGACGTATACTTACTGTTATCTAATGATGGTTGAGTAGGTGCTATATAATGATTATAACAATGAGATAATAATAAAAAATAGATCACGTACAAGTTGGATGGAGTGTTGTACTTGTAGAGGGAGAACCAGTCATTATTGTGGTGGTTGTCATACTAGTTGAGTGAGTTGTCATACTTGTTGAACCAGTTGTCGTCATACCAGTTGAGTGAGTTGTCATACTGGTTGAACCAGTTGTTGTACTGGTAGATATTATACTAGTAGGTACATGTGATATAGCATGTGATGTTATAATGATGACAGGTGTAGTTACAGACCCTATTATAATAAAGTCGATCATATATAATATACTGATAATATACTAACAATATACTGACCATATAATATACTGACAATATACTAACAATATACTGACCATATAATATACTGATAATATACTAACAATATACTGACCTGTATGTGTAACTACAGTAAATGTAGTTGTATAGACTTTATATACAGTAGTTATCTGATTATAAATGGCCACATCTAAACTGTAGTTTCCTCCACTGACTGTTTGTATAGACTGTGAAATAACATCATTAAATATATGATATGTGTTCAAGAATGGCTTTGTAAATACTACTGTCACATTAGATGCTATTCCTGGAGAATCAATTATAATCCCCATTACAGGGGCATCACTCATGTCAAAAATAGAACAATGTATACTTAACGTAGTATCATTAATTGATACATTAGCAAGTACATCAGCTTTAGGAGGACCTATACAAGAAAAGGAGATCCTATAACCACACCTACTAATTATACATACCTCCAACAAACATCAGATAAGTCAGTGATGTACTAGCATATGGTCCAGTAGCATTACAAGTGTAGTGACCACGATTTTGAGGTTGTCCATTTGAGAATATAAATTGTATTGATGAAGCATTAATTGTCACATAACTATTATTAGTTAATGACGATGTATTAGATGAGGTCAGATTAAAAGTGGGCGGGTTAGCTTGATTAACAGTACAATTGAGAGAGAAGTTACTTCCAGTTGCAAACTCCACCCATTTTGTGACATTGTTACCTTCTTGGAAGGCAGGACCATCTACACAAACACATATATATTGTAATAATGATGTCATGTATAACATGATTATAACATGAGTGAACAATATGTATTGGAAACATGACTGCCAGTCATGTCTAAATAGTTTCACTATATTATTATTATGTAATTCATTTTAAATGGTTGAGTATATTGTAATGTATAAAGTGATCCTAGATCATTTTATTGATAATGTGATATAAAGTACATTATAATAATGTAGTTTGAAATATAGGAATAATGTTCAATTATAGAATTAAAGAAAAATACAAAACTAAGAATCCATACAACATTTATTTTATTTACAAAGTTGACATCAACCAAAAAACATGTGCTTGTTTACTTTACTAGTTATAGTTACTAAGATAAAATGTAGTCTTGACTAGTCATACATGGCTACTAACTAGTGATATAATCTGATGTTCTAAGATAGAGTATAGCTACTAATAAAAATATAGTCTTGGCTAGCAACAATATTTGATATTATGAGTTAAGTAGAGTGAGTGTTAGGAACTAACACTTAAAGTGAAATCAAATTTTATTTCTAAGTAAACTATAAAACATATTTAAAAACAAACGTGTGCTAAAATCTACACTAACAATGGATACATATTTACAGAATGGACAACTAATACACTCACTTACAATAGACAACGAGAGAGATGTTAGAAGACTGTTGATATTTAGTAATACATTGAAACAGTAGTCCATTATCCTCAATACTGACATTAGTAAACTGATAAGTCACATGACCTGGTCCAGTCTTATTAGAAATAATTCGATGACACTTCTCATCATTGTCAACGTGGCCATTAATAACTAACTCAATATCTGCGCTCACAATACTTGATATACAATATAATTCGAACACTTCACCAACAAATAATGGATTGTTTTTTGAAGTAATATTAACAAAGTTAGTTTGACCTAAAATCATTATATTACATATAATAAGATGATCAAGAAGAGAATAACACTCACTAGTTACTAGAACACTCCATTCACAAAACAGAAGACAGAGAAAAAATGACCGCATTTTGTTTTCTTCAAAGACAGGGTGGGGCTGACTTAATTAACTAACTTTAATAATTATAATGAATATTATTATTAATATAATAAGGGTATAGCAGTAAATGGCTTATATTGTCTTAGCGTATAAAAAGTTAATTGTTAGTACCATAACTACCAAAACCATCGTAATTATCATTCTTGCTCAAAGGAGAGAATCTTCTATAATTAAAGATTATTAATATAATTTATTTAATTATTATTCATACCTAGTGGTTCGTTTCTTCCTCCAGTAATAAAATAAACCTCCAAACATAATAACAAGCAGTATAATAAAAAACAATGGTACTAGAATACCAGCAGCTATAGCTCCTCCTATTTGATGTAATTAAAATAATAATTATTATAATAAAAGGGACTTACCATGAGATTTTTTAGAATTAGGAGTTGTAGGAGTTATAGAAGTCGTAGGAATCATAGAAGTTGCAGGAATTGTTGAAGTTGTAGGACTTCCAGGACTTGTAGAACTCGTAATAACTACATAAAGTGACATATGATAATATAGGATTATTATATGATTATTAAAATATATAGATAATGTAATAAACTGCTATATACTAGAGATCACATCATAATATCATATATCTAAAGAAGTACCATATTAAACAAGTTTATAGAACAGGTTTGACTACTTACAATAGACATCCAGTCCAATCATACCCTCTCCACTACCCTCAGTATTATTAGCAATAACTGTATAGTTTCCAATATCATCTTGTGTCACTGGTGTAAACTGTATGGTTGTAGCATTAATTATATGAATACGACTAGTATTAGACAGGGGATTCTCCTTAAACTTCCATGTAAATGAAGTGACTGGAGGATTAGCTCTCATATCCTTTATCATCAGGGTAACATTACTTCCATTGGAGAAGGAAGTCTCTGTAATCTCAGAATATATTGGAGGATCTATAATAGATATGTTATAATGATATTAATTTAATATAAATAACTTACATAATACAGACATTGGGAGTATTGATGACTTCCATGTGTCATTAACAATACATACAAAAGTTGTATCATCATCAAGATATGTTGTATCAATAAATGTAAAGTTCTGACTATTATCTTCATTCATTCCAGCTATTAGTCGATCAAATTTCTCACCAGTAGTTGAGTTATCAATAGATATACTAAACATGACAGTCATGTTAGTTGAAGCAGAACATGTAAATGTGAAGTTATCATATTCTTTAACAGTATCAGAGGTAGCACTGATGTCCACTTCAACTTTAAAACCTATAATACAAAGAGAATTACAAGATATTTCATTAATCACTTACCCTCAATAAAGTATGTTGAGTTGATAGTGAAATTACCCAACATATTAACAGCAGTTAGTGTTAGAGTATAAACACCAGTTATAACATGTATTAAATCAGCTGTTATTATTGAAGGATAGACAATGTTTTTAACTGGTATAACATAGAAAATCATATGTTTATTCTCTATAATACCAGGTAATGATATATTCACTCCAGTAGCTGGGGCATCACTATCATCATTGAAGTTACAGTTAATAAAGAATGTTGAACCCAATGTATTATTAGTACATGAAGCATGGAAACCATTAGGAACTCCTATTGAACAAAAAAACAATGGATATATAGAATATGAGACCAATGCATAAAAAAGTTTAATGGATGCACAGAAATGTTTAATGGATGCACAGAATGGTTTAATGGATGCATACATACATATTATATACCTCCAACAAATGTCTTGTAAGTTATATAAGTTGTACCAACATCATTAGTAGCAGAGAATGTATAGTTACCACGGTTACTGACAACTGCTGGTATGAAATAAATGTAGCCAGAATTATCTTCATACTAGTGAGAAAAAGAAAATAATAAATATTATAATTAGTAAGGACATACTCCATGTTTAAGATCAGTAGCGTTCATTGAATCATTAGTGATAATAAATGAGTTAATTGGTGGATTAGCCTCAGATAATGTCACTATAAGATCAGCAATTTTTCCAATCAAGAGCTCCTTTAATATTGTCACATTATTACCTTGTACAAACTTTGGAGGATCTACAATAATAACATCAATAATAATAATAATATTATAATATATTATATTATCTTACAGTAAACTTCTAATGTGAAGATAGTAGAGTTATATGTCATATTGTCATTAATACCCATACACATAAATGTTGTCCCATTATCTGATGCTACAGTGTTAGTGAAAGTATAGGTGGTAGCATTTGTGTTAGGATGAGGTGATAATTTTATACGATCATATTTTGGTCCAGTGGTAGCTCCATCAATGATGATAGCCATTGTGACATTAGTTGTAGCATTACATGTGAAGATAAAGTCTTCATTCTCCATTGCTACATCATTGGTTGGTATGATAGTCACATTGACATTAGCACCTAATGGATAATAATGTTAGCAGTGAGTTAATGACTCATTGATAATAGTAATGTCTTATATCATAAGTGTGTTAACAATGAGTTAATGATTTATCGATAATAGCAATGTCTTATATCATAAGTGTGTTAACAGTGAGTTAATGATGTAAGTCCTAACAACTTAGTAAATTTAATTTTACTACCAAGATTAAGAGACTGTTCGCATTCAAAGCCAAGCACTTGTTTTGCCCTATATTAATAGGAAATCAACCAACTTTGATTTCACATCTTAATGTTGATTTGTTTAAAATCCAGGTTGTCTTAGATCAGTTGTTGAAGAGATCTGGTTCTTGACTGAATACTCTCCTCATCTCCTTTATGATTGTAAGATGATATGGTATATATATATATATACAGATTGATATCTTTGTTGTCTCAATCTTATCAATGTGATCACATTGGTCACCATCTAGCAAGTCATGGCCTCAGTTGTGATCACATGCAAGCATCAAATAATATGGTCTATAATTCTCTAATATCAACAAAAATATCCTCTCAATTATAACTAGGTTCAATCATAGATACCAAATGAAAAGACTATTCTCTAAGGAAACTCTTTATTTAGGATACTACAAACTCAGACACTTCTCCTACTCCTCATCTACTGCAATTCAAGCTACTGGTACTGAACAAACTAAGAATTCCTATTACTATATAGACAACTGGATGTTTCAGCCTCACAGCTTATTAAAGATCCTGCTTACCATTGAAGATACACCACAAGAGGAGAGCCATTGTCATCTCAATACATCATATATTGAGACTCTCTTTTGCTGTCCAAATAGGAAATGTAGTTTCTATGCAAGCTATCAAAGACACCACAACTATCAATAATATTATAATATACTTATTTTTTTCTCTAAACCTATCCAATGTACTCAGTGATACTTAAGTACAGTATACTCTGTGCCAAGTACTAATATATGATGGAATATAGTTAGTGTGAAGTAATAGTAAAAAGTCAGATTTTGGGGGTGGATCAGTATTACACATAGCAAACTACAGCTACAGTTACAGTCATTATATTGAGTATATAAATGAGGGGAGAATAGGACAGCACTCACTAGTCACTAGAATACTCCATTGACAGAAGAAGACAAGGTAGAGAAGAAGTGACTGCATTTTGTTTTTCTTTAATATACAAGCTTAGGGTGGAGCTGATTTAATTAACTAACTTTAATACTAATGAATACAATTACAGCAATAGCAATAAAATTGTCTATAATATACAATACTACAGTATTATAATGTCTTAGAACATGTTAAGTAGTACCATAACTATTAAAAGCATTGTCACTGTCAATCTTGCTCAGAGGAGAGAATTTCCTATAATTAAAAATAATTGTAATAATTTATTTAATTATTGTTCATACCCAGAGGTTCGTTTCTTCCTCCAGCAATAAAACAAACCTCCAAATATAGCAATAATAAGTACAATAACAAACAATGGTACTAGAATACCAGCAGTTATAGCTGCAACTATTTGACATAATTAAAATTATTATTATTATAATAAAAGGGACTTACCATGAGACTTTTTATTTGTAGGATCTACACAGAGAGAGACAGAAATATCATAACTATTACATTTACCAGTAACTCACTAATATATGGCAGAGTAATAATTACATCCTTAACATGATGGTCACCTAGATTATTAGCAGCATATATCTTTAATATATGTTCACCTCCTCCCAAATCAACTACAGACTTCTGAATAAAGTCCTCTGCGAAATACCTGGCTCCATTGATGAGAGGTTGAGATAACTTCAACGTAATATTATCATCATCTACACCCTATAAATATATGTTGCCACGACAACCTATATGTCCTCAGTATATACCTTCATGTAAAACATGACAGTTCTAGCAGGAGCTAAGCTAGTGTCAGTGATCACCATTGATAAATGTAATGTCATTTGATCACCAGAACCTGTTCTTCTTTGATTTACATTAACTTTAACTCCATCAGGTACACCTATGTATTGTGACATGACCATATATGGTATATAGTTAATATAATACCTCCAACAAATGTTTGGTAGACAATATGAGATGATATATATCCATTAGTTCCATAACAAGTATAGTTCTCATGATTCTTCTGACTAGCATTATTTATAATAATATCAAGAGAATCAGTTCCATTTTTCTTAATACTCCAATTAGATCTATTATCATGATGTGGATGTGATACATTAAGTGTTATAACTGGAGGATTAGAGTCTATTACAATACAACTCAATATATTACCACTGGAACCAGTTTTTAATTCAGTCCATACTGTACTATTAGTATGTTCTTTAAAGATTGGTCCATCTGTAAATATAAAAATTGATACACAATTTCAATGGATAATAATATTTTTAACTTACAATAAACCATTAGTTCAAAACTGGAATTAGTGACATTAATAACATTACTAATAGTTACAATATATCTTCCATTATCAGTTGAGTTTAATGCATTAAATTGTAGAGCATCTCGAGTTACAGTGATACGATTATCTGATGTGATCTGTCTACCATCTTTCATCCAGATAGTAGTATAGTTAGAAGGATTAGCATTGACAGATATTATAAAGTTAAATGATGACCCATTATAACCAGCAGTTTCATTAGATACAGTAACAATAGGGGCATCTAAGATTAAAAGGGGAAATTTATAACTAATAATAGCACTTTACTTACATAGGACATTTAGTAGAAATGTTGAGTTATTAGTACCCACTACATTAGATACAGTTAATGTATAATTGTCAAGATCTGATGGTAACAGTTCTGTAAACTGAATAGTAGCATCATTTAATTTAATTCTCTCGTCAGATTCCAGGGGCACTCCATTTTTTGACCAATTATAACTACTAACAGGAGGATTAGCTGTAATATTGATCGATAATGTTAAGTTGTCTCCTGCTCGTTTGGTCAAATTAATTGTACCATCAGTGAATACTGGAGAATCTAAAGAAGTACCATATTAAACAAGTTTATAAAACAAGTTTGACTACTTACAATAGACATCCATTCCAATCATACCCTCTCCACTACCCTCAGTATTATTAGCAATAACTGTATAGTTTCCAATATCATCTTGTGTCACTGGTGTAAACTGTATGGTTGTAGCACTAATTATATGAATACGACTAGTATTAGACAGGGACTTCCCATCAAACTCCCAACTAAATGAAGTGACTGGAGGATTAGCTCTCATATCCTTTATCTTCAAGGTAACATTACTGCCATTGTAGGAGATAGTCTTAGTAAATTCAGAATACATTGGAGGATCTATAATAGATATGTTATAATGATATTAATTTAATATAAATAACTTACATAATACAGACATTGGGAGTATTGATGACTTCCATGTATCATTAACAATACATACAAAAGTTGTATCATCATCAAGATATGTTGTATTAACAAATGTAAAGTTCTGACTACCAACTTTATTCTTTCCAGCTATTAGTCGAGTGTATTTATCACCAGTAGTTGAGTTATCAATACATATATTAAACATGACATTCATGTTAGTTGAAGCAGAACATGTAAATGTGAAGTCATCATATTCTTTAACAGTATCAGAGGTAGCATTAATATAGACATCAATATTAAGTCCTAGATATATTACAATGATATATTATCTAATGTTAACTACAGTCCTTACCATCAATGTAGTGTGTTGAATTGAATACAGTGACATTACCAATCATATTGACAGCAGTTAGTGTTAGAGTATAAATCCCTGCTGTCACATATGTGAGATCAATGTTAACAAGTTCAACATATGATAAATGTTGAACAGGTATTGTATCAAATGATACAAGCTTATCCTCTATAATACCAGGTAATGATACAATGACTCCAGTAGCTGGAGCATCACTATTATCATTGAAGTCACAATCCAGTATGAATGTACCACCAACTGTATTGTTATCACAGGATGCAGTGAAGTGATCAGGGACTCCTAATGAATAAGATTTAGATAAATAGATGCAAAATGGACATATAGTGTTAATATTATGGATACATACCTCCAACAAATGTCTTGTAAGTTATATAAGTTGTTCCAACATCATTAGTAGCAGAGAATGTATAGTTACCACGGTTACTGACAACTGCTGGTATGAAATAAATGTAGCCAGAATTATCTTCATACTAGTGAGAAAAAGAAATGATATACAATAATAATAGGGACATACTCCATATTTAAGATTAGTAGTGTTCATTGAATCATTAGTGATAATAAATGAAGTAATTGGTGGATTAGCCCCAGATAATGTCACTATAAGTTGAGCATTGTTTCCAATCAAGAACTCCTTTAATATTGTCACATTATTACCTTGTACAAACTTTGGAGGATCTACAATAACAACAACAATAATAATAACAATATTATAATATAATATCTTACAGTAAACTTGTAATGTAAAGACAGTAGAGTTATATGTCATATTGCCATTAATACCCATACACATAAATGTTGTCCCATTATCTGATGCTACAGTATTAGTGAAAGTATAGCTGGTAGCATTTGTGTTAGGATGAGGTGATGTTTTTATACGATCATATTTTGGTCCACTGGTAGCTCCATCAATGATGATAGCCATTGTGACATTAGTTGTAGCATTACATGTGAAGATAAAGTCTTCATTCTCCATTGCTATATCATTGGTTGGTATGATAGTCACATTGACATTAGCACCTAATGGATAATAATGTTTACAGTTGTATTGATAATAGCAATATCTTGTATCATATTTGTGTTAACAGTGAGTTAATGATGTATTAATAACAATAGTATCTTGTATCATAAGTGTATTAACAGTACATAACCATCTGGCTACCATCTGGAGAGGACACTGTTATTATGTAGTTTTGTTTTAGTAGGTATTCAATGATAAACCTGATATTATTCATTATCTAATACATCCATGTATTGTGTAGTTACCACTTTTGAGTGGATAACTCAGTCATAGTCCTCATATATAATTGTGACTTGATTTATGAAAAAGGAATACTTCTGTCAAAACATTTGTGACATGATTTGTGAAAAGGGACCACTGTTCAAACATTTCAAAAAACAATATATATATATATATATATATATATATATATATATATATATATATATATATATATATATACAGTTACCATGAACAGTTGTACATATTATAGTAACTTTATAATATAAAGTGTTTGTTGAGATGTATTAACAGTGTTCCCTTCTCACAAATCAGGTCACAAATGCTTTACTAGAAGTGGTCCTTTATTGCAAATCAGGTCAAAACTTATTGACTACAGTTTTGTATATAGTTCGTGAAATACACAATCATAACATGTCATTAAAAAACATTAAATAAAGATTATCAAAACTTTAATACTAGAAACTGAGGCTTAAAATTAACATAATAATTTTTTCTACATAATAACTTCTAAAGAACACAGCATAATGTCCTATTTCTAGAGCAACTATTATAACTAATATAATTTATTACAACTAATAACAGGTACTTACCAACTACTGAAGTTACTACAGTTAATAACAAAACTGCACATAACAATGACTGTAACATTTTGTCCTAAATAATATAAAAATAGAATTATTTCAATATTAAAATCAGCTTACAAAGTAACAAGAAGTTAAGGTCAGTCAACAACCTTCTCTCTGTAGGAGATTATTAAATGAATTATCTCTATAAATACTATTGACCTTATACAAGTGTTGTTTTTCACTATGAATATAATAATTATATCAAAATATTAATTAAAATTCAATGAATATAATTAATTTATTCTGTACTGCCTAATACCCCTAGGAGTATACCCCTTTCATCAGAGCTACTAATATAACTGCTAATATGAATATTATTATAAACTGTAATGGATTGGACCTCTCTTGGTGTACTATGAAGATGACATCACCATGTGTCATAGGGTTGATAATAGTTCTATCATTTAGATGATGTCATCATATATGATGACATCACCATGTGTCATAGGGTTGATAATAGTTCTATGGTTTAGATAATCAGTGGCGTACCTGGGCCCAGGCATCAAACTTCACTGATAATTATATTCATTATTAATTAATTTAAATTTTAATAAATATTTATTATATTCATAACTAATTATCTATAGTGTAATAACCATTAACACACTTTGATAACCACGCCTACTTCCCGGGCCCTTCCTTCAATTTTTTTTCCAGGTACCCCCTGTAGATGATGTCATCATATATGATGACATCACTATGTATCATTTCATGATGATGTCATCATAGTCGAGTTACACCAAGTAAAAGTGGTAGTTCTCCCTCTAATAAACTGTTATTATTAGACTCAATAAATTGATTATATACATTGTGATGTACAGACTAATAGGATATATTATAATATAATAATCTTCATGTTATTATAGGAGCTCACTCTATAACTAGCCCAGCTACAAAATAATTATTTCGTTAATATCAAAGACTATTATTGATATAACAAAAGGGATAAACAAATCAACAATCTACTAATCAACTAATGTTTCTTTATTAAAAGATATACTAATTAATACTACCAACAGAATCATCTTTTTCATTCCTGCTCAGAGGCATAAACCCAGCCCTGTAATTAAAGATAATTTAAATAATTTATTAAATTATTATTCATACCTTGCAGCTCGTCTCTTCCTCCAGAAATAAAACAGACCTCCAAATGTAACAATAGCAACTACAATAACAATTAATGGTACTAGAATACCAGCAGCTATAGCTCCACCTATTTGACATAATTAAAATAACTATTATTATTATAAAAGGGACTTACCATGAGATTTTTTAGAACTAGGAGTAGTAGGGGTTGTAGAAGTCGTAGGAATTATTGTAGTCTTTGAAATTGTAGGAATTATTGGAGTCTTTGAAATTGTAGGAATTATTGGAGTCTTTGAAATTGTAGGAATTATTGGAGTCTTTGAAATTGTAGGAATTATTGGAGTCTTTGAAGTAATAAGATTTGTTGAAGTTGTAGGAATTCCAGGACTTATAGAACTCGTAACCACTACATAAAGTGACATACTATAAGATTATTATATGATTATTAAAATATACGAATAACATAGTAACTGCTATATACTAGAGATCATATCATAATACCATATTAAACAAGTTTATAAAACAGGTTTGACTACTTACAATAGACATCCATTTCAATCATACCCTCTCCACTACCCTCAGTATTATTAGCAATAACTGTATAGTTCCCAATATCATCTTGTGTCACTGGTGTAAACTCTATGGTTGTAGCATTAATTATATGAATACGACTAGTATTACACAGGGGATTCTCCTCAAACTCCCAACTAAATGAAGTGACTGGAGGATTAGCTCTCATATCCTTTATCATCAGGATAACATTACTCCCATTGTAGAAAACAGTCTCTGTAAACTCAGAATATACTGGAGGATCTATAATAGATATGTTATAATGATATTAGTTTAATATAAATAACTTACATAATACAGACATTGGGAGTATTGATGACTTCCATGTATCATTAACAATACATACAAAAGTTGTATCATCATCAAGATATGTTGTATCAATAAATGTAAAGTTCTGACTATTATCTTCATTCATTCCAGCTATTAGTCTAGTGCAATTCTCACCAGTAGTTGAGTTATCAATAGATACACTAAACATGACATTCATGTTAGTTGAAGCAGAACATGTAAATGTGAAGTTATCATGTTCTTTAACAGTATCAGAGGTAGCATTAATATAGACATCAATGTCAGCAAGTCCTGGATATATTACAATGATACATTACTTAATATTAACTGAGACACTTCCTTACCATCAATGTAGTCTGTAAAACCTAATAGAAATGATGAATAAAATATAATTATCATAATAAAAAAGAATATCAATAATGACTTGTGATTATCACAATGTTATAGTGTACCCTGTTAACATGTGCAGTACATTATCAAATGATATATCATTATACATTGAACTACAATACATATCACTATATAACTGACTTCAATTGTATTGTAGATAAATCATGTCAAGTTATTATTCACATATTATTTCTATATATTTTGACAGTTTACATTCATTTCAGTTTAAATTTGTTTTATTACTTATATATCTTCCAGTAGACCTAAATAAACAATTTTTGTAGTTCCAAAACCTTATTAATGTGGCTTCTTAATGTTAGAACAGGTGACTGTGTACATAGGCATAATTGATAGTGGAGGACACTAGTCTGATCACATGACTAGAAGTAAAAGTGTTAAAATAAGTGTGTTAATTGAGTATTGTTGGCAATATCTTTAACTTCATAAACAAAGGAAAGAGTTATGTCACTTAAAATGATCTAACTAAATGACCTTTAAAAAAATATCTACTTAGTGTACTATTAATTGAAGTCATAGGGACTATACCAAAACCTCTAATGAAATTACTGAATACAGTTAAGTGTAATATTAGAGCAAAGTTTATACTAAATTATTAATATAGAGTGACCTACAATACTATCAGTAATATAGAGTGACCTACAATACTATCAGTAATATAGAGTGACCTACAATACTATCAGTAATATAGAGTGACCTACAATACTATCAGTAATATAGAGTGACCTACAATACTATCAGTAATATAGAGTGACCTACAATACTATCATTAATATACCTACAATAATATCAGTAATATAATATGACAACAATATTGACTAACATGATACTAAGTATAAACTCATGTTCTATTAACAATGATGACGTTTTGTCAATTACTATAAAGTTATTATCTAAAAGCTAATTCTACTACAGTAATGATAATTGACATTTTGTAATTAACTTGATGACATCACATCAAAATGGCGTCCTAACAAACTCAGTGGGACAGTTAGACAATTTGGCATGGTCCAGTGGGACAGTCTAACCATGGGGCATGCTCTAGTGGGATAATTCAAACCTGGAGCCACACACTTTAATACTTAATGTTCAATGTAGAAGTAGCTGGAATCAGTGTTAAGATAAATGATAACCTTAGACTGTACCACTATATTTCTATAGTTACACAATATATTATAATATATACTCTTTATAGACTGAAAAAAACATTTAGAGCATATCTTGTCCTATTTCTAAAGCAACTATTATAACTAATTACAACTAATAACAGGTACTTACCAACTATTGAAGTTACTACAGTTAATAACAAAACTGCACAGAACAATGATTGTAACATTTTGTCCTAAATAATATAAAATATAACTATTTTTATATTAACATCAACTTACAAACTAAAAAGAAGAGGTAAGCAAGCAACCTACGCACATATAGTTATTAATAATAATAAAATAGTAATAATTATCAATGAATAATATAATTAATTTACGCGGTATATTACTGAAAGGGTATATTACTGTTGGAAGTACTCGTGTCCCTAATGTCTCTAGGGGTATACCCCCTTCATCAGAGCTACTAATATCACTGTTAATATGAATAATATTATTTGAACTGTAATGAGTAAAAATGGTAGCTCTCCCTCTAATAAACCGTCATTATCAAACTCAATAGATTGATTAAGTCATTATGTATAATGATTACAGGAGCTCACTCTATAATAACCCAGCTGATATATGACCTGATTATAATATTATTAGTTCATTAAAAACTATTATTGATATAACAAAAGAGCTAACAATGTACTACAATTACTGTTTGTTTATTGTGTGTTATTTGTTAATTGATCACATCAATGGTTCATCTTCATCATTCAGAGGTATAAACCTAATCCTACAATTAAAGATTATTAACATATTTAATTATTATTATTCATACCTAGCAGCTCGTCTCTTCCTCCAATAACAAAACAATACTCCAAATATAACAATAAGTACAATAACAAACAATGGTACTAGAATACCAGCAGTTATAGCTGTAACTATTTGATGTAATTAAAATAATAATTATTATAATAAAAGGGACTTACCATGAGATTTTTTAGAATTAGGAGTTATAGAAGTCATAGGAATCATAGAAGATGTAAGAATTGTAGAAGTTGTAGGACTTCCAGAACTATATACTAGAGATCTCATCATAATACAACAAGTTTATAAAACAGGTTTGACTACTTACAATAGACATCCATTCCAATCATACCCTCTCCACTACCCTCAGTATTATTAGCAATAACTGTATAGTTTCCAATATCATCTTGTGTCACTGGTGTAAACTGTATGGTTGTAGCATTAATTATATGAATACGACTAGTATTAGACAGGGGATTCCCCTCAAATTCCCAACTAAATGAAGTGACTGGAGGATTAGCTCTTATATCAGTTATCATCAAGGTAACATTACTGCCATTGTAGAAGACAGTCTCTGTAAACTCAGAATACATTGGAGGATCTATAATAGATATATTATAATGATATTAGTTTAATATAAATAACTTACATAATACAGACATTGAGAGTATTGATGACTTCCATGTATCATTAACAATACATACAAAAGTTGTATCATCATCAAGATATGTTGTATCAATAAATGTAAAGTTCTGACTATTATCTTCATTCATTCCAGCTATTAGTCGACTGTATTTATCACCAGTAGTTGAGTTATCAATAGATATACTAAACATGACAGTCATGTTAGTTGAAGCAGAACATGTAAATGTGAAGTTATCATATTCTTTAACAGTATCAGAGGTAGCATTAATATAGACATCAATATTAAGTCCTAGATATATTACAATAATATGTTACCTAACATTTAATGTCAATAATGATTTATGATTATAATGATGTTATAGCATGTCCTGTTAACTGCAGTACATTATTAAAGAATATATTATTATATCATTATAGACTAAAGTATAATACATATTACTATATAATTGACTAGCATTAAATTATATTGTTAATAAACTATGTCAAGTTATTATTATTTATATGAGTAATGACAATTCATTTCAGTTTTAATGTGTTCTATTACTTGTATATTCTCTAGTAGGCCTATAATAAACAATGTTTGTAATTCTAAATCCTATGTTAACTAACATGTCTCAGTAAGTATAAACTGATGTTCAATGATGACATTACATCAAAATGGCATCCTATGTTTGGTCAATTACTGATATACAACTAAATTATTTTCAAAATGTTAATTCTAATATAGTAATAATAGTTGTTGTTTTGGGAGTTGACATTTTTACAAGTTGACATTTTGAGAGTTGAGATTATGGAAAGTAACATCACATCAAAATGGCGTCCTAACAAACTCAGTGTGACGGTTAGACCCTTTGCCATGGTCCAGCTGGACAGTTAGACCCTTTGGCATGCTCTAGTGGGATAATTCAAACCTGGAGCCACACACTTTAATACTTAATGTTCAATGTAGAAGTAGCTGGAATCAGTGTTAAGATAAATGATAACCTTAGACTGTATACCACTGTACTTCTATAGTTACACAATATATTATAATATATACTCTTTATAGACTGAAAAAGACATTTAGAGCATATCTTGTCCTATTTCTAGAGCAACTATTATAACTAATATAATTTATTACAACTAATAACAGATACTTACCAACTACTGAAGTTACTACAGTTAATAACAAAACTGCACAGAACAATGATTGTAACATTTTGTCCTAAATAATATAAAATATAACTATTTTTATATAAACATCAACTTACAAACTAAAAAGATGAGGTCAGCAACCAGCCTACGCACACACACGTATAATTATAGTTATTAATAATAATAACATAATAATAATAATTATTATTATGATGAATGAATAATAATTAATTTACGCGCTATATTACCATGATGGTTGAAGGGTATAGTCTGATGGAGGTACTCGTATCCCTAATACCCCTAGGGATATACCCCTTTCATCAGAGCTATTAATATCATTGTTAAATGTTGGGGTAAAAATGGTAGCTTTCCTTCTGATAAGCTGTCGTCATTGAACTCAACAGATTGATTAAATCATTAAGAACATAATTACAGGAGCTCACTCTATAATTAGCCCAGATTATATATGATAAGAATATATTATTTATTAATTCATTTATATCAAAGACTACTATTGATATAACAAAAAGACTAAACAAAATGTATTACAACTAGTGTTTGTTTATGAGACATGTGTTATCTGTTAATTGTTAATGGGCTCATCATCATCATGCCTGCTCAGAGGTATAAACCCAGCCCTATAATTAAAGATAATTAACTTATTTAATTATTATTATTCATACCTAGCAGCTCGTCTCTTCCTCCAATAACAAAACAATACTCCAAATATAACAATAAGTACAATAACAAACAATGGTACTAGAATACCAGCAGTTATAGCTGTAACTATTTGATGTAATTAAAATAATAATTATTATAATAAAAGGGACTTACCATGAGATTTTTTATCTACACAGAGAGAGAGACAGAAATATCATAACTATTACATTTACTAGTAACTCACTGATATATGGCAGAGTGATAGTTTCATCCTCAACATGATAGTCACCTAGATTATTAGCAGCAAATATCTTTAATATATGTTCACCTCCTCCCAAATCAACTACAGACTTCTGAATAAAGTCCTCTGCGAAATACCTAGCTCCATTGATGAGAGGTTGAGATAAATTCAATGTAATATTATGATTATCTACACCCTATAAGTACATGTTGCCATGACAACCTATATGTCATCAGTATATACCTTCATGTAAAACATGACAGTTCTAGCAGGGGCAGAGCTATTGTCAGTGATTACCATTGATAAATGTAATGTTGTTTGATCACCAGAACCTGTTCTTCTTTGATTTACATTAACTTTAACTCCATCAGGTACACCTATGTATTGTGACATGACCATATATGGTATATAGTTAATATACTACATGATATGACCATATATGGTATATAGTTAATATAATACATGATATGACCATATATGGTATATAGTTAATATAATACCTCCAACAAATGTTTGGTAGACAATATGAGATGATGTATGTCCATTAGTTGCATAACAAGTATAGTTCTCATGATTCTTCTGACTAGCATTATTTATAATAATATCAAGAGAATCAGTTCCATTTCTCTTAATACTCCAATTAGATCCATTATCATGACGTGGGTATGATACATCAAGTGTTATATTTGGAGGATTAGAGTCTATTACAATACAACTCATATTACCACTGGAACCAGTTTTAAATTCACTCCATACTGTACTATTAGTATGGTCTTTAAAGATTGGTCCATCTGTAAATAAAGAAATAGAGTAGATAAATAGATATATGATTACTAAAATACATGAATAATGTAATGACTGCTATATACTAGAGATCTTATCATTGTACCATATTAAACAAGTTTATAAAACAGGTTTGACTACTTACAATAGACATCCATTCCAATCATACCCTCTCCACTACCCTCAGTATTATTAGCAATAACTGTATAGTTCCCAATATCATCTTGTGTCACTGGTGTAAACTCTATGGTTGTAGCATTAATTATATGAATACGACTAGTATTAGACAGGGACTTCCTATCAAACTCCCAACTAAATGAAGTGACTGGAGGATTAGCTCTCATATCAGTTATCATCAGGATAACATTACTGCCATTGTAGGAGACAGTCTCTGTAGACTCAGGAAATACTGGAGGATCTATAATAGATATATTATAATGATATTAGTTTAATATAAATAACTTACATAATACAGACATTGAGAGTATTGATGACTTCCATGTATCATTAACAACACATACAAAAGTTGTATTATCATCAAGATATGTTGTATCAATAAATGTAAAGTTCTGACTATTATCTTCATTCATTCTAGCTATTAGTCTAGTGTATTTATCACCAGTAGTTGAGTTATCAATAGATATATTAAACATGACAGTCATGTTAGTTGAAGCAGAACATGTAAATGTGAAGTTATCATATTCTTTAACAGTATCAGAGGTAGCATTAATATAGACATCAGCATAAAGTCCTGGATATATTACAATAATATGTTATCTATTAACTACAATCACTTACTATCAATATAAAATGTTGAGTTGAATACAGTGACATTATTAATCTGATTGATAGCAGTTACTGTTAGAGTATAAATCCCTGATATCACATATCTGAGATCTGTGGTAACAACTTCATGATGTGTTAAATGTTGAACAGGTATTGTTTCAAATGATATGAGTTTATTCTCTATAATACCAGGTAATGATATTATCACTCCAGTAGCTGGAGCATCACTATCATCATTGAAGTTACATTTCACAAAGAATGTTGGAGGAAGTATAGTATTTTCACATGAAGCATGGAAGTTATCAGGAATTCCTATTGAACAGAAAAAACAATGGATCCATAAAATATGAGATAAATGCATAGAATAATTCATGGATGCATAGAATGGTTTAATGGATGCATACGTTGATCATACATACTTCCAACAAATATCCTATAAGTTAGATTAGTTGTTCCACCATCATTAGTAGCAGAGAATGTATAGTTACCACGGTTACTGACAATCGGGTGCTTAAAAATAATGTACCAAGAATTACCTTCACGCTAAAGAGAACGAGAAAATGATATACAATAATAATATTATAATTAGTAGGGACATACTTTATGTACAACACCAGCAGTGTTTATTGAATCATTAGTGAAAATAAATGAAGTACTTGGTGGATTAGCCCCAGATAATGTGGCTACGACTTGAGCAATATATTCAGGCAGGAACTCCTTTAATATTGTCACATTATTTCCTTGTTCAAACTTTGGAGGATCTACAATAACAACAACAATATTATATTATAATATCTTACTGTAAACTTGTAATGTGAAGATAGTAGAGTTATATGTCATATTGTCATTAATACTCATACACATAAATGTTGTTCCATTATCTGATGCTACAGTATTATTATTATTACTACAGTTCTATTATTGTATGTCACTAGACTGGAATGGGTGTGGTATATGAGACTAGTAGGAGTGTACCTCTCTCTTTTAAAGATACCTTTAATCTTTTTCTGTTCACCTTGCCGGTAAGAAAATTTCATAACTTTCTAATAACTTGACCAAATTCAAAATTTCAAAGTCAAGTGGTCTCCTAATGATCATCCAGTACTTTTGATGTCATTTTTATATGATACGACCACAAGAACAAAATTTAATGTACTTCCATAAGCTAAGTATAGGAGATACCATTGACCATGAGGAATACGATCTCATGAATTTTGTTAATCAATAAATGGCTGCCATTTGGAGAACCCAGTAAGGTAACAAATACATTCTAACTGTCAAAGTTTAATGATATAGATATAAGTACTATATTACTGTAGCTAATAAATTTGTTATTACAAGAAAAGAAAATCAACTCTATACACAGAGACATGTGGGTTTTCATTGTCCATATTAGTATGATCTTATAACTAGAAGTTAGAAGTTGTAGTTGTTAAATGTGTTAACTTTAGACAAGCCTATGTTCACAATATATTTAATTTCACAAGGTAAGAATTATATCACTAAAGATGATCTAATTAGATGACCTTTAAAAAATTCCCAACTTAGTGTACTGTTAATTGAAGTCCTAGTAATGGCTTATTTAGACTGGGAAAGTGGGATTTACCCACTACTACTTATCAAATCATCAAAAACAGCAAATTTGATAATACATTATTAATACAGAGTGACTTACATACTTTTAATACTAATAAACTACCCTGAAGTGAGCCAATTACTCACGTGTAGTAATGGTCAATAGTTCTATTAGGAAAACATCCACAAACTAAACTTAACACCTGCAGCATAATTCTTGTATATCTAACTTCTTAGTTTTAGATCTTATTCATTTTCACATTCCAGCTCTAGACATCTTGTACATATCTTTTAATTATTTTTAATATGTCTGCCATTTCTATTCTTCAAGTTTAATGTATTGTTAAATATCTAATTTTTGTTGTAAACATAAATGATCACATGTTTTATATAATTGTAATTTCATGGACCAGTAAAACAATTATTGCATTCATTAGCATTACTAAACCACACACACACACACACACACACACACTTGGAAACTAAAATGAGACTTGCTATATTATTAACATTAGTTGTTTTGTGTCTCTAATAAGCTCCTGATATCTCTTATATTATTTTGGAAGTACTCAATACACATAGTCTATATAAATTATAATGTATAACATGTTACAATATATATTATAATATATAGTCTTTGTAGACTGAAAAAGACATTTAGAGCATATCTTGTCCTATTTCTAAAGCAACTATTATAACTAATATAATTTATTACAACTAATAACAGGTACTTACCAACTACTGAAGTTACTACAGTTAATAACAAAACTGCACAGAACAATGATTGTAACATTTTGTCCTAAATAATAATATAAAATATAACTATTTTTATATTAACATCAACTTACAAACTAAAAAGATGAGGTCAGCAACAAACCTATACACGCACACGTATAATTATAGTTATTAATAATAATAATAATAATAATTATTATTATTATTATAAAAAATCAATGAATATAATTAATTTACGCTTACCTGATGGTTAGTCTGAAGGTACTCGTATCCCTAATACCCCTAGGGATATACCCCTTTCATCAGAGCTATTAATATCATTGTTAAATGTTGGGGTAAAAATGGTAGCTTTCCTTCTGATAAGCTGTCATCATTGAACTCAACACATTGATTAAGTCATTAAGAACATAATTACAGGAGCTCACTCTATAATTAGCCCAGATTATATATGATAATAACATATTATTTATTAATTCATTTATATCAAAGACTACTATTGATATAACAAAAGGACTAAACAAATCAACAATGTATTACAACTAGTGTTTGTTTATTAAACATGTGTTATCTGTTAATTGTTAATAGGCTCATCATCATCATGCCTGCTCAGAGGTATAAACCCAGCCCTATAATTAAAGATAATTAACACATTTAATTATTATTATTCATACCTAGCAGCTCGTCTCTTCCTCCAATAACAAATCAATACTCCAAATATAACAATAAGTATAATAACAAACAATGGTACTAGAATACCAGCAGTTATAGCTGTAACTATTTGATGTAATTAAAATAATAATTATTATAATAAAAGGGACTTACCATGAGATTTGTTATCTACACAGAGAGAGACAAATATATCATAACCATTACATTTACTAGTAACTTACTGATATTTGGTAGAGAAATAATTACATCCTTAACAAGACAGTCACCTAGATTATTAGCAGCATATATCTTTAATGTATGTTCACCTCCTCCCAAATCAACTACAGATGCATTAATCAAGTTATCTGCTTTATAGTTGGCTCCATTGATGAGAGGTTGAGATAAATTCAATGTAATATTATGATTATCTACACCCTATAAGTACATGTTGCCATGACAACCTATATGTCATCCGTATATACCTTCATGTAAAACATGACTTTTCTAGCAGGGGCTGAGCTAGTGTCAGTGATTACCATTGATAAATGTAATGTCGTTTGATCACCAGAACCTGTTCTTCTTTGATTTACATTAACTTTAACTCCATCAGGTACACCTATGTATTGTGACATGACCATATATGGTATATAGTTAATATAATACATGATATGACCATATATGGTATATAGTTAATATAATACCTCCAACAAATGTTTGGTAGACAATATGAGATGATGTATATCCATTAGTTGCATAACAAGTATAGTTCTCATGATTCTTCTGACTAGCATTATTTATAATAATATCAAGAGAATGAGTTCCATTTCTCTTAATACTCCAATTAGATCCATTATCATGACGTGGATATGATACATCAAGTGTTATATTTGGAGGATAAGAGTCTATTACAATACAACTCAATATATTACCACTGGAATTAGTTTTAAATTCAGTCCATACTGTACTATTAGTATGGTCTTTAAAGATTGGTCCATCTGTAAATAAAGAAATAGAGTAGATAAATAGATATATGATTACTAAAATATATGAATAATGTAATAACTTCTATATACTAGAGATCTTATCATTGTACCATATTAAACAAGTTCATAAAACAGGTTTGACTACTTACAATAGACATCCATTCCAATCATACCCTCTCCACTACCCTCAGTATTATTAGCAATAACTGTATAGTTCCCAATATCATCTTGTGTCACTGGTGTAAACTGTATGGTTGTAGCATTAATTATATGAATACGACTAGTATTAGACAGGGGATTCCCTTTAAACTTCCAACTAAATGAAGTGACTGGAGGATTAGCTCTCATATCCTTTATCAAGGTAACATTACTGCCATTGTAGTGGACAGCCTCTGTAGACTCAGAATATACTGGAGGATCTATAATAGATATATTATAATGATATTAGTTTAATATAAATAACTTACATAATACAGACATTGGGAGTATTGATGACTTCCATGTATCATTAACAATACACACAAAAGTTGTATCATCATCAAGATATGTTGTATCAATAAATGTAAAGTTCTGACTATTATCTTCATTCTTTCCAGCTATTAGTTGATCAAATTTATCACCAGTAGTTGAGTTATCAATAGATATATTAAACATGACATTCATGTCAGTTGAAGCAGAACATGTAAATGTGAAGTTATCATATTCTTTAACAGTATCAGAGGTAGCATTAATATAGACATCAACATTAAGTCCTAGATATATTACAATGATATATTATCTAATGTAAACTACAGTCCTTACCATCAATGTAGTGTGTTGAGTTGAATACAGTGACATTACCAATCAAATTGACTGCAGTTAGTGTTAGAGTATAAATCCCTGCTGTTACATATGTGAGATTAAATTTAACAAGTTCAGGATATGTTGAATGTCGAACAGGTATTGTATCGAATGATACATTTTGATCTTGTATAATACCAGGTAATGATACAATCACTCCAGTAGCTGGAGCATCACTATTATCATTGAAGTTACAGTGCAGTATGAATGTACCACCAACTGTAATGTTATCACAGGATGCAGTGAATTTATTAGGGACTCCTAATGGACAGACAGATAAACACAATGGATGCATAAAATCATTAGATTAACTAAAGCAAGAATGATTAGATGGATGCATAGAATTTTAAATGAATATACTAGATTAATAGATGAATAGAATGGCTTAGAAAAAATCAATAATTGCAAGATAATAGATGCTATATGACCATATATGGTATATGTTATAATTTATACCATGAATAGACACAGTTTATTGTAAATATAATTAATCATGATTTCTGAAGTTGGATCCTGAAGTAAATATGAATAATTAATAAGTGTATTTACTATAAACCACACCTATCTGTGGTAGAAATTGTTTATATCATTGAAGTAATACATGAAATATACTAATGATGAGTTTCTTAAAATGACAACATCAATTTTCAATTTTTAAATTTTAGCATTTTCAATGTCAATTTTCTCTGCTAGTTGCTTTCATAATTAGATGTTAAAACTCAACAAGAATTTGTTTTACAGTGTCTAGTTGATCTTTTAAAAAGAAGGAATAACAATAAAAACAAAAAAGTATTATGAAGTTATAACTCCAATTGTGATAATAGACGCTCATATCTCTGACCTTGAGCTAAATCACTATTAGTCACAAAGAACTTAGAAGTGCTAATCTTTTTTTTATATGGAGAAGAAATGACTGCCAAGTCTTAAGTGCTATCCATTAACAGACAAGATATTTTATAATGTTGTCTATTTTATGTTGTTTGTTAATGACTTTGTGTATTTTTATGTTATTTGGTTACTTTATGGAAAATATTAATATTATACCAACCACAATGCATGTATATATAGTTATGTTATACCGTAAAAGTGGAATAGTTCACATTGCTAATATTTCGTTTTTAAATTTTTCATGGGATTTTAATTTCGCAAACTTTGGTTTACATGAAATTTAAATCACTTTAATTATTAGTTAATTCCGTATATTATGTTGAAATAAAAATTTTGTGACACGTGTAGAGTACTTAGAAGAACTACTTACCGGTATGTCTATACTCAAGTATTGTTACCCAACTAACTTGAGTTTACCTGACCCATCTGAGCGACTTTCACTCAGGATTTCTTTAAGAGCAATTGCTGCTGCTAACTCTGAATTAAGAAGCAATATCATTAAAGGTGGAGTTTATTGTAAATGGAGGTTTATTTAAGCGGAGTTAATTAATGATGATTTTAATTTTGCGATAACCTCCAGTCGCGAAAATTAGAGCACGGCAAATAAAACCACTTTTACGGTAGTTAGTGCCTTTTATGTAAAGCTTCATCATGATACAAGTTAATATAACACATGATATGACCATATATGGTATATAGTTAATATAATACATGATATGACCATATATGGTATATAGTTAATATAATACTTGATATGACCATATATGGTATGTACTTAATATAATACATGATATGACCATATATGGTATGTACTTAATATAATACATGATATGACCATATATGGTATATAGTTAATATAATACCTCCAACAAATGTTTGGTAGACAATATGAGATGATGTATATCCATTAGTTGCAAAACAAGTATAGTTCTCATGATTCTTCTGACTAGCATTATTTATAATAATATCAAGAGAATGAGTTCCATTTCTGTTAATACTCCAATTAGATCTATTATTATGATGTGGGTGTGATACATTAAGTGTTATAACTGGAGGATAAGAGTCTATTACAATACAACTCAATATATTACCACTGGAACCAGTTTTAAATTCACTCAATAATGGACTATGTTCTTTAAAGATTGGTCCATCTGTAAGTAGAAAAATTAATACATACCTTCAATGGATAATAATATTTTTAACTTACAATAAACCATTAGTTCTAAAGTGGAGTTAGTAATATCAATAATATTACTAACAGTTACAATATAACTTCCATTATCAGTTGAGTGTAATGCATTAAATTGAAGAGCATTTCGAGTTACAGTGATACGATTATCTGATGTGATCTGTCTACCATCTTTCATCCAGACAGTAGTATAGTTAGAAGGATTAGCATTGACAGATATTGTAAAGTTAAATGATGACCCATTATAACCAGCAGTTTCATTAGATACAGTCACAATAGGGGCATCTAAAATTGAAAGGGGAAATTTATAACTAATAATAGTACATTACTTACATAGAACATTTAGTAGAAATGTTGAGTTGTTAGTACCCACTACATTAGATACAATTAATGTATAATTGTCAAGATCTGATGGTAACAGTTCTGTAAACTGAATAGTAGCATCATTTAATTTAATTCTCTCGTTAGATTCCAGGGGAACTCCATTTTTTGACCAATTATAACTACTAACAGGAGGATTAGCTGTAATATTGATCGATAATGTTAAGTTGTCCCCTGCTCGTTTGGTCAAATTAATTATACTATTAGTGAATACTGGAGAATCTAAAGAAGTACCATATTAAACAAGTTTATAAAACAGGTTTGACTACTTACAATAGACATCCATTCCAATCATACCCTCTCCACTACCCTCAGTATTATTAGCAATAACTGTATAGTTCCCAATATCATCTTGTGTCACTGGTGTAAACTCTATGGTTGTAGCATTAATTATATGAATACGACTAGTATTAGACAGGGGATTCCCATCAAACTCCCAACTAAATGAAGTGACTGGAGGATTAGCTCTCATATCAGTTATCATCAGGATAACATTACTGCCATTGTAGGAGACAGTCTCTGTAGACTCAGGAAATACTGGAGGATCTATAATAGATATATTATAATAATATTAGTTTAATATAAATAACTTACATAATACAGACATTGGGAGTATTGATGACTTCCATGTATCATCAACAACACATACAAAAGTTGTATTATCATCAAGATATGTTGTATCAATAAATGTAAAGTTCTGACTATTATCTTCATTCATTCCAGCTATTAGTCTAGTGTATTTATCACCAGTAGTTGAGTTATCAATAGATATATTAAATGTGACATTCATGTTAGTTGAAGCAGAACATGTAAATGTGAAGTTATCATATTCTTTAACAGTATCAGAGGTAGCATTAATATAGACATCAGCATAAAGTCCTGGATATATTACAATTATATGTTATCTATTAACTACAATCACTTACTATCAATATAAAATGTTGAGTTGAATACAGTGACATTATTAATCTGATTGATAGCAGTTACTGTTAGATTATAAATCCCTGATGTCACATATCTGAGATCTGTGGTAACAACTTCATGATGTGTTAAATGTTGAACAGGTATTGTTTCAAATGATATGAGTTTATTCTCTATAATACCAGGTAATGATATTATCACTCCAGTAGCTGGAGCATCACTATCATCATTGAAGTTACATTTCACAAAGAATGTTGGAGGAAGTATAGTATTTTCACATGAGGCATGGAAGTTATCAGGAATTTCTATTGAACAGAAAAAGAATGGATCCATAAAATATGAGATAAATGCATAGAATAATTCATGGATGCATAGAATGGTTTAATAGATGCATACGTAGATCATATATACCTCCAACAAATATCCTATAAGTTAGATTAGTTGTTCCGCCATCATTAGTAGCAGAGAATGTATAGTTACCACGGTTACTGACAACTGGGTGCTTGAAAATAATGTACCAAGAATTACCTTCACGCTAAAGAGAACGAGAAAATAATATACAATAAATAATATTATAATTAGTAGGGACATACTTTATGTACAACATCAGTAGTGTTCATTGAATCATTAGTGAAAATAAATGAAGTATTTTGTGGATTAGCCCCAGATAATGTGGCTACAACTTGAGCAATATATTCAGGTATGAACTCCTTTAATATTGTCACATTATTTCCTTGTTCAAACTTTGGAGGATCTAACAACAATAATAATAACAATATTATAATATATTATCTTACAGTAAACTTGTAATGTGAAGATAGTAGAGTTATATGTCATATTGTCATTAATACTCATACATACAAACATTGTCCCATTATCTGATGCTACAGTATTATTATTATTACAACAGTTCTATTACTGTATGTCACTAGACTGGAATAGGTGTGGTATATGAGACTAGTAGGAGTGGACCTCAAGATACCTATAATCAATTCATGTTCACTTGCCGGTAAGAAAATATCATAACTTTCTAATAACTCAACCAAATTCAAAATTTCAAAGTCAAGTGGTCTCCTAATGATCATCCAGTACTTTTGATGTCATTTTTTATATGATATGACCACAAGAACAAAATTTAATGTACTTCCATAAGCTAAGTATAGGAGATACCATTGACCATGAGGAATACGATCTCAGCAAGATAAACGCAAATACACTATAGAATTTAATTATGTTATGTTTAATATACCTCAATAAACATTATAAATAAACATTATATTGTAATACCTTATCAATGTGGTCTATTAATGTTATAACAGCTGTCAATATAATGAATAGTTTACAAAGGACTTATCTAATACTATATTGTCTTATACATTGAGTATTATTGAATAGCTAAAGAGTTATACACATTATATTAGTATGATCTTATAACTAGAAGTTAGAAGTTGTAGTTGTTAAATGTGTTAACTTTAGACAAGACTATGTTCACAATATATTTAATTTCACAAGGTAAGAATTATATCACTAAAGATGATCTAATTAGATGACCTTAAAAAAATTCCCAACTTAGTGTACTGTTAATTGAAGTCCTAGTAATGGCTTATTTAGACTGGGAAAGTGGGATTTACCCACTACTACTTATCAAATCATCAAAAACAGCAAATTTGATAATACATTAATAATACAGAGTGACTTACATACTTTTACTACTAATAAACTACCCTGAAGTGAGCCAATTACTCACGTGTAGTAATGGTCAATAGTTCTATTAGGAAAGCATCCACAAACAATGTTTCATGAGTAACACTACATATAATAATATGTTAGCTCTATTGACTGGCTAATGAATGAGAAAGTATTTATAAGAACAGCTTTGATCATCGAAAGAAGCCGTCTATGTTAATAACTAAGAAACAGTTACTCATTGACAAGGAGTTAGTAACTTACTATTAAATTTGGTGCTAGTAATATGATATATTAACAATTAAACACGTGTAGATTTATTTTAAGTTAGACTATGCTATTGTCATTGTAATTATCAGCAATAAACTTTTTACAACAGGGTAAAGTGTGTTGTATTAAATGTATGACAATAACATGTCAATAAATATGAACTTCTTACTCTATTAACTAGTAATATGTTAATATGTAGGATTCCCTCACACAATGAATGGTTAAATTTAATACCAATTGTAGCTTTGATCTCTTTCTTTAGTATATCCAAGATAAAGTAAACTTTAACACCTGCAGCATAATTCTCGTATATCTAACTTCTTAGTTTTTGATCTTATTCATTTTCACATTCCAGTTCTAGATGTCTTATCTTTTAATTATTTTTAATATGTCTGCCATTTCTATTCTTCAAGTTTAACGTATTGTTAAATATCTAATTTTTGTTGTAAACATAAACGATCACATGTTTTATATAATTATAATTTCATGGACCAGTAAAACAATTATTTAGTTCATTAACATTACTAAACCACACACACACACACAGGAAAATGACACTTGCTGCATTATTAACATAATTAGTTGCTTTCTATCTCTAATAAGTTCCTTAAATCTCTAACTCTAGTACTCAAAACCAATACACAATACATACAGTCAATATAAATTATAATATATAACATGTTACAATATATTATAATATATAGTCTTTGTAGACTGAAAAAGACATTTAGAGTGTATCTTGTCCTATTGCTAGAGTAACTATTATAACTAATTACAACTAATAACAGATACTTACCAACTTGTGAAGTTACTACAGTTGATAACAAAACTGCACAGAACAATGATTGTAACATTTTGTCCTAAATAATATAAAAATAGAATTATTTCAATATTAATATCAACTTACAAACTAACACGAAGTTAAGGTCAGTCAACAACCTTCTCTATCTCCAACGTCGTTCTCAACGTTATTGAACACGTGTGCAGTATAACTATAATTATAGTTATCAATGATGATAATAATAATAATAATTTGATATTATAACTAAATCAATGAATATAATTAATAACTCAGTATCTGTCTACCCACTGATAGTTGAAAGGTAGAATCTGATGTTAATGATGGAGGTACTCGTGTCTCTAATGTCTCTAGGGGTATACCCCCTTCATCAGAGCTACTAATATCACTGTTAATATGAATATTATTTGAACTATACTGGATAAAAATGGTAATTATCAAACTCACTAGATTAAGTCATTATGTACATAATTACAGGAGCTCACTCTATAATTAGCACAGCTAATATATGATTAGAATATATTATTTATTAATTCATTAATATCAAAGACTATTATTGATATACTATACAAATCAACAATGTACTACAATTAGTGTTTGTTTTGTTAAGTGTGTGTTATTTGTTAATTGTTAAGACCAATAGCCTCATCTTCATCATGCCTGCTAAGAGGTATAAACCCACCCCTATAATTAAAGATAATTAACACATTTAATTATTATTATTATTTATACCTAGCAGCTCGTCTCTTCCTCCAGTAACAAAACAATACTCCAAATATAACAATAAGTATAATAACAAACAATGGTACTAGAATACCAGCAGTTATAGCTGTAACTATTTGATGTAATTAAAATAATAATTATTATAATAAAAGGGACTTACCATGAGATTTTTTAGAATTTGGAGCCTTAGGAGTTATAGAAGGTGCAGGAACCATTGGAGTTGTTGAAATTGTAGGAACCATTGGAGTTGTTGAAATTGTAGGAATTAGTGAAGTTGCAGGAACCGTTGAAGTTGTAGGAATTAGTGAAGTTGCAGGAACCGTTGAAGTTGTAGGAATTAGTGAAGTTGCAGGAACCGTTGAAGTTGTAGGAACTCCAGGACTTATAGAACTCGTAACCACTACATAAAGTGACATAATATAGGATTATTATATGATTAATAAAATATATGAATAATATAGTAACTGCTATATACTAGAGATCATATCATAATAACATATTGAACAAGTTTATAAAACAGGTTTGACTACTTACAATAGACATCCATTCCAATCATACCCTCTCCACTACCCTCAGTATTATTAGCAATAACTGTATAGTTTCCAATATCATCTTGTGTCACTGGTGTAAACTCTATGGTTGTAGCATTAATTATATGAATACGACTAGTATTAGACAGGGGCTTCCCATCAAACTTCCAACTAAATGAATTAACTGGAGGATTAGCTCTCATATCCTTTATCATCAGGGTAAAATTACTGCCATTGTAGGAGACAGCCTTTGTAAACTTGCAATACATTGGAGGATCTATAATAGATATATTATAATAATATTAGTTTAATATAAATAACTTACATAATACAGACATTAAGAGTATTGATGACTTCCATGTATCATTAACAATACATACAAAAGTTGTATCATCATCAAGATATGTTGTATCAATAAATGTAAAGTTCTGACTATTATCTTCATTCATTCCAGCTATTAGTCGAGTATATTTATCACCAGTAGTTGAGTTATCAATAGATATATTAAACATGACATTCATGTCAGTCGAAGCAGAACATGTAAATGTGAAGTTATCATATTCTTTAACAGTATCAGAGGTAGCATTAATATAGACATCAATATTAAGTCCTAGATATATTACAATGATATATTATCTAATGTAAACTACAGTCCTTACCATCAATGTTGAATGTTGACCTAAATAAAGTGACATGACCAATCTTATTGACAGCAGTTAGTGTTAGAGTATAAATCCCTGCTGTTACATATGTGAGATTAAATTTAACAAGTTCAGGATATGTTAAATTTCGAACAGGTATTGTATCAAATGATATATTTCGATCTTGTATAATACCAGGTAATGATACGATGACTCCAGTAGCTGGAGCATCACTATCATCATTGAAGTCACAGTGCAGTATGAATGTACCATCAACTGTAGTGTTATCACAGGATGCTGTGAATTTATTAGGGACTCCTAATGGACAGACAGATAAACACAATGGATGCATAAAATCATTAGATTAACTAAAGCAAGAATGATTAGATGGATGCATAGAATTTTTATAAATAGATACATTAGATTAATGGATCAATAGATGATTACAAGATAATAGTTAACATATACCATATATGGTATATTACCATATATGGTATATGTTATAATTTATACCATGGATAGACACAGTTTGTTATAAATATAATTAATCATATTTTCTGAGAGTGGAGTATGAAGGAAATATGATTAATTAATAAGTATATTTACAATAAACCACACCCATTCATGATACAAGTCATTGAAGTAATACATGAAATATACTAATGATGAGTTTCTTGATAAAATGACAACATTAAATTTTCATTTTTTATCATTTTCAATTTAAGTATTCTTTCTCCCTACTAGTTGCTTTCATTATTATAAGATGTTAAAACTCAACAATGATTGTTTTAAAGTGTCTAGTTGATCTTTTAAAAAGAATTGAGTAGCCAACAATAGAAACAAAAAAGATATGCAGTTATAACAATGACTCTAATTGTGAGCACACATCTCTGAGCTAAATCACAAAGTCCTTAAAAGTGCTAAACTTTTCAAATGGAGAAGAAATGACTGCCAAGTCTTAAGTGCTATCCAATAACAGACAAGATATTTTATAATGTTGTCTATTTTATGTTGTTTGTTAATGACTTTGTGTATTTGTTATTTGGTTACTTCATAGAAAATATCAATATATCAACCACAATGCCTCACATTAACTTTAACTCCATTGGGTACACCTATGTGACCATATATGGTATATAGTTAATATAATACTTGATATGACCATATATGGTATATAGTTAATATAATACATGATATGACCATATATGGTATATAGTTAATATAATACCTCCAACAAATGTTTGGTAGACAATATGAGATGATGTATGTCCATTAGTTGCATAACAAGTATAGTTCTCATGATTCTTCTGACTAGCATTATTTATAATAATATCAAGAGAATCAGTTCCATTTCTCTTAATACTCCAATTAGATCCATTATCATGACGTGGATATGATACATCAAGTGTTATATTTGGAGGATAAGAGTCTATTACAATACAACTCAATATATTACCACTGGAACCAGTTTTAAATTCTCTCAATGCTGGACTACTTTCTTTAAAGATTGGTCCATCTGTAAATAGAGAAATGGAGTGGATAAGAAAATATATGAATAATGTAGCAAAATGCTATATATTAGAGATCATATCATAATATCATATTAAACAAGTTTATAAAACAGGTTTGACTACTTACAATAGACACCCACTTCAATCACACACTCTCCACTACCCTCAGTATTATTAGCAATAACTGTATAGTTTCCAATATCATCTTGTGTCACTGGTGTAAACTGTATGGTTGTAGCATTAATATGAATATGACTAGTATTAGACAGGGACTTCCCATCAAACTCCCAACTAAATGAAGTGACTGGAGGATTAGCTCTCATAGTTATTGTCAGGGTAACATTACTGCCATTGTAGAAGTCAGCCTTTGTAAACTCACAATATATTGGAGGATCTATAATAGATATATTATAATGATATTAGTTTAATATAAATAACTTACATAATACAGACATTGGGAGTATTGATGACTTCCATGTATCATTAACAACACATACAAAAGTTGTATTATCATCAAGATATGTTGTATCAATAAATGTAAAGTTCTGACTATTATCTTCATTCATTCCAGCTATTAGTCGACTGTATTTATCACCAGTAGTTGAGTTATCAATAGATATATTAAACATGACATTCATGTTAGTTGAAGCAGAACATGTAAATGTGAAGTTATCATATTCTTTAACAGTATCAGAGGTAGCATTAATATAGACATTAAGAAGTCCTGTATATATTATGATAATATATTATCTATTAACTACACTCACTTACTATCGATGTAAAATGTTGAGTTGAATACAATGATTTTACCAATCTTATTGACAGCAGTTAGTGTTAGAGTATAAATCCCTGTTGTTACATATGTGAGATCAATCTTAACAACTTCACGATATGTTGAATGTCGAACAGGTATTGTATCAAATGATACATTTCGATCTTGTATAATACCAGGTAATGATACAATGACTCTAGTAGCTGGAGCATCACTATCATCATTGAAGTCACAGTTAATAAAGAACATTGGATCAAATGTATAATGTTCACATAAAGCATGGAAACCATTAGGAACTCCTATTGAACAGAAAAACACAATGGATATATAGAATATGAGACCAATTCATAGAATAATTCATGGATGCATAGAATAGTTTAATGGATGCATACATAGATCACACATACTTCCAACAAATATCCTGTAAGTTAGCTTAGTTGTACCAACATCATTAGTAGCAGAGAATGTATAGTTACCATGGTGACTGACAACTGGTGGTATGAAATAAATGTTCCAAGAATTACCTTCGTGATCATGCTAGTGAGAAAAAGAAAATGATGTATAATAAATATTATAATTAGAAGGGACATACTCTAATATTATTAGTGAAGTTTGAATCATTAGTGATAATAAATGAGCTAATTGGTGGATTAGCCTCAGATAATGTTGCTACAATTTGAGCATCATGTCCAATCGAGAACTCCTTCAATATTGTCACATTATTACCTTGTACAAACTTTGGAGGATCTATAATAACAACACCAATAATAATAATAATATTATATTATAATATCTTACAGTAAACTTGTAATGTGAAGATAGTAGACTTATATGTCATATTGTCATTAATACCCATACACATAAATGTTGTCCCATTATCTGATGCTACAGTATTAATGAAAGTATAGCTGGTAGCATTTGTGTTAGGAATAGGTGATGTTTTTATACGATCATATTTTGGTCCAGTGGTAGCGCCATCAATGATGATAGCCATTGTGACATTAGTTGTAGCATTACATGTGAAGATAAAGTCTTCATTCTCCATTGCTATATCACTGGATGGTATGATAGTCACATTGACATTAACACCTAATGGGAGATGATGTTAACAGTTGTATTAATAATAGTGTTGTTGATGTTGTACTGTTAACAATATCTTTACTATATGATATAACACTATAGTATTATGTACAACGTGGTGATGTAGTATCGCATGCCACACCCATTCTGAGGAAATAGTAGCAAGATTCCAATCAGATCAAAAATTATTAAACTGCCACACCCTCTACATGTTATATCTAAAAATGGAGTCTAAAAAATTGTGAAGCGATATTCACTAACAAATTAATATATACCTGAAGACAAAACAGACTAAAACTATACAGATTAAATCTATTGTGTTATTTTTACAATGAAATTATTAATGTTCTTTAAAAACTTAATATTTTAGTAATTTAGTTCTGTTATTTACATGATTTTGATACATTTTATCTGTCCACATGTAATATGTAGTTTAAAATGTACAAGTTCTATTATTGTATGTCACTAGACTGGAATAGGTGTGGTATATGAGACTAGTAGGAGTGTGCTTCAAGATACCTATAATCAATTCATGTTCACCTTGCCGGTAAGAAAATATCATAACTTTCTAATAACTCGACTAAATTCAAAATTTCAAAGTCAAGTGGTCTCCTAACAATCATCCAGTACTTTTGATGTCATTTTTTATATGATACGACCACAAGAACAAAATAATACATGTAAATGTGAAGTTATCATATCTTTAACAGTATTAGAGGTAGCATTAATATAGACATCAATATTAAGTCCTGGATATATTACAATGATATATTATCTAATGTTATCTACAGTTCTTACCATCAATGTAAAATGTTGACTTGAATACAGTGACATTATTAATCTGATTGATAGCAGTTACTATTAGAGTATAAATCCCTGGTATGACATATCTGAGATCTGTGGTAACAACTTCATGATGTGTTAAATGTTGAACAGGTATTATATCAAATGATACAAGTTTATCCTCTATAATACCAGGTAATGAAATAATCACTCCAGTAGCTGGAGCATCGCTATCATCATTGAAGTTACAGTTCACAAAGAATGTTGGAGGAACTATAGTAGTTTCACATGAAGCATGGAAGTCATCAGGAATTTCTATTGAACAGAAAAACACAATGGATCCATAAAATATAAGATAAATGCATAGAATAATTCATGGATGCATAGAATGGTTTAATGGATGCATACATAGATCATATATACCTCCAACAAATATCCTATAAGTTAGATTAGTTGTTCCAACATCATTAGTAGCAGAGAATGTATAGTTACCACGGTTACTGACAATTGGGTTCTTGAAAATAATGTACCAAGAATTACCTTCACGCTAAAGAGAATGAGAAAATGATATACAATAATAATATTATAATTAGTAGGGACATACTTTATGTACAACACCAGCAGTGTTCATTGAATCACTAGTGATAACTAATGAGGTATTTTGTGGATTAGCCCCAGATAATGTCGCTACAACTTGAGCAATATATTCAGGCACGAACTCCTTTAATATTGTCACATTATTTCCTTGTTCAAACTTTGGAGGATCTACAATAACAACATCAATAATAATAATATTATAATATAATATATCTTACAGTAAACTTGTAATGTGAAGATAGTAGACTTATATGTCATATTGTCATTTACACTCATACACATAAACATTGTTCCATTATCTGATGCTACAGTATTATTATTATTACTACAATTCTATTATTGTATGTCATTAGACTGGAATAGGTGTGGTATGTGAGACTAGTAGGAGTGGACCTCAAGATACCTATAATCTACTCATGTTCACCTTGCTGGTAAGAAAATATCATAACTTTCTAATAACTCGACCAAATTCAAAATTTCAAAGTCAAGTGGTCTCTTAATAATCATCCAGTTCTTTTGATTTCATTTTTTATATGATATGACATACAAGAACAAAATTTAATGTACTTTCTACAAGCAAAGTATAGGAGATGCCATTGACCACAAGGAATGTGATCTCATGAATTTTGTTAAGAAATAAAATGACAACCACTTGGAGAAACCAGATTTGTCAGAAATACATTCTAACTGTCAAAGTTTAATGATATAGATATAAGTACTATATTACTGTAGTTAATAAATTTGTTAATACAAGAAAATAAAATAAAATCTATACACAGAGACACAGCTGGGGCTTTCATTTGATGTGATAACTCAAGGAGCAAGTATTTAATTTATAATGTGTGGTATGTATACTAATACATCCACTACTGATTTGTAGTGGCAAGATGAAGATAAATAGACTATAGTACTCAATTATGTTATCTTTATTAATATTTACATTAAATAGATAATAAAATTATAACATATTATATAATATCTATATTCAGTTTTATTGTTTTAATTTATTATTTATTACTTGTATATCCAATATACCTAAATTGATATAGTACTAAACCACTATACATAAACATTATATTGTAATACCTTATCAATGTGGTCTATTAATGTTATAACAGCTGTCAATATAATGAGTATGGACTTATTTAATACTATTTTGTCTTATACATTAAGGAATAGCTAAAGAATTATACAATCACACTAGTATGACTAGAAGTTAGAAGTCCAATTGTTAAAATGAGTAGGTTAACTGTAGACAAGACTATGTTCACAATATGTGATTTCACAAATAATTATGTCACTAAAGATTAATGACCATTCAAAAATCCCTACTTGTTATGCTGTTAATTGTAGTCTTAGTAATGGATTATTTAGACTGGGACAGTGGTATTCATCCACTAACTCTTATCAAATCAATAAATACAACAAATTTGATAATACATTATTAATATAGAGTGACTTGAAACACCTTTTACTACTGATAAACAAACCTGAAAGTGAGGCAATTACTAACATGTAGTTATTAGGAAAGAAACCACAAACAATGTTTCATGAGTAAAGCTACAGATAATAGTGCATTTGCTCTGTTGACTGGCTAATGAATTAGAATGCAATTAACAAGAATAGCTTTGATCATTGAAAGATGCTGTCTATATTAATAGCTAAGAAACAGCTATTCACTGACAAATAGAATTAATAACTTACTATTAAATTAGTACTAGTAATATAATATATTAACAATTAAATATGTGTAGATTTATTTTTAAGTTAGATTACACTATTGTCATTGTAATTATTAACAATCAACTTTTTATAACAGGATAAAATATGTTGTATTAAATGTATCTCCTAATTATTTTATTACAACTAATAACAGGTACTTACCAACGACTGAAGTTACTACAGTTAATAACAAAACTGCACAAAACAATGATTGTAACATTTTGTCCTAAATAATATAATAATAGAATTATTTTTATATTAACATCAACTTACAAACTAACAAGAAGTTAAGATCAGTCAACAAGCAACCTTCTCTCTCTCCAACTGCGCCTCTAGATGTCACTGAACACGTGTATAGCATGATTATATAGATATCATTGATAATAATGATAATAATAAAATTAATTGATATTACTAATTTTCAATAACAAAATCAATGAATATCATTAACTACTCAGTATCACTACTATTATCTGATGATAGCCATTGTCCTCCCCCTGATGGTTGAAAGGGATAATCTGATGTTAATGGTGGAGGTACTCGTGTCCCTAACGCCCCTAGGGGTATACCCCCTTCATCAGAGCTACTAATATCACTGTTAATATGAATATCATCAACATCTTTATGAACTGTAGTGGGTAAAAACGGCAGCTCTCCCTCTAATAAACTGTCATTATCAGACTCAATAGATTGATTACTGGTTCCCATGGTAATAACAGATGGTTTAACTGATATAGTATTTCCTTTGGAAGATTTAGACCCACGTCCTGATGTCCCACGTTGAGATCCTCTAGGAGAACGATGAACACCTTTGAGTGAAGTAGTTGATTTTTTAGGAATGTCAGTCAATGAAGACTTTGGAGAGACATCAATTAATCTACCAGACATATCACGTAATAAGATTTTCTAAGAGAATATAGAAAGCATTACATGACAATATAGATAAACTTACAGGAGATAACTTGGTACGTGATGTAATAACTTTTCTATTCTTGTTAGCAGCTTCAGTAGCCCAACTGATGTGCTCTGCAATATAATAAATATTACTCTATTTCATGTGTTCATTGTATCATCCATTCATCTATTTATGTATCATTCGTCCATTTACCAAATTCTTCCTCAGAGCGGTTTCTATGGAGATAAATCCATAGTTTCTTTGAGCTAATATATCGTACACATGGGTCCTTCTCATAATGTAATCTATCTAATGCCCCACTCACTGCATTATTTAACTATATTATATATAGTTAATTAAAGGTTATTAAAGGGGGTGGGGCTTACTTGACTATCTGTAACATTATCAGCAATAAATTGAGAATCTCGTAATAAAATACAAAGCTAATAATTAAGAGATAGACCCCTTCATTAATTAATCTTTATTAATTAACTTACATCTAGTCTGGTACCCTCTCCATTAGGCATTCTAGAACAAGCATCACGAACTGTTAATGATATTCATAGTTCATGACAGGTCAAAGTTCATTAATTACCTAATGATAATATTGTCACACAATTTGGTCTTTCTTGCTTAAGGAGGGCGTGTCCTCGAGCACGAGACCCTTGTTCCTTTTTACCAAGGTTTTTGGCTCCCTATATTCATACTAGTCATACTGGTTATTAACACTGGTCAGACAGGTACCTTAACAGGACCAACAGGTGCTTCATAACCATGTACTTTATATGTAAATGCTTTGTGAGGTTGTTCATATCGCTGCCTCTCCTAATAAGACACACCCATTAATTAAAAGGTAATTAAATAGGATATTACTCACCAGTTCTCTAAATCTTTCTACTTCATGAGATTTACTAGGTTTAACTGACACAGTAGTAGATCTATATTATACCTATATTATATTATAATATAATATATTGTACATACACTAATGAGGGAAGTGGAGTATAGTCTGTATAATCAACTACTACCTATAAAATAATATGAGATTAAGATTATTGGCATGAGACTGAGACTACTAGTATGAGATTGAGGCTACTGGTATGAGACTGAGACTTACCAGTGCTTTATTGAGTGTTGCTATCCAATGATTACATAATACTAGTAGTTCAATATCACTATCACGATTATTACCTATATTAATTAATTAATTATGACATTAATATAAAGGGTTTTCCCTTTTCTTTTACCTAACCATCTCCAATGATCAATACGATCTCTAAATTCAACAATTGGATAAAAATGAGAGAGAGGATCAAATGATGACACAGCTAGAGCAATGACATCATTATGATAACATCATTATTACAATGGTACCTCCCACTTCAGCTCCTAGATAACATAATGCTGACAGTGTAAGCTCGGCCCAATTTGGTTGACTAGGCAACCAGGAACAAGAACGACCCTCAGGTGAGTCCTAACTTATATGTAATTAATGATTAATTAGTTAGGGACTTACCAATAAGACTTGAACCATCTCAGTCACCTAAGAGATCACATGACAATGACATCATCATGACATCATATAACTTACCTTGCTAAGGTCACCTTTATGATCAGGTAAAGATTCAAAAACTTTTTTTAAAACAGCAAAAAAACTCATAAATTGACCAGTTGGAAGAGGATTCTCTAAACTAACGAACAACAATGATGACATCATTATGACATCATCCTTACGTAATAGGTGTGACTTTATCAACCTTTAATTTATCAGAATCACCATATACCTCATATATAGAACCTGTACCATGAAATAGCCCCTCCCACCTATAACATCATTTAACATCTTACGAGATGACATCATTATTACCTTCTTTTGTCTTTAACCCTTTGTTGTTGGATAATCGCTACAGGACGTTTAATGGGCGGAGCTTTATTCACATTCTCAGTAACTGTCTTGACAACTAATCAGATATAAAACATATAACATTAGACTCAGTTCCATACCAGGTGGATCTGGTTTGAGAGTCTGAGGTATGGAAACTGGGATACCAGCTATACTAGCTAAAGTAATACCTCTAGTATTGAGGTCTGGATCAAACTAACAGACAACAATATCATTATATGTGTGTTAGAGAAATAGATAAAATACTTTTTTCATTCGACGTCGTCTCTTATGTCTTCTAAGTAACCTCTGATACTCCTCCTCTGTGAAAACATCAGCAGAGTTATCGACAGTGGGTGTGGTCTCTTCATCAGAAGAAGCCCCTGCTGTTATGCCACATTCATTATAACACTCATTTAATAATCTGTTATTGAGGTGATGACATCTATGACATCATTATGATATCATACTTTCGATATTTTGCTTCAACTCGTTTTCTTTTTTTTTCATTTTTACGTTTTGTTGACATAACTTTAGTGGGCGTGGTCTCATATAATGAGAGGTTATCCAATGAACCATTGTCTAATGCACTATGAATTAATCTCTAACAATAACAAGACAATAATTAATTTAATGAGCTCGTTACATACTCGTTTTGATAGGAGCATATCTTCTAATAATTTGGCATGATATTGTTGTATGTTTTGCTATTAAGAATAGACACATAGCCAGTAAAATGGATATACAGTTAGTAAAATGGACACACTCTACCTTATACAATATAAACTTCAATTGTTTTACTTCTTCTACTAACAAACCAACTTCACTAGTACATTGACCCACTATGATAAATACCATATATGGTAATAAACATATATGGTAATATACTTACTGCTTAGTTTTTCCCATGTTTGGTCGACAGGATTACCAAACTTGAAATTAGCACCACTGAATAAATCTCTGTCATGTGACATATTATTAGATCATGTGACTATCATGTGACATACTTTATAATATCATCTTGTTCCTCTTTGTTGAGTTCTTGAGGTAATAATTTCATCAATTGTTGACGATCTTCATCAGAGAGGGCGTGTTTCCATGTGTCATGTGACATCACATGACTAAACACATCTTTCTATAAAAATATAAAAACAATCACGTGACACTGATCTCTAGATCACATGACTTACATCTTCCAATAGACAAGCAGGTATTGAAAACTCTTCATCATTCTGTACTAGAACCACACCTTCGTCGGTAGCCATTTTACCACACCATGTGGGTAGGCGGGACTTCACAGCTACAATAATTTTTAACCCCTTTCTTTACTTACCACATGTAAGTACTTTTTTACATGTATGATATTTATTTTATTATTATATAGTTTATTATTATCTGATGGATCTTGGAGAATTATTGGCTTATAAACCGACCACTTCTAGTAAGAGAATACGTGATGAAGATGACGATGATGAAGGGGTGGAGGAAGAGGGGATGCCCCTGAGGTAATTATGGTATAATCCCAATTAATTAATTGCTATTTTGTTATAATAGGAAAGTACAAAAGAATGGTGTTCATAATGAAGATAAAGAATTAACTGATGAACAAAAACTATTGTTATTGAAAAACTTAGATGACGATGAGGAAGAAGGTAGTTGATCCCTATTAATTATCATTCTAATCATCCTCATTACACAGTTAATGAACAAATAGATGCAGCTGCTGTTAAGAGAATGTTATTAAATTTTGAGAAACAAGTCCTTCGTAATCAAGAAATGAGAATTAAATTTCCTGACCAACCTGATAAATTTATGGAGTCTGAACTTGAACTTAACGATGAGATCCAATCACTTCACATTATCTCAACTGTCCCTGAACATTACCCTATATTAGTTAATACTAATATAGTCCAGACATTATGTGGTCTACTAACACATGATAACTCCGATATCTCTATTGCTGTAGTAGATTTACTACAAGAACTAACTGATACTGACAATGAAGAAACATTAGCTTTAATAGATGCTCTACTTGAAGAGAAGGTAAGAGATTAATAGTTAATTCTTATAAAGTATTGTAGGTGAGATTTCAATGTAAGACCTTTTAATATATAGTTAGATATTCCTATCAACTAAACAATTAGTGTTGAGTATTACAATAATTTTGAATAAGTCAGACAAGTTCAGCTGATGAGCAAACACTGTTCTTGTAGCGATATATTATTACCATATATGGTATTATAATTAATTATTGAATTTGAGAAGTCT
Organism: Xestospongia bergquistia; assembly: GCA_963965975.1. Classification (NCBI taxonomy): domain Eukaryota; kingdom Metazoa; phylum Porifera; class Demospongiae; order Haplosclerida; family Petrosiidae; genus Xestospongia; species Xestospongia bergquistia. The sequence continues at coordinate 244,732 of OZ014412.1, forward strand.
GATACAATACTAGTAATTTGATTGAAGGGTAACTCCTAAAAATGGATGTGATATTATTAGACAATAAATAGTTGTTTATGATTTTAAAATTAAATATTATGGCATTTGTGTTGTCTGAAATTTGACATGAATCTCTCTCTCTCTCTCTCTCTCTCTCTCTCTCTCTCTCTCCCTCTCTCTCTCTCTCTCTCTCTCTCTCTCTCTCTCTCTCTCTCTCTCTCTCTCTCTCTCTCTCTCTCTCTCTCTCTCTCTCTCTCCCTCTCCCTCTCCCTCTAGGTGATAGCTCTATTAGTTCAAAATTTAGACCGACTTGATGAGAAGGTCAAAGAAGATTCTGATGGTGTCCACAATACATTAGCTATTATTGAAAACATGTGTGATCTTAAAGGTGATGAGGTCACTGCCAAGTCAGGAGAACAAGGATTATTGAAATGGTTATTAAAGCGTGTTCGAGTTCGTCAATATGATGCTAATAAATTATATGCCTCAGAAATATTAGCTATTTTACTTCAAGGCAACGAGGGTAATCAACGTCTCCTAGGAGACGAGGACGGTATTGATATACTCCTACAATCTTTAGCCTATTACAAGAGACGTGACCCACATTCTACCGATGAAGTAGAATTAATGGAAAATTTATTTGATTGTCTCTGCTCTTCTCTCATGTACACACCAAATAGAGCCAAGTTTTTAGAGGGAGAAGGTCTCCAGTTAATGAGATTGATGTTACAGAGTAAGAAACTAGCTCGATGTAGTGCTATAAAAGTTCTCAATCATGCTATGTGTAATGCTGAAGGGAAAGATAATTGTATAAAATTTATTGAAATATTTGGACTAGGCAGTTTATTTCCAGCGTATATGAAGACACCTAGAGGAAACAAGAAAACATCAGGAGAGGAACAAGAGGAACACATATGTTCTATAATGGCTTCATTGTTTCGTAACATCAGTGGCACAGCAAGGGATCGTCTCGTTAGTAAATTTCTTGAAAATGATCACGAAAAAGTCGATCGATTACTTGAACTTCATTTTAAATACTTGTCTAAGGTAATGTTATAATGACATCATTATGACATCATTATATTAACACTAGGTTTATGAAATTGACAATATCATTAAAGAAGAGAAGAAGTTTCAAGCTACAATTGATTCTGATGATTCTGAACTTGAGACTTACCTTCGTCGTTTGGATGCCGGTCTCTTTACTCTTCAATTAATTGATTACGTCATCATGGAATTGTGTCTCTGTGGTATCGTTTCAATTAAAGGACGTGTCTTTACCATATTAAGTCAAAGGGGAGAGTCCCTCGTCACTGTCCTAGAAGTTTTAAGAGAGTTCATTGATCAGATAACAGAAGATGTCAAAGAGAGAGACAGACTAAATGAATTATATGTTCAATTAAATGATATTGTTTAAAATGTAATGATGTTGTTTACTGAACATGACTAAAAAAAGAGAACAAAGTTCTTTGAATTAATACATTACAATATAGTCAGGTAGAGGATGGAATGTGTGGATTGAATACAACTGCTCTCTGATATAATTGGTTGTAATTACAGGATATGCGTTCTGATAATGAGATAGTCCCTAGTTATTAATATTATGGAAGTTAATTTGATCAGATAACAGGAGATGTCAAAGAGAGAGAGACAATTACAAGAAAATGGTCTAGAGTAGTGTAAAAAATAATGTTATTAAGATTAGATATAAGAATGCAACTCCCAAAATGTCAATCCCTTAGTTTGTAGTATTTCTACTTGTACCACAAAACACCATATAAGGTTATAATGCTAAAATGAAATTTATAAGAACTGCCATTTGATCAATTACTAAATATACCACTATGTTATTATCTAAAAGCTAATTCCAATACAGTAATGAAAGTTGACATTTGGAAGTTGACATTCTGCAAGTAACTGTTATTAAAATCATTTTACTCAATCATATATATTGGTATATCTCAATACAATAATACTCAATATAATAATGTTTCAGTTATAACAAGTTATTTACACAGTATTATCATAACATTGTTAGTGAGAAGATGAAGTGTGTTACTTTCTTTATAACACTGTCTACTGTTTTAAGTAAGATGATCACTTTATTATTAGATGTCTCTAATATATTATTATAGTAGGTGATGTAGATGGGCAACAATGTCCTCATAATAATATACAGTTCTTTTTTGGTAATGACCCATCATTTGCTGATCCATTAGTCAATACTCTCTGTTTGAGATGTGGATTTAGTGGTAATGATACATTTCCTTCTGATACTGTATGGTCATTAAATGGGAATAATTTAACTAATGGTAGTATGAATGGACAAGTTCTTATTGATCCTGTTAATAAAAATACTTTAATAATACTAAATCCTGACAATATACTCAATGTTAGTGACACTTTGAGATGTACTTCAGCATCAATACCAGGAGAACATACTATTACTATATCAATGTTTAGTAAGTCATTATATCATAGTCTGTTATATTATGTACTCACTCTCAATAGTCTTTATAAATCCTACTTTATCTTCTAATGGTGGATCTGATATGACAGTTAATGTTATTGAAGGTACAAATCTTACTCTCTTTTGTAATGATCCTGGTAACACTGGAATTACACATTATCAATGGTTTGATAATAATGGTAGTTCACTAACAGATCTATCAACTACTCCTCCTCTTGTTCTATCCTTTCCTAACATTCAGAGGAAATCTAGTGGACTCTATATCTGTCAATCCACTAAACCTAATATATCAGATGTTATTAAGATGTCCAATACAACTATTAATGTACAATGTAAATTAGTCCTCTCTACTCTTCTAGTAAATATCATCTCTTCATTCTAGATCCTCCTTTTATCACCTCTATCTTTCCTTTAAGTTCTACATTACCTAGAGGAGGAAACATGATCACTATTAATTGTACATTTAATGGAAACCCTCCCCCTAAAAATGTGGCATGGGAACGAAATGGGACAGTTCTTAATCCTAACAGCTCCATCTATATCTCAGTCAATACTAAGACTACATATTCTGAATTATCTTTAACTCCTCAAGAGCTAGAAGACAGTGGAACATATGTGTGTGTAACAGAAAATATTATTGGAATAGAAAATAGTTCTGAAGTGAATATTACTATACAGGGTTAGTTATTGAAACTACTGTTGATTATAATACATCTCTCTCTCTCTCTCTCTCTCTCTCTCTCTCTCTCTCTCTCTCTCTCTCTCTCTCTCTCTCTCTCTCTCTCTCTCTCTCTCTCTCTCTCTCTCTCTGCAGTCGCTCCTTCTTCTGTTACTACACTAACTCACCAACCTAGTGATGATCCTACTAGCTCTATCAAATTAACATGGTCTTATGGTTTTAATGGCAATGCTGATATTATTGGAGTTAATATAACTTATGAAGCTGTTAGTAATAATAAAACTCCTCACTCTAATAAGAAAGGGCCAGTCTCAGGAACAGAGACAATTATATTAAATCTTCAACCATTTACAACATATAATATTATTGTTGTAGTTCTCAATGTTATTAGCAATATAGTAGGTACTAGTAGACCAGTAAATATAACCATTGACACTGCACCATTAGGTAAGTGAAGGTGTTAACTTCATTATCATTCTCTTTCTCTCTCAGTTCCTACTTCTCCCACTCTTAATAATGTCACTGCAATCGATTCAACAGCTTTGAGAATATCATGGACTGTAAGTGTATTATATTATAATATTAAAGAATTGACAATAATTTTATTGCTATCAATTGTTATAATTATCCTATGAATTACTATAGTCACTGCTACTATATCCTGCATTGACAAACTGACAATATAACAGCTACAATTATGTTATGACCAATTTAGCTTTATATAATCATTATATTCCTACTATATATATTACAGGATAATAGAGATTCATATACACAATCAATAGTACAGTCTTATACAGTGACATATGTTCCAGTAGATCAGTCACAGTTAATGTTATCTGTGATTGTATTAGCTCCACCCACTACTGTTAATATTGGAGATCTAATGAAGGGTACATATTATATATTGACTGTATATGCTAATAATAGTGTTGGAAGGAGTCCTGATAGTAACAGTGTGATAACAAGAACTGATATTGATCGTAAGTTACTGTATTATATGTCCATTTTGTTTACATTATACATCCATTAAGTCATTACAAGTATCCATTTGTTACATTCAATTTGTAAATATTATTGGAATTAATTAAATATCAACAAAAATTGTTATGATCAAAATACTAAAATTAAGAGAACAACAATTGTTGAGTATACAAATATTATTTACTAATATCAAAATATAATATATATATATTAATAAATTATACAATGTTTAATGACTAGTACTACTAACAATAGAACATAACAATACATTATTGACATAAATTATATCCTTTATTAAATTGTAAGTGTTGATAAGGAAAAAGTCATGGATTACACAGGTGGTTATTGAGTGTGGATTATAACAATGGTCATGTGTCATTTAGAAGTATATATGTCTCTTCATGTCTTTACATGAACACATACAACTCCACTTTTTTACAGTATTATTTTATTCTTACCATACTTATGTCCTTATATGGACATATTTGTCATTATATGCGGAATATTGGTTTAAGTTTCTTGATGAATAGTAATTTAACTGTGTCAATACTCCTCATATATGTGGTTTGTAAGATGTCATTTCTAGATCTATTTATTTCTAGCTCCATCAGTTGTTAACATGTTCAGTCTTACTTCTTATCCTGTCTCTCTGTGTGTGTCATGGCAACCACCTTTGGAAAATGGTGGACAACATGTATCAAGTTATCAAGTGTATGTACGAAATGATGATGTTATACCAACTGAAGACTATATACTATATGGTAACTTAGGACCATCTGTTAGATTTTATAAGATAGAACCACTTATGAACTCAACTACATACAGGTATTAAGTGCTGTGTTTATGAGAGCTATTGATGATCCTCTCTCTCTCTCTCTTGCAGTATAAGTGTTGCTGCCTTTAACATAGAAGGTGGACAAGGTCCTAACACTACTATACAAGCAACAACAGGTCTAATTACAAGTTTCTTTAGACAATCATAAGATTGTGATATTCTAGGTGATACTATATCAGTGGATTCAGATATCACAATCTCTGTATCATATATTACTGCATTACAAGCTGTTGTGAGCTGGAGTTTACAGTCTTCTAATAATAAAGAACTACATCTACAATATCGACAACAAGGTAACTATTGTATATATAAGTTAAGAGTTTAATACATTATCAGGTCAAGATTGGTCTCATATGAGAGAGATAAACTTTACTTCTAATATATCTCAATATGTATACACTAATTTGTGTCCAGAGACTGTTTATGAAATACGACTGATCAGAATTGGAAATGATAATTGTCTACAGCGTACAAGTCCAACTGTCAACTTTACTACGTTAGGTAATAAGTGGGTGTGGTTACATGTCATTACATTGTTATCTTGTAGTATTAAAGATTGTAATAACTAGTTCAGTCAATGGACCTATTACAGCTGGTAATGGTGTATTGCTGGTTTGTAATTTAGACACTGGAGGAGCTCCACCTACTTCTGTTATGTGGTCGTAAGTCATATATTATGATATGTCATAATGACATCATTGAAATATCTATTCAGACGTGACAATGGAGTACCTATTCCTCCTAATATTATATTTGGTAATGTTCTTAACATCACAAATCCTCAAGTTGAAGACACTGCTAACTACACATGTTCATTTCAAAATGTCAGTTATACGTTATCTCTTGTAGTTAATAAACAGTTAATAACAGGTATTATGTTATATATTATAATAATAGTAATGAAGATATCAATTTTATTATTAGCTATTCCTACTACTAGTACTATTCTTACTACTACTACTAGTACTATTATAACATTGATAGTATCAGTTGCAGTTGCTAGTGTGATCTCTTCCATAGTGACAACTGTTATAATATTTAGTATATTCTGTATTGTCTACTTAAAACGAAAACAAAAAGGTAATAAATTATTAATATAATAATTTATATAATATTTTTATATTTAGATAACAGTATACCAACTTCTGAGTATCTTACAAAATCTCTTGATATCATAGCACAGTTTAATATATCATATGAACCAGTACTTACTACACAAGATAATATATCATATGAACCAGTACTTACTACACAACATGATATATCATATACTACATCAGTGAATAGAAATGATGATATGACGTATGAAGAATTACCTGGTTAACAACATCAACAACAAGACAATGATGATTATTATTAACGTTTTGTTAATAATTAACTATTAGTAAAATTAATTCATATATAATAATATAGAACATTAGTATTGTGTTTGTATATCTCCCATTATTAGTAGACATATAATTTGTTATAAACAATAGATTTATATAATTATATATATTACTTGACTTTTCAAAAATATTTAGAAATTATTAATATAAATAACAAGTAATAAATAATTTATTTAATATTATATTATTATTATTATTAAATGATATGAACCTCATAACTATCACATATTTCAATAAACACTCCTCAGGAAATAATTGTCTTTAGTAGGTTTACTGAAATAATACTCACTAGCTAACATTAATAGTTCTATTGGACTAGAATGTTTTGTACAATAATCTATAGATCATAAGTGGTAATTGTTTGTGGTCAGTGACCCAAAAAATTTAACTTTGACTTTCACAAAATCTTTATTTTGTGTCTCTGCGGTATCATTTCAATTAGAGGGCATGTCTTTACCATATTAAGTCAAAGGGGAGAGTCCTTTGTCACTGTTCTGGAAGTTTTAAGAGAGTTCATTGATCAGATAACAGAAGATGTCAAAGAGAGAGACAGACTAAATGAATTATATGTTCAATTAAATGATATTGTTTAAAATGTAATGATGTTGTTTACTGAACATGACTAAAAATACAACAAAGTCTTTAAATAAACATATTACATAAGCGCCTTACATTGTAATTAGATAGAGGATAAAGTGTGTGGACAAAATACAACTAATATCTGGTATACACTTTGATGAGTATTATTGGTTATAATTACAGGATATGTGTCCTACCAAAGAGATAGTCCCTAGTTATTTGATCAGATAATGGGAGATGTCAAAAAGAGAGACAGACAATTCAGTTAATGTTAAATTTAAGAAATTAGTTTTATGGACTAACATTGAAAGTTATCTTAGATATAAGGTAGGTGGTATACCTCAGAATTATTATAGTCACTGTGAAGATGAAGTGGTGCACTGTTCTCTTTATATCTTTGTTTACAGTATTAGGTATATGATTAATGTATCTTGTCTCTCTGTTTACTCCTATACATACTGTAGGTAATGTATTAGGTCAGCAGTGTCCAACTAATGGTAACTCACATACTTTCTTGGGGATTACATCATCATATCCTGTACCACTAACCAACCCTTTCTGTATTCGATGTTGTTTTTCAGGTGTTTGTCCCCCTGATGTAATATGGTCACTTGATGACACTTCTTTAACTAATGGTAGCATTAACGGGAATGTTCTTATTAATTCTGCTGCTATCTTAATACTTCTAAATCCCAGCAATGTTCTCAGTGTTGGAAATATTTTAAGCTGTAATTCAGTATCACAAGATCAATATGATATCACTATAACAGAATTTAGTAAGTGATGATGTATTATTAACACTTTTATATACAATACAATAGTCTTCAGAAATCCAACCATATCTCCTAATGGTGTTGTGAATATTGTTGAACATACAAATCTTACTCTCTCTTGTGATAATCCTGGTAATACTAATCTTGGGAGTACATTCTATCAATGGGTCAACAATACAGGTGGTAGTCTAACAAGTAGAGTCTCAACTCCTCCTGTTAGGATACTTTTTATTAACATTCAAAGACAGTCGAGTGGACTCTATATTTGTCAATCCACTAAAGATATTGTACCAGACATTACTATGTCCAATGTCACTATTAATGTTCAATGTAAGTCAATTCTTTTCATGTTCTTTTCAATATTATTGGTTTTTTAGATACTGTAGCAATCATTTCTATTTTCTCTACAAGTACTACTTTACCCATAGGAAAAACAATCACTATTAAATGTACATTTGATGGGAACCCTCCCCCAACAGTGACATGGGAACAAAATGGGACAATTCTTAATCCTAACAGCTCCATCTATATCTCAGTCAATACTAAGATTACATATTCTGAATTATTTTTAACTCCTCAAGGACTAGAAGACAGTGGAAGTTATGTATGTATGACACAAAATAAACTTGGAAGGGACAGGAGCTCTAAAGTTAATATTACTGTACAAGGTTAGTAATGCTACATCATTATAAATTATTCTCCTTCTCTCTCTCTCTCTCTCTCTCTCTCTCTCTTCTCAGTCGCTCCTTCTCCTGTTACTACACTAACTCACCAACCTAGTGATGATTCTACTCACTCTGTCAAATTATTATGGTCTTATGGTTTTAATGGGAATGCTGATATTATTGGAGTTAACATAATTTATAAAGCTATTAGTAATAATAATACTCCTCACTCTAATAAGAAAGGGACAGTTTCAGGAACAGAGACAATTATATCAAATCTTCAACCATTTACAGCATATAATTTTACTGTTGTAGTTCTCAATATTGTTAGTAATATAGTAGGTACTAGTAGACCAGTAAATATGATCATTGAAACTGAACCATTAGGTAAGTAGATTGTGACAACTTTGCATTAATTATCTCTCTTCTTTCTCTCTTTAGTTCCTACTCCTCCTACTCTTAATGATGTCATTACAATTAACTCAACTACTTTGAGAGTATCATGGACTGTAAGTGTAATACACTGTTAACAATTTTCCATAAATAACTTATATTCCAATACATTTACTACCAGCAATCACTATAACTAACTCTATGAACTACCTAATATGTTAATGCTAATTCCTGTCTTGAGAAACTTAAAATATTACAACTGCAATGCTAATTAATTATGTCATGATCAATTAGCTCTATATAATCATTATATTTCTACTATATATATTACAGGATAATAGAGATTCATATACACAATCAATAGTACAGTCTTATACAGTGACATATGTTCCAGTAGATCAGTCACAGTTAATGTTATCTGTGATTGTATTAGCTCCACTCACTACTGTTAATATTGGTGATCTAATGAAGGGTACATATTATATAGTGACTGTATATGCTAATAATAGTGTTGGAAGGAGTCCTGATAGTAACAGTGTGATAACAAGAACTGATATTGATTGTAAGTTAGTGTATTATAATCCATTTTGTTTACATTATGCATCCATTAAATTATTTCATGTATCCATTAAATCATTATATGTATCCATTTTGTCAGATATTTACTTTCAATTTGTAAATATTATTGGAATTAATTAAATATCAACAAAAATTGTTATGATCAAAATACTAAAATTAAGAGAACAACAATTGTTGAGTATATAAATATTATTTATTAATATCAAAATATAATATATATATATTAATAAATTATACAATGTTTAATGACTAGTACTACTAACAATAGAACATAACAATGCATTATTGACATAAATTATATCCTTTATTAAATTGTAAGTGTTGATAAGGAAATACAGTCATGGATTACACAGGTAATGGTTAAATATGGATTGTAACAATGGTAATGTCTCATTTGAAGTACATATGTCACTTCAACTCTTTACATGACCACATGCAACTTAACCTGTTGTCGGTATTATTATATTCTTGCTATGATTATGTCCTTATATGGACATATTTGTCCATATATGGAAATATTGGTTTTAATTTCTTGATGAACAGTAATTTAACTGTCTCGTTACTCGTTATATATGTGGTTTGTAAGGTGTCATTTCTAGATCTATTAATTTATTTATCTTCTTTCTAGCTCCATCAGCTGTTAAAATGCTCAACATTACTTCATATCCTGACTCTCTGTGTGTGTCATGGCAACCACCTTTAGAAAATTGTGGACAAAATATATCAAGTTATCAAGTGTATGTACGAAATGATAATGCTATACCAACTAAAGATTATGTACTACATGGTAACTTAGGACCATCTGTTAGGTCTTATAAGATACAATTACTTATGACCTCAACTACATACAGGTATTAAATATTGTGTTTATGAGACATATTGATAATCCTCTCTATACTTCTCTTGTAGTATAAATGTTGCTGCCTCTAATATAGAAGGTAGACAAGGTCCTAACACTACTATACAAGCAACAACAGGTCTGATTACAAGTTTCTTTAGACAATCATATGATAGTCATATTCTAGGTGATCCTGTACCAGTGGATTCAGATATCACAATCTCTGTATCATATATCACTGCATTACAAGCTGTTGTGAGCTGGAGTTTACTGTCTTCTAATAATAAAGAGCTACATCTACAATATCGACAACAAGGTAACTATTGTATATATAAGTTAAGAGTTTAATACATTATCAGGTCAAGATTGGTCTCATATGAGAGAGATAAACTTTACTTCTAATATATCTCAATATGTATACACTAATTTGTGTCCAGAGACTGTTTATGAAATACGATTGATCAGAATTGGAAATGATTATTGTCTAAAACATACCAGTCCAACTGTCAACTTTACTACTTTAGGTAATAAGTGGGTGTGGTTACATGTCATCACGTTGTTATCTTGTAGTATTAAAGATTGTAATAACTAGTTCAGTCAATGGACCTATTACAGCTGGTAATGGTGTAGTTCTGGTTTGTAATTTAGACACTGGAGGAGCTCCACCTACTTCTGTCATGTGGTCGTAAGTCATATATTATGATATATCATAATGACATCATTGATATATCTATTCAGACGTGACAATGGAGTACCCATTCCTCCTAATATTATATCTGGTAATGTACTTAACATCACAAATCCTCAAGTTGAAGACACTGCTAATTACACATGTTCATTTCAAAATGTCAGTTATACATTATCTCTTGTAGTTAATAAACAGTTAATAACAGGTATTATGTTATATATTATTATAGTAATAATAATGAAGATATCAATTTTATTATTAGCTATTCCTACTACTACTACTAGTACTACTACTATTCCTACTACTACTACTAGTACTACTACTATTCCTACTACTACTACTAGTACTAGTACTATTCCTACTACTACTACTAGTACTACTACTATTCCTACTACTACTACTAGTACTACTACTATTCCTACTACTACTACTAGTACTAGTACTATTCCTACTACTACTACTAGTACTAGTACTATTCCTACTACTACTAGTAGTACTATTACAACATTGATAGTATCAGTCGCAGTAGCTAGTGTGATCTCTTCCATAGTGACAACTGTTATAATATTTAGTATATTCTGTATTGTATACTTAAAACGAAAACAAAAAGGTAATAAATTATTAATATAATAATTTATATAATATTTTATATTTAGATAACATTATACCAACTTATGATTATCCTATAACATCTCCTGATATTGTTGTACAGTCTAATATATCATATGAACCAGTACTTACTACACAACATAATATATCATATACTACAGCAGCAGTGAATAGAAATGATGATGTGATGTATGAAGAATTACCTGGTGAACAACAACAACGACAAGACAATGATGATTATTATTAATTAACTATTAGTAAAATTAATTGATATATAATAATATAGAACATTAGTATTGTGTGTGAATATCTCTCAATATTAGCAGACATATAATTTATTGTAAACAATAGATTTATATAATTATATATATTACTTGACTTTTCAAAAATATTTAAAAATTTTTAATATAAATAACAACCAATAAATGACTTATTTAATATTATATTATTATCATTAGATGATATGAACTCCACAACTATAACATATTTCAATAAGCACTCCTCAGGAAATAATCATTTTTAATAGGTGTATTGAAATAGCATTCAATTGCTAACATTAATGGTTCTGTTGGACTAGAATATTTTGTACAGTAATCTATAGATCATAAGTGGTCAGTTACCCCCAAAACTTTAACTATTTGACTTTCACAAAATCTTCATTTTTATTTAAGTAGGTGTGATAAAACCATCTATTGTAAAAATATGTATGTTATATATTTGTTAAAGATTTGTACAAAATATTGTTATAAAGACCTAATGTGTTATATATATGTGTGTAATAAAGCAGTGTTCAATATACCATGACCATAAAATAAAGACCAGCTATTATTATCATAGTCAGGATTATATGTTCAATTAAATGATATTGTTTAAAATGTAATGATGTTTACTGAACATGATTATTGAAATAGAACAAAATTCTTTGAATTAATACATTACAATAAAGTTAGGTAGAGGATGAAATGTATGGACAAAATGCAACTATTCTCGGATATACACTTTGATGAGTACAATTGGTCATAATTACAGGGTATGTGTTTTGCTAATGAGATAGTCCCTAGTTATTAGCATTATGGAAATTAATTTGATCAGATAACAGGAGATGTTACAGAGAGAAATAGACAAGAGATAGTTTTAGATCAATCACAAAAGATGGTTTAGAGTAGCCAGTCTACATGGAATCTTATTAAGACCATTTTACTACTCATAGTTATGTCTGTAGAGTAGCCAGTCTACATGGAATCTTATTAAGACCATTTTACTACTCATAGTTATGTCTGTAGGTAACCTCAATATAATAATACTCCAATTATAACAAGTTATGTACACAGTATTATCATAACATTGTTAGTGAGAAGATGAAGTGTGTTATTTTCTTTATAACTCTGTCTATTGTATTAAGTAAGAGATGATCACTTTATTATTAGATGTCTCTAATATATTATTATAGTAGGTGGTGTAGATGGGCAACAATGTCCTCATAATAATATACAGTTCTTTTTTGATAATGACCCAGCACTTGCTGATCCATTAATCAATACTCTCTGTTTGAGATGTGGATTTAGTGGTGGAAATCCATTTCCTTCTGATATTGTATGGTCACTAAATGGGAATAATTTAACTAATGGTAGTATGAATGGACAAGTTCTTATTGATCCTGTTAATAAAAATACTTTAATAATACTAAATCCTGACAATATACTCAATATTAGTGACAATTTGAGATGTACTTCAGCATCAATACCAGGAGAACATACTATTACTATATCAATGTTTAGTAAGTCATTATATGATAGTCTCAGTAGACCAGTGAATATAATCATTGACACTGCACCATTAGGTAAGTAGATTGTGGCAACTTCTATATTAATTCTCTCTCTTCTTTCTCTCTTAGTTCCTACTACTCCTACTCTTAATAATGTTGTTGCAATAAACTCAACTGCTTTGAGAGTATCATGGACTGTAAGTGTACTATTCAATATATTATAACTTTACTGCCAGTAATTGTTATGAGCAATGTCCTGCATAATATAGTCCATGACATGAACTGAAATATGACAGCTGCAAATGATCATATGACCAATTAACCATACACACTTTATATATTACAGGATAATAGAGATTCATATACACAATCAATAGTACAGTCTTATACAGTGACATATGTTCCAGTAGATCAGTCACAGTTAATGTTATCTGTGATTGTATTAGCTCCACCCACTACTGTTAATATTGGTAATCTAATGAAGGGTAAATATTACAATGTGACTGTATATGCTAATAATAGTGTTGGAAGGAGTCCTGATAGTAACAATGTGATAACAAGAACTGATATTGATCGTAAGTTACTGTATTATATGTCCATTTACTAATTTATATGTCCATTTTGTTTACATTATTCATCCATTAAGTCATTATATGTATCCATTTGTCACATATTTACTTTCAATTTGTAAATATTATTGGAATTAATTAAATGTCAACAAAAATTGATATGATTAAAACACTAAATTTATGAGAACAACAATTGTTGAGTATATAAATATTATATTAATATAATTAATATAATACAATTTTTTTAAAATGAACTATATTGACAATAGAACAGGAACAATACATTAGTAACATTCTTTATTACATTCTTACTGTACTTATGTCCTTATATGGACATATTTGTCCATATATGGAAATATTGGTTTTAATTTTTTGATGGGTGGTAATTTATCTGTGTCAATACACGTTATATTTGTGGTTTGTAAGATGTCATTTCTAATTTATTTATCTTCTTTCTAGCTCCATCAGCTGTTAACATGTTCAGTCTTACTTCTTATCCTGTCTCTCTGTGTATGTCATGGCAACCACCTTCAGAAAATGGTGGACAGCATATATCAAGTTATCAAGTGTATGTACGAAATGATGATGTTATACCAACTGAAGACTATGTATTACATGGTAACTTAGGACCATCTGTTAAGTCTTATAAGATAGAACCACTTATGACCTCAACTACATACAGGTATTAAGTGCTGTGTTTATGAGAGCTATTGATGATCCTGTCTTTTTCTCTCTCTTGCAGTATAAGTGTTGCTGCCTCTAATATAGAAGGTGGACAAGGTCCTAACACTACTATACAAGCAACAACAGGTCTGATTACAAGTTTCGTTAGACAATCATAAGATTGTTATATTCTAGGTGATACTATATCAGTGGATTCAGATATCACAATCTCTGTATCAGATATCACTGCATTACAAGCTGTTGTGAGCTGGAGTTTGCAGTCTTCTAATAATAAAGAGCTAAATCGACAATATCGACAACAAGGTAACTATTGTATATAAAGTCAAGAGTTTATGTTTATTAGATCAAGATTTGACTACCATTCCTACAACTACTAGTACTACTACTACTAGTACTGCTTCTATTCCTACTACTACCAGTACTACTGCCTTTTCTACTAGTACTAGTACTACTGCTATTTCAACTATTATAAGTACTGCTTCTATTCCTACTACTACTAGCACTGCTGCCTTTTCTACTACTACTAGTACTACTGCTATTTCAACTATTATAAGTACTGCTTCTATTCCTACTACTACTAGTACTGCTGCCTTTTCTACTACTACTAGTACTACTGCTATTTCAACTATTATGAGTACTGCTTCTATTCCTACTACTACTAGTACTGCTGCCTTTTCTACTACTACTAGTACTACTGCTATTTCAACTATTATAAGTACTGCTTCTATTCCTACTACTGCTAGTACTGCTGCCTTTTCTACTACTACTAGTACTACTGCTATTCCAACTATTATAAGTACTGCTTCTATTCCTACTACTACTAGCACTGCTGCCTTTTCTACTAGTACTAGTACTGCTGCCTTTTCTACTAGTACTAGTACTACTGC
Source organism: Xestospongia bergquistia (assembly GCA_963965975.1). Classification (NCBI taxonomy): domain Eukaryota; kingdom Metazoa; phylum Porifera; class Demospongiae; order Haplosclerida; family Petrosiidae; genus Xestospongia; species Xestospongia bergquistia. Next base: position 260,117 of record OZ014412.1, read on the forward strand.
TATTCCAACTATTATAAGTACTGCTTCTATTCCTACTACTACCAGTACTACTGCCTTTTCTACTAGTACTAGTACTACTGCTATTTCAACTATTATAAGTACTGCTTCTATTCCTACTACTACTAGCACTGCTGCCTTTTCTACTACTACTAGTACTACTGCTATTTCAACTATTATAAGTACTGCTTCTATTCCTACTACTACTAGTACTGCTCCCTTTTCTACTACTACTAGTACTACTGCTATTTCAACTATTATGAGTACTGCTTCTATTCCTACTACTACTAGTACTGCTGCCTTTTCTACTACTACTAGTACTACTACTATTTCAACTATTATAAGTACTGCTTCTATTCCTACTACTACTAGTACTGCTGCCTTTTCTACTACTACTAGTACTACTGCTATTCCAACTATTATAAGTACTGCTTCTATTCCTACTACTACTAGCACTGCTGCCTTTTCTACTAGTACTAGTACTGCTGCCTTTTCTACTAGTACTAGTACTACTGCTATTCCAACTATTATAAGTACTGCTTCTATTCCTACTACTACTAGCGCTGCTGCCTTTTCTACTACTACTAGTACTACTGCTATTTCAACTATTATAAGTACTGCTTCTATTCCTACTACTACTAGCACTGCTGCCTTTTCTACTACTACTAGTACTACTGCTATTTCAACTATTATAAGTACTGCTTCTATTCCTACTACTACTAGTACTGCTGCCTTTTCTACTAGTACTAGTACTACTGCTATTCCAACTATTATAAGTACTGCTTCTATTCCTACTACTACTAGCGCTGCTGCCTTTTCTACTACTACTAGTACTACTGCTATTTCAACTATTATAAGTACTGCTTCTATTTCTACTACTACTAGTACTGCTGCCTTTTCTACTACTACTAGTACTACTGCTATTTCAACTATTATAAGTACTGCTTCTATTCCTACTACTACTAGTACTGCTGCCTTTTCTACTACTACTAGTACTACTGCTATTTCAACTATTATAAGTACTGCTTCTATTCCTACTACTACTAGCACTGCTGCCTTTTCTACTACTACTAGTACTACTGCTATTTCAACTATTATAAGTACTGCTTCTATTCCTACTACTACTAGCACTGCTGCCTTTTCTACTACTACTAGCACTGCTGCCTTTTCTACTAGTACTAGTACTACTGCTATTTCAACTATTATAAGTACTGCTTCTATTTCTACTACTACTAGCACTGCTGCCTTTTCTACTACTACTAGCACTGCTGCCTTTTCTACTAGTACTAGCACTACTGCTATTCCAACTATTATAAGTACTGCTTCTATTCCTACTACTACTAGCACTGCTGCCTTTTCTACTAGTACTAGTACTACTGCTATTCCAACTATTATAAGTACTGCTTCTATTCCTACTACTACTAGCACTGCTACCTTTTCTACTACTACTAGTACTACTGCTATTTCAACTATTATAAGTACTGCTTCTATTCCTACTACTACTAGTACTGCTGCCTTTTCTACTAGTACTAGTATTACTGCTATTTCAACTATTATAAGTACTGCTTCTATTCCTACTACTACTAGTACTGCTGCCTTTTCTACTAGTACTAGCACTACTGCTATTTCAACTATTATAAGTACTGCTTCTATTCCTACTACTACTAGTAATGCTGCCTTTTCTACTAGTACTAGTACTACTGCTATTTCTACTATTATAAGTACTGCTTCTATTCCTACTAGTACTAGCACTGCTGCCTTTTCTACTACTACTAGTACTACTGCTATTCCAACTATTATAAGTACTGCTTCTATTCCTACTACTACTAGTACTGCTGCCTTTTCTACTAGTACTAGTACTACTGCTATTTCAACTATTATAAGTACTGCTTCTATTCCTACTACTACTAGCACTGCTGCCTTTTCTACTACTACTAATACTACTACTATTTCAACTATTATAAGTACTGCTTCTATTTCTACTACTACTAGCACTGCTGCCTTTTCTACTACTACTAGTACTACGGCTATTCCAACTATTATAAGTACTGCTTCTATTTCTACTACTACTAGTACTGCTGCCTTTTCTACTACTACTAGTACTACTGCTATTCCAACTATTATAAGTACTGCTTCTATTTCTACTACTACTAGTACTGCTGCCTTTTCTACTAGTACTAGTACTACTGCTATTTCAACTATTATAAGTACTGCTTCTATTCCTACTACTACTAGCACTGCTGCCTTTTCTACTAGTACTAGTACTACTGCTATTTCAACTATTATAAGTACTGCTTCTATTTCTACTACTACTAGTACTGCTGCCTTTTCTACTAGTACTAGTACTACTGCTATTCCAACTATTATAAGTACTGCTTCTATTTCTACTACTACTAGTACTGCTGCCTTTTCTACTACTACTAGTACTACTGCTATTCCAACTATTATAAGTACTGCTTCTATTTCTACTACTACTAGCACTGCTGCCTTTTCTACTACTACTAGTACTACTACTATTTCAACTATTATAAGTACTGCTTCTATTTCTACTACTACTAGTACTGCTGCCTTTTCTACTAGTACTAGTACTACTGCTATTTCAACTATTATAAGTACTGCTTCTATTCCTACTACTACTAGCACTGCTGCCTTTTCTACTAGTACTAGTACTACTGCTATTTCAACTATTATAAGTACTGCTTCTATTTCTACTACTACTAGTACTGCTGCCTTTTCTACTAGTACTAGTACTACTGCTATTTCAACTATTATAAGTACTGCTTCTATTCCTACTACTACTAGCACTGCTGCCTTTTCTACTAGTACTAGTACTACTGCTATTTCAACTATTATAAGTACTGCTTCTATTTCTACTACTACTAGTACTGCTGCCTTTTCTACTAGTACTAGTACTACTGCTATTCCAACTATTATAAGTACTGCTTCTATTTCTACTACTACTAGTACTGCTGCCTTTTCTACTAGTACTAGTACTACTGCTATTCCAACTATTATAAGTACTGCTTCTATTCCTACTACTACTAGTACTGCTGCTATTCTCACTACTAGTAGTACTACTGCTATAACTACTACCAGTACTGCTAACATTACAACATTGATATTAGTATCAGTCATAGTAACTAGTGTGTTCTCTTCAATCTTTACAGCTGTTATATTATTCTGTATATTCTGTATTGTCTACTTAAAAAAGAAACAAAAAGGTAATAAATTTTAATATAATAGTTTATATTTTATTTTTTATATTTAGATAACAATCTACCATCTCCTGATATTATAGCACAGACTAATATATCATATGAACCAGTACTTACTACACAAGATAATATATCATACGAACCAGTACTTACTACACAACATAATATATCATATGAACCAGTACTTACTACGCAACATAATATATCATATGAACCAGTACTTACTACGCAACATAATATATCATATGAACCAGTACTTACTACGCAACATAATATATCATTTGAACCAGTACTTACTACAGCAGCAGTGAATAGAAATGATGATGTAATATACGAAGAATTACCTGGTGAACAAGACAATGATGATTATTATGAAAATTATGGTAGTAATTAACTATTAGTAAAATTAATTGATATATAATAACATAGAACATTAGTATTGTGTGTGTATATCTCCCATTATTAGTAGATATATAATTTGTTATAAATAATAGATTTATATAATTGTATATATTACTTGAATGTTCAAAAATATTTAGAAATTATTAATATAAATAACAACTAATAAATTATTTATTTAATATTATATTATTATTATTAAATGATATGAACCTCATATATAACTATCACAAATTTCAATAAACACTTCTCAGGAAATAATCATTTTTAATAGGTGTATTGAAATAATACTCACTAGCTAACATTAATAGTTCTATTGGACTAGATTGCTTTGTACAGTAATCTAGAGATCATAAGTGGTAATTGTTTGTGGTCAGTTAATTCCAAATTTAACTTTGACTTTCACAAAAATATATTTTTTATTTAAGTGGGTGTGATAAAACCATCTAGTGTAAAAATATATGTTTTATATTTGTTAAAGGTTTGTAGAAAATATTGTTATAAAGACCGAATGTGTTATGTGTGTGTAATAAAGCAGTGTTCAATATATCGTCATCAAATAAAGACCAGCTATTATCATCATAGTTAATAGAACAGATGACAAATGACCTATAATAAAAAAAATATATTTATATATTACATAATGTTATAATATTACCGGCACCTCCAGCTGATCCAGGAGTAGGAGTAGGAGTTGGACCTGGAGAGGTAAAGAAATCACAGTTAGTTAATAATTCTGATATTGTTGTATTAACTTACGAGGTATAGTAAAGGTATGTGATGTTAATGTAGTGTTACCAATAGCATTCTCAGCTATTACAGTGACAGTATAACTCTGTCCTGCAGTAAACTGATTTATATCAATTTCCAATGGAAATGATATAATTGTATAAGTAACGCTATTAACTGTTACATAAAATTGTTGAACTGGTTGTGGATTATTGTCAGTATATGTAGCAGATATTATAACTGATGTAGTAGTAATCTCAATTGATAGTTGAAATGATGGCAAATTGGGGAGAGCTATAATGGATACATAGATTAGTAATGGATGAATAGTTGGATATATACAAATATGAATAATGGACGAATGAATACATGAATGGACAGATGATATTATTAGTATTACCTCCCACTATCAGATTATAAACTAGTTGCTTTATAGCCACTAGATTAGTAGCAGTACAAGTATAGGATCCTTGATTATTAGTAGTAGCACTAGTAATAACAAAACTAGTACTAGTAATATCTATGTTATTAGCAGTATTGCTGGTATATGTTAAATTGAGGTGGATTATATTAGGATTAGCCATAGCTGCACAGTTCAGTGTGATATTATAACCAGATATTACTGATATATTGATAGTATCTTGACCAGCAACAAACTCTGGAGCATCTGATAGAAAAATAATGAAAACAAAAAAACTCTTGTCTGAATAAAAGTATATAACATTTAATAAATGATTGTTGTGTCTATGAACATTCCATATATGGTATAAATTATGCTAACTATATCAATTATTGTTTTTATTTGTAAGTGTAAATATTCTCATTATATTGTTCAATAATACTATATGTATTGTATCACTTACAATAGACATCTAAACTAATAGTGGCATTTCCACTACCTAGTTGGTCATCTACTGATATCAGATATTGTCCGCTATCTTGACGTGATATTGGATTAAATTTTAATGTATTCACTCCTAAAATAACACGAGGAGTTGATGTAATCTCAACATTATCTTTTGTCCAAGTAAAATTGGCAATTCTAGGAGCAGCATCTAATCCCAGTTCAATATAAGGACTGGTACCTTCCATTACAATATAACTAATACTGTCAGGATTGAATCGAGGAGGAACTGGAGAGAGAGATGGGGGGAGGAAGAGGGAGGGAGAGAGAGGGGGGAGGGAGAGAGAGAGGGGAGGGAGAGAGAAAGAAGGGGAGGAAGAGAGACAGAATGAAGTGATAATTCAACTGATAAAAACCACTTACAATCTACAATGATAGTGACAATATTAGACATTACAGCATTACTAAAACATTGTAAACTGGTCCCATTGTCCTCACGAGTTAGTCCAGTAAACTGATATTGACTACCACTCTTATCTTGACTGATCAATGTAATCCTATCAGTTGGTATAATAGTAAAATTACTATTAACTTGAAGAACTTGTCGTCCTGTTACACCAGAACATGTAAAAGTCACATCATTGTCCTCATCAACAGTAATTGTAGGAGAGGGAGAGAGAGACACTTGAGCTAAAGGAGAGAGAGTATGTTGAGTTACTTTAGAATACATAGTTCACACTTACCATGACATTGCTGTACCAGTAGAACATATAAAGATAACAAAATCACTGATAGTGGAAGAGAGCTGCCCATTGTTTGGCGTTTGCAAATAATTAATTATTCAAATTGACGTGGGTGTTGCTATGTATTAATTAACAGCAATTTAGAAAAAATAATTTTATGAGTTTGAATATGAAGCGTTATTATAAAATAGAAATTGTTAAGTAATGTTTACCATATTTATTATATATATATATATATATACATCATAGATAATATCTTCTATTCTGATTATCTATGTATAACAATTGATAATTAATTATTATTTATAGTCATCATTATTGTTGTCATTATCATTAATAGTTTCATAAAGACTGTTTGGTATGTCTTCAATACTCTCATAAATATGAGGTAGTTCTACTAAGCTAGTATATGCTGTATTCTCCGACAATGTAATTGACTCAGTAACGTTAGTAATATTGAGTTGTTGATTATTCCTTGATCCTAAAACAATATATAATAAGATATTGTCTTAATATTATCATACCTTTATTTCTTATACATTGAAAAATCACCACAACAATTAAGATACCAATAACAATTATTAAAAAGGTGCTACTAATAATAGCACTAATAACCACAGCACTTAGTCTTAATAATAGAACAGAGAACTACTAAACAATAATATATTAGATTTAGTAATAATTTGTTATAATGAGTATAACTGTAACAGATAATGGAATAATGAGGATATATTCTAGTCAATATACTATTTGATATAATACAGTTACTGAATATTTGTTACTATTAATGTACAGTTATTAAACATACCTAATCCTTCAGGTTCAGAATTTGTTACAATGGGTGTGGCTGATACTGGAACGTTAACTATCAGTGTGGTGCTAGATAGTTCTACAGTTATATCATCTAAAATAGTACTAGAGACTATTCCATCAAGACATTGTCCATTATTAAGTAAATTAGTACAGTTTCCACATCTTGTTGGACCCTGTATAGTGGACAGTATCATCATATCAAGTGTAATGAAATAAGACCATAACAAGTTAGGTATTGCTCTTAGTAACATATTAACTTACCTCTCCATAACATGATCCATTACAAGAGAAATGACACTGTTCACATGTACTATCATTAACATATAAATAACTAATAAGAGAGAGAGGTTACTACCAGTATTAGAGAAGTTTACACATTATGGAACTTACACTCCTAATGTATTAAAGTCATTACATGTTAGGACACACTGTCCTTGATAAATATAGTTCTTACAATAATCACATTGTCTATTATTAGGTCCCCAACACCATCCTTGTTCAATAGAACATTCATCATGACATGTTAGGTTAGCTAATACTAAAGAAAGAAACAGTTATCATTAAAATGTAATACTATGACAATATCTGTATATATAATATCAATTAAATAATTGTGATAAATCTTCTTACCACACTCTTCTTCAGGTCTCCTATAGTTATTATCTGATATACAGATATCTACAGAGCTGTCAGTGATATAGTTACTTAAATTCCCAATATAACATAATGATGGATTATTGATCAGTTGAATGCCTCCATTTTCAATTCTCTCCAGTGACGACAGGTCTAGACTCACTAAATCTGTCTCCTCAATCAATACTGTAAATTTCATTCTACCTTCAGTTCCATTACATGTAAAAGATAACACTTGAGATGGATCTGAGCCAATTATTTTCAAATTAGGGAGATATGAAAAATTTTGTCTGTCGAATAATTCAATTGTAAGTGAACCACGAATTTCTTGAATATCCTTAAGTCTCTCTAACTCAGATGGGCTATATAAAAAAAGATCACTCAAATTAAACTAGATATCAAAGCTGACTCATCATCTACTCCCACTTTTCCAATTCTCAATGATCCAGTAATGAGAGCACAACCAGTAAAGTCAACATCAGTGAAGGTAGAGCCTCCAGTACACTCTACAATTAAAACAAATTATACATAAAATAAAACATAAATCAATGATTATAGTAATAGAAACCTAATTAGGAAAGCAGAGCAATTAGTATGTATCTTAAATGAAGACACAGACTTGTAAATTATTCTAAATACATGTTCACCTTTTAGACATGGTCCATCACAGGTGACACATTGTTGAGTTCCATTAGCTGTAGTGACGGACATATAGTTTGTAGGACATGACTCTACACATCGATCTTCTAACTCAAAGAGATTATCTATCAATATATATGACAATGTGAGTATGAAATTGAAGTGAGGAACATTTACTTGGACAGCTTTGAACACATACAGGACCAGCTGTGAACTTAAAGTTTGGATTTGGTATAATCATATTAGAGCCACTGTCATATATATTGCGTGGAGGACACTGTTCACGACAAACTCCACCATCACGTACATTTTTACAAGCCTATCAATACAATAATTGTATGTACATTATTACTCTCTATTACTACTGACCTGACATTGATCATTGTTACCACCAGTACATCCTGCAGCACATTCAGAATGACAACATTGAATAGCCTGACCAATTTTATGACAACGATTATCACATGGACAATCAGATGTTACTAAAATAAAAATAATGATATTAACAGTAAAGCATGTCATGCTATCTGTGAAGTAAATATGATTCCTTGTAGATTGATATAGTAGTTTGTTAAAGTACAATAGCTCACTTGTTTGACAACATTCTGATGAGTCATTACACCAACAGTATCCAAAGGTACAACCAAGATCAATACACATAGGATAGTCTATAAATATAAGATTATTTTGTTATTACAATAGATAACATAACTTACCATTATTAGTACATCCAGTAGTCCTAATATAAACTGAAGTATTAGGAGATGAAGTTATATCTGTCCAACTAACATTTTGAACATTACACAATGAAGGTGTGTTAGATAGTCCTCTTAAGAATACACCACCTTGAGTAATCTCTCTTAACTGTGGCATATATAATGTACCAATATCAGAGTTAGCTACAATAAGTGAATACTCATTTGAGCTAACAGTAAATCTGGTATTTCCTCGTATTATCCTCAAATTAGGAAGAGAGAGTCTTGATATTGGAGATATACGTCGAAGATAAATGAAGCCACTAATCTCTCTAGTATAATACAGAAATGAAAAGTTACTATCTGGTATTGGTGTGTTGTCATAGAAACTAGATGGTATCTCAATGTGTATATTATGTTCAATGTAACGACAGCCACAAAATTGATCATAAGCATCTTGTAATATAGCAGCTGGAGAGTTACCACTAGCTCTCTCATTATTATTATGTCCAATACAAATATCATCTGTAGAATTAAATGAAACAGTTGAAATGTACTTTAATTTAAATGAAATAGTTGAGAATGGTATCATCACTGGTGAGGAGTAAATAACTTAATATTTTATTAATACATGTCATGTACAAAAACAAATGAGAGGATCTAGTCATATAATGTTAATAAGCCATAAAGAAAAAATTACAACAATATGTGTGTAATTAATGAACCAAAGTCATCATTGATTATATACTGGTCTTGTTTACAATGTATGTGTCCTAACATGTCAACATAAAAATGACTCTATTTTTTTAAAGTAATTATTTGATCATATAATTATAATAATGATATATTGTTAATGATTTGGTAAGTGATTAATTAATTAATTAAAATAATTATAATGATTATCAGTATATTGATCTCTTGTTATTGTAAATAGATTTTCATTATATAATGAATAAATACAGAGTATATATCATGTGATGGTCACTATATGGAATGTATAGAATGTATGTTTATGTCCAAAAAAACAATATTCTATAAAATATGAAATACATTTAAAAATCAATCAGTTATTGTGTGAGTTCAGTACTGACAAGGGAGTATATAGAGCTGGTATTGGAATTTTTAATTGTTATATCAACACTAATATAGTTGATATTTAATATATGATATTTATTGGATAAATATTTTCAATATAATATAGTGACTAGTCAAATTGTTATCTTAGCAGATAAAATGTTTACAAGGAAACTATAGATAATTTCCTAATTAAAATACATTTCAATTATATAATGCCATTAAAATAAGATGATTAGAAACCTATATATACTTAACTAGCTATATATTGTTTAATATATACACTTATATATTTACTAGATCTAAAAATAAATACTACTAATTTGTTATTATAGACAATAATACAGTTCATTATTACCTCCTTTATCTGGACAATTTGGAGGATCCAAAGCCACTGATATAGATACAAGAAGGAGTATATTAAAATAATAGAGAATTAGCCGCCAGGTCATGATGATTTACAAAAACAATGAACATGTAACAGAATTTACAAGTAATGTCATTACAAGTAATGTAATAACTTTGTCATACCATATATGATCATATTGATAATGTTATTTTCCATAAACCGGTAAATAATCATTTTTACTTGAAGTGTTATAAATAAAATTTTCCAGTATAAAAACAATGTAAGAGTGAAAGTAATAACAATTAAAATGTAACTCAATATAATTCAATAATATTTACAATCAACAGTCAAATAGCAAGGGACTCCACCTTCAATTACATCAATGTTCCTAATATTAACTGGATCAGAGTAATACATGCAATCATCATATGATTATATAAGGTTTTTGGCTCTTTTGCCAGATATTAAAAACACAATTACTATAATTGTAGTTAGTTATAGAAATTCATTCCATTGAAATTAATAAACATAAAAATCAATCTTAATGTTTTATATAACATTATTTAATATTATCATATACATCAGTATTATCTTGATTTATTGTCTCATAAACTGGAGGAGTAATCAATGACGATTGTTGTAAACTATTCTCATTATATTGTTCAATAATACTACATGTATTGTATCAATTACAATAGACATCTTGATAACAAACACTTACAATCTACAATGATAGTGACAATATTAGACATTATAGCATTATTAAAACATTGTAAACTGGTCCCATTGTCCTCACGAGTTAGTCCAGTAAACTGATATTGACTACCAATCTTATCTTGACTGATCAATGTGATTCCATCAGTTGGTATAATAGTAAAGTTACTATTAACTTGAAGAACTTGTGGTCCTGTTACACCAGAACATGTAAAAGTCACATCATTGTCCTCATCAACAGTAATTGTAAAAGAGGGTGAGAGAGACATTTGAGCTAAAGGAGAGAGAGGGAGAGAGTATGTTGAGTTACTTTAGTAGACATAGTTCGCATAACGCGTGAAACTCGGAGTAACAGCAACACAGCGAGAGCTCTGTTCTTTTGTCCTTTAATTCTGTTCTAACCCGCTCTGTCTAAACGACATCGAGCACTCTTCAACAGACTTAGATACTTCAGTATATATATATATATATGTATGTATGTATATATATATATATATATATGGATACATCATAGATAATACCTTCTACTCTGATTATCTATGTATAACAATTGATAATTAATGTTTATATGTAGTCATCATCATTGCTGTCATTATTATCATTAATAGTTTCATAAAGACTGTTTTGTCTATCTTCAATACTCTCATAAATATGAGGTAGTTTTGCTGAACTAGTATATGCTGTATTCTCTGACAATGTAATTGACTCAGTAATGTTAGTTATACCAGTAATATTGAGTTGTTGATTATTCCTTGATCCTAAAACAATATATTATATAATAAGATATTGTCTTAATATTATCTTACCTTTATTTCTTATACATTGTAAGATCACCACAACAATTAAGATACCAATAATAATTATTAAAAAGGTGCTACTAATAATAGCACTAATAACCACAGCACTTAGTCCTAATAATAGAACAGAGAACTACTAAACAATAATATATTAGATTTAGTAATAATTTGTTATAATGAGTATAATTGTAGCAGATAATGGAATAGTGAGGACATATTCTAGTCAATACTACTGTATATAATATAATTACTGAGGATTTGGTACAATTAATGTACTGTTCTTAAATATACCTAATCTTTCAGGTTCAGAATTTGTTACAGTGGGTGTGGCTGATACTGGAACAATTACTGTTGTGGTTCTAGGAATTCTTACAGTTATATCATCTGAAATAGTACTAGAGACTATTCCATCAAGACATTGTCCATTATTAAGTAAATTAGTACAGTTTCCACATCTTGTTGGACCCTGTATAGTGGACAGTATCATCATATCAAGTGTAATATTGTTTTAGTTTGTTATAGTTAGTTATTTTCTCTATTATAGTTATTGGGTGTGGTTTAATTAATGTAGTTAAAGTGTTGGGTAGTCAGTTACACTGTCCACTAAATAAAGCAAATGTTTATAAAATATACTAATAGATGGAGAAATTAATTGAATGAAAGTAATATAAAAATAAATGTATTACTAAAAGAAAGTCTTGAACAATAACTAGTTTGTACATTTGTCTAGATATTTTAATTTAGCATGCAATCTGGTTTCTAAATGTACCATATCACATTAGTTGAACAGTTTTATGTAAAGTTAGTTACAGTTAGTTTTGCTCTCTCATCAGATAATTTAGTTAGTAATATAGTTAGTTTTATCATCTGTTATAATAGTTATAGTTAGTTAACTATATTATAACTAGATTAAACTAAAAGGTTATAGTTTTAGTTATAATTAACTAAAACAATACTAATCAAGTGTAATGAAATAAGATCATGACAAGTTAGGTATTATTCTTAATAACATATTAACTTACCTCTCCATAACATGATCCATTACAAGAGAAATGACACTGTTCACATGTACTATCATTAACATATAAATAACTAATAATAGAGAGAGGTTACTACCAGTATTAGAGAAGTTTACACATTATGGAACTTACACTCCTAATGTATTAAAGTCATTACATGTTGGGACACACTGTCCTTGATAAATATAGTTCTTACAATAATCACATTGTCTATTATTAGGTCCCCAACACCATCCTTGTTCAGTAGAACATTCATCATGACATGTTAGGTTAGCTAATACTAAAGAAAGAAACAGTTATCATTAAAATGTAATACTATGACAATATCTGTATATATAATATATCAATTAAATAATTGTGATAAATCTTCTTACCACACTCTTCTTCAAGTCTCCTATAGTTATTATCTGATATACAGATATCTACAGAACTGTCAGTGATATAGTTACTTAAATTCCCAATATAACATAATGATGGATTATTGATCAGTTGAATGCCTCCATTTTCAATTCTCTCCAGTGATGACAAGTCTAGACTCACTAAATCTGTCTCCTCAATAAACACAGTATATTTCATTCTATCTCCAGTTCCATTACATGTAAAAGATAAAACTTGAGATTGATCTGAGCCAATTACTCTCAAATTAGAGAGATATGTAAAATTTTGTCGGCTGAAGAACTCAACTGTAAGTGAACCACGAATTTCTTGAATATTCTTAAGTCTCTCTAACTCAGATGGGCTGTGTAAAAGAAAGATCACTCAAATTAAATTAGATGTTGAAACTCACTCATCATCTACTCCCACTCTTCCAATTCTCAATGATCCAGTAATGAGAGTACAACAAGTAAAGTCAACATCAGTGAAGGTAGAGCCTCCAGTACATGCTATAATTAAAACAAATAAAATAAAACATAAATCAATGATTATAGTAATAGAAACTAATTAAGACATCAGAACAATTAGTATTTATTTTAAATGTGGACACAGACATGTAAATATTCTAAATAAATGTTCACCTTTTGGATGTGGTCCACCACAGTCAATACATCGTTGAGTTCCATTAGCTGTAGTCACAGACCTATAGTTTATAGGACATGACTCTACACAGTGATCTTCTAACTCAAACAGATTATCTATCAATATATATGACAATGTGAGTATGAAATTGAAGTCAGGAACATTTACTTGGACAGCTTTTAACACATACAGGACCAGCTGTGAACTTAAAATTTGGATTTGGTATAATCATATTAAGGGTACTGTCATATATATTGCGTGGAGGACACAGTTCACGACAAACTCCATCATCAAGTACATTTTTACAAGCCTATCAATACAATAATTGTATGTACATTATTACTCTCTACTACTGACGTGACATTGATCATTGTTACCACTAGTACATCCTGCAGCACATTCAGAATGACAACATTGAATAGCCTGACCAATTTTATGACAACGATTATCACAGGGACAATCAGATGTTACTAAATAAAAATAATGATATTAACAGTAAAGCATGTCATGATATCTGTGAAGTAAATATGATTCCTTGTAGATTGATATGGTAGTTTGTTAAAGTACAATAGCTCACTTGTTTGACAACATTCTGATGAGTCATTACACCAACAGTATCCAGAGGTACAACCAAGATCAATACACATAGGATAGTCTATAAAGATAAGATTATTTTGTTATTACAATAGATAACATAACTTACCATTATTAGTACATCCAGTAGTCCTAATATTAATTGAAGCATCAGGAAATGAAGTTATATCTGTCCAATTAACATTTTGAACATTACACAATGAAGGTGTGTTAGATAGTCCTCTTAAGAATACACCACCTTGAGTAATCTCTCTTAACTGTGGCATATATAATGTACCAATATCAGAGTTAGCTACAATAAGTGAATACTCATTTGAGCTAACAGTAAATCTGGTATTTCCTCGTATTATCCTCAAATTAGGAAGAGAGAGTCTTGATATTGGAGATATATATCGAAGATAAATGAAGCCACTAATTTCTCTAGTATAATATAGAAATGAGAAGTTACTATCTGGTATTGGTGTGTTGTCATAGAAACTAGATGGTATCTCAATGTGTAGATTATATTGAATGTAACGACAGCCACAAAATTGATCATAAGCATCTTGTAATATAGCAGCTGGAGAATTACCACTAGCTCTCTCATTATTATTATGTCCAATACAAATATCATCTGTAGAATTAAATGAAACAGTTGAAATGTACTTTAATTTAAATGAAGTAGTTGATAATTGTGTCATCACTGATATAATGTTAACTATACCACTGGCTTATGTCCCTATTATATAATGTTTACTGGTCTAGCATTCACTTTATATTTTAACAATGTCTTAATTATATAATTTTCTTATTCTAATTTTGTATAATTATATTACAATGGTCATGTTACAATATAATTAATGATGACTATCACTGAAGTAAATATGCTTTTGTTGTAATATCTTCTTTGTGGCTTTAATGGAATGTACACTACTAAACTAGTTTGTAAATTTTCATAATGTCTATATTCACTACATATACATACTATATATATTTGGTTCTAGTTTACAATGCATGTGCCCTAACATGTCAACATAAAAACTGATTTCTATTTTTAGAGAAATAATCTGACTATATAATTATAATAATGATATTGTTGATGATTTGGTAAGTGATAAATTAATTAATTAAAATATAAATATTATCAGTATATTGATCTGTTGTTATTATAAATAGACATTCATTATATAATGAATAAATACAGAGTATATATCATGTGATGGTCATTATATAGAATGTGTAGAATGTATGTTTATGTTTAATAAACTGTACAATATTCCATAAAATATGATATATATATATATATATATATATTAAAATCAATCAGTTATTGTGTTTGTTCAATACTGACAAGAAAATATATGTGTCGGGTTCTTGGAATTGTAATTGTTGTATCACCAGTACTAATATAGTTGATATTTAATGTATGTTTTTCATTAGATAAACATTCACAGTATATATAGTGACTAGTCAAATTGTTATTTTAACATATGATGTTTATTTAGAAACATACAATAGATGATTTGTTAATTAAAATATATTCCAACTATATATATATATATATATGTGACCCAATTTGCAAAAAGGGATCACTTTGTCAAACTTTTGTGGAATGGTTATGCATATATAGCAACTGTATCTATACAAAACTGAGATGATGAGATGTTTTAATTTAACAGTGGTTTGTTAACAAATCAGGTCACAAATGTTTTGACAGAAGTGGTCCCTTTTGCAAATCAGGTCACATATAGTCCTTAGAAAAGCTGATTAGAAACCTATATATATACTTAACTAGCTATATATTGTTTAATATATACTTATATATTTACTAGATCTAAAAATAAATACTAATAATTTGTTATTATAGATAATAATACAGTTCATTATTACCTCCTTTATCTGGACAATTTGGAGGATCCAAAGCCACTGATATAGATACAAGAAGAAATATACTAAAATAATAGAGAATTACCCGCCGAATCATGATGATTTACCGAAACAATAGACGAGTAACAAGCAACGTCATTCGTTTAAATATTTCATGCAATAACTTCGTTATACCATAGATGGTCATATTGATGATGCTATTTTTCCGTTACTAATGAATGATCACAATATTATGTCTCGAAATCCCAAGTTGAACACTCTTGTTTGTCCAAGTGGTTCATATATATATATATATATATATAGCACTTGTGAAAGATCAAATTCATTGTTAAAATTTAATATAGTAAAGTTAGTTTCATATGTTAATTTAAAACCTTATATGACATCACTAATAGTTGTGATTTTATTCACTACTAGTTCAACTGGAGATACTAACTCACAAGAAATATTATAATCAGTTGCACGATTGCATACGCTTATGAATCTTATTAACGATACTTGCGCAATATAATTAGGAATATCAGTGAACTGTAGAGAGGCTGTTTAAATATCAGAAAGCAACACTAGTAGTTATATTAATTTTATCATTATTTAATTTTATAGACACCACAAAGAAACAAAAAATCTCATATGCAGTAAGTTAAATTCTTTTAACCCACACAGTTAATTAAATGTTTACACTGATCAACTATGACTTTCAAATAGTTAAATAAAAAAACACTAAAAATGCAATGTAACTAACTTTAATGGATGCTTTGATACCCATATTTGTCCCACATGATCCTGTACATATACTCATTATTAACCAATTATGTAAATGGAAAATATTTGATGATACATTATCAACAGCACATATTCTAGAAAGGAGCATATCATATTAATTAATCCATTGAAAATAGACTTGGTGAGAAACTTGATGATTAATAATGTATTGAGTGAACAAAGATTGGAACAAGAGGTTTATGCAAAACCTTGGTCTTAGAGAAGAGGATATTATCATTATCATGTATTTTGTATTAACTTTGCCTTGTGTTGGTATAGTCAAAGTTTGCTCACACCTACTGGAATGTCACCCTCATTTAAAGTACAGGACTTATGAATTCTATAACCATTGCCTCATTTTTCTATCATTTGGTTGGAATTAAAAAATGGCCCAAGATGACATGTAATGAATTGATTTTAAAATATTTTATGATGTTAGCTATATTGGTCAATAACAATAGTCTTTTTTGGCAAATTTGCTAAGGTCTGAAAAACAAAAGAAATTCATTAATTTACATGTACATGTACTAGTAAAACAAACTGGACTACTGTTAATATATAGCAGTAAGTGTGTATATAACATGATGTTATAAATATATATAACAAAACTGAACTATGCATAACTGAGATGTACTAAATATGTATTGTTTTAAAATGAAAAATTTTACAATTCATATAACATCATTTGATATTATCATATACATCAGTATTATCTTGATTTATTGTCTCATAAACTGGAGGAGTAATCAGTGATGAATGTTGTTCGATTCTACTATATGATACATTCTCTGTTACTTGATTGATGAATATCATATGTGCCATTTTTGAACTGTATCATCACTGGATCTCTACTCTCTTTAGTACTGGACACTAATAGAACACACACACATACATACATACAGTGGTAATAGTTACTATTATATAGTACTGACCTTTACATATCAAGATTATTATAACAATTAAGATAACAACTATTAGTACTAGGAAGATAATAATACTAATAATAATACCAGCAATAACTACATCACTTAGTACTAGATATAAAAGAGACAGATATAATCAACAACACTAGTTGAGTGTTCCTTCCTCAGATATAACATATGCTGGACCATTGTTAGTACTAGGAACAGTTGTGAAGATAACTTGACCTGATGTTAGAGATAATACTATTAGAGCTAAAAGAATAACCATCTTCTGCACACAAAGAAGGCGTGGCTGCAAGTTTGAAGTTATGACTAATAATACATATAGACACAAGACTAATACTACAACTAGACATTTCATAGTTTAAACCTCCCCAGTTATTATGTTAAAAGAATTTATATATACTCATTAATATTATCATATACATCAGTACTATCTTGATTTATTGTCTCATAAACTGGAGGAGTAATCAGTGATGATTGTTGTTTCATTCTACTATATGATACATTCTCTGTTACTTCAATTGATGACTGATCATATGATCCTTTAGTTAGACCATATGCTTCATTTTTTACTGAAAAGAACTCTTTTATAACTGGACTACTCTCACCTCTATTCTCTTTAGTACTGGACACTAATAGAACACACACATACATACATACATACAGTGGTAATAGTTACTATTATATACTACTGACCTTTATATATCAAGATTATTATAACAATTAAGATAACAACTATTAGTACTAGGAAGATAATAATACTAATAATAATACCAGCAATAACTACATCACTTAGTACTAGATATAAAAGAGACAGATATAATCAACAACACTAATAATATATATAACTTACTACTAGGTCTACTATCTGTAGACTGGGGACTTCTTATAGTGGGTATGGCTGATATTGGAAGTACTCCTGTAGTAGTAGGAGTTGGTCCTATATTATTAATACATAAATTACAAGTACTTATTCAAATTATATTGACTTACTTGGTACAATCATAATAACTGAAAAGTTTCCTGATTGTTCTGATTTCCCATATATATTACTAGATATAACAATGAATTGATATCTTCCTGGACTTAGTTCTACTTAATAGTAGCATTTATACTAACTCCATTAAACTCTGATAATTGTGGTGTCACAGTCATCATAGTCTGATTAATACCCAGTACAATAATAATGTAATGGAAAGTAGAGACATCAGTTATACCAGAATACATTGTATAGATAGAAAGGATAGCTTGACCTGGATCATCTCCTGATACTGAACTAATAATAGGTTTAGATGGAATACCTACATTATATTATAATAACAATACTATAGTTGATATATACTACTTACCAGTTATAACATTAATAGTGTTACTTCTCATCATATCATTACCAATACTATTAGTAACAGTTACTATACAACTGTAGTTTGTACCAGCAGTTACTGGACCTACTGATATACTCTCTACAATACACTCATTCATTGAAGTACATAATAAAGTGTTAGTATGTTCACTAGAATTATCACTCTCTTCTAGTTCTTCACAAGATATACTGATGCTATTTAATGGAATACCTCCAGTATGTAGAAATGTCCACTTTACAGTCAGATTACCATTAACATTAGTTAATAGAACACTTTGTAGTTCAGGAACTAGACACACAATATAATAACTACATTATAACTGATCATTACTTACCTGTTGATGTAGTGTTAAAGATGACAACAGTACTAGAGTTACTAGCTAATGTTCCAAGTACATTATGAGTAGAATAAGTTCTCACTCTTACAGAATATTGTGTATTAGGATATAGACCAGTTATCATTACACTGTTAATAAAGGTAGGATCTGTACTATTAGTAGCAGTATAGTTTATCATTATAGTTGATAAACCATTAGTTAATGGATCTAATATCACACTAAATAGAGAGAGAGGTGATGTACCCAGTACAGCAGGATTACACCATGTTAGATTAACTGTAGTAGATCCTGGATCACCTATAATACTAACTTCTTGTGGTTGTGAGGGAGGATCTATAACAGAGAGAATATAACATGAACAAAAGAAGACTTTACTTACCAACAACTACTAGTTCAATGATATTACTAATAGACAAAGTAGTATTAACTATTGTGTTCTCTAATGTATTATTATAATGACCACCATCACTTAATAATACTGATGTAATCATAAGTTGACCCAATATATCACTATTAAATCTTCCATCTGATAATATAGATAATCCTCCATCTTTACTCCAACTAGATGACGGGATAGGATTACCACTAATATTAGTATATGATGTAATAATGACATCATTATTAGTGATAACATATACTGGTCCACTCTGTATTATACCTTCAGGACCATCTATAATAAACAGACAGTTCTCTTATATTATAATATGAGACATGTCTTACTTACATTGTACATCTAGTATGAAGTATCCTGTTGAGTTACCCCCTTCATTAGATGCTATCATACTATAATTACCAGACTGATAACGAGACACAGATGAGAAGGTAATATATGGATATACTGATATATTAGGATTAGTACTATCAGGACTAATGACCACTTTATTATAGAACCAAGTAAAGTGAGGTAATAGAGGATAACCTGTTGTGTTCTCAATATTAAATGAAAAGGTAGTGTTCTCTATCACAGACTGTGGAATACACACTTGATGAAGTATAGGAAGGTCTGAAGATATTAATAATGTATACGTTATAATGATGTAATGATGACATACTGATTAACTTTAAGTCAAATCTTGCTGCAATATCTCCTCCTGAACCACATCCAATTTGAGTATTATCAAATGTACTATAAAATTCTATGATAGTGAAATTAGTTCTAGAACTAGTAACAATGTTATCTTCAACAAAGAAGTTCTCAAATCCGACATTTACTGCTCCATTAAGTTGAAATGTAATGATAGTATTAGACATTCCAGGTCTAATGAGTGTCCATTGTGTTTGTCTTAAATTTCCATTTCTGGTCACTCTACAATAAAACTCAACATTAGAAGCATTTACTACAGCAGCTATCACAGGATTAGCACCATCACTACCTTTAGGAATAATTGTAGCATTTAAATCTTGTCCTAGAACATAACATAGTATTGTTAGTAATATAAAGACTCGGACAGACATCATATCAACAGCTATAGAGTTAATACTAGTCACTAGTAGAGACTCTAATAGCTGACAAATTTACAAATGGACAAGAAATAAATAATACTCTCACACTGTGTAAACTTTAATAAAATGTTAGCCAAACCCACTAGTTATAATATATATACACTACATAATTGAGAGCTAACTTATACCAATTCTGTGAGATATCTTTGTTATGATTTTAAAGAATATACTATTACAAATTTATTAAAAATAATTTGAAATACTTTGTATTTAGTTTTCAATTTATTTTCTATAAATATATGTTATTTAATACCATTAGTTATAATGTACATAGTAATACTTAGTATTGATACGTGTAATTGTAATATAATTGAATTAAAGATGATAACAGTACTAGAGTTACTAATGACAACTGTTAGTATAAGGAATAATTGTGTAAATCACTTGACATGATCTTATAGATACTGCTAACAGAACTGAACTATACGCAACTGAGATGTGACCAAATATTTATAGTTTTAAAATCAATAATACATACATCATATATACTTGTTAATATTATCATATACATCAGTATTATCTTGATTTATTGTCTCATAAACTGGAGGAGTAATCAGTGATGATTGTTGTTTCATTCTACTATATGATACATTCTCTGTTACTTCAATTGATGACTGATCATATGATCCTTTAGTTAGACCATATGCTTCATTTTTTACTGAAAAGAACTCTTTTATCACTGGACTACTCTCACCTCTACTCTCTTTAGTACTGGACACTAATAGAACACACACATACATACATACAGTGGTAATAGTTACTATTATATAGTACTGACCTTTATATATCAAGATTATTATAATGATTAAGATAACAACTATTAGTACTAGGAAGATAATAATACTAATAATAATACCAGCAATAACTACATCACTTAGTACTAGATATAAAAGAGACAGATATAATCAACAACACTAATAATATATATAACTTACTACTAAGTCTACTATCTGCAGACTGGAGGCTTGTTATAGGGGGTGTGGCTTGAGGTATTCCTGTAGTAGTAGGAGTTGGTCCTATATTATTAATACATAAATTACATGTAATTATTCAAATTACAGTCACTTACTTGGTACAATCATAATAACTGAAGAGTTTCCTGATTGTTCTGATTTCCCATATATATTACTAGATATAACAATGAATTGATATCTTCCTGGACTTAGTACTGCTTAATAGTAGCATTTATACTGACTCCATTAAACTCTGATAATTGTGGTGGCACAGTCATTATAGTCTGGTTAATACCCAGTACAATAATAATGACCACTTCATTATAGAACCAAGTAAAGTGAGGTAATAGAGGATAACCTGTTGTGTTCTCAATATTAAATGAAAAGGTAGTGTTCTCTATCACATACTGTGGAATAGAGAATTGATGAAGTATAGGAAGGTCTGAAGATATTAATATTGAATATTTTATAATGATGTAATGATGACATACTGATTAATTTCAAGTCAAATCTTGCTGCACCTGAACCACATCCAATTTGAGTATTATCAAATGTACTATAAAATTCTATGATAGTGAAATTAGTTCTAGAACTAGTAACAATGTTATCTTCAACAAAGAAGTTCTCAAATCCGACATTTCCTGCTCCATTAAGTTGAAATGTAATGATAGTATTAGACATTCCAGGTCTAATGAGTGTCCATTGTGTTTGTCTTAAATCTCCATTTCTGGTCACTCTACCATAAAACTCAACATTAGAATCATTTACTACAGCAGCTATCACAGGATTAGTACCATCACTACCTTTAGGAATAATTGTAGCATTTAAATCTTGTCCTAGAACATAAGATAGTATTGTTAACAATATAAAGACTAGAACAGACATCATATCAACAGATATAGAGTTAATACTGGTCAATAATGGAGTCTCTAATGACTGACATTCCTAAATGAGCAAATATATTGTCACAGTGTGTAAACTTTAACTAAATCCACTAGTTATAATATAAACAGTAGCTATCATAGTTTATAAACTCTTCATAATTAAGAATTAACTTGTACCACATCTGTGAGATATGATTGTAATGAAATTTAAAGAATGTACTACTACAAATTTATAACAATAATTTGAAATACTTTGTATTTAGTTTTCAATTTATTGTCTATAAATAATATTATGTTGTTTAAACACTGTATTTTACAAAAATTATATACACAACTAATGGTTGAATATTTATAGCTTTAAAATCAATACTACATACATCATATATAGTCATTAATATTATCATATACATCAGTACTATCTTGATTTATTGTCTCATAAACTGGAGGAGTAATCAGTGATGATTGTTGTTCCATTCTACTATATGATACATTCTCTGTTACTTCAATTGATGACTGATGAATACCATATGCATCATTTCTGAACTGTATCATCACTGGATCTCTACTCTCTTTAGTACTGGACACTAATAGAACACACACACACATACATACATACATACAGTGGTAATAGTTACTATTATATAGTACTGACTTTTATACATCAAGATTATTATAACAATTTAAGATAACAACTATTAGTATTAGGAAGATAATAATACTACTAATAATAATACAAGCAATAACTACATTATATTTTGAGAAAAACATGTCATTATTAATTTGTCTATTACATTAATGACATATTATCTACTGGACCATAACATGTACATATCATGACATACACATATTATGACATACCTTTATTTTTATAGAAGATATAGAAGATAATAAGTCCAATAAGAACAACAATAGCTATTATAATAATAATAGCAATAACAATACCAGCAATAGCTCCACCACTTAGTCCTAAATATAAGATAGAGATATATAATATACGATAATAGTAATAACTTACCACTAGGACTGCTCTCTGTAGGTGGACTTGTAGTAGGTGTGATTGATATTGGAATTGATATTGAAAATATTATTTTGGTAGTAGGTGTGGTTGATAGTCCTATAGTTGATGTGGTGATGATGGATGTAGTAGTAGTTTGAGTAGCTTATGTATTGAAATGTAATGTATATTATGTATTATGTACTATAGTGTACAAACCATTAAGGACCTTTATCTTATATATACACAAACACTATAATAACCTCTATACAATCACTACTATCAGGGTTACTATGATAACATCTCTAGTGGTTGTACATATTGTTTAATAAAGTAATAATATGAGTAGACTCACTTGGTTGGATAGTGATCTTTCCAGTAGAAATAGCATCAGATGTACCATATTGGTTTGTAGTTGTAATATTAAATGAGAATGATCCTCCATTAGTTAATACAATAGTAAGAGGTACTATAGTATTACTGATATACTTCATAAAAGAAAAGCTCTCACTTTCTACAATAGAGTTATCAGTTATATTAATAATAGTTACATTGAACTGGAAGGTACTATTGTCACCAGGTGAACGAGTACGAACCTCAAGAGTCACTTGACCAGGAGATGAAGTGTTTGATATGAACACAGGTAATGATGGTATACCTAGAGATGTTATCAGTAATTGAGGAATGATTAACAAATTAACTAACTCTACAGACACATATAGTCTGTGGTCAATCAGATGATATATTGAAATCAAACACTACATTATGACATAGTCATAATGAAGTTATGTAGTTATTTATTTTACAAAGTAAGTTCTAATGTCTATCATAGCATTGTTTGTTATAGATACATAAACTATCAATTACTACCATATACCATATATGGTAATATTACCTTCAGTAGATATAATATTAGAGATGTTCCTCATATCAGTACCATTACTATTGATAGCAGTAATACTACAGTAGTATCTCTCTCCAGCAAACACTGGACCTACACTAGTACTACCCATCAAATTATTATCAACACATCCAGTTAGATTAGAACATGATAACATATTATAAAGTTGATTTGAACTATCCTCTCCATCAATAACACAATACACCTCTACATCATTAATATCTTGACCTCCAGTATGACGAAATATCCATGATATATTAATATTACCATTAGATGGAATAACATTGACTGTTTGGAACATTGGAGCTAACAGATAACAGAGATATATCATATATACACATTGATATAACACAATTACCTCCTCTCATTGTTATAAAGGTAATTGGATTACTGGGTTCACTCTTTAATAGACCAATGGTGTCTCCCATGGCAACAGCTATCACAGTAACACTATATGTAGTACTGGGGATAATGCCCCTGATAATTAGTGTAGTATTAGTAGTATTTAAGATGACATCAGAGAGAGGAGGTGGTACCATGACAACATGATAATAACTAACAGTTGGAGTACCCAGTTCAATAGGAGGTGACCATGTTAGTTTGACACTTGTATCAGTGACATCCATTTCTCTCAAATTAAGAGGAGGACCAGGTATTACTGATAAGAGAGAGTATTATAATTTATGATAACAGTAATGATATTATCTATATACCTGCTATAATGAGTTGTACTGTTTGATAGAGACCTGATCCTATACCATTACTAACAATACAGGTATATGTACCATTATCTTCATTGGTAACATTAGTTATTGTAATCTGTCCATCTATTGATGTATTAAAATGATCACCAGGAGTTATGAGTGTATTATCTGGACCAGTCCAAGTCACATTAGGTACAGGATTACCCTCTATATCAGTAAATGCTATCAAAGTCACTGTATTACCAGATAGTACTAGTTGAGATCTTCCATCTCTTGTAGCAGTAGGAACATCTGTTAATATATACACAATACTTAAAAGTTTATTATATTATTAAATATTTACTTACATTGTATATCTAGTATAAAACTAGTGGTAGTTGATCCAGCATCATTACTAACAGTAAGTGTATAGTTACCAGACTGGTTATGTTGAACATTAGTAAGTGTTATAATGAAGTTAGTTATTATAATATCATTATTGCCATTAGATAGTAAGAGTTGACCCTCATGTGTCCACTGTGATGTGAGTAGAGGAGGGAATGGATTAGGAGCTCCTCCTATAGTTAGATTTACTGTAATATTATTACCCTCTATTACTGACTGTGTACTAACAGGAGTTAATAGAGATGGGAGAACTAAAATAAGCAGGCACAGGTAAACAAGGTGAAAATGATATCAATACTATACCTGGGAATCCCAAGTTGAATACTCTTATAGTTCCTGATCCACACTGCACTTGTGCAAGATTAAATTCACTTGTAAACTTTAGTATAGTGAAGTTAGTCTCATATGTTAAACTTTCCATATTGCCTGGTATGACATCTCCAGTAGCTGTGATTTTACCTACTAGGTCTGATGGAGTTGTTAGCTCACCAGTAGCATTATAATCAGTTGGTCTTTCAACACTATCATTTTGTCTTTTGACAAACCAACTAGTTTGTATTTGAAAATTATTTTGGATCACCTCACAATAAAGAGATACATTGAGTGTCCCTTCTTCAGCAAACACATAAGCCAGACCACTGTCAGTATTAGGAATAGTTGTGAAGATAAATTTGCTAGAGGCAATACTTGTTGTAAGAACAAACATAAAGAAACTTAGCAGCATTTTCAACAATGAATCTGAGGACTGTATTAGAAATCTAGAACCCTTCCCTTGATTTTGAGCCCCCGTTCAAAATTATTATTAATGTTAATTATAATAAATAACACACCTACCACGTAATTTCTATTTTTTAAAAAAACTTTATTTAATTGAAAATAGTAACGAAGACAGCCAACAGTGCTACAAAGAAGGTACTTGCTACAACATCAACTATATATAAGCGAAAAAGTTTAAATATTATCAATTTAATAAAACATTACTTACCTGTACCATCAGTTGGAGTTTCACTAGGCATGGAACCTGACAATAACATTTAATAATTATACTATACACTATGGACATACTCGATATAGGCAAAGAAATAGATGTAGTAGTCGTAGCAGTATAGGAAGCAGTGGGAATGGATGATATCACTATAATAAAATACAATTAATATGACACACACCTCATGTAATATAACTAACTTTCCACATTCAGAGTGCATCTAAGAGTAGCTATAGCCACAATACTATTAGCAGTACAGGTATATACTCCACTGTTACTAAGTACAGCATTTAATATTGTAATCATATTAGTACTGGAACTAAAAGCTACATTGGTACGATTATTAGCGTCAGTAGTAAATGACACATTAGCTTGTGGATTAGATTCCTGTATAGAACAGTCCAGTGTAATAGAACCACCTACAGCTACAGTCTTTGTATCATTAGACTGAGCAAATGTAGGCCCATCTACATAATAATAAAATAATTAGAAGTAATCATGTTTCCACTTACAATTATACTGATAATTGAAAGTTTTCATTATCTGATCCTTCAGAGTTAGTTGCTGTGACTGTATGTTCTCCATCATTACTATGTACCAGGTTAGATAAGATTAGAGTCACAGTACCTCCATTGATCTGTACATTAGGAGTGTTACTTAAACTAACACTGACATCACCAGTAACAATTTGTGGATTAGCATCAACTACAAAAGTGACAGTAGCTGACTGTTCTTCTAGTCCAGTACCATTAGTTATATATGCTGGAAATAATAGGTATGACTATAGAAATATATCAACACATATCAGTTTAGTAGTTATCATGACAACTTACAAAGAACATTCAATATCAGCGAACCAGCAGTATTTACACATGTAAAGACAATTCCATTATTTTCACGAGTAGCAAAAATAAAATTAAATACTCTTAATTGGTTTGGTGAGCCAAGGGGTGTTATGTCAATAACTTGTGGGTTGTTATTTGTTCCTTGATTGTTGATTAATAAATTGGGAACAGTTATATTACTTCCAGAGTCACATGTAATAGCGACATTCTCTCCAACACTAATAGTAGTGTTTTCAGGCACTGATGTGATTTGTCCTGAAGTAAAAAATCAAGACCAAGCCACATAAAACAATTCTCTATTACCTGCAGTAGGACTTGCTATACACAGCGTCACAACGACGATAATGAACATTTCATCTACTCAATCAATGACAGCTTTACTGATTGTTCTGATTTCCCATATATATTACTAGATATAACAATGAATTGATAACTTCCTGGACTTATTACTACTTCAATAGTAGCATTTATACTAACTCCATTAAACTCTGATAATTGTGGTCTCACAGTCATCATAGTCCGGTTAATACCCAGTACAATAATAATGTAATGGAAAGTAGAGACATCAGTTATACCAGAATACATTGTATAGATAGAAAGGATAGCTTGACCTGGATGATCTCCTGATACTGAACTAATAATAGGTTTAGATGGAATACCTACATTATATTATAATAACAATACTATAGTTGATATATATTACTTACCAGTTATAACATTAATAGTGTTACTTCTCATCATATCATTACCAATACTATTAGTAACAGTTACTATACAATTGTACTTTGTACCAGCAGTTACTGGACCTACTGATATACTCTCTACAATACACTCATTCATTGAAGTACATAATAAAGTGCTAGTAAGTTCACTAGAATTATCACTCTCTTCTAGTTCTTCACAAGATATACTGATGTTATTTAATGGTATACCTCCAGTATGTAGAAATGTCCACTTCACAGTCAGATTACCATAAACATTAGTTAATAGAACACTTTCTAGTTCAGGAACTACACACAATATAATAACTACATTATAA
This sequence comes from Xestospongia bergquistia, assembly GCA_963965975.1. Taxonomy (NCBI): domain Eukaryota; kingdom Metazoa; phylum Porifera; class Demospongiae; order Haplosclerida; family Petrosiidae; genus Xestospongia; species Xestospongia bergquistia. The sequence continues at coordinate 288,835 of OZ014412.1, forward strand.
CTGATCATTACTTACCTGTTGATGTAGTGTTAAAGATGATAACAGTACTAGAGTTACTAGTTAATAACAACTGTTAGTATAAGGAACAATTGTGTAGATCATTTGACATGATCTTATAGATACTGCTAACAGAACTGAACTGTACGCAACTGAGATGTGACCAAATATTTATAGTTTTTAAAATCAACAATACATACATCATATATAGTTATTAATATTATCATATACATCAGTATTATCTTGATTTATTGTCTCATAAACTGGAGGAGTAATCAGTGATGATTGTTGTTCCATTCTACTATATGATACATTCTCTGTTACTTCAATTGATGACTGATCATATGATCCTTTAAATAGACCATATGCTTCATTTTTTACTGAAAAGAACTATTTTATCACTGGACTACTCTCACCTCTACTCTTTTTAGTACTGGACACTAATAGAACACACACATACATACAGTGATAATAGTTACTATTATATAGTACTGACCTTTATATATCAAGATTATTATAACAATTATGATAACAACTATTAGTACTAGGAAGATAATAATACTAATAATAATACCAGCAATAACTACATCACTTAGTACTAAATATAAAAGAGACAGATATAATCAACAACACTAATAATATATATAACTTACTACTAGGTCTACTATCTGTAGACTGGGGACTTGTTATAGTGGGTGTGGCTGATATTGGAGGTACTCCTGCAGTAGTAGGAGTTGGTCCTACAGTTCACATAATATGTTAATAAATTCTACATTTAAAAGACACTCAGTTGGTTGGACAACTATCTCTCCAGTTGTCACAGTAACCTTAGAAGAACCATATTTGTTTGTAGTTGTAATATTAAATGAGAATGATCCTCCATTAGTTAATACAATAGTAAGAGGTACTATAGTATTACTGATATACTTCATAAAAGAAAAGCTCTCACTTCATACAATAGAGTTATCAGTTATATTAATAATAGTTACATTGAACTGGAAGGTACTATTGTCACCAGGTGAACGAGTACGAACCTCAAGAGTCACTTGACCAGGAGATGATATAGTTGATATTAGTTCAGGTATTGATGGTATACCTATTGTAAAATATTATATTAAAAATATTATGATTATGTAAATATTGAATATATATTGTAACAAATTTATAACTTACTTGTTTATATGTTAGTAATTATAATACTATAAATTAAGTTAGTTACACAAACTATCAATTACTACCATATACCATATATGGTAATATTACCTTCAGTAGATATAATATTAGAGATGTTCCTCATATCAGTACCATTACTATTGATAGCAGTAATACTACAGTAGTATCTCTCTCCAGCAAACACTGGACCTACACTAGTACTACCCATCAAATTATCATCAACACATCCAGTTAGATTAGAACATGATAACATATTATAAAGTTGATTTGAACTACCCTCTCCATCAATAACACAATACACCTCTATATCATCAATATCTTGACCTCCAGTATGACGAAATATCCATGATATATTAATATTACCATTAAATGGAATAACATTGACTGTTTGGAACATTGGAACTAACGGATAACAGAGATATATCATATATATACACATTGATATAACAGAATTACCTCCTCTCATTGTCATAAATGTAATTAGATCACTGGGTTCACTCTTTAATACACCAATGGTGTCTCCCATGGCAACAGCTATCACAGTAACATTATATGTAGTACTGGGGATAATGCCCCTGATAATTAGTGTAGTATTATTAGTATTTAAGATGACATCAGAGGGAGGAGGTGGTACCATGACAACACGATAATAACTAACAGTTGGAATACCCAGTTCAATAGGAAGTGACCATGTTAGTTTGACATTTGTATCAGTGACATCCATCTCTCTCACATTAAGAGGAGGACCAGGTATTACTGATAAAAGAGAGTATCATAATTTATGACAACAGTAATGATATTATCTATATACCTGCTATAATGAGTTGTACTGTTTGATATAGACCTGATCCTATACCATTACTAACAATACAGGTATATGTACCATTATCTTCATTGGTAACATTAGTTATTGTAATCTGTCCATCTATTGATGTATTAAAATGATCACCAGGAGTTATGAGTGTATTATCTGGACCAGTCCAAGTCACATTAGGTACAGGATTACCCTCTATATCAGTAAATGCTATCAAAGTCACTGTATTACCAAATAGTACTAGTTGAGATCTTCCATCTCTTGTAGCAGTAAGATCTGTTGATACACAACATTATAAAAAATTACATATTAAATATTTACTTACATTGTACATCTAGTATAAAACTAGTGGTAGTTGATCCAACATTATTACTAACAGTAAGTGTATAGTTACCAGACTGGTTACGTTGAACATTAGTAAGTGTTATAGTGAAGTTTGTTAGTATAATATCATTACTACCATTAGATAGTAGGGGTTGACCCTCATGTATCCACTGTGATTGTACAGGTGGGAATGGAGTAGGAGCTCCCCCTACAGTTAGGTTTACTGTAATATTATTACCCTCTATTACTATTTGAACACCAGCAGATGTTAACAGTGATGGATTAACTATATAAGTAGATATGTTTCATAAGTAAACATGATGTCAATTTATACCTGGGATCCCAAGTTAAATTCTCTTAATTGTGGTCCACACTTTATTTTTACAAGATCAAACTCATTGGTAAAGTTTAGTATAGTAAAGTTAGTCTCCAATGTTAGTGATGACCCTGATATGACATCTCCAATAGCTGTGATTTTACCCACTAGATCTGCTGGAGATATTAGCTCACCAGCAGAATTATAATCAGTTAGAATTGGTGAACTATCCGTTTGTCTTTTGACAAACCAACTAGTTTGTACTTGTATACTATTTTGAATCACCTCACAATAAAGAGATACATTGAGTGTACCTTCCTCAAATATAACATATGCTGGACCATTGTTAGTACTAGGAACAGTTGTGTAGATAACTTGACCTGATGTTAGAGATAATGCTATTAGAGCTAAAAGAATAACCATCTTCTGTACACAAAGAAGGCGTGGCTGCAAGTTTGAAGTTATGACTAATAATACGTATAGACACAAGACTAATACTACAACTAGACATTTCATAGTTTAAACCTCCCCAGTTATTACGTTAAAAGAATTTATATATAGTCATTAATATTATCATATACATCAGTACTATCTTGATTTATTGTCTCATAAACTGGAGGAGTAATCAGTGATGATTGTTGTTCCATTCTACTATATGATACATTCTCTGTTACTTCAATTGATGACTGATCAGTTGGTCCTTTAGTTAGACCATATGCTTCATTTTTTACTGAGAAGAACTCTTTTATCACTGGACTACTCTCACCTCTACTCTCTTTAGTACTGGACACTAATAGAACACACACACATACATACATACAGTGGTAATAGTTACTATTATATAGTACTGACCTTTATATATCAAGATTATTATAACAATTAAGATAACAACTATTAGTACTAGGAAGATAATAATACTAATAATAATACCAGCAATAACTACATCACTTAATACTAGATATAAAAGAGACAGATATAATCAACAACACTAATAATATATATAACTTATTACTAGGTCTACTATCTGTAGACTGGGGACTTGTTATAGTGGGTGTGGCTGATACTGGGGGTATTCCTGTAGTAATAGGAGTTGGTCCTATATTATTAATACATAAATTACAAGTACTTATTGAAATTACAGTCACTTACTTGGTACAATCATAATAACTGAAGAATTTCCTGATTGTTCTGAATTCCCATATATATTACTAGATATAATAATGAATTGATATCTTCCTGGACTTAGTTCTACTTCAATAGTAGCATTTATACTAACTCCATTAAACTCTGATAATTGTAGTGTCACAATCATCATAGTCTGATTAATACCCAGTACAATAATAATGTAATGGAAAGTAGAGACATCAGTTATACCAGAATACATTGTATAGATAGAAAGGATAGCTTGACCTGGATCATCTCCTGATACTGAACTAATAATAGGTTTAGATGGTATACCTACATTATATTATAATAACAATACTATAGTTGATATATACTACTTACCAGTTATAACATTAATAGTGTTACTTCTCATCATATCATTACCAATACTATTAGTAACAGTTACTATACAACTGTACTTTGTACCAGCAGTTACTGGACCTACTGATATACTCTCTACAATACATTCATTCATTGAAGTACATAATAACGTGTTAGTAAGTTCACTAGAATTATCACTCTCTTCTAGTTCTTCACAAGATATACTGATGTTATTTAATGGAATACCTCCAGTATGTAGAAATGTCCACTTTACAGTCAGATTACCATTAACATTAGTTAATAGAACACTTTGTAATTCAGGAACTAGACACACAATATAATAACTACATTATAACTGATCATTACTTACCTGTTGATGTAGAGCTAAAGATGATAACAGTACTAGAGTTACTAGCTAATGTTCCAAGTACATTGTGAGTAGAATAAGCTCTTACTCTTATAGAATACTGTATATTAGGATATAGACCAGTTATCATTACACTGTTAATAAAGGTAGGATCTGTACTATTAGTAGCAGTATAGTTTATCATTATAGTTGATAAACCATTAGTTAATGGTTCTAACATCACTCTAAATAGAGAGAGAGGTGATGTACCCAGTACAGCAGGATTACGCCATGTTAGATTAACTGTAGTAGATCCTGGATCACCTATAATACTAACTTCTCGTGGTTGTGAGGGAGGATCTATAACAGAGAGAATACAACATGAACAAAAGAAGACTTTACTTACCAACAACTACTAGTTCAATGATATTACTAATAGACAAAGTAGTATTAACTACTGTGTTCTCTAATGTATTATTATAATGACCACCATCACTTAATAATACTGATGTAATCATAAGTTGACCCAATATATCACTATTAAATCTTCCATCTGATAATATAGATAATCCTCCATCTTTACTCCAACTAGATGATGGGATGGGATTACCACTAATATTAGTATATGATGTAATAATGACATCATTATTAGTGATAACATATACTGGTCCACTCTGTATCATACCTTCAGGACCATCTATAATAAACAGACAGTTCTATTATATTATAATATGAGACGTGTCTTACTTACATTGTACATCTAGTATGAAGTATCCTGTTGAGTTACCCCCTTCATTAGATGCTATCATACTATAATTACCAGACTGATAACGAGACACAGATGAGAAGGTAATATAGGGGTATACTGATATATTAGGATTAGTACTATCAGGACTAATGACCACTTTATTATAAAACCAAGTAAAGTGAGGTAATAGAGGATAACCTGTTGTGTTCTCAATATTAAATGAAAAGGTAGTGTTCTCTGTCACATACTGTGAGATAGACACTTGATGAAGTATAGGAAGTTCTGAAGATATTAATAATGTATTCATTATAATGATGTAATGATGACATACTGATTAACTTTAAGTCAAATCTTGCTGCAATATCTCCTCCTGAACCACATCCAATTTGAGTATTATCAAATGTACTATAAAATTCTATGATAGTGAAATTAGTTCTAGAACTAGTAACAATGTTATCTTCAACAAAGAAGTTCTCAAATCCGACATTTCCTCCTCCATTAAGTTGAAATGTAATGATAGTATTAGACATTCCAGGTCTAATGAGTGTCCATTGTGTTTGTCTTAAATCTCCATTTCTGGTCACTCTACAATAAAACTCAACATTAGAAGCATTTACTACAGCAGCTATCACAGGATTAGCACCATCACTACCTTTAGGAATAATTGTAGCATTTAAATCTTGTCCTAGAACATAACATAGTATTGTTAGTAATATAAAGACTCGGACAGACATCATATCAACAGATATAGAGTTAATACTAGTCACTAGTAGAGACTCTAATAGCTGACAAATTTACAAATGGACAAGAAATAAATAATACTCTCACACTGTGTAAACTTTAATAAAATGTTAGCCAAACCCACTAGTTATAATATATATACACTACATAATTGAGAGCTAACTTATACCAATTCTGTGAGATATCTTTGTTATGATTTTAAAGAATATACTATTACAAATTTATTAAAAATAATTTGAAATACTTTGTATTTAGTTTTCAATTTATTTTCTATAAATATATGCTGTTTAATATCATTAGTTATAATGTACATAGTAATACTTAGTATTGATACGTGTAATTGTAATAAAATTGAATTAAAGATGATAACAGTACTAGAGTTACTAATGACAACTGTTAGTATAAGGAACAATTGTGTAAATCACTTGACATGATCTTATAGATACTGCTAACAGAACTGAACTATACGCAACTGAGATGTGACCAATTATTCATAGTTTTAAAATCAATACTACATACATTATATATAGTCATTAATATTATCATATACATCAGTATTATCTTGATTTATTGTCTCATAAACTGGAGGAGTAATCAGTGATGATTGTTGTTCCATTCTACTATATGATACATTCTCGGTTACTTCAATTGATGACTGATCATATGATCCTTTAGTTAGACCATATGCTTCATTTTTTACTGAAAAGAACTCTTTTATCACTGGACTACTCTCACCTCTACTCTCTTTAGTACTGGACACTAATAGAACACACACATACATACATACAGTGGTAATAGTTACTATTATATAGTACTGACCTTTATATATCAAGATTATTATAATGATTAAGATAACAACTATTAGTACTAGGAAGATAATAATACTAATAATAATACCAGCAATAACTACATCACTTAGTACTAGATATAAAAGAGACAGATATAATCAACAACACTAATAATATATATAACTTACTACTATCTGTAGACTGGGGACTTTTTATAGTGGGTGTGGCTGATATTGGAGGTACTCCTGCAGTAGTAGGAGTTGGTTCTACTGTTGACATAATATGTTAATTAATTGTACACAGAAATGGTACTCACTTGGTTCAATAATGATCTCTTCAGTAGAAATAACCTCAGATGTACCATATTTGTTTGAAGTGGTAATATTAAATGAGAATGATCCTCCATTAGTTAATACAATTGTAAGAGGTACTATAGTATTACTGATATACTTCATAAAAGAAAAGCTCTCACTTTGTACAATAGAGTTATCAGTTATATTAATAATAGTTACATTGAACTGGAAGGTACTATTGTCACCAGGTGAACGAGTACGAACCTCAAGAGTCACTTGACCAGGAGATGATATAGTTGATATTAGTTCAGGTATTGATGGTATACCTATTGTATAATATAATATTAATAATATTATGATTATGTAAATATTGAATATATATTGTTTTAACTAACAAATTTATAACTTACTTGTTTATATGTTAGTAATTATAATACTATAAATTAAGTTAGTTACACAAACTATCAATTACTACCATATACCATATATGGTAATATTACCTTCAGTAGATATAATATTAGAGATGTTCCTCATATCAGTACCATTACTATTGATAGCAGTAATACTACAGTAGTATCTCTCTCCAGCAAACACTGGACCTACTAGTACTACCCATCAAATTATCATCAACACATCCAGTTAGATTAGAACATGATAACATATTATAAAGTTGATTTGAACTACCCTCTCCATCAATAACACAATACACCTCTATATCATCAATATCTTGACCTCCAGTATGACAAAATATCCATGATATATTAATATTACCATTACATGGAATAACATTGACTGTTTGGAACATTGGAGCTAACAGATAACAGAGATATATCATATATAGACATTGATATAACACAATTACCTCCTCTCATTGTCATAAAGGTAATTAGATCACTGGGTTCACTCTTTAATATGCCAATGGTGTCTCCCATGGCAACAGCTATCACAGTAACATTATATGTAGTACTGGGGATAATACCCCTAATAATTAGTGTAGTATTAGTAGTATTTAAGATGACATCAGAGAGAGGAGGTGGTACCATGACAACATGATAATAACTAACATTTGGAATACCCAGTTCAATAGGAGGTGACCATGTTAGTTTGACACTTGTATCAGTGACATCCATCTCTCTCACATTAAGAGGAGGACCAGGTATTACTGATAAGAGAGAGTATCATAATTTATGACAACAGTAATGATATTATCTATATACCTGCTATAATGAGTTGTATTGTGTGATATAGACCTGATCCTATACCATTACTAACAATACAGGTATATGTACCATTATCTTCATTGGTAACATTAGTTATTGTAATCTGTCCATCTACTGATGTATTAAAATGATCACCAGGAGTTATGAGTGTATTATCTGGACCAGTCCAAGTCACATTAGGTACAGGATTACCCTCTATATCAGTAAATGCTATCAAAGTCACTGTATTACCAGATAGTACTAGTTGAGATCTTCCATCTCTTGTAGCAGTAAGATCTGTTGATACACAACTTTATAAAAAATTACATATTAAATATTTACTTACATTGTACATCTAGTATAAAACTAGTGGTAGTTGATCCAACATTATTACTAACAGTAAGTGTATAGTTACCAGACTGGTTACGTTGAACATTAGTAAGTGTTATAGTGAAGTTTGTTAGTATAATATCATTACTACCATTAGATAGTAGGGGTTGACCCTCATGTATCCACTGTGATTGTACAGGTGGGAATGGAGTAGGAGCTCCCCCTACAGTTAGGTTTACTGTAATATTATTACCCTCTATTACTATTTGAACACCAGCAGATGTTAACAGTGATGGACTAACTATATAAGTAGATATGTTTCATAAGTAAACATGATGTCAATTTATACCTGGGAATCCCAAGTTAAATTCTCTTAATTGTGGTCCACACTTTATTTTTACAAGATCAAACTCATTGGTAAAGTTTAGTATAGTAAAGTTAGTCTCCAATGTTAGTGATGACCCTGATATGACATCTCCAATAGCTGTGATTTTACCCACTAGATCTGCTGGAGATATTAGCTCACCAGCAGAATTATAATCAGTTAGAATTGGTGAACTATCCGTTTGTCTTTTGACAAACCAACTAGTTTGTACTTGTATACTATTTTGAATCACCTCACAATAAAGAGATACATTGAGTGTACCTTCCTCAAATATAACATATGCTGGACCATTGTTAGTACTAGGAACAGTTGTGTAGATAACTTGACCTGATGTTAGAGATAATGCTATTAGAGCTAAAAGAATAACCATCTTCTGCACACAAAGAAGGCGTGGCTGCAAGTTTGAAGTTATGACTAATAATACATATAGACACAAGACTAATACTACAACTAGACATTTCATAGTTTAAACCTCCCCAGTTATTATGTTAAAAGAATTTATATATAGTCATTAATATTATCATATACATCAGTACTATCTTGATTTATTGTCTCATAAACTGGAGGAGTAATCAGTGATGATTGTTGTTCCATTCTACTATATGATACATTCTCTGTTACTTCAATTGATGACTGATCATATGATCCTTTAGTTAGACCATATGCTTCATTTTTTACTGAGAAGAACTCTTTTATCACTGGACTACTCTCACCTCTACTCTCTTTGGTACTGGACACTAATAGAACACACACACACATACATAAAGTGGTAATAGTTACTATTATATAGTACTGACCTTTATATATCAAGATTATTATAAAAATTAAGATAACAACTATTAGTATTAGGAAGATAATAATACTAATAATAATACCAGCAATAACTACATCACTTAGTACTAGATATAAAAGAGACAGATATAATCAACAACACTAATAATATATATAACTTACTACTAGGACTACTATCTGTAGACTGGGGACTTCTTATAGTGGGTGTGGCTGATATTGGAGGTAGTCCTGTAGTAGTAGGAGTTGGTCCTATATTATTAATACATAAATTACATGTAATTATTGAAATTACAGTCACTTACTTGGTACAATCATAATAACTGAAGAGTTTCTTGATTGTTCTGATTTCCCATATATATTACTAGATATAACAATGAATTGATATCTTCCTGGACTTAGTTCTACTTCAATAGTAGTATTTATACTAACTCCATTAAACTCTGATAATTGTGGTCTCACAGTCATCATAGTCCGGTTAATACCCAGTACAATAATAATGTAATGGAAAGTAGAGACATCAGTTATACCAGAATACATTGTATAGATAGAAAGGATAGCTTGACCTGGATGATCTCCTGATACTGAACTAATAATAGGTTTAGATGGTATACCTACATTATATTATAATAACAATACTATAGTTGATATATACTACTTACCAGTTATAACATTAATAGTGTTACTTCTCATCATATCATTACCAATACTATTAGTAACAGTTACTATACAACTGTACTTTGTACCAGCAGTTACTGGACCTACTGATATACTCTCTACAATACATTCACTCATTGAAGTACATAATAAAGTGCTAGTAAGTTCACTAGAATTATCACTCTCTTCTAGTTCTTCACAAGATATACTGATGTTATTTAATGGAATACCTCCAGTATGTAGAAATGTCCACATTACAGTCAGATTACCATTAACATTAGTTAATAGAACACTTTGTAGTTCAGGAACTAGACACACAATATAATAACTACATTATAACTGATCATTACTTACCTGTTGATGTAGTGTTAAAGATGATAACAGTACTAGAGTTACTAGTTAATAACAACTGTTAGTATAAGGAACAATTGTGTAGGTAACTTGAAATGATGTTATAGATAATGCTAACAGAACTGAAATATACACAACTGAGGTGTGACCAAATATTTATAGTTTTTAAAATCAACAATACATACATCATATATACTCATTAATATTATCATATACATCAGTACTTTCTTGATTTATTGTCTCATAAACTGGAGGAGTAATCAATGATGATTGTTGTTCCATTCTACTATATGATACATTCTCTGTTACTTCAATTGATGACTGATCAGTTGATCCTTTAGTTAGACCATATGCTTCATTTTTTACTGAGAAGAACTCTTTTATCACTGGACTACTCTCACCTCTACTCTCTTTAGTACTGGATACTAATAGAACACACACATACATACATACATACATACAGTGGTAATAGTTACTATTATATAGTACTGACCTTTATATATCAAGATTATTACAACAATTAAAATTAATGTATTATATCATGCAAAATAGTCTTGCGCGCTGTTACAAATTTATACCTACTAAACTTTCTCATTAGTACTAGTTATGTGATCCTAAACTCATTTCTTATTTATTATCTATTTCTCTGTCCCTTGCTCAGCTTGCATCATTATAGCGTTTGAATTGACAATAATGCAGATAGTTAGTGTATAATGAAAATATAGTGAGCCTACTTGTCTCCATACCACTACATCCCGTCTACAAATTAAAAAAAATTAGATAAAGTGTTAAAGTCCAATACCTTCTGAAACATGTGCAGATTGAGCACAATTCAGTTCTCTTTGTTTCTTTCTTCTCTTAGAATCTCGAACAGCAGCTAAAGATAATTTCTGCTTCCTTGAATTAGTTGGAGGAAGCTTACCAGGTGGCTGGAGTGGTTTGGTAGATGATTGAAGATTACATTTAATTGATGACTGGAGACAAGATTTGGAAGGCTGGAGTACTTCGGATTTTGTTAACTGCAGAGAAGGTCTGATTGATGACTGAAGAGTCGATTTGGTAGATGGCTGGGAAGAAGGTTTGTTAAGCTGGAGTAGTTCTGGTCTGGTTGACTGTGGAGAATATTTGGTTGATGACTGAAATGAGTTATCATGGCACTGACAAAGTTGATGCTTTATTGGTGATGGAGGAACAATGTCAATTGGAAAGAAGAAAGGTTGAAAACCTCCTTCATAGAGAGAGGAGCTATAGAATAAATTATGACATGACATGGGTGTACAATCGAGAAAAGCATCATCCATTCCTAAATCATGATCATCATTGTTTAAGGAGACAGAAGACAACTTAGAACCTTTTAGACTTCTTCCTGATCACACGTTTTCTGCTTTCTGTGCAATTTGGATACCTTCCTATGGTAATATATGTGTAAACTTGTCCAACGAGCTCGTTCTTTATCAGCATATTAAACGTGTTAAAACGTGTTGTCATGCGCAGACTGTAGCGGACTAATTTTTTTATCCCCGGACCAAAAATTTTATGTCACTGGGTCATTTTTTATGATATCAGTATATCCATATATTTTATGATATCAGTATATCCATATATTACCTTCTCATCAATGTCTCGTTCTCAATCCTGGTAATTATAGTATGATAGCATCTAATGAAGGGGGTAACTCAACAGGATACTTCATACTAGATATACAATGTAAGTAAATATTTAATAATATAATAAACTTTTAAGTATTATGTATATATTAACAGATGTTCCTACTGCTACAAGAGATGGAAGATCTCAACTAGTACTATCTGGTAATACAGTGACTTTGATAGCATTTACTGATATAGAGGGTAATCCTGTACCTAATGTGACTTGGACTGGTCCAGATAATACACTCATAACTCCTGGTGATCATTTTAATACATCAATAGATGGACAGATTACAATAACTAATGTTACCAATGAAGATAATGGTACATATACCTGTATTGTTAGTAATGGTATAGGATCAGGTCTATATCAAACAGTACAACTCATTATAGCAGGTATATAGATAATATCATTACTGTTGTCATAAATTATGATACTTTCTCTTATCAGTAATACCTGGTCCTACTCTTAATGTGAGAGAGATGGATGTCACTGATACAAGTGTCAAACTAACATGGTCACCTCCTATTGAACTGGGTACTCCAACTGTTAGTTATTATCATGTTGTCATGGTACCACCTCCTCTCTCTGATGTCATCTTAAATACTACTAATACTACACTAATTATCAGGGGCATTATCCCCAGTACTACATATAATGTTACTGTGATAGTTGTTGCCATGGGAGACATCATTGGTCTATTAGTGAGTCAACCCAGTGATCTACTCAGATTTACAACAATGAGAGGAGGTAATTGTATTATATTGAACATTTACTTGGACAGCTTTTAACACATACAAGACCAGCTGTGAACTTAAAATTTGGATTTCGTATAATCATATTAGACCCACTGTCATATATATTGCGTGGAGGACACTGTTCATGACAAACTCCACCATCACATACATTTTTACAAGCCTATCAAAACAATAATTGTATGTACATTATTACTCTCTATTACTGACCTGACATTGATCTGTGTTACCATCCTGCAGCACATTCAGAATGACAACGCTGAATAGCCTGACCAATTTTATGACAACAATTATCACATGGACAATCAGATGTTACTAAATAAAAATAATGATATTAACAGTAAAGCATGTCATGCTATCTGTGAAGTAAATATGATTCCTTGTAGATTGATATGGCAGTTTGTTAAAGTCCAAGAGCTCACATGTTTGACAACATTCTGATGAGTCATTACACCAACAGTAGCCAGAGGAACAACCAAGATTACTACACATAGGATAGTCTGTAAATATAAGATTATTTTGTTATTACAATAGATAACATAACTTACCATCATTAGTACATCCAGTAGTTCTAATATAAACTGAAGCATCAGGAGATGAAGTTATATCTGTCCAATTAACATTTTGAACATTACATAATGAAGGTGTGTTAGATAGTCCTCTTAAGAATACACCACCTTGAGTAATCTCTCTTAACTGTGGCATATATAATGTACCAATATCAGAGTTAGCTACAATAAGTGAATACTCATTTGAGCTAACAGTAAATCTGGTATTTCCTCGTATTATCCTCAAATTAGGAAGAGAGAGTCTTGATATTGGAGATATATATCGAAGATACATGAAGCCGCTAATCTCTCTAGTATAATACAGAAATGAGAAGTTACTATCTGGTATTGGTGTGTTGTTATAGAAACTAGATGGTATCTCAATGTGTATATTATGTTGAATATAACGACAGCCACAAAATTGATCATAAGCATCTTGTAATATAGCAGCTGCAGTATTACCACCAGCTCTCTCATTATTATTATGTCCAATACAAATATCATCTGTAGAATTAAATGAAACAGTTGAAATGTACTTTAATTTAAATGAAGTAGTTGAGAATGGTATCATCACTGGTGAGGAGTAAATAACTTAATATTTTATTAATACATGTCATGTAGAAAAACAAATGAGAGGCTCTAATCATATAATGTTAACTTTCAATGACCCTATCATGTCTATTCATGTCAGCATAAAAATGACTTCATTTTTTATGCTGACATGAATGGATACATTAAACTAGTACCATTATATATACAGTATGTACATGTAGTAGTAAATAAGCCATAAAGAAAAAATTACAACAATATGTGTGTAATTAATGAACCAAAGTCATCATTGATTATATACTGGTCTTGTTTACAATGTATGTGTCCTAATATGTCAACATAAAAATGACTGCTATTTTTTAAAGAAATAATTTGACCATATAATTATAATAATGATATTGTTAATGATTTGTTACGTGATAAATTAAGTAAAATATAATGATTAACAGTATATTGATCACTTGTTATTATAAATAGACTTTCATTATATAATGAATAAATACAGAGTACATATCATGTGATGGTCACTATATGGAATGTATAGAATGTATGTTTATGTCCAAAAATATTGTACAATATTCTATAAAATATGAAATATATGTGACTTGATTTGAAAAAAGGGACCACTTTTGTCAAAATATTTGTGACCTGGTTTGTTAACAAACCACTGTTAAAACATATCAAATAACAGTTTGCATACATATAGAATAGTTATGCATATATAGCAATTGTATCTATACAAAACAGAGATGTTTTTAACAGAAAAACAGATAGAAACAGATTTTAACAGATGTTTTTTTACAAACCAGGTCACAAATGTTTTAATAGAAGTGGTCCCTTTTTGAAAATCAGGTCACATAATTTAAAAGCAATCAGTTATTGTGTGAGTTCAATACTGACAAGAAAATATATGTATCGGGTTCTTGGAATTTGTAATTGTTGTATCACCAGTATTAATATAGTTGATATTTAATGTATGTTTTTCATTAGATAAATATTCACAGTATATATAGTGACTAGTAAAATTGTGATTTTAACATATGATGTTTATTTAGAAACATATAATAGATGATTTGTTAATTAAAATATATTCCAACTATATATATATATATATATGTGACCCAATTTGCAAAAAGGGATCACTTTTGTCAAACTTTTGTGGAATGGTTATGCATATATAGCAAGTGTATCTATACAAAACTGAGATGTTGAGATGTTTTAACAGTGGTTTGTTAACAAATCAGGTCACAAATGTTTTGACAGAAGTGGTCCCTTTTACAAATCAGGTCACATATAGTCCTTAAAAAAGCTGATTAGATACCCATACATACTTAACTAGCTATATATTGTTTAATATGTTTACTAGATCTAAAAATAAATACTAGTAATTTGTTATTATAGATAATAATACAGTTCATTGTTACCTCCTTTATCTGGACAATTTGGAGGATCCAAATCCACTGATAAAGATACAAGAAGGAGTATACTAAAATAATAGAGAATTAGCCGTCGAGTCATGATGATTTACTGAAACAATGAACACGTAACAGAATTTACAAGTAACATAAAGTATTTCATGTAATAACTTTGTCATACCATATATGGTCATATTTATAATGTTATTTTCCGTAAACCGGTAAATAATCATTTTTACTTGAAGTGTTATAAATAAAATTTTCCAGTATAAAAACAATGTAAGAGTGAAAGTAATAACAATTAAAATGTAACTCAATATAATTCAATAATATTGACAATCAACATTCAAATAGCAGGGACTCCACCTTCAATTACATTAATGTTCCTAACATTAACTGGATCAGAGTAATACAAGCAATCATCATATGATTATATAAGGTTTTTGGCTCTTTTGCCAGATATTAAAAACACAATTACTATAATTGTAGTTAGTTATAGAAATTCATTCCATTGAAATTAATAAACATAAAAATCAATATTAATATTTTATATAACATTATTTAATATTATCATATACATCAGTATTATCTTGATTTATTGTCTCATAAACTGGAGGAGTAATCAATGATGATTGTTGTAAACTATTCTCATTATATTGTTCAATAATACTACATGTATTGTATCAATTACAATAGACATCTTGATAACAAACACTTACAATCTACAATGATAGTGACAATATTAGACATTACAGCATTATTAACATTGTAAACTGGTCCCATTGTCCTCACGAGTTAGTCCAGTAAACTGATATTGACTACCACTCTTATCTTGACTGATCAATGTGATTCTATCAGTTGGTATAATAGTAAAGTTACTATTAACTTGAAGAACTTGTGGTCCTGTTACACCAGAACATGTAAAAGTCACATCATTGTCCTCATCAACAGTAATTGTAAAAGAGGGAGAGAGAGACATTTGAGCTAAAGGAGAGAGAGGAAGAGAGTATGTTGAGTTACTTTAGTAGACATAGTTCGCATAACGCGTGAAACTCGGAGTAACAGCAACACAGCGAGAGCTCTGTTCTTTTGTCCTTTAATTCTGTTCTAACCCGCTCTGTCTAAACGACATCGAGCACTCTTCAACAGACTTAGATACTTCAGTATATATATATATATATATATGGATACATCATAGATAATACCTTCTACTCTGATTATCTATGTATAACAATTGATAATTAATGTTTATATGTAGTCATCATCATTGCTGTCATTATTATCATTAATAGTTTCATAAAGACTGTTTTGTCTATCTTCAATACTCTCATAAATATGAGGTAGTTTTGCTGAACTAGTATATGCTGTATTCTCTGACAATGTAATTGACTCAGTAATGTTAGTTATACCAGTAATATTGAGTTGTTGATTATTCCTTGATCCTAAAACAATATATTATATAATAAGATATTGTCTTAATATTATCTTACCTTTATTTCTTATACATTGTAAGATCACCACAACAATTAAGATACCAATAATAATTATTAAAAAGGTGCTACTAATAATAGCACTAATAACCACAGCACTTAGTCCTAATAATAGAACAGAGAACTACTAAACAATAATATATTAGATTTAGTAATAATTTGTTATAATGAGTATAATTGTAGCAGATAATGGAATAATGAGGACATATTCTAGTCAATACTACTGTATATAATATAATTACTGAGGATTTGGTACAATTAATGTACTGTTCTTAAATATACCTAATCTTTCAGGTTCAGAATTTGTTACAGTGGGTGTGGCTGATACTGGAACAATTACTGTTGTGGTTCTAGGAATTCTTACAGTTATATCATCTGAAATAGTACTAGAGACTATTCCATCAAGACATTGTCCATTATTAAGTAAATTAGTACAGTTTCCACATCTTGTTGGACCCTGTATAGTGGACAGTATCATCATATCAAGTGTAATATTGTTTTAGTTTGTTATAGTTAGTTATTTTCTCTATTATAGTTATTGGGTGTGGTTTAATTAATGTAGTTAAAGTGTTGGGTAGTCAGTTACACTGTCCACTAAATAAAGCAAATGTTTATAAAATATACTAATAGATGGAGAAATTAATTGAATGAAAGTAATATAAAAATAAATGTATTACTAAAAGAAAGTCTTGAACAATAACTAGTTTGTACATTTGTCTAGATATTTTAATTTAGCATGCAATCTGGTTTCTAAATGTACCATATCACATTAGTTGAACAGTTTTATGTAAAGTTAGTTACAGTTAGTTTTGCTCTCTCATCAGATAATTTAGTTAGTTATATAGTTAGTTTTATCATCTGTTATAATAGTTATAGTTAGTTAACTATATTATAACTAGATTAAACTAAAAGGTTATAGTTTTAGTTATAATTAACTAAAACAATACTAATCAAGTGTAATGAAATAAGATCATGACAAGTTAGGTATTATTCTTAATAACATATTAACTTACCTCTCCATAACATGATCCATTACAAAAGAAATGACACTGTTCACATGTGCTATCATTAGTATATAAATAACTAATAAGAGAGAGAAGTTACTACCAGTATTAGAGAAGTTTACACATTATGGAACTTACACTCCTAATGTATTAAAGTCATTACATGTTGGGACACACTGTCCTTGATAAATATAGTTCTTACAATAATCACATTGTCTATTATTAGGTCCCCAACACCATCCTTGTTCAGTAGAACATTCATCATGACATGTTAGGTTAGCTAATACTAAAGGAAAAACAGTTGTCATTAAAATGTAATACTATGACAATATCTGTATATATAATATATCAATTAAATTAATTATTGTGATAAATCTTCTTACTACACTCTTCTTCAGGTCTCCTATAGTTATTATCTGATATACAGATATCTACAGAGCTGTCAGTGATATAGTTACTTAAATTCCCAATATAACATAATGATGGATTATTGATCAGTTGAATGCCTCCATTTTCAATTTTCTCTAGTGATGACAAGTCTAATCTTACTAAATTTGTCCCCTTAATTAACACAGTATATTTGATCATATCTCCAGTTCCATTACATGAGAAAGATAACACTTGAGATTGATCTGAGCCAATTACTCTCAAATTAGAGAGATATGAAAAATTTTGTCTGTTGAATAATTCAATTGTAAGTGAACCACGAATTTCTTGAATATTCTTAAGTCTCTCTAACTCAGATGGGCTATGTAAAAAAAAGATTACTCAAATTAAACTAGATATCAAAGCTGACTCATCATCTACTCCCACTGGTCCAATTCTCAATGATCCAGTAATGAGAGTACAACCAGTAAAGTCAACATCAGTGAAGGTAGAGCCTCCAGTACATGCTATAATTAAAACAAATAAAATAAAACATAAATCAATGATTATAGTAATAGAAACTAATTAAGACATCAGAACAATTAGTATTTATTTTAAATGTGGACACAGACATGTAAATATTCTAAATAAATGTTCACCTTTTGGACATGGTCCATCACAGGTGACACATCGTTGAGTTCCATTAGCTGTAGTCACAGACCTATAGTTTATAGGACATGACTCTACACATCGATCTTCTAACTCAAACAGATTATCTATCAATATATATGACAATGTTAGTATGAATTGAAGTCAGGAACATTTACTTGGACAGCTTTTAACACATACAGGACCAGCTGTGAACTTAAAATTTGGATTTGGTATAATCATATTAGACCCACTGTCATATATATTGCGTGGAGGACACAGTTCGCGACAAACTCCATTATCAAGTACATTTTTACAAGCCTATCAATAAAATAATTGTATGTACATTATTACTCTCTATTACTGACGTGACATTGATCTGTGTTACCACCAGTACATCCTGCAGCACATTCAGAATGACAACATTGAGTAGCCTTCAATTTTATGACAACGATTATCACATGGACAATCAGATGTTACTAAAATAAAAATAATGATATTAAAAATATGGTGTAGACAGGTCATGATATCTGTGAAGTAAATAAGAGTCTTTGTAGATTGATATGGTAGTTTGTTAAAGTGCAATAGCTCACATGTTTGACAACATTCTGATGAGTCATTACACCAACAGTATCCAGAGGAACAACCAACATTACTACACATAGGATAGTCTGTAAATATAAGATTATTTTGTTATTACAATAGATAACATAACTAACCATCATTAGTACATCCAGTAGTTCTAATATTAATTGAAGCATTAGGAGAGGAAGTTATATCTGTCCAATTAACATTTTGAACATTACATAATGAAGGTGTGTTAGATAGTCCTCTTAAGAATACACCACCTTGAGTAATCTCTCTTAACTGTGGCATATATAATGTACCAATATCAGAGTTAGCTACAATAAGTGAATAGTCCATTGAGCTAACAGTAAATCTGGTATTTCCTCGTATTATCCTCAAATTAGGAAGAGAGAGTCTTGATATTGGAGATATACGTCGAAGATAAATGAAGCCACTAATCTCTCTAGTATAATATAGAAATGAGACGTTACTATCTGGTATTGGTGTGTTGTCATAGAAACTAGATGGTATCTCAATGTTTATATTATATTGAATGTAACGACAGCCACAAAATTGATCATAAGCATCTTGTAATATAGCAGCTGCAGTATTACCACCAGCTCTCTCATCATTATTATGTCCAATACAAATATCATCTGTAAAATTAAATGAAACAGTTGAAATGTACTTTAATTTAAATGAAGTAGTTGAGAATGGTATCATCACTAGTGAGGAGTAAATAACTTAATAGTTTATTAATGTATGTCATGTACAAAAAACAAATGAGAGGCTCTAGTCATATAATGTTAACTATATCTCCAGCTTATGTCCCTATCATGTCCATTCATGTCAGCTTAAAAATAACTTTTATTTTTGCTGACATGAATGGATACATTAATCTAGTACATTATATACAGTATGTACATGTAGTAAATATAGACACTATAGAGCCAAAACTATCTTTGTAGTGTATATTCTAGTAATTTAAACCATAAAGAAAAAATTACAACTATGTGTGTGTAATTAATGAACCAAAGTCATTATTGATTATATACTGGTCTTGTTTACAATGTATGTGCCCTAATATGTCAACATAAAAATGAATGCTATTTTTTAAAGAAATAATTTGACCATATAATTATAATAATGATATTGTTAATGATTTGGTAAGTGATAAATTAATTAAAATATAATGATTAACAGTATATTGATCACTTGTTATTGTAAATAGACTTTCATTATAATATTATAATGAATAAATACAGAGTAAATATTGTGAAGGATTAGATAGAAGAGGTATGGTGCTACACAAGCACAGCTAGTCACCAAGTTGACAGGGTAATTTTAATATCACAAAAAGACTAATTTATTACAAAAAGAACAGTGTTTAAATAATGTACAAAACAAAGAACAGTGTAAATGAAAAAGTATCACTAGAGAAACTAGTGCTAAGAAATGTATATCAACACACTTAACATAAATTACAAGAACAATAGAGGTGTAAGTAACATTTATTAACACTAATCCAAATAAATGATAACTAAAATAATATACTATCACACACAATAACACTTATCACACACAATAACACTTATCACATCAACGAGTCCATCACACATATCATGTGATGTTCACTATATGGAATGTATGGTTATGTCCAAACAAATTGCACATTAATACATAAAATATGTTAATATTAAACAACAATCAGTTATTGTGTGAGTTCAATACTTGCAAGGGAATACTTCAATACTGACAAGAGCTGGTACTTGGAATTTTTAATTGTTATGTCAACATTAATATAGTTAATATTTAATATATGATATTTATTGGATAAATATTTTCAATATAATATAGTGACTAGTCAAATTGTTATCTTAGTATATAGATAAAATGTTTATTAGGAAACTATAAATAATTTGCTAATTAAAATACATTTCAATTATATGTGACCTGATTTGCAAAAAGGGACCACTTCTGTCACAACATTTGTGACCTGATTTGTGAAAAAAACACTGTTAATTAAAACATAACAATAAACAGTTTTACATACATGTAGAATAGTTATGCTTATGTACTAACTGTATGTATACAAAACTGAGATGTTTGAGATGCTTTAACAGTAGTTTGTTCAAAAGTCAGGTCACAAATGTTTTGACAGAAGTGGTCCCTTTTTGCAAATCAGGTCACATATAATGCTATTAAAATAAGATGATTAGAAACCTATATATACTTAACTAGCTATATATTGTTTAATGTATACTTATATATTTACTAGATCTAAAAATAAATACTAATAATTTGTTATTATAGATAATAATACAGTTTATTATTACCTCCTTTGTCTGGACAATTTGGAGGATCTAAAGCCACTGATATAGATACAAGAAGTACACCAAAATGATAGAGAATTAGTCGTCTAGTCATGATGATTTACAGAGACAATGAATACGCAAAGGAATTTACAAGTAACGTCATTCGTTTAAATATTTCATGTTATAACTTCGTCATACCATATATGGTCATATTAATAATGCTGTAATGCATTAATTATTTTTACTTGAAGTGTTATAAATAAAATTTTCCAGTATAATAACACAATGTAATTAAAAGTGAAAGCAAACCAATTAAAAATATAACTCAATATAATTCAATAATATTTACAAATACCAGGGACTCCACCCTTAGCGATATCAATGTTCCTATCTATATAAAGTTGGTCTCTTTTGGCAGATATTAACAATACAATTATTATAAATACAGTTAGTCAAGGAAATCCATTCCATTGGTATTAATAAACATAACAATCATATTAACAATTTATATATAGTCATTAATATTATCATATACATCAGTATTATCTTGATTTATTGTCTCATAAACTGGAGGAGTAATCAGTGATGATTGTTGTTCCATTCTACTATATGATACATTTTCTGTTACTTCAATTGATGACTGATCAGTTGGTCCTTTAGTTAGACCATATGCTTCATTTTTTACTGAAAAGAACTCTTTTATTACTGGACTACTCTCACCTCTACTCTCTTTAGTACTGGACACTAATAGAACACACACATACATACATACATACATACAGTGTTAATAGTTACTATTATATAGTACTGACCTTTATATATCAAGATTATTATAACAATTAAGATAACAACTATTAGTACTAGGAAGATAATAATACTAATAATAATACCAGCAATAACTACATCACTTAGTACTAGATATAAAAGAGACAAATATAATCAACAACACTAATAATATATATAACTTACTACTAGGTCTACTATCTGTAGACTGGGGACTTGTTAGAGTAGGTGTGGTTGATATTGATTTAGTAGTTGGAGTTGGTCCTATATTATTAATACATAAATTTCATGTACTTATTCAAATTACAGTCACTTACTTGGTACAATCATAATAACTGAAGAGTTTCTTGATTGTTCTGATTTCCCATATATATTACAAGATATAACAATGAATTGATATCTTCCTGGACTTAGTACTACTTTAATAGTAGTATTTATAGTAACTCCATTAAACTCTGATAATTGTGGTCTCACAGTCATCATAGTCTGATTAATACCCAGTACAATAATAATGTAATGGAAAGTAGAGACATCAGTTATACCAGAATATATTGTATAGATAGAAAGGATAGCTTGACCTGGATGATCTCCTGATACTGAACTAATAATAGGTTTAGATGGTATACCTACATTGTATTATAATAACAATACTATAGTTGATATATACTACTTACCAGTTATAACATTAATAGTGTTACTTCTCATCATATCATTACCAATACTATTAGTAACAGTTACTATACAATTGTACTTCGTACCAGCAGTTACTGGACCTACTGATATACTCTCTACAATACACTCATTCATTGAAGTACATAATAAAGTGTTAGTAAGTTCACTAGAATTATCACTCTCTTCTAGTTCTTCACAAGATATACTGATGTTATTTAATGGAATACCTCCAGTATGTAGAAATGTCCACTTTACTGTCAGATTACCATTAACATTAGTTAATAGAACACTTTGTAATTCAGGAACTAGACACACAATAAAATAACTACATTATAACTGATCATTACTTACCTGTTGATGTAGTGTTAAAGATGACAACAGTACTAGAGTTACTAGCTAATGTTCCAAGTACATTATGAGTAGAATAAGCTCTCACTCTTACAGAATACTGTGTATTAGGATATAGACCAGTTATCATTACACTGTTAATAAAGGTAGGATCTGTACTATTAGTAGCAGTATAGTTTATCATTATAGTTGATAAACCATTAGTTAATGGATCTAACATCACTCTAAATAGAGAGAGAGGTGATGTACCCAGTACAGCAGGATTACGCCATGTTAGATTAACTGTAGTAGATCCTGGATCACCTATAATACTAACTTCTCGTGGTTGTGAGGGAGGATCTGTAACAGAGAGAATATAACATAAACAAAAGAAGACTTTACTTACCAACAACTACTATGTCAATGATATTACTAATAGACAAAGTAGTATTAACTATTGTGTTCTCTAATGTATTATTATAATGACCACCATCACTTAATAATACTGATGTAATCATAAGTTGACCCAATATATCACTATTAAATCTTCCACCTGATGATATAGATAATCCTCCATCTTTACTCCAACTAGATGATGGGATAGGATTACCACTAATATTAGTATATGATGTAATAATGACATCATTATTAGTGATAACATATACTGGTCCACTCTGTATTATACCTTCAGGACCATCTATAATAAACAGACAGTTCTATTATGTTATAATATGAGACATGTGTTACTTACATTGTACATCTAGTATGAAGTATCCTGTTGAGTTACCCCCTTCATTAGATGCTATTATACTATAATTACCAGACTGATAACGAGACACAGATGAGAAGATAATATAGGGGTATACTGATATATTAGGATTAGTACTATCAGGACTAATGACCACTTTATTATAAAACCAAGTAAAGTGAGGTAATAGAGGATAACCTGTTGTATTCTCAATATTAAATGAAAAGGTAGTGTTCTCTATCACATACTGTGAGATAGACACTTTATGAAGTATAGGAAGTTCTGAAGATATTAATAATATATTCATTATAATGATGTAATGATGACATACTGATTAACTTTAAGTCAAATCTTGCTGCAATATCTCCTCCTGAACCACATCCAATTTGAGTATTATCAAATGTACTATAAAATTCTATGATAGTGAAATTAGTTCTAGAACTAGTAACAATGTTATCTTCAACAAAGAAGTTCTCAAATCCAACATTTCCTGCTCCATTAAGTTGAAATGTAATGATAGTATTAGACATTCCAGGTCTAATGAGTGTCCATTGTGTTTGTCTTAAATCTCCATTTCTGGTCACTCTACAATAAAACTCAACATTAGAAGCATTTACTACAGCAGCTATCACAGGATTAGCACCATCACTACCTTTAGGAATAATTGTAGCATTTAAATCTTGTCCTAGAACATAACATAGTATTGTTAGTAATATAAAGACTCGGACAGACATCATATCAACAGATATAGAGTTAATACTAGTCACTAGTAGAGACTCTAATAGCTGACAAATTTACAAAGAACAAGAAATAAATAATACTCTCACACTGTGTAAACTTTAATAAAATGTTAGCCAAACCCACTAGTTATAATATATATATTCATAATTGAGAGTTAACTTATACCAATTCTGTGAGATATCTTTGTTATGATTTTAAAGAATATACTATTACAAATTTATTAAAAATAATTTGAAATACTTTGTATTTAGTTTTCAATTTATTTTCTATAAATATATGCTGTTTAATACCATTAGTTATAATGTACATAGTAATGCTTAGTATTGATACATGAGTACTAGAGTTACTAATGACAACTGTTAGTATAAGGAACAATTGTGTAAATCACTTGACATGATCTTATAGATACTGCTAACAGAACTGAACTATATTCAACTGAAGTGTGACTATATATTTATAGTTTTTAAAATCAACAATACATACATTATATACACTCATTAATATTATCATATACATCAGTACTATCTTGATTTATTGTCTCATAAACTGGAGGAGTAATCAGTGATGATTGTTGTTCCATTCTACTATATGATACATTTTCTGTTACTTCAATTGATGACTGATCATTTGGTCCTTTAGTTAGACCATATGCTTCATTTTTTACTGAAAAGAACTCTTTTATTACTGGACTACTCTCACCTCTACTCTCTTTAGTACTGGACACTAATAGAACACACACATACATACATACATACACACATACATACAGTGTTAATAGTTACTATTATATAGTACTGACCTTTATATATCAAGATTATTATAACAATTAAGATAACAACTATTAGTATTAGGAAGATAATAATACTAATAATAATACCAGCAATAACCTCATCACTTAGTACTAGATATAAAAGAGACAGATATAATCAACAACACTAATAATATATATAACTTACTACTAGGTCTACTATCTGTAGACTGGGGACTTGTTATAGTGGGTGTGGTTGATACTGGAGGTACTCCTGCAGTAGTAGGAGTTGGTCCTACTGTTGACATAATATGTTAATTAATTGTACATACAAAAAACACTCACTTGGTTGGATAGTGATCTCTCCAGTTGTCATGGTAACCATAGATGTACCATATTTGTTTGAAGTGGTAATATTAAATGAGAATGATCCTCCATTAGTTAATACAATAGTAAGAGGTACTATAGTATTACTGATATACTTCATAAAAGAAAAGCTCTCACTTCGTACAATAGAGTTATTAGTTATATTAATAATAGTTACATTGAACTGGAAGGTACTATTGTCACCAGGTGAACGAGTACGAACCTCAAGAGTCACTTGACCAGGAGATGATGTAGTTGATATTAGTTCAGGTATTGATGGTATACCTATTGTATAATATAATATTAATAATATTATGATTATGTAAATATTGAGTATATTGTTTTAACTAACAAATTTATAACTTACTTGTTTATATGTTAGTAATTATAATACTATAAATTAAGTTAGTTACACAAACTATCAATTACTACCATATACCATATATGGTAATATTACCTTCAGTAGATATAATATTAGAGATGTTCCTCATATCAGTACCATTAGTATTGATAGCAGTAATACTACAGTAGTATGTCTCTTCAGCAAACACTGGACCTACACTAGTACTACCCATCAAATTATCATCAACACATTCAGTTAGATTAGAACATGATAACATATTATAAAGTTGATTTGAACTACCCTCTCCATCAATAACACAATACACCTCTATATCATCAATATCTTGACCTCCAGTATGACGAAATATCCATGATATATTAATATTACCATTAGATGGAATAACATTGACTGTTTGGAACATTGGAACTAACAGATAACAGAGATATATCATATATACACATTGATATAACACAATTACCTCCTCTCATTGTCATAAAGGTAATTGGATTACTGGGTTCACTCTTTAATAGACCAATGGTGTCTCCCACGGAAACAGCTATCACAGTAACATTATATGTAGTACTGGGGATAATGCCCCAGATAATTAGTGCAGTATTAGTAGTATTTAAGATGACATCAGAGGGAGGAGGTGGTACCATGACAACATGATAATAACTAACAGTTGGAGTACCCAGTTCAATAGGAGGTGACCATGTTAGTTTGACACTTGTATCAGTGACATCCATCTCTCTCACATTAAGAGGAGGACCAGGTATTACTGATAAGAGAGAGTATTATAATTTATGACAACAGTAATGATATTATCTATATACCTGCTATAATGAGTTGTACTGTTTGATAGAGACCTGATCCTATACCATTACTAACAATACAGGTATATGTACCATTATCTTCATTGGTAACATTAGTTATTGTAATCTGTCCATCTACTGATGTATTTAAATGATCACCAGGACTTATTAGTGTATTATTTGGACCACTCCAAGTCACATTAGGTACAGGATTACCCTCTATATCAGTAAATGCTATCAAAGTCACTGTATTACCAAATAGTACTAGTTGAGATCTTCCATCTCTTGTAGCAGTAACATCTATTGATACACAACTTTATAAAAAATTACATATTAAATATTTACTTACATTGTACATCTAGTATAAAACTAGTTGTAGTTGATCCAACATTATTACTAACAGTAAGTGTATAGTTACCAGACTGGTTACGTTGAACATTAGTAAGTGTTATAGTGAAGTTTGTTAGTATAATATCATTACTACCATTAGATAGTAGGGGTTGACCCTCATGTATCCACTGTGATTGTACAGGTGGGAATGGAGTAGGAGGTCCCTCTACAGTTAGGTTTACTGTAATATTATTACCCTCTATTACTATTTGAACACCAGCAGATGTTAACAGTGATGGACTAACTATATAAGTAGATATGTTTCATAAGTAAACATGATGTCAATTTATACCTGGGAATCCCAAGTTAAATTCTCTTAATTGTGGTCCACACTTTATTTTAACAAGATCAAACTCATTGGTAAAGTTGAGTATAGTAAAGTTAGTCTCCAATGTTAGTGATGACCCTGATATGACACCTCCAATAGCTGTGATTTTACCCACTAGATCTGCTGGAGATATTAGCTCACCAGCAGAATTATAATCAGTTAGAATTGGTGAACTATCCGTTTGTCTTTTGACAAACCAACTAGTTTGTACTTGTATACTATTTTGAATCACCTCACAATAAAGAGATACATTGAGTGTACCTTCCTCAGATATAACATATGCTGGACCATTGTTAGTACTAGGAACAGTTGTGTAGATAACTTGACCTGATGTTAGAGATAATGCTATTAGAGCTAAAAGAATAACCATCTTCTGTACACAAAGAAGGCGTGGCTGCTAGTTTGAAGTTATGACTAATAATACATATAGACACAAGACTAATACTACAACTAGACATTTCATAGTTTAAACCTCCCCAGTTATTATGTTAAAAGAATTTATATATAGTCATTAATATTATCATATACATCAGTACTATCTTGATTTATTGTCTCATAAACTGGAGGAGTAATCAGTGATGATTGTTGTTCCATTCTACTATATGATACATTCTCTGTTACTTCAATTGATGATTGATCAGTTGATCCTTTAGTTAGACCATATGCTTCATTTTTTACTGAGAAGAACTCTTTTATCACTGGACTACTCTCACCTCTACTCTCTTTAGTACTGGACACTAATAGAACACACACACACATACATACATACAGTGGTAATAGTTACTATTATATAGTACTGACCTTTATATATCAAGATTATTATAACAATTAAGATAATAACTATTAGTACTAGGAAGATAATAATACTAATAATAATACCAGCAATAACTACATCACTTAGTACTAGATATAAAAGAGACAGATATAATCAACAACACTAATAATATATATATCTTACTACTAGGTCTACTATCTGTAGACTGGGGACTTGTTATAGTGGGTGTGGTTGATATTGGAGGTATTCCTGTAGTAGTAGGAGTTGGTCCTATATTATTAATACATAAATTACATGTATTTATTGAAATTACAGTCACTTACTTGGTACAATCATAATAACTGAAGAGTTTCTTGATTGTTCTGATTTCCCATATATATTACTAGATATAACAATGAATTGATATCTTCCTGGACTTAGTTCTACTTCAATAGTAGCATTTATACTAACTCCATTAAACTCTGATAATTGTGGTCTCATAGTCATCATAGTCTGATTAATACCCAGTACAATAATAATGTAATGAAAAGTAGAGACATCAGTTATACCAGAATATATTGTATAGATAGAAAGGATAGCTTGACCTGGATGATCTCCTGATACTGAACTAATAATAGGTTTAGATGGTATACCTACATTGTATTATAATAACAATACTATAGTTGATATATACTACTTACCAGTTATAACATTAATAGTGTTACTTCTCATCATATCATTACCAATACTATTAGTAACAGTTACTATACAACTGTACTTTGTACCAGCAGTTACTGGACCTACTGATATACTCTCTACAATACATTCATTCATTGAAGTACATAATAAAGTGCTAGTAAGTTCACTAGAATTATCACTCTCTTCTAGTTCTTCACAAGATATACTGATGTTATTTAATGGAATACCTCCAGTATGTAGAAATGTCCACATTACAGTCAGATTACCATTAACATTAGTTAATAGAACACTTTGTAATTCAGGAACTAGACACACAATATAATAACTACATTATAACTGATCAGTACTTACCTGTTGATGTAGTGTTAAAGATGATAACAGTACTAGAGTTACTAGCTAATGTTCCAAGTACATTGTGAGTAGAATAGGCTCTCACTCTTACAGAATACTGTGTATTAGGATATAGACCAGTTATCATTACACTGTTAATAAAGGTAGGATCTGTACTATTAGTAGCAGTATAGTTTATCATTATAGTTGATAAACCATTAGTTAATGGATCTAACATCACTCTAAATAGAGAGAGAGGTGATGTACCCAGTACAGCAGGATTACGCCATGTTAGATTAACTGTAGTAGATCCTGGATCACCTATAATACTAACTTCTCGTGGTTGTGAGGGAGGATCTATAACAGAGAGAATATAACATGAACAAAAGAAGACTTTACTTACCAACAACTACTATGTCAATGATATTACTAATAGACAAAGTAGTATTAACTATTGTGTTCTCTAATGTATTATTATAATGACCACCATCACTTAATAATACTGATGTAATCATAAGTTGACCCAATATATCACTATTAAATCTTCCACCTGATGATATAGATAATCCTCCATCTTTACTCCAACTAGATGATGGGATAGGATTACCACTAATATTAGTATATGATGTAATAATGACATCATTATTAGTGATAACATATACTGGTCCACTCTGTATTATAGCTTCAGGACCATCTATAATAAACAGACAGTTCTATTATATTATAATATGAGACATGTCTTACTTACATTGTACATCTAGTATGAAGTATCCTGTTGAGTTACCCCCTTCATTAGATGCTATCATACTATAATTACCAGACTGATAACGAGACACAGATGAGAAGGTAATATATGGATATACTGATATATTAGGATTAGTACTATCAGGACTAATGACCACTTCATTATAGAACCAAGTAAAGTGAGGTAATAGAGGATAACCTGTTGTGTTCTCAATATTAAATGAAAAGGTAGTGTTCTCTATCACATACTGTGAGATAGACACTTGATGAAGTATGGGAAGGTCTAAAGAGAAATACAAAAATATAAAACAATGTTTGCTGAATTGAATAAATTAAACGAATTGATTTATTGAAGGTAGTAGTTATTACACTGTATACTGGTTCAGTATTAATTTACTATATAATGTTACATGAGCCAATGTTTTTTCTAAACTCACAGATAATTCTTAGTGTGAAATTTGCCATCACAGTGTTTCCTTCAGCACACTCTAGCAATGCCATATCCAGTAAACTGTTAAATGTTAATATAGTGAGGTTAGATTGTGTTGTCCCAGCTCCATACAGTTCTCCAGTGACCCTGAAATTCTGACTATCAGCACTTGTCCCTGTACCATTGACGTTAAATGTTAACAGGATTCGACCTCCTCCAACTCTAGTAAGAATCCAGTAAGTATAGCTAGGGTTGTCATTAAAAGTCACTTCACAGAACACCATAACATTCATAGCACCCTCCTCTGCAGCTACCACAGGAATCTGACCATCTTGTGAGACAGGATATGTTGACAATCCATTAGAATTATCTAATAGACTTATAAGACCCAACAGAACAGCTACTACATGAAGATACTCCATAGTATATGTTATGTAAACATCCTCTAGTTATTATGTGTAAAAGAATTCATATAATATCATACAACATAGGAACAGTTGTATAGACCACTTCACCAAATGTTAGAGATAATGCTAACAGAACTAAAAGAACTATGCCAGTGAAGTTTATATAATTTTAATAATTCATATAACATCATTTGATATTATCATATACATCAGTATTATCTTGATTTATTGTCTCATAAACTGGAGGAGTAATCAGTGATGATTGTTGTTCCATTCTACTATATGATACATTCTCTGTTACTTCAATTGATGATTGATCAGTTGGTCCTTTAGTTAGACCATATGCTTCATTTTTTACTGAGAAGAACTCTTTTATCACTGGACTACTCTCACCTCTACTCTCTTTAGTACTGGACACTAATAGAACACACATACACACATACATACAGTGTTAATAGTTACTATTATATAGTACTGACCTTTATATATCAAGATTATTATAACAATTAAGATAATAACTATTAGTACTAGGAAGATAATAATACTAATAATAATACCAGCAATAACTACATCACTTAGTACTAGATATAAAAGAGACAGATATAATCAACAACACTAATAATATATATAACTTACTACTAGGACTACTATCTGTAGACTGGGGACTTGTTATAGTGGGTGTGGCTGATATTGGAGGTATTCCTGTAGTAGTAGGAGTTGGTCCTATATTATTAATACATAAATTACAAGTACTTATTAAAATTACAGTCACTTACTTGGTACAATCATAATAACTGAAGAGTTTCTTGATTGTTCTGATTTCCCATATATATTACTAGATATAACAATGAATTGATATCTTCCTGGACTTAGTTCTACTTCAATAGTAGCATTTATACTAACTCCATTAAACTCTGATAATTGTGGTCTCACAGTCATCATAGTCTGATTAATACCCAGTACAATAATAATGTAATGGAAAGTAGAGACATCAGTTATACCAGAATACATTGTATAGATAGAAAGGATAGCTTGACCTGGATGATCTCCTGATACTGAACTAATAATAGGTTTAGATGGAATACCTACATTATATTATAATAACAATACTATAGTTGATATATACTACTTACCAGTTATAACATTAATAGTGTTACTTCTCATCATATCATTACCAATACTATTAGTAACAGTTACTATACAACTGTACTTTGTACCAGCAGTTACTGGACCTACTGATATACTCTCTACAATACACTCACTCATTGAAGTACATAATAAAGTGTTAGTAAGTTCACTAGAATTATCACTCTCTTCTAGTTCTTCACAAGATATACTGATGTTATTTAATGGAATACCTCCAGTATGTAGAAATGTCCACTTTACTGTCAGATTACCATTAACATTAGTTAATAGAACACTTTGTAATTCAGGAACTAGACACACAATATAATAACTACATTATAACTGATCATTACTTACCTGTTGATGTAGTGTTAAAGATGACAACAGTACTAGAGTTACTAGCTAATGTTCCAAGTACATTATGAGTAGAATAAGCTATCACTCTTATAGAATACTGTGTATTAGGATATAGACCAGTTATCATTACACTGTTAATAAAGGTAGGATCTGTACTATTAGTAGCAGTATAGTTTATCATTATAGTTGATAAACCATTAGTTAATGGATCTAACATCACTCTAAATAGAGAGAGAGGTGATGTACCCAGTACAGCAGGATTACGCCATGTTAGATTAACTGTAGTAGATCCTGGATCACCTATAATACTAACTTCTTGTGGTTGTGAGGGAGGATCTATAACAGAGAGAATATAACATAAACAAAAGAAGACTTTACTTACCAACAACTACTATGTCAATGATATTACTAATAGACAAAGTAGTATTAACTATTGTGTTCTCTAATGTATTATTATAATGACCACCATCACTTAATAATACTGATGTAATCATAAGTTGACCCAATATATCACTATTAAATCTTCCACCTGATGATATAGATAATCCTCCATCTTTACTCCAACTA
Organism: Xestospongia bergquistia; assembly: GCA_963965975.1. NCBI lineage: Eukaryota > Metazoa > Porifera > Demospongiae > Haplosclerida > Petrosiidae > Xestospongia > Xestospongia bergquistia. The sequence continues at coordinate 322,549 of OZ014412.1, forward strand.
GATGATGGGATAGGATTACCACTAATATTAGTATATGATGTGATAATGACATCATTATTAGTGATAACATATACTAGTCCACTCTGTATTATAGCTTCAGGACCATCTATAATAAACAGACAGTTCTATTATATTATAATATGAGACATCTCTTACTTACATTGTACATCTAGTATGAAATATCCTGTTGAGTTACCCCCTTCATTAGATGCTATCATACTATAATTACCAGACTGATAACGAGACACAGATGAGAAGGTAATATATGGATAGACTGATATATTAGGATTAGTACTATCAGGACTAATAACCACTTCATTATAGAACCAAGTAAAGTGAGGTAATAGAGGATAACCTGTTGTGTTCTCAATATTAAATGAAAAGGTAGTGTTCTCTGCCACAGACTGTGGGATAGACACTTGATGAAGTATAGGAGGTTCTGAAGATATTAATAATGTATACATTATAATGATGTAATGATGACATACTGATTAATTTCAAGTCAAATCTTTCTGCAATTTCTCCGCCTGAACCACATCCAATTTGAGTATTATCAAATGTACTATAAAATTTTAAGATAGTAAGATTAGTTGCAAATGTATTAATATCTTCAACAAAGAAGTTCTCAAATCCAACATTTCCTGATCCATTAGTTAGAAAGAAAATAAATATTGGAGACATTCCAGGTCTAAGGAGTGTCCATTGTGTTGCTCTTACAACTCCATCACTTAGTCTGGTCACTTTACAATACAACTCAATATTAGGAGAGTTTTCTACAGCAGCTATCACAGGATTAGTACCATCACTACCTTTAGGAATAGTTGTAGCATTGAAGGTTTGTGCTTGAATGTTCACATAGTATACTGCTAGTAAGAGAAATACTTCAATAGACATCATCAAATAGTGAAACATCTAATACACACTCAGAACTCAGACTGGTTTTATGATTTTAACGTGGGATGGTTGGACAAAAAAGGGGTGGAGTTTAATTATATTGCATACTCAAAATTAAATTTTATTTAAACAATTCTAACAAATGTTTTTAATCATTAGATATAATAGAGTATACACGTGATGTCGTTTAATAGCAATCATTTCAGCTACAAGGATCACAAGATAAACCAATAAAAACAATATCAATAGAAAAGTATTTCTATAAATTATAATATACATCCACATTATCAGTCATTGTTGGAGACTCATTTCAAACAGACTATAAACATCCATTGGAAATATATAGCTATACATGTCTGAAGAAAAACTATACTTCTGTAACAATCTAGTTGATAACATTACTTATATTGAACTTCAATGGAGAAGGACATTGAGTCTATGTTGACAAGATAAGTGAAAATTGTTCCATTGAGTGTTTAATTGACATTAGGCAAAGTAAAATTTTGAGCTGAATCAGGGATGTTTGTCAAAAAAGGATGTAATTGCAGTTGGATCTGTTGTGAGTGTAACATCAACAGTACTGTTGGTAGAAATACATTCAATCTCTTTTGATTTTTATTTACTGTCACTACTTATCCATTAGTGACAGTTAGAAAATTTGGCCTAATGATATACTCTCTACAAAACACTAACTCATTGAAGTACATAATAAAGTGCTAATAAGTTCACTAGAATTATCACTCTCTTCTAGTTCTTCACAAGATATACTAATGTTATTTAATGGTATACCTCCAGTATGTAGAAATGTCCACTTTACAGTCAGATTACCATTAACATTAGTTAATAGAACACTTTGTAGTTCAGGAACTAGACACACAATATAATAACTACATTATAACTGATCATTACTTACCTGTTGATGTAGTGTTAAAGATGATAACAGTACTAGAGTTACTAGTTAATAACAACTGCTAGTATAAGGAACAATTGTGTAGGTCACTTAAAATGATGTTATAGATAGTGCTAACAGAACTGAAGTTTGCATAACTGAGGTGTGACTATATATTTATAGATTTTAAAATCAATACTACATACATCATATATACTCATTTGATATTATCATATACATCAGTACTATCTTGATTTATTGTCTCATAAACTGGAGGAATAATCAGTGATGATTGTTGTTCCATTCTACTATATGATACATTCTCTGTTACTTCAATTGATGACTGATCATATGATCCTTTAGTTAGACCATATGCTTCATTTTTTACTGAGAAGAACTCTTTTATCACTGGACTACTCTCACCTCTACTCTCTTTAGTACTGGACACTAATAGAACACACACACATATACAAACAGTGGTAATAGTTACTATTATATTGTACTGACCTTTATATATCAAGATTATTATAACAATTATGATAACAACTATTAGTACTAGGAAGATAATAATACTAATAATAATACCAGCAATAACTACATCACTTAGTACTAGATATAAAAGAGACAGATATAATCAACAACACTAATAATATATATAACTTACTACTAGGTCTACTATCTGTAGACTGGGGACTTGTTATAGTGGATGTGGCTGATATTGGAGGTATTCCTGTAGTAGTAGGAGTTGGTCCTATATTATTAATACATAAATTACATGTATTTATTGAAATTACAGTCACTTACTTGGTACAATCATAATAACTGAAGAGTTTCCTGATTGTTCTGATTTCCCATATATATTACTAGATATAACAATGAATTGATATCTTCCTGGACTTAGTTCTACTTCAATAGTAGCATTTATACTAACTCCATTAAACTCTGATAATTGTGGTCTCACAGTCATCATAGTCTGATTAATATCCAATACAATAATAATGTAATGGAAAGTAGAGACATCAGTTATACCAGAATACATTGTATAGATAGAAAGGATAGCTTGACCTGGATGATCTCCTGATACTGAACTAATAATAGGTTTAGATGGTATACCTACATTATATTATAATAACAATACTATAGTTGATATATACTACTTACCAGTTATAACATTAATAGTATTACTTCTCATCATATCATTACCAATACTATTAGTAACAGTTACTATACAACTGTACTTTGTACCAGCAGTTACTGGACCTACTGATATACTCTCTACAATACACTCATTCATTGAAGTACATAATAAAGTGCTAGTAAGTTCACTAGAATTATCACTCTCTTCTAGTTCTTTACAAGATATACTGATGTTATTTAATGGAATACCTCCAGTATGTAGAAATGTCCACTTTACAGTCAGATTACCATTAACATTAGTTAATAGAACACTTTGTAGTTCAGGAACTAGACACACAATAAAATAACTACATTATAACTGATCATTACTTACCTGTTGATGTAGTGTTAAAGATGACAACAGTACTAGAGTTACTAGCTAATGTTCCAAGTACATTATGAGTAGAATAAGCTCTTACTCTTACAGAATACTGTGTATTAGGATATAGACCAGTTATCATTACACTGTTAATAAAGGTAGGATCTGTACTATTAGTAGCAGTATAGTTTATTGTTACAGTTGATAAACCATTAGTTAATGAATCTAACATCACTCTAAATAGAGAGAGAGGTGATGTACCCAGTACAGCAGGATTACGCCATGTTAGATTAACTGTAGTAGATCCTGGATCACCTATAATACTAACTTCTCGTGGTTGTGAGGGAGGATCTATAACAGAGAGAATATAACATAAACAAAAGAAGACTTTACTTACCAACAACTACTAGTTCAATGATATTACTAATAGACAAAGTAGTATTAACTAGTGTGTTCTCTAATGTATTATTATAATGACCACCATCACTTAATAATACTGATGTAATCATAAGTTGACCCAATATATCACTATTAAATCTTCCACCTGATGATATAGATAATCCTCCATCTTTACTCCAACTAGATGATGGGATAGGATTACCACTAATATTAGTATATGATGTAATAATGACATCATTATTAGTGATAATATATACTGGTCCACTCTGTACTATACCTTCAGGACCATCTATAATAAACAGACAGTTCTATTATATTATAATATGAGACATGTCTTACTTACATTGTACATCTAGTATGAAGTATCCTGTTGAGTTACCCCCTTCATTAGATGCTACCATACTATAATTACCAGACTGATAACGAGACACAGATGAGAAGGTAATATATGGATATACTGATATATAAGGATTAGCACTATCAGGACTAATGACCACTTCATTATAGAACCAAGTAAAGTGAGGTAATAGAGGATAACCTGTTGTGTTCTCAATATTAAATGAAAAGGTAGTGTTCTCTATCACATACTGTGGAATAGACACTTGATGAAGTATAGGAAGGTCTAAGCAGAAAGAACAATGTTATTGTTTATGAAATATTTGAACATACGAATAATTCTCAGAGTAAAATTTGCCATAACATCATTACTCTGTGCACACTCTAGTAATGCCATATCTAGTGATCTATCAAATGTTAATATAGTGAGATTAGAACGAGATATTCCATTTCCAACAGGTACACCAGTAGCCATAAAGTTCTCACTATTAGGAGGCATCCCTGTACCATTTATATTAAAATCTAATAAGATTGGATTGTTTCCAACTCTAGTGAGAATCCAGTTAGTGAAAGTAATAATGCCTTTATTGAAAGTCACTTCACAATATACTCTAATATTCATAGCACCCTCCACTGCAGCTAGTACAGGAGTCTGACCATCTTGTGAGACAGGATATGTTGACAATCCATTAGAATTATCTAATAGACTTACAAGACCCAACACAACAGCTACTACATGAAGATACTCCATAGTATATGTTATGTAAACATCCTCTAGTTATTATGTGTAAAAGAATTCATATAATATCATACAACATAGGAACAGTTGTGTAGACCACTTGACCAAATATTAGAGATAATGCTAACAGAACTAAAAGAACTATGACCATCTTTAGCATATAATAAAAGTGTGGCTGTAACTTTAAAGTTTATATAATTTTAATAATTCATATAACATCATTTGATATTATCATATACATCAGTATTATCTTGATTTATTGTCTCATAAACTGGAGGAGTAATCAGTGATGATTGTTGTTCCATTCTACTATATGATACATTCTCTGTTACTTTAATTGATGACTGATCATATGATCCTTTAGTTAGACCATATGCTTCATTTTTTACTGAAAAGAACTCTTTTATCACTGGACTACTCTCACCTCTACTCTCTTTAGTACTGGACACTAATAGAACACACATACACACATACATACAGTGTTAATAGTTACTATTATATAGTACTGACCTTTATATATCAAGATTATTATAACAATTAAGATAACAACTATTAGTACTAGGAAGATAATAATACTAATAATAATACCAGCAATAACTACATCACTTAGTACTAGATATAAAAGAGACAGATATAATCAACAACACTAATAATATATATAACTTACTACTAGGTCTACTATCTGTAGACTGAGGACTTCTTATAGTGGGTGTGGCTGATACTGGAGGTATTCCTGTAGTAGTAGGAGTTGGTCCTATATTATTAATACATAAATTACATGTATTTATTGAAATTACAGTCACTTACTTGGTACAATCATAATAACTGAAGAGTTTCCTGATTGTTCTGATTTCCCATATATATTACTAGATATAACAATGAATTGATATCTTCCTGGACTTAGTTCTACTTCAATAGTAGCATTTATACTAACTCCATTAAACTCTAATAATTGTGGTGTCACAGTCATCATAGTCTGATTAATACCCAGTACAATAATAATGTAATGGAAAGTAGAGACATCAGTTATACCAGAATACATTGTATAGATAGAAAGGATAGCTTGACCTGGATGATCTCCTGATACTGAACTAATAATAGGTTTAGATGGAATACCTACATTGTATTATAATAACAATACTATAGTTGATATATACTACTTACCAGTTATAACATTAATAGTCTTACTTCTCATCATATCATTACCAATACTATTAGTAACAGTTACTATACAACTGTACTTTGTACCAGCAGTTACTGGACCTACTGATATACTCTCTACAATACATTCATTCATTGAAGTACATAATAAAGTGCTAGTAAGTTCACTAGAATTATCACTCTCTTCTAGTTCTTCACAAGATATACTGATGTTATTTAATGGAATACCTCCAGTATGTAGAAATGTCCACATTACAGTCAGATTACTATTAACATTAGTTAATAGAACACTTTGTAGTTCAGGAACTAGATACAATATAATAACTACATTATAACTGATCATTACTTACCTGTTGATGTAGTGTTAAAGATGACAACAGTACTAGAGTTACTAGCTAATCTTCCCACTACATTATGAACAGAATAAGCTCTCACTCTTACAGAATATTGTGTATTAGGATATAGACCAGTTATCATTACACTGTTAATAAAGGTAGGATCTGTACTATTAGTAGCAGTATAGTTTATCATTATAGTTGATAAACCATTAGTTAATGGATCTAACGTCACTCTAAATAGAGAGAGAGGTGATGTACCCAGTACAGCAGGATTACGCCATGTTAGATTAACTGTAGTAGATCCTGGATCACCTATAATACTAACTTCTCGTGGTTGTGAGGGAGGATCTATAACAGAGAGAATATAACATGAACAAAAGAAGACTTTACTTACCAACAACTACTAGTTCAATGATATTACTAATAGACAAAGTAGTATTAACTATTGTGTTCTCTAATGTATTATTATAATAACCACCATCACTTAATAATACTGATGTAATCATAAGTTGACCCAATATATCACTATTAAATCTTCCACCTGATGATATAGATAATCCTCCATCTTTACTCCAACTAGATGATGGGATAGGATTACCACTAATATTAGTATATGATGTAATAATGACATCATTATTAGTGATAATATATACTGGTCCACTCTGTATTATAGCTTCAGGACCATCTATAATAAACAGACAGTTCTATTATATTATAATATGAGACATGTCTTACTTACATTGTACATCTAGTATGAAGTATCCTGTTGAGTTACCCCCTTCATTAGATGCTATAATACTATAATTACCAGACCGAGAACGAGACACAGATGAGAAGGTAATATATGGATATACTGATATATTAGGATTAGTACTATCAGGACTAATGACCACTTCATTATAGAACCAAGTAAAGTGAGGTAATAGAGGATAACCTGTTGTGTTCTCAATATTAAATGAAAAGGTAGTGTTCTCAGCCACAGACTGTGGGATAGACACTTGATGAAGTATAGGAAGGTCTGAGTATAGATATTTATGGAAACATATAAATTACTTACAAAGCAACTTACTAACAATTCTTAATGTAAAATTAGCTAGCACTGTGTTACCAAGTCCACACTCTAGTAATGCCATATCCAGTGAACTATCAAATGTTAATATAGTGAGATTAGAACGAGATATTTCATTTCCAATAGGTACACCAGTAGCCATAAAGTTCTCACTATTAGATGTCCCTGTACCCTAATGCTAAAGGGAATCTAAGCTCTCCAACTTTAGTAAGTTGCCATGTAGTAAAAACAGTGTTATTTTCAAAGGTCACTTCACAGAACACCATAACATTCATAGCACCCTCCACTGCAGCTAGTACAGGAGTCTGACCATCTTGTGAAACAGGATATGTTGACAATCCATTAGAATTATCTAATAGACTTATAAGACCCAACAGAACAGCTACTACATGAAGATACTCCATAGTATATGTTATGTAAACATCCTCTAGTTATTATGTGTAAAAGAATTCATATAATATCATACAACATAGGAACAGTTGTATAGACCACTTCACCAAATGTTAGAGATAATGCTAACAGAACTAAAAGAACTATGCCAGTGAAGTTTATATAATTTTAATAATTTATATAATATTATTTGATATTATCATATACATCAGTACTATCTTGATTTATTGTCTCATAAACTGGAGGAGTAATCAGTGATGATTGTTGTTCCATTCTACTATATGATACATTCTCTGTTACTTCAATTGATGACTGATCATATGATCCTTTAGTTAGACCATATGCTTCATTTTTTACTGAAAAGAACTCTTTTATCACTGGACTACTCTCACCTCTACTCTCTTTAGTACTGGACACTAATAGAACACACACACATACATACATACATACATACATACAGTGTTAATAGTTACTATTATATAGTACTGACCTTTATATATCAAGATTATTATAACAATTAAGATAACAACTATTAGTACTAGGAAGATAAAAATACTAATAATAATACCAGCAATAACTACATCACTTAGTACTAGATATAAAAGAGACAGATATAATCAACAACACTAATAATATATATAACTTACTACTAGGTCTACTATCTGTAGACTGGGGACTTGTTATAGTGGGTGTGGCTGATATTGGAGGTATTCCTGTTGTAGTAGGAGTTGGTCCTACAGTTGACATAATATGTATATTATCTGTACATACAAAAAACACTCACTTGGTTGGACAGTGATCTCTCCAGTTGTTATGGTAAACTTAGAAGAACCATATTTGTTTAAAGTGGTAATATTAAATGAGAATGATCCTCCATTAGTTAATACAATAGTAAGAGGTACTATAGTATTACTGATATACTTCATAAAAGAAAAGCTCTCAGTTTGTACAATAGAGTTATCAGTTATATTAATAATAGTTACATTGAACTGGAAGGTACTATTGTCACCAGGTGAACGAGTACGAACCTCAAGAGTCACTTGACCAGGAGATGATATAGTTGATATTAGTTCAGGTATTGATGGTATACCTATTGTATAATATAATATTAATAATATTATGATTATGTAAATATTGAATATATTGTTTTAACTAACAAATTTATAACTTACTTGTTTATATGTTAGTAATTATAATACTATAAATTAAGTTAGTTACATAAACTATCAATTACTACCATATACCATATATGGTAATATTACCTTCAGTAGATATAATATTAGAGATGTTCCTCATATCAGTACCATTAGTATTGATAGCAGTAATACTACAGTAGTATCTCTCTCCAGCAAACACTGGACCTACACTAGTACTACCCATCAAATTATCATCAACACATCCAGTTAGATTAGAACATGATAACATATTATAAAGTTGATTTGAACTATCCTCTCCATCAATAACACAATACACCTCTACATCATCAATATCTTGACCTCCAGTATGACGAAATATCCATGATATATTAATATTACCATTAGATGGAATAACATTGACTGTCTGGAACATTGGAGCTAACAGATAACAGAGATATATCATATATAGACACATTGATATAACACAATTACCTCCTCTCATTGTCATAAAGGTAATTGGATTACTGGGTTCACTATCTAATATACCAATGGTGTCTCCCATGGCAACAGCTATCACAGTAACATTATATGTAGTACTGGGGATAATGCCCCTGATAATTAATGTAGTATTAGTAGTATTTAAGATGACATCAGAGGGAGGAGGTGGTACCATGATAACATGATAATAACTAACAGTTGGAGTACCCAGTTCAATAGGAGGTGACCATGTTAGTTTGACACTTGTATCAGTGACATCCATCTCTCTCACATTAAGAGGAGGACCAGGTATTACTGATAAGAGAGAGTATTATAATTTATGACAACAGTAATGATATTATCTATATACCTGCTATAATGAGTTGTACTGTTTGATAGAGACCTGATCCTATACCATTACTAACAATACAGGTATATGTACCATTATCTTCATTGGTAACATTAGTTATTGTAATCTTTCCATCTACTGATGTATTAAAATGATCACCAGGAGTTATGAGTGTATTATCTGGACCAGTCCAAGTCACATTAGGTAGAGGATTACCCTCTATATCAGTAAATGCTATCAAAGTCACTGTATTACCAGATAGTACTAGTTGAGATCTTCCATCTCTTGTAGCAGTAGGAACATCTGTTAATATATACACAATACTTAAAAGTTTATTATATTATTAAATATTTACTTACATTGTATATCTAGTATAAAACTAGTGGTAGTTGATCCAGCATTATTACTAACAGTAAGTGTATAGTTACCAGACTGGTTACGTTGAACATTAGTAAGTGTTATAATGAAGTTAGTTAGTATAATATCATTACTGCTATTAGATAGTAGGGGTTGACCCTCATGTGTCCACTGTGATGTTAGTAGAGGAGGAAATGGAGTAGAAGCTCCTCCTATAGTTAGATTTACTGTAATATTATTACCCTCTATTACTGACTGAGTACTAACAGGAGTTAATAGAGATGGAAGAACTAATATGTAAATAAAATATAATGAAAAAAGGAGTACTTATATTACCTGGAAAACCTAAGTTAAATTCTCTTGATGTACCTGGAAAACTTTGTGCACAGTCTACTTGTGCCATATCAAACTCATTGGTAAAATTTAATATAGTGAAGTTAGTTTCATATGTTAGTGATATGCCTGGTATGACATCTCCAATAGCTGTGATTTTACCCAACAGGTTTGCTGGAGATATTAGCTCACCAGCAGAATTAAAATCAGGTATAACTAGATTATTATCTGATTGTCGTTTGACTAACCATCTTGTTTGTACTAGTCCATTATTGTAGATCATACAATAAAGAGATACGTTGAGTGTCCCTTCCTCAGCAAACACATAAGCTGGACCATTATCAGTATTAGGAACAGTTGTGAAGATTTGACTGTACGCTAAAGATACTGTTAACAGAATTAGAAGTATGACCATCTTCAGCAAATGCTAGAAGGCGTGGCTGTATAATCTACATAGGCACAAGACAACTAGACAGTCATCTTATAAAAATCTCCACAATTATTATGTTTAAAAGAATTCATATAACATCATTTGATATTATCATATACATCAGTACTATCTTGATTTATTGTCTCATAAACTGGAGGAGTAATCAGTGATGATTGTTGTTCCATTCTACTATATGATACATTCTCTGTTACTTCAATTGATGACTGATCAGTTGGTCCTTTAGTTAGACCATATGCTTCATTTTTTACTGAGAAGAACTCTTTTATTACTGGACTACTCTCACCTCTACTCTCTTTAGTACTGGACACTAATAGAACACATACACACATACATACATACATACATACAGTTGTAATAGTTACTATTATATAGTACTGACCTTTACATATCAAGATTATTATAACAATTAAGATAACAACTATTAGTACTAGGAAGATAATAATACTAATAACAATACCAGCAATAACTACATCACTTAGTACTAGATATAAAAGAGACAGATATAATCAACAACACTAATAATATATATAACTTACTACTAGGTCTACTATCTGTAGACTGGGGACTTGTTATAGTGGGTGTGGCTGATATTGGAGGTATTCCTGTAATAGTAGGAGTTGGTCCTACAGTTAACATAATATGTTAATTAATTCTACATATAAAAGACACTCACTTGGTTGGATAGTGATCTCTCCAGTTGTCATGGTAACCTTAGAAGAACCATATTTGTTTGAATTGGTAATATTAAATGAGAATGATCCTCCATTAGTTAATACAATAGTAAGAGGTACTATAGTATTACTGATATACTTCATAAAAGAAAAGCTCTCAGTTTGTACAATAGAGTTATCAGTTATATTAATAATAGTTACATTGAACTGGAAGGTACTATTGTCACCAGGTGAACGAGTACGAACCTCAAGAGTCACTTGACCAGGAGATGATATAGTTGATATTAGTTCAGGTATTGATGGTATACCTATTGTGTAATATAATATTAATAATATTATGATTATGTAAATATTGAATATATTGTTTTAACTAACAAATTTATAACTTACTTGTTTATATGTTAGTAATTATAATACTATAAATTAAGTTAGTTACACAAACTATCAATTACTACCATATACCATATATGGTAATATTACCTTCAGTAGATATAATATTAGAGATGTTCCTCATATCAGTACCATTAGTATTGATAGCAGTAATACTACAGTAGTATCTCTCTCCAGCAAACACTGGACCTACACTAGTACTACCCATCAAATTATCATCAACACATCCAGTTAGATTAGAACATGATAATATATTATAAAGTTGATTTGAACTATCCTCTCCATCAATAACACAATACACCTCTACATCATCAATATCTTGACCTCCAGTATGACAAAATATCCATGATATATTAATATTACCATTAGATGGAATAACATTGACTGTTTGGAACATTGGAGCTAACAGATAACAGAGATATATCATATATACACATTGATATAACACAATTACCTCCTCTCATTGTCATAAAGGTAATTGGATTACTGGGTTCACTCTTTAATAGACCAATGGTGTCTCCCATGGCAACAGCTATCACAGTAACATTATATGTAGTACTGGGGATAATGCCCCTGATAATTAATGTAGTATTAGTAGTATTTAAGATGACATCAGAGGGAGGAGGTGGTACCATGACAACATGATAATAACTAACAGTTGGAGTACCCAGTTCAATAGGAGGTGACCATGTTAGTTTGACACTTGTATCAGTGACATCCATCTCTCTTACATTAAGAGGAGGACCAGGTATTACTGATAAGAGAGTGTATTATAATTTATGACAACAGTAATGATATTATCTATATACCTGCTATAATGAGTTGTACTGTTTGATATAGACCTGATCCTATACCATTACTAACAATACAGGTATATGTACCATTATCTTCATTGGTAACATTAGTTATTGTAATCTGTCCATCTACTGATGTATTAAAATGATCACCAGGAGTTATGAGTGTATTATCTGGACCAGTCCAAGTCACATTAGGTACAGGATTACTCTCTATATCAGTAAATGCTATTAAAGTCACTGTATTACCAGATAGTACTAGTTGAGATCTTCCATCTCTTGTACCAGTTAGAACATCTGTTAATATATACACAATACTTAAAAGTTTATTATATTATTAAATATTTACTTACATTGTATATCTAGTATAAAACTAGTGGTAGTGGATCCAGCATCATTACTAACAGTAAATGTATAGTTACCAGACTGGTTACGTTGAACATTAGTAAGTGTTATAATGAAGTCACTTAGTATAATATCATTACTGTCATTAGATAGTAGGGGTTGACCCTCATGTGTCCACTGTGATATGAGTAGAGGAGGGAATGGAGTAGGTGTTCCTCCTACAGTTAGGTTTACTGTAATATTATTACCCTCTATTACTGACTGTGTACTAACAGGAGTTAATAGAGATGGGAGAACTAGAAAACATAAATAAATAGCACATAAAAACAGATTACATACCTGGCAATCCTAAATTGAATGTTTTTGTTAGGCCATCATTTGGTCCACATTGTATTTGTACCAGATCAAACTCACTTGTAAAATTGAGTATAGTAAAGTTAGTTTCATATGTTAGATTTAGCAGAGAATCTGGTATGACATTTCCAATAGCTGTTATTTTACTCAACAGGACATTAGGAGATGTAAGTTCACCAGCAGCATTATAATCAGTTATAAGTATCATGTTATCTGTTTGCCTTCTAACAAACCATCTTGTTTGTACTTGAATATTCTGACTAATAACCTCACAATAAAGAGATACATTGAGTGTCCCTTCTTCAGCAAACACATAAGCTGGACCATTGTTAGTACTAGGAACAGTTGTGAAGATAACTTGACTTGATGTTGTAGATACTACTACTAGAACTGTAAGTATGAAGAACATGATGATCTATCCACAATGGAGGTGTGGCTGAATATTAACATTATCAAATATTATCTTGATTTGTTGTCTCATAAACTGAAGTAGTAATAAGACAATATTATTATATGGATGTATCAATGTCCACTTTAAAGTGAGATTGATATAACACTTAAAATAAGTATATATATATATATATATACACACTATAACATTATATATGTACTATACAACTGTAGTTTGTAAACGTATACCTATATTATATTATAATAACAATACTATAGTTGATATATACTATTTACCAGTTATAACATTAATAGTCTTACTTCTCATCATATCATTACCAATACTATTAGTAACAGATACTATACAACTGTACTTTGTACCAGCAGTTACTGGACCTACTGATATACTCTCTACAATACACTCATTCATTGAAGTACATAATAAAGTGCTTGTAAGTTCACTAGAATTATCACTCTCTTCTAGTTCTTCACAAGATATACTGATGTTATTTAATGGAATACCTCCAGTATGTAGAAATGTCCACTTTACAGTCAGATTACCATTAACATTAGATAATAGAACACTTTGTAATTCAGGAACTAGACACACAATATAATAACTACATTATAACTGATCATTACTACCTGTTGATGTAGTGTTAAAGATGACAATAGTACTATAGTTACTAATGACAACTGTTAGTATAAGGAACAATTGTGTAGGTCACTTGACATGATGTTATAGATACTGCTAACAGAACTGAGATATATGATGATGATGAGATGTGACTATATATTTATATTTTTTAAAATCAATACTACATACATCATATATACTCATTAATATTATCATATACATCAGTACTATCTTGATTTATTGTCTCATAAACTGGAGGAATAATCAGTGATGATTGTTGTTCCATTCTACTATATGATACATTCTCTGTTACTTCAATTGATGACTGATCAGTTGGTCCTTTAGTTAGACCATATGCTTCATTTTTTACTGAGAAGAACTCTTTTATTACTGGACTACTCTCACCTCTACTCTCTTTAGTACTGGACACTAATAGAACACACACACATACATACATACATACATACATACATACATACAGTGGTAATAGTTACTATTATATAGTACTGACCTTTATATATCAAGATTATTATAACAATTAAGATAACAACTATTAGTACTAGGAAGATAATAATACTAATAATAATACCAGCAATAACTACATCACTTAGTACTAGATATAAAAGAGACAGATATAATCAACAACACTAATAATATATATAACTTACTACTAGGTCTACTATCTGTAGACTGGGGGCTTGTTATAGTGGGTGTGGCTGATACTGGAGGTATTCCTGTTGTAGTAGGAGTTGGTCCTATAGTTAACATAATATGTTAATTAATTCTACATTTAAAAGATACTCACTTGGTTGGACAACTATCTCTCCAGTTGCCATGGTAACCTTAGAAGAACCATATTTGTTTGTAGTTGTAATATTAAATGAGAATGATCCTCCATTAGTTAATACAATAGTAAGAGGTACTATAGTATTACTGATATACTTCATAAAAGAAAAGCTCTCACTTCGTACAATAGAGTTATCAGTTATATTAATAATAGTTACATTGAACTGGAAGGTACTATTGTCACCAGGTGAACGAGTACGAACCTCAAGAGTCACTTGACCAGGAGATGATATAGTTGATATTAGTTCAGGTATTGATGGTATACCTATTGTAAAATATAATATTAATAATATTATGATTATGTAAATATTTAATATATTGTTTTAACTAACAAATTTATAACTTACTTGTTTATATGTTAGTAATTATAATACTATAAATTAAGTTAGTTACATAAACTATTAATTACTACCATATACCATATATGGTAATATTACCTTCAGTAGATATATTAGAGATGTTCCTCATATCAGTACCATTAGTATTGATAGCAGTAATACTACAGTAGTATCTCTCTCCAGCAAACACTGGACCTACACTAGTACTACCCATCAAATTATCATCAACACATCCAGTTAGATTAGAACATGATAACATATTATAAAGTTGATTTGAACTATCCTCTCCATCAATAACACAATACACCTCTACATCATCAATATCTTGACCTCCAGTATGACGAAATATCCATGATATATTAATATTACCATTAGATGGAATAACATTGACTGTCTGGAACATTGGAGCTAACAGATAACAGAGATATATCATATATACACATTGATATAACACAATTACCTCCTCTCATTGTCATAAAGGTAATTGGATCACTGGGTTCACTCTTTAATAGACCAATGGTGTCTCCCATGGCAACAGCTATCACAGTAACATTATATGTAGTACTTGGGATAATGCCCCTGATAATCAGTGTAGTATTAGTAGTATTTAAGATGACATCAGAGGGAGGAGGTGGTACCATGATAACATGATAATAACTAACAGTTGGAGTACCCAGTTCAATAGGAGGAGACCATGTTAGTTTGACACTTGTATCAGTGACATCCATCTCTCTCACATTAAGAGGAGGACCAGGTATTACTGATAAGAGAGAGTATTAATAATTTATGACAACAGTAATGATATTATCTGCATACCTGCTATAATGAGTTGTACTGTTTGATAGAGAACTGATCCTATACCATTACTAACAATACAGGTATATGTACCATTATCTTCATTGGTAACATTAGTTATTGTAATCTTTCCATCTACTGATGTATTAAAATGATCACCAGGAGTTATGAGTGTATTATCTGGACCAGTCCAAGTCACATTAGGTACAGGATTACTCTCTATATCAGTAAATGCTATTAAAGTCACTGTATTACCAGATAGTACTAGTTGAGATCTTCCATCTCTTGTAGCAGTAGGAACATCTGTTAATATATACACAATACTTAAAAGTTTATTATATTATTAAATATTTACTTACATTGTACATCTAGTATAAAACTAGTTGTAGTTGATCCAGCATCATTACTAACAGTAAGTGTATAGTTACCAGACTGGTTACGTTGAACATTAGTAAGTGTTATAATGAAGTCAGTTAGTATAATATCATTATTGTCATTAGATAGTAGGGGTTGACCCTCATGTGTCCACTGTGATGTTAGTAGAGGAGGGAATGGAGTAGGAGCTCCTCCCATAGTTAGATTTACTATAATATTATTACCCTCTATTACTGACTGTGTACTAACAGGAGTTAATAGAGATGGAAGAACTATGAAAAAATAAAAGCCATTTATAATGTCATGCAATTATCATACCTGAAAAACCAAAGTTAAATTCTCGAGTTTCTCCTTGTGGTCCACACTGTACTTGTGACAGATGAAACTCACTTGTCAAATTTACAATAGTGAAATTGGTGTGTGAAGCAATTGATGTGTTTGGTAGCAACTCTCCAGAAACTATAATTTTACCAATTAAAGTACTAGCTTGAGAAGGACCTGTAACTTGACCAGACACATCAAAATTTGGCAAAATCAATCCAGTATCATTCTGTCTCTTCACAAGCCATCTACTTTGAAATTGTTCACCATTAATGAATACTTTACAGTAGATAGATACATTGAGTGTCCCTTCTTTAGCAAAGACATAACCTGGACCACTGTTAGTATCAGGTATTGTATTATACGTGACTTCACCTAATAATAAATTAGTCGAAAAGACTGTCAAAAGAAAGGCACTAATCCACATACTGTAACACTAACTGAACTAATAACAGATTACCAAGTCCTCAAGATTTGTTTTCCCGGAGATCTTAAAAGTATAAATTTATGATCCTTGGACCCAATTTAATTTGAACATTCATAGCATTAAATATCTAAGCTAACTCTCTCTATAAATGGTTCCAGTTAACTATAGCAGTTAACATAGCCACAAAGAAGATACCTGCTAGAACACGACCTAAAGGAAAAAGAAATGAGTGAAAGTGAACTTACTAGCATCATTAAGTTAGTAAGTTTAAATTTTCATAAATATACTTGGAGTAGATGTAGGACATTCAACTTCAAGGGTCAGTGTATGTTATGGCCCACCGAATTCCAATATTTTTAAAAGCTTATATTTTATTTATCAAATTTGAAATATTATAAAAGTAATATAGTTACTAAAATTAATAATGAAAAACTAAATATATTTTTACTAAAGTTTAAATTTTCTGAAAACTTAATCTCAACTATTTTAAAAGTTATAATTTTAGTAAAATAATTATAATAATAATTATAGTTAATATTTTAAAAGTTGTATATTTTTGAAAGCTCAAAAATGAAAACACTATATATAGAATGTTTTAGTTAAGATGTAAACGTGTCACTATCATTTAAGACTGCCAATTTTCTTTTCTAAGTGCTATTGTTCCTTATTCTTAGATGTACTTCATATAGTGATAAGTGATATGGTTTTAGGCCAACCATAGGTTTAATTTAAATAATAGTTGTCCTAACTATAATAATACAATAATAACCAACAGGTGAAGTATCCAGTTCACTAGGAGGACAGATTACAATAACTAATGTTACCAATGAAGACAATGGTACATATACCTGTATTGTTAGTAATGGTATAGGATCAGGTCTCTATCAAACAGTACAACTCGTTATAGCAGGTATTTACATAATGTGAGTGAGATGGACGTCACTGACACAAATTAATGTGGTCATCATCTACTGATGTATTAAAATGATCACCAGGAGTTATGAGTGTATTATCTGGACCAGTCCAAGTCACATTAGGTACAGGATTACCCTCTATATCAGTAAATGCTATCAAAGTCACTGTATTACCAGATAGTATTAGTTGAGATCTTCCAGTAGGAACATCTGTTATATGCATTAAACAATTGTTAATACAATGCCATTACTGTTATTAGATAGTAGGGGTTGACCCTCATGTGTCCACTGTGATGTTAGTAGAGGAAGAAATGGAGTAGGAGCTCTTCCTACAGTTAGGTTTACTGTAATATTATTATCCTCTATCACTACTTGAATACAAGCAAGAGTTAGGAATGATGGACTAACTATATAAGTAGATATATTTTATAAGTAAATTTGATGTCCTTTTTACATCTGGGAACTCATAAGTTGAATTCTCTTAATTCTAACCTTTATGGTCCACAACTTATTAGTGTGATGTCAAAATTTCTTGAAAAGTTGAGAATAGTCAAATTAGTTTGAAAAGTAAGTTGTGCAGCATCTGGTATTGCTTCATCTTCTACTATCACATTACCAGCTACATTGGCTGGTGGAGTGGCAATCTTAGCAGTAAAGGGTATTGTTTGAGCTCCAGTAGTAAAGGGTATTGTTTGAGCTCCAGTAGTAAAGGGTATTGTTTGAGCTCCAGCTCCAAATTAGCCACCTACTTTGTAATGTACAGGAGTTCCACTATTGAAATTACTACACAATAAAGAGATACATTGATTGTCCCTTCATCAGCAGACATATACCACTATCAGTATTAATAACAGTTGTATAGGATACTTGACCTAACGATAGTGATATTGATAACAGAACTGAAAGTACTATGACCATATTAATATGGTCATAGTACTTTCAGTTCTGTTATCTGCAGATCATAATAAAAAAGGTGTGGCTGAAAACGTGATGTTTATATAATTTAAATAATTCATATTACATTATTTGATATTATCATATACATTAGTATTATCTTGATTTATTGTCTCATAAACTGGAGGAGTAATCAGTGATGATTGTTGTTCCATTCTACTATATGATACATTCTCTGTTACTTCAATTGATGACTGATCATATGATCCTTTAGTTAGACCATATGCTTCATATTTTACTGAGAAGAACTCTTTTATCACTGGACTACTCTCACCTCTACTCTCTTTAGTACTGAACACTAATAGAACACACACATACATACATACATACATACATACAGTGGTAATAGTTACTGTTATATAGTACTGACCTTTATAATATATCAAGATTATTATAACAATTAAGATAACAACTATTAGTATTAGGAAGATAATAATACTAATAATAATACCAGCAATAACTACATCACTTAGTACTAGATATAAAAGAGACAGATATAATCAACAACACTAATAATATATATACCTTGTTGCATAGTTATAAAAGGCTCTACATTATAGGCATTTGTGCTTGCCCTGTTCTTTATTAAAGATATTGTATATTACTTACTGGTAGCTTTCTGTTGTTCTGAAGATTCTTGTTTCATTAGCTAAGGCAATTTTTTGAACAAGAGGTCCCTTAACAACATCTATAATGATCTTTCAATTAACAGGAGTATGTTGATCATGACCATCCATCTTTATCCATGTCTGGAGCACATGATCAAGTCTTGTTTCATGTTAGACTCAGCCAAACCCCAAAGAACATTATATTCTACTCTAAGACCATTACCAATTCTACACCATAATATATCAATAGCAGCTAATTTTATTAAAGCATTATGTTTGGTAGGTATTTCAGTTAAATGTAATTGAGCTAATAATTATTATCGATAACAACACAACTTACATAATTTAGGACAATCATTCATTTTGTCAATGTAGCTATCTAGTAACTCTTGGTGACTTGTTTTAGAATGACAAGACAACAAAAAAATCTTACATATGTATTCTATTGACCTAAAGTGTTATAATTTAAATCACATTATGATTGCTTTCAAGTTTTGACTTCTTAATAGTTACAATAAATTCTATAATTGAATAAGAACAATTAAGTTTATAAGTTTGTCCAGTACCAACAAATACTATTGGTTGACCAGTAGTATTGGTCATACTAATATCAGCACCAACCTGGAAAGAGGGGTGGAGTTAGATAAAGGATCTCTGTATAATCACAACTTATCATCAATGGTGTCAAATTTAGTGAAGATAATCCCATGAAGATGGACATATAAATATATATACAAAGAGTGGATTAAAATAGATAAAGGCGGATTGATAGTCCAACGACACAATGAGATACGAGATGTAATTATCGAACTGTCTTTTCAGATCTGGAGTCAGACAATTAAGGAACTTGTTATCAATGACAGCCCCGATTCAGACAAGAATCTTAAAGCAGATATCGGTATCAGAGGTGTCTGGCAATCACAAGCGATGTCATTATACGATGTTCGTGTCCTCGACTCGGATGCCCCCTCTTATCGAAACATTTCACCTGCTCAAGTCCTTCGCAAAGCAGAACAAGAAAAGAAGTCAAAATATAACCCTATCTGTGAAAGGCGTCACTCTTCTTTCACCCCATTGTGTGTGACAGTAGATGGACTCATGGGAACAGAAATGTCAATATTTCTTAAACGCCTCTCTGACGCTTTATCCTAGAAATGGGAGAGACCATACAGCACCACTCTATGCTAACTAAACTAAGCTTTGCCTTGGTTAGAGCAACCGGTCTCTGTATTCGAGGATCCCGCACAAAGTGGAGAGGTCTTAATAATGAAGATGGGCTCGGCATGAATGAATATCACTTTAACGACACCTAAACATTATTGTTATTGTTGTTGTTGTTGATGTTGCTGCTGTTGTTGTTGCTGTTGTTATGTTGTTGTTATTGTTGTTGTTGTTGTTGTTGTTATAATAATAGTAATAAAGAGATCGTTGTGTTCGCTGTGTTTGTGTTAAGGAGAAGCGTCCATGTGTCTCATGTCATCCGAAAGAGCTGGGAGTTGCAATAACATCTCCCCAGTGTTTGATGTTGGTCCTCAGTCTGGTCCTCCATTTTCACTTGCAGTCACATGTCCTGCCCCTGTGGTTTCTTCTGTTCCAACTAGTTCTAGCTTCTCTTCTCCATCTACATCTCCTGACAGTCCATTAGATTCCATTCATCAGTCAAACTTACCAGATATTTTGTAACTTATATTATCTCAATTTAACTAACCTTGTACAGTAATATTAAATACAGAACTGTCTATTCCAATTATATTTTCTGTTACACACACATAACTTCCACTATCTTCTAGTCCTAGTAGAGTTAAAGTTAACTCAGTATATGTAGTCTGAGTATTGATCAAAATATGAGTGAAGTTATCAGGATTAAGAACAGTCCCATTATGTTGCCATGTTATATTTTTAGGAGCAGGATTCCCATCAAAGGTACAGTTAATAATGATCATGTTTCCCACAGGTAATACTGAGCTAGCAGGAGTGATAGATGTGATGGCTGCAATATCTAAAATTAAAGAATGATATCAAAACTAATTGTAAGACTCATCAGAAAAGATGAATAGATCAACAATGCAGGAGTGCAAAGTGCTAAGTGCTGCTATAGTAAAACATAATGTTTTAAGATTGACTTCCAAATCGAGGCTAACACTTGATTGTGTCTAACTAAAAGGTGTGGTTGGGAGTGGATGTAACTAGGACATTGTTTCATTTGTTATAAGGACTGGAGATTCAGTTCAAGTCTATTGTCAAGATAATATAGTAATAAACACTTGATAATTAATATATCTTAATTCATTAATTATGTGTATATATAGGTATTTCATATATTGACTCTTAGAAAAAACATCGTTAATTCAAAGACAGAAATATTTATTATTGACTGGACTATATGTGACTAACATGTTTGTGAGTGTTTAATTCATTTGTACTCTACTTTCTAATTGATATATACTTTGTCTGTTGATACAGTATAAAAGAATTCAACACACAAAACTGATGAATTTTCAAAACAAATAATGACTGATTAAATTGCACATTCTAGTTGTTAGATTAGGTTTTAGGTTCTAGTGGTAACTTAAACAGACCACAAACTAAAACTTGAAATAAATCTCTATCATCAATAACAACAACAAATCAAAATGTAACAGCAACGTTCAAATACAAAACTGAACAAAGAAAGGTGTAAACTAAAAAAACACATTAAGGTATAGCTTTTAAGGATTAAGTATTAACACTACTAAATATTGTCACATATTACAAAAGAAACACAGAAAGCACTTATTAACAAATACACATGAAAATTGAACCTAACAAAAGATACATCATAAACAATTAATAGTGACTAAATAAAATAATATATTTAAAAAAGTAAAAAAAAACTTAAACCATCTAATGTCATCTGAGACTAATGGATTATTAAGATAGTTCACTCAAAAACTAAAAACATATTAAAGATTTTGCTATCTCTGAAGAGTAAAATAGTATTGTTTTCAAACATTTTACTGTTAGCCTGCAAAGTAATTTATCAAGCAACCAATTGATTTTCTTTTATGAATTGCTGTACAGAATAAAACTACATTTACTTACTTGGGAACCTATATCAATCAAAGTAATAAGAGCAGTATGTAATTGTAATACACCACTATGAATAATTAATTAGATGCTAACTTTTTATGCATGCTATACTTTTGCTCTTTGTGTTTCATTTTCTGAAAACTGATACATTTCATTAACTATTGATTTGTTTTATCAAGTATATTAGTTTAAGTAGGTATAGCATGACAACCAATATTAGCTATATCACTACAACAATCATTCCATTTGTAACATTGTTCATCACAATAGCATCCTTTATGGGAACATTCAGAAGACAGTGACAATTTACAACATCCAACATAACTGAGATTAAGTGCTAGACATGAACCTAAAATAAACATATAAACAACATGACTTAATTTGTAGTACACATTTACCAGTTGGAGTAACAGTTGGTGTACTTGATGGTTTGATTGTTGTGCTTATATTGCAATGGTAATAAAGAATTTATAATGAATATTATATATCTCAAGTTATAATTTATCTGATAATGTTTGAATCTTCTCACTAAGGCTCAGTAAAGTCAAGTTACTTTAAAGGACCAATACAGGAGTAATACAAGGACTTACTAAGTATGTCAGTTGAAGTAGGTATTGGATAGCAACTAATATTAGCTATATCATTACAACAATCATTCCACTTGTGACAATTCTCATCGCAATAGCATTGTTTATGGGAACATACAGGTGACATTGACCAATCACAACATCCAGGATAACCAAAATTAAGTGCCAGACATGAACCTAAAATAAATATATGAACAAATTGATTTAATTAGCACTTATTTACCAGGTGGAGTAACAATTGGTGTAGTTGATGGTTTGATTGTTGTGTCTATATAAGAATAGTAATAAAATAATATAAAGGATAATTATCACATTATCAGTAATTGTATATCATTACTACTTAATACATAAACTGATATAGAAAAAATTAGTATAATTAATCATTATTGTGCTATTAAAAACATAATAGGATTTGAACTTATTACTAGGTCTACTATCTGTAGACTGGGGACTTCTTATAGTGGGTGTGGCTGATACTGGAGGTACTCCTGTAGTAGTAGGAGTTGGTCCTACAGTTGACATAATATATTATAATTGTACATATAAAAAACACTCACTTGGTTGGACAGTGATCTCTCCAGTTGTTATGGTAACCTTAGAACAACCATATTTGTTTGAATTGGTAATATTAAATGAGAATGATCCTCCATTAGTTAATACAATAGTAAGAGGTACTATAGTATTACTGATATACTTCATAAAAGAAAAGCTTTCAGTTCGTACAATAGAGTTATCAGTTATATTAATAATAGTTACATTGAACTGGAAGGTACTATTGTCACCAGGTGAACGAGTACGAACCTCAAGAGTCACTTGACCAGGTGATGATGTAATTGATATTAGTTCAGGTATTGATGGTATACCTATTGTATAATATAATATTAATAATATTATGATTATGTAAATATTGAATATATTGTTTTAACTAACAAATTTATAACTTACTTGTTTATATGTTAGTAATTATAATACTATAAATTAAGTTAGTTACATAAACTATTAATTACTACCATATACCATATATGGTAATATTACTTTCAGTAGATATAATATTAGAGATGTTCCTCATATCAGTACCATTAGTATTGATAGCAGTAATACTATAGTAGTATCTCTCTCCAGCAAACACTGGACCTACACTAGTACTACCCATCAAATTATCATCAACACATCCAGTTAGATTAGAACATGATAACATATCATAAAGTTGATTTGAACTATCCTCTCCATAAATAACACAATACACCTCTACATCATCAATATCTTGACCTCCAGTATGACGAAATCTCCATGATATATTAATATTACCATTAGATGGAATAGCATTAACTGTTTGGAACATTGGAGCTAACAGATAACAGAGATATATCATATATATACACATTGATATATCACAATTACCTCCTCTCATTGTTATAAAGGTAATTGGATCACTGGGTTCACTCTCTAATAGACCAATGGTGTCTCCCATGGCAACAGCTATCACAGTAACATTATATGTAGTACTGGGGATAATGCCTCTGATAATTAGTGTAGTATTAGTAGTATTTAAAATGACATCAGAGGGAGGAGGTGGTACCATGACAACATGATAATAACTAACAGTTGGAGTACCCAGTTCACTAGGAGGTGACCATGTTAGTTTGACACTTGTATCAGTGACATCCATCTTTCTCACATTAAGAGGAGGACCAGGTATCACTGATAAGAGAATATCATAATTTATGACAACAGTAATGATATTATCTATATACCTGCTATAATGAGTTGTACTGTTTGATAGAGACCTGATCCTATACCATTACTAACAATACAGGTATATGTACCATTATCTTCATTGGTAACATTAGTTATTCTAATCTGTCCATCTATTGATGTATTAAAATGATCACCAGGAGTTATGAGTGTATTATCTGGACCAGTCCAAGTCACATTAGGTACAGGATTACCCTCTATATCAGTAAATGCTATCAAAGTCATTGTATTACCAGACAGTACTAGTTGAGATCTTCCATCTCTTGTAGCAGTAGGAATATCTGTTAATATATACACAATACTTAAAAGTTTATTATATTATTAAATATTTACTTACATTGTATATCTAGTATAAAACTAGTTGTAGTTGATCCAGCATTATTACTGACAGTAAGTGTATAGTTACCAGACTGGTTACTTTGAACATTAGTAAGTGTTATAATGAAGTTTGTTAGTATAATATCATTACTGTCATTAGATATTAGGGGTTGACCCTCATGTGCCCACTGTGATATGAGTAGAGGAGGGAATGGAGTAGGAGTTCCTCCTACAGTTAGGTTTACTGTAATATTATTACCCTCTATTACTGACTGTGTACTAACAGGAGTTAATAGAGATGGGAGAGCTAGAAAACATAAAATAAATAGCACATAAAAACACATTACATACCTGGCAATCCTAAATTAAATGTTCTTGTTAGGCCATCATTTGGTCCACATTGTATTTGTACCAGATCAAACTCACTTGTAAAATTTAGCATAGTAAAGTTAGTTTCATATGTTAGATTTAGCAGAGAATCTGGTATGACATTTCCAATAGCTTTTATTTTATTCACCAGGACATTAGGAGATGTAAGTTCACCAGCAGCATTATAATCAGTTATTAGTATCATGTTATCTGTTTGCCTTCTAACAAACCATCTTGTTTGTACTTGAATATTCTGACTAATAACCTCACAATAAAGAGACACATTGAGTGTCCCTTCTTCAGCAAACACATAAGCTGGACCATTGTTAGTATTAGGAACAGTTGTGAAGATAACTTGACTTGATGTTGTAGTAAGTATAAAGAACATGATCTATCCACAATGGAGGTGTGGCTGAATATTAACATTATCAAATATTATCTTGATTTGTTGTCTCATAAACTGAAGTAGTAATAAGACAATATTATTATATGGATGTATCAATGTCCACTTTATAGTAAGATTGATATAACACTTAAAATAAGTATATATATATATATATATATATATATATATATATATATATATATATATATATATATATATATATATACACTATAACATTATATATGTACTATACAACCGTAGTTTGTAAAAGTATACCTATATTATATTATAATAACAATACTATAGTTGATATATACTACTTACCAGTTATAACATTAATAGTGTTACTTCTCATCATATCATTACCAATACTATTAGTAACAGATACTATACAACTGTACTTTGTACCAGCAGTTACTGGACCTACTGATATACTCTCTACAATACACTCATTCATTGAAGTACATAAGAAAGTGATTGTAAGTTCACTAGAATTATCACTCTCTTCTAGTTCTTCACAAGATATACTGATGTTATTTAATGGAATACCTCCAGTATGTAGAAATGTCCACTTTACAGTCAGATTACCATTAACATTAGTTGTTCTGAAGATTCTTGTTTCATTAGCTAAGGCAATCTTTTGAACAAGAGGTCCCTTAACAACATCTAAAATGATCTTTTAATTAACAGGAGTATGTTGATCATGACCATCCATCTTTATCCATGTCTGGAGCACATGATCAAGTCTTGTTTCATGTTAGACTCAGCCAAACCCCAAAGAACATTATATTCTACTCTAAGACCATTACCAATTCTACACCATAATATATCAATAGCAGCTAATTTTATTAAAGCATTATGTTTGGTAGGTATTTCTGCTAAATGTAATTGAGCTAATAATTATTATCGATAACAACACAACTTACATAATTTAGGACAATCATTCATTTTATCAATGTAGCTATCTGGTAACTCTTGGTGACTTGTTTTAGAATGACAAGACAACAAAAAAATCTTACATATGTATTCTATTGACCTAAAGTGTTATAATTTAAATCACATTATGATTGCTTTCAAGTTTTGACTTCTTAATAGTTACAATAAATTCTATAATTGAATAAAAACAATTAAGTTTATAAGTTTATCCAGTACCAACAAATACTATTGGTTGACCAGTAGTATTGGTCATACTAATATCAGCACCAACCTGGAAAGAGGGGTGGAGTTAGATAAAGGATCTCTGTATAATCACACCTTATCATCAATGGTGTCAAATTTAGTGAAGATAATCCCATGAAGATGGACATATAAATATATATACAAAGAGTGGATTAAAATAGATAAAGGCGGATTGATAGTCCAACGACACAATGAGATACGAGATGTAATTATCGAACTGTCTTTTCAGATCTGGAGTCAGACAATTAAGGAACCTGTTATCGATGACAGCCCCGATTCAGACAGGAATCTTAAAGCAGATATCGGTATCAGAGGTGTCTGGCAATCACAAGCGATGTCATTATACGATGTTCGTGTCCTCGACTCGGATGCCCCCTCTTATCGAAACATTTCACCTGCTCAAGTCCCTCGCAAAGCAGAACAAGAAAAGAAGTCAAAATATAACCCTATCTGTGAAAGGCATCACTCTTCTTTCACCCCATTGTGTGTGACGGTAGATGGACTCATGGGTACCAAAATGTCAATATTTCTTAAACGCCTCTCTGACGCTCAGCACCACTCTATGCTGGGTGAAAACTAAACTAAGCTTTGCCTTGGTTAGAGCAACCGGTCTCTGTATTCGAGGATCCCGCACAAAGTGGAGAAGTCTTAATAATGAAGATGGGCTCGGCATGAATGAATATCACTTTAACGACACCTAAACATTATTGTTATTGTTGTTGTTGTTGATGTTGCTGCTGTTGTTGTTGCTGTTGTTATGTTGTTGTTATTATTGTTGTTGTTGTTGTTGTTATAATAATAGTAATAAAGAGATCGTTGTGTTCGCTGTGTTTGTGTTAAGGAGAAGCGTCCATGTGTCTCATGTCATCCGAAAGAGCTGGGAGTTGCAATAACATCTCCCCAGTGTTTGATGTTGGTCCTCAGTCTGGTCCTCCATTTTCACTTGCAGTCACATGTCCTGCCCCTGTTGTTTCTTCTGTTCCAACTAGTTCTACCTTCTCTTCTCCATCTACATCTCCTGACAGTCCGTTAGATTCCATTCATCAGTCAAACTTACCAGATATTTTGTAACTTATATTATCTCAATTTAACTAACCTTGTACAGTAATATTAAATGCAGAACTGTCTATTCCAATTATATTTTCTGTTACACACACATAACTTCCACTGTCTTCTAGTCCTAGTAGAGTTAAAGTTAACTCAGTATATGTAGTCTGAGTATTGATCAAAATATGAGTGAAGTTATCAGGATTAAGAACAGTCCCATTATGTTGCCATGTTATATTTTTAGGAGCAGGATTCCTATCAAAGGTACAGTTAATAATGACCATGTTTTCCACAGGTAATACTGAGCTAGCAGGAGTGATAGATGTGATGGCTGCAATATCTAAAATTAAAGAATGATATCAAAACTAATTGTAAGACTCATCAGAAAAGATGAATAGATCAACAATGCAGGAGTGCAAAGTGCTAAGTGCTGCTATAGTAAAACATAATGTTTTAAGATTGACTTCCAAATCTAGGCTAACACTTGATTTTGTCTAACTAAAAGGTGTGGTTGGGAGTGGATGTAGCTAGGACATTGTTTCATTTGTTATAAGGACTGGAGATTCAGTTCAAGTCTATTGTCAAGATAATATAGTAATAAACACTTGATAATTAATATATCTTAATTCATTAATTATGTGTATATATAGGTATTTCATATATTGACTCTTAGAAAAAACATCGTTAGTTCAAAGACAGAAATATTTATTATTGACTGGACTATATGTGACTAACATGTTTGTGAGTGTCTAATTCATTTGTACTCTACTTTCTAATTGATATATACTTTGTTTGTTGATACAGTATAAAAGAATTCAACACACAAAACTGATGAATCTTCAAAACAAACAATGACTGATTAAATTGCACATTCTAGTTGTTAGATTAGGTTTTAGGTTCTAGTGGTAACTTAAACAGACCACAAACTAAAACTTGAAAAAAATCTCTATCATCAATAACAACAAATCAAAATGTAACAGCAATGTTTAAATACAAAACTGAACAAAGAAAGGTGTAAACTAAAAAAACACATTAAAGTATAGCATTTAAGGATTAAGTATTAACACTACTAAATATTGTCACATATTACAAAAGAAACACAGAAAGCACTTATTAACAAATATACATGAAAATTGAACCTAACAAAAGATACATAATAAACAATTAATAGTGACTAAATAAAATACAATTACAATATATTTAAAAAAGTAAAAAAAACTTAAACCATCTAATGTCATCTGAGACTAATGGATTATTAAGATAGTTCACTCAAAAACTAAAAACATATTAAAGAGTTTGCTATCTCTGAAGAGTAAAATAGTATTGTTTTCAAACATTTTACTGTTAGCCTGGAAAGTAATTTATCAAGCAACCAATTGATTTTCTTTTATGAATTGCTGTACAGAATAAAACTACATTTACTTACTTGGGAACCTATATCAATCAAAGTAATAAGAGCTGTATGTAATTGTAATACACCACTATGAATAATTAATTAGATGCTAACTTTTTATGCATGCTATACTTTTGCTCTTTGTGTTTCATTTTCTGAAAACTAATACATTTCATTAACTATTGATTTGTTTTATCAATTATATTAGTTTAAGTAGGTGTATCATGACAACCAATATTAGCTATATCACTACAACAATCATTCCATTTGTGACAGTGTTCATCACAATAGCATCCTTTATGGGAACATTCAGAAGACAGTGACAATTTACAACATCCAACATAACTGAGATTAAGTGCTAGACATGAGCCTAAAATAAACATATAAACAACATGACTTAATTTGTAGTACACATTTACCAGGTGGAGTAACAGTTGGTGTACTTGATGGTTTGATTGTTGTGCCTATATTGCAATGGTAATAAAGAATTTATAATGAATATTATATATCTCAAGTTATAATTTATCTGATAATGTTTGAATCTTTTCACTAAGGCTCACTAAAGTCAAGTTACTTTAAAGGACCAATACAGGAGTAATACAAGGACTTACTAAGTATGTTAGTTGAAGTAGGTATTGGATAGCAACTAATATTAGCTATATCATTACAACAATCATTCCACTTGTGACAATGTTCATCACAATAGCATTGTTTATGGGAACATACAGGTGACATTGACCAATCACAACATCCAGAATAACCAAAATTAAGTGCCAGACATGAGCCTAAAATAAATATATGAACAAATTAATTTAATTAGCACTTATTTACCAGGTGGAGTAACAATTGGTGTAGTTGATGGTTTGATTGTTGTGTCTATATAAGAATAGTAACAAAATAATATAAAGGGATAATTATTACATTATCAGTAATTGTATATTATTACTACTTAATACATAAACTGATATAGAAAAAATTAGTATAATTAACCATTATTGTGCTATTAAAAACATAATAGGATTTGAACTTATTACTAGGTCTACTATCTGTAGACTGGGGACTTGTTATAGTGGGTGTGGCTGATACTGGAGGTACCTCTGTAGTAGTAGGAGTTGGTCCTACAGTTCACATAATATGTTAATTAATTGTACATACAAAAAACTCACTTGGTTGGATAGTGATCTCTCCAGTTGTTATGGTAACCTTAGAAGAACCATATTTGTTTGAAGTGGTAATATTAAATGAGAATGATCCTCCATTATTTGATACAATAGTAAGAGGTACTATAGTATTACTGATATACTTCATAAAAGAAAAGCTCTCACTTCGTACAATAGAGTTATCAGTTATATTAATAATAGTTACATTGAACTGGAAGGTACTATTGTCACCAGGTGAACGAGTATGAACCTCAAGAGTCACTTCACCAGGAGATGATGTAGTTGATATTAGTTCAGGTATTGATGGTATACCTATTGTATAATATAATATTAATAATATTATGATTATGTAAATATTGAATATATTGTTTTAACTAACAAATTTATAACTTACTTGTTTATATGTTAGTAATTATAATACTATAAATTAAGTTAGTTACACAAACTATCAATTACTATCATATACCATATATGGTAATATTACCTTCAGTAGATATAATATTAGAGATGTTCCTCATATCAGTACCATTAGTATTGATAGCAGTAATACTACAGTAGTATCTCTCTCCAGCAAACACTGGACCTACACTAGTACTACCCATCAAATTATCATCAACACATCCAGTTAGATTAGAACATGATAACATATTATAAAGTTGATTTGAACTACCCTCTCCATCAATAACACAATACACCTCTACATCATCAATATCTTGACCTCCAGTATGAAGAAATATCCATGATATATTAATATTACCATTAGATGGAATAACATTGACTGTTTGGAACATTGGAGCTAACAGATAACAGAGATATATCATATATACACATTAATATAACACAATTACCTCCTCTCATTGTCATAAACGTAATTGGATCACTGGGTTCACTCTCTAATAGACCAATGGTGTCTCCCATGGCAACAACTATCACAGTAACATTATATGTAGTACTGGGGATAATGCCCCTAATAATTAGTATAGTATTAGTAGTATTTAAGATGACATCAGAGGGAGGAGGTGGTACCATGACAACATGATAATAACTAACAGTTGGAGTACCCAGTTCAATAGGAGGTGACCATGTTAGTTTGACACTTGTATCAGTGACATCCATCTCTCTCACATTAAGAGGAGGACCAGGTATTACTGATAAGAGAGAGTATCATAATTTATGACAACAGTAATGATATTATCTATGTACCTGCTATAATCAGTTGTACTGTTTGATAGAGACCTGATCCTATACCATTACTAACAATACAGGTATATGTACCATTATCTTCATTGGTAACATTAGTTATTGTAATCTGTCCATCTACTGATGTATTAAAATGATCACCAGGAGTTATGAGTGTATTATCTGGACCAGTCCAAGTCACATTAGGTACAGGATTACCCTCTATATCAGTAAATGCTATCAAAGTCACTGTATTACCAGATAGTACTAGTTGAGATCTTCCATCTCTTGTAGCAGTAGGAACATCTGTTAATATATACACAATACTTAAAAGTTTATTATATTATTAAATATTTACTTACATTGTATATCTAGTATAAAACTACCAGTAGTTGATCCAGCATTATTACTAACAGTAAGTGTATAGTTACCAGACTGGTTACGTTGAATATTAGTAAGTGTTATAATGAAGTTAGTTAGTATAATATCATTACTGCTATTAGATAGTAGGGGTTGACCCTCATGTGTCCACTGTGATGTTAGTAGAGGAGGAAATGGAGTAGGAGCTCCTCCTATAGTTAGATTTACTGTAATATTATTACCCTCTATTACTGACTGAGTACTAACAGGAGTTAATAGAGATGGAAGAACTAATATGTAAATAAAATATAATGAAAAAAGGAGTACTTATATTACCTGGAAAACCTAAGTTAAATTCTCTTGATGTACCTGGAAAACTTTGTGCACAGTCTACTTGTGCCATATCAAACTCACTGGTAAAATTTAATATAGTGAAGTTAGTTTCATATGTTAGTGATATGCCTGGTATGACATCTCCAATAGCTGTGATTTTACCCAACAGGTTTGCTGGAGATATTAGCTCACCAGCAGAATTAAAATCAGGTATAACTAGATTATTATCTGATTGTCGTTTGACTAACCATCTTGTTTGTACTAGTCCATTATTGTAGATCATACAATAAAGAGATACGTTGAGTGTCCCTTCCTCAGCAAACACATAAGCTGGACCATTATCAGTATTAGGAACAGTTGTGAAGATTTGACTGTACGCTAAAGATACTGTTAACAGAATTAGAAGTATGACCATCTTCAGCAAATGCTAGAAGGCGTGGCTGTATAATCTACATAGGCACAAGACAACTAGACACTCATCTTATAAAAATCTCCACAATTATTATGTTTAAAAGAGTTCATATAACATCATTTGATAATATCATATACATCAGTACTATCTTGATTTATTGTCTCATAAACTGGAGGAGTAATCAGTGATGATTGTTGTTCCATTCTACTATATGATACATTCTCTGTTACTTCAATTGATGACTGATCAGTTGATCCTTTAGTTAGACCATATGCTTCATTTTTTACTGAGAAGAACTCTTTTATCACTGGACTACTCTCACCTCTACTCTCTTTAGTACTGGACACTAATAGAACACACACACATACATACATACACACATACAGTGGTAATAGTTACTATTATATAGTACTGACCTTTATATATCAAGATTATTATAACAATTAAGGTAACAACTATTAGTACTAGGAAGATAAAAATACTAATAATAATACCAGCAGTAACTACATCACTTAGTACTAGATATAAAAGAGACAGATATAATCAACAACACTAATAACATATATAACTTACTACTAGGTCTACTATCTGTAGACTGGGGACTTGTTATAGTGGGTGTGGCTGATATTGGAGGTATTCCTGTAGTAGTAAGACTTGGTCCTACAGTTCACATAATATGTTAATTAATTGTACATATAAAAGACACTCACTTGGTTGGATAGTGATCTCTCCAGTTGTCATGGTAACCTTAGAAGAACCATATTTGTTTGTAGTTGTAATATTAAATGAGAATGATCCTCCATTAGTTAATACAATAGTAAGAGGAACTATAGTATTACTGATATACTTCATAAAAGAAAAGCTCTCACTTCGTACAATAGAGTTATCAGTTATATTAATAATAGTCACATTGAACTGGAAGGTACTATTGTCACCAGGTGAACGAGTACGAACCTCAAGAGTCACTTGACCAGGAGATGATATAGTTGATATTAGTTCAGGTATTGATGGTATACCTATTATATAATGTAATATTAATAATATTATGATTATGTAAATATTGAATATATTGTTTTAACTAACAAATTTATAACTTACTTGTTTATATGTTAGTAATTATTATATTATAAATTAAGTTAGTTACACAAAATATATTACTACCATATACTATATATGGTAATATTACCTTCAGTAGATATAATATTAGAAATGTTCCTCATATCAGTACCATTAGTATTGATAGCAGTAATACTACAGTAGTATCTCTCTCTAGCAAACACTGGACCTACACTAGTACTACCCATCAAATTATCATCAACACATCCAGTTAGATTAGAACATGATAACATATTATAAAGTTGATTTGAACTATCCTCTCCATCAATAACACAATACACCTCTATATCATCAATATCTTGACCTCCAGTATGACGAAATCTCCATGATATATTAATATTACCATTAGATGGAATAACATCGACTGTTTGGAACATTGGAGCTAACAGACAACAGAGATATATATCATATATAGACACATTGATATAACAGAATTACCTCCTCTCATTGTCATAAAGGTAATTGGATTACTGGGTTCACTCTCTAATAGACCAATGGTGTCTCCCATGGCAACAGCTATCACAGTAACATTATATGTAGTACTGGGGATAATGCCCCTGATAATTAGTGTAGTATTAGTTGTATTTAAGATGACATCAGAGGGAGGAGGTGGTACCATGACAACATGATAATAACTAACAGTTGGAATACCCAGTTCACTAGGAGGTGACCATGTTATTTTGACACTTTTATCAGTGACATCCATCTCTCTCACATTAAGAGGAGGACCAGGTATTGCTGATAAGAGAGATTATTATAATTTATGACAACAGTAATGATATTATCTATATACCTGCTATAATGAGTTGTACTGTTTGATAGAGACCTGATCCTATACCATTACTAACAATACAGGTATATGTACCATTATCTTCATTGGTAACATTAGTTATTGTAATCTGTCCATCTATTGATGTATTAAAATGATCACCAGGAGTTATGAGTGTATTATCTGGATCAGTCCAAGTCACATTAGGTACAGGATTACCCTCTATATCAGTAAATGCTATCAAAGTCACTGTATTACCAGATAGTACTAGTTGAGATCTTCCATCTCTTGTAGCAGTAGGAACATCTGTTAATATATACACAATACTTAAAAGTTTATTATATTATTAAATATTTACTTACATTGTATATCTAGTATAAAACTAGTTGTAGTTGATCCAGCATTATTACTAACAGTAAGTGTATAGTTACCAGACTGGTTACGTTGAACATTAGTAAGTGTTATAATGAAGTCTGTTAGTATAATACCATTATTGCTATTAGATAGTAGGGGTTGACCCTCATGTGTCCACTGTGATATGAGTAGAGGAGGGAATGGAGTAGGAGCTCCTCCTACAGTTAGGTTTACTGTAATATTATTACCCTCTATTACTGACTGTGTACTAACAGGAGTTAATAGAGATGGGAGAACTAGAAAACATAAAATAAATAGCACATAAAAACAGTTTACATACCTGGCAATCCTAAATTGAATGTTCTTGTTAGGCCATCATTTGGTCCACATTGTATTTGTACCAGATCAAACTCATTTGTAAAATTGAGTATAGTAAAGTTAGTTTCATATGTTAGATTTAGCAGAGAATCTGGTATGACATTTCCAATAGCTGTTATTTTATTAACCAGGACATTAGGAAATGTAAGTTCACCAGCAGCATTATAATCAGTTATTAGTATCATGTTATCTATTTGCCTTCTAACAAACCATCTTGTTTGTACTTGAATATTCTGACTAATAACCTCACAATAAAGAGATACATTGAGTGTCCCTTCTTCAGCAAACACATAACCTGGACCATTGTTAGTACTAGGAACAGTTGTGAAGATAACTTGACTTGATGTTGTAGATACTACCACTAGAACTGTAAGTATGAAGAACATGATGATCTATCCACAATGGAGGTGTGGCTGAATATTAACATTATCAAATATTATCTTGATTTGTTGTCTCATAAACTGAAGTAGTAATAAGACAATATTATATGGATGTATCAATGTCCACTTTATAGTGAGATAGATATAACACTTAAAATAAGTATATATATATATACACTATAACATTATATATGTACTATACAACTGTAGTTTGTACCAGCAGTTACTGGACCTACTGATATACTCTCTACAAAACACTCACTCATTGAAGTACATAAGAAAGTGCTTGTAAGTTCACTAGAATCATCACTCTCTTCTAGTTCTTCACAAGATATACTGATGTTATTTAATGGAATACCTCCAGTATGTACAAATGTCCACTTTACAGTCAGATTACAATTAACATTAGTTAATAGAACACTTTGTAACTTGACACACAATATAATAACTACATTATAACTGATCATTACTACCTGTTGATGTAGTGTTAAAGATGACAATAGTACTAGAGTTACTAATGACAACTGTTAGTATAAGACAATTGTGTAGGTCACTTGACATGATGTTATAGATACTGGTAACAGAACTGAGATATACGATGATGATGAGATGTAACTATAAATATTTTTAAAATCAATAATACATACATCATATATAATCATTAATATTATCATATACATCAGTATTATCTTAATTTATTGTCTCATAAACTGGAGGAGTAATCTGTGATGATTGTTGTTCCATTCTACTATATGATACATTCTCTGTTACTTCAATTGATGACTGATCATATGATCCTTTAGTTAGACCATATGCTTCATTTTTTACTGAAAAGAACTCTTTTATCTCTGGACTACTCTCACCTCTACTCTCTTTAGTACTGGACACTAATAGAACACACACACACACACACATACATACATACAGTGGTAATAGTTACTATTATATAGTACTGACCTTTATATATCAAGATTATTATAACAATTAAGATAACAACTATTAGTATTAGGAAGATAATAATACTAATAATAATACCAGCAATAACTACATCACTTAGTACTAGATATAAAAGAGACAGATATAATCAACAACACTAATAATATATATAACTTACTACTAGATCTGCTATCTGTAGACTGGGGACTTGTTATAGTGGGTGTGGCTGATATTGGAGGTACTCTTGTAGTAGTAGTTGGTTCTACTGTTGATATAATGTGCTAATTAATTGTACACAGAAAAAGCACTCACTTGGTTGAATAATGATCTCTCCAGTAGAATACACCTCAAATGTACCGTATTTGTTTGAAGTGGTAATATTAAATGAGAATGATCCTCCATTAGTTAATACAATAGTAAGAGGTACTATAGTATTACTGATATACTTCATAAAAGAAAAGCTCTCACTTCGTACAATAGAGTTATCAGTTATATTAATAATAGTTACATTGAACTGGAAGGTACTATTGTCACCAGGTGAACGAGTACGAACCTCAAGAGTCACTTGACCAGGAGATGATATAGTTGATATTAGTTCAGGTATTGATGGTATACCTATTGTATAATATAATATTAATAATATTATGATTATGTAAATATTGAATATATTGTTTTAACTAACAAATTTATAACTTACTTGTTATATGCTAGTAGTTATAATACTATAAATTAAATTAGTTACACAAACTATCAATTATTACCATATACCATATATGGTAATATTACCTTTAGTAGATATAATATTAGAGATGTTTCTCATATCAGTACCATTAGTATTGATAGCAGTAATACTACAGTAGTATCTCTCTCCAGCAAACACTGGACCTACACTAGTACTACCCATCAAATTATCATCAACACATCCAGTTAGATTAGAACATGATATCATATTATAAAGTTGATTTGAACTACCCTCTCCATCAATAACACAATACACTTCTACATTATCAATATCTTGACCTCCAGTATGACGAAATCTCCATGATATATTAATATTACCATTAGATGGAATAATATTAACTGTCTGGAACATTGGAGCTAACAGGTAACAGAGATATATCATATATACACATTGATATAACACAATTACCTCCTCTCATTGTCATAAAGGTAATTGGATTACTGGGTTCACTCTCTAATAGACCAATGGTGTCTCCCATGGCAACAGCTATCACAGTAACATTATATGTAGTACTGGGGATAATGCCCCAGATAATTAGTGTAGTATTAGTTGTATTTAAGATGACATCAGAGGGAGGAGGTGGTACCATGACAACATGATAATAACTAACAGTTGGAATACCCAGTTCAATAGGAGGTGACCATGTTAGTTTGACTGTTGTATCAGTGACATCCATCTCTCTCACATTAAGAGGAGGACCAGGTATTACTGATAAGAGAGAGTATCATAATTTATGACAACAGTAATGATATTATCTATATACCTGCTATAATGAGTTGTACTGTTTGATAGAGACCTGATCCTATACCATTACTAACAATACAGGTATATGTACCATTATCTTCATTGATAACATTAGTTATTGTAATATGTCCATCTATTGATGTATTAAAATGATCACCAGGAGTTATGAGTGTATTATCTGGACCAGTCCAAGTCACATTAGGTACAGGAATACCCTCTATATCAGTAAATGCTATCAAAGTCACTGTATTACCAGATAGTACTAGTTGAGATCTTCCATCTCTTGTACCAGTAGGAACATCTGTTAATATATACACAATACTTAAAAGTTTATTATATTATTAAATATTTACTTACATTGTATATCTAGTATAAAACTAGTGGTAGTTGATCCAGCATTATTACTAACAGTAAGTGTATAGTTACCAGACTGGTTACGTTGAACATTAGTAAGTGTTATAATGAAGTTTGTTAGTATAATATCATTATTGTCATTAGATAGTAGGGGTTGACCCTCATGTGTCCACT
Organism: Xestospongia bergquistia; assembly: GCA_963965975.1. Classification (NCBI taxonomy): domain Eukaryota; kingdom Metazoa; phylum Porifera; class Demospongiae; order Haplosclerida; family Petrosiidae; genus Xestospongia; species Xestospongia bergquistia. The sequence goes on from OZ014412.1 coordinate 362,014, forward strand.
GTGATGTTAGCAGAGGAGGGAATGGAGTAGGAGCTCCTCCTATAGTTAGGTTTACTGTAATATTATTACCCTCTATCACTGACTGTGTACTAACAGGACTTAACAGAGATGGGAGAACTATGAAAAAATAAAAACCATTTATACATTGATATGTCATGCAATTATTGTACCTGGAAAACCAAAGTTAAATTTTTGAGTTTCTCCTTGTGGTCCACATTGTATTTGTGACAAGTTAAACTCACTTGTCAAATTTACAATAGTGAAATTAGTCTGTGAAGCAACTGATGCATTTGGTATCAACTCTCCAGTAGCTATAATTTTACCAATTAAAGTACTAGCTTGAGGTAAAGGACCTGTAACTTGACCAGACACATCAAAATTTGGTAAAATCAATCCAGTATCGCTTTGTCTCTTTACAAGCCATCTACTTTGAAATTGTTCACCATTAATGAATACTTTACAGTAGATAGATACATTGAGTGTCCCTTCTTCAGCAAAGACATAACCTGGACCACTGTTAGTATCAGGTATTGTATTATACGTGACTTCGCCTAACAATAAATTAGTTGAAAAGACTGTCAAAAGAAAGGCACTAATCCACATACTGTAACACTGACTGATAACAAATTGTCAAGTCCTCTAAAGCTTAACATTTTTTCCCGGAGATTAAAAAGTATAAATTTCCCAGACCTGATCTTTGGACCCAATTTAATTTGAATATTCATAGCATGAAATATCTTCGCAATTATGATAACTCTATAAATAGTTTCATTAACTATAGCAGTCAACATAGCCACAAAGAAGATACTTGCTAGAACACGACCTAAAGGAAAAAAGGAAATGAGTGAAAGTGAACTTACTAGCATCATTAAGTTAGTAAGTTTAATATTTCAATAAATATACTTGGAGTAGGTGTAAGACCTTTAACTTCAAGGGTCAGTGTATCTTATGACCAACCAAATTCCAATATTTTTAAAAGCTTATATTTTATTTAAAATCAAAGTAATACTTTAAATAATCCTACAGTTGATGTGATGATTGTGGATTTAATAGGAGTTGCTTGTGTATTGTATGATATGTAACATGTAGTAAGTGGTACAGGGAGACAAAATAAAAATTAATATCTGAATACAATAGTAACACTTATTATACACAATAGTATTTCTTATAGATGTATTATCCAATATCAATACAATATTGTTACTATGGTAACAGTACACTGTGAAAAGGTTTAGGTCTACAGTAGCAATAGAATAGAATAATGCTATATGGTTATAATAATAACTCAAAGTAATTTTTGATTGACTACTTCTAACTGTGAGATACTGTTAGAGATACATAATGAAGTCTCTAATTCACTACATGATAATATTGGACTGATAGATTGTTTGAATTACTTATATGGGATAATGATTAATCTGGTTTAGTGTGGGATTATATCTCTCATAATACCTTAATTACATTGTGTTGCTACTGTAGACCTAAAACTTTTCACAGTTTACTGTTACCATAGTAACAATATTGAATCAGGAGTTTACAAGCCAATATATGGGTTCATGATTTGGACATTATTATAGTCAGAGACTTCCCACAAAATATAGTAATACAATTTAACATTTTGGATTGATGTAGAGCATTTTGAACAAACATAACAGTCTTCAAAAAAATTACAAATAATAGTAGTCACCATATAATGTACAAATTGGTAATTGAAATAACTCATTCATTAAAAAGTAAGTTCTAATGTCTATCATAACAATGCTTGTTGATCAACTTAGTTTCACAAACTATCAATTACTACCATATACTATATTCAGTAGTAATACAAGCAAGCATCATGTGATTATATAAAGTTGACCTCTTTTAACAATACAATTTATATAATTGTAGTTAGTTAAAAATATTTACTATTAATATTAATAAATATAAAAATCAACAATACATACATCATATATAGTCATTAATATTATCATATACATCAGTATTATCTTGATTTATTGTCTCATAAACTGGAGGAGTAATCAGTGATGATTGTTGTTCCATTCTACTATATGATACATTCTCTGTTACTTCAATTGATGACTGATCATATGATCCTTTAGTTAGACCATATGCTTCATTTTTTACTGAGAAGAACTCTTTTATCACTGGACTAGTATCACCTCTACTCTCTTTAGTACTGGACACTAATAGAACACACACACACACATACATACATACATACATACATACAGTGGTAATAGTTACTATTATATAGTACTGACCTTTATATATCAAGATTATTATAACAATTAAGATAACAACTATTAGTACTAGGAAGATAATAATACTAATAATAATACCAGCAATAACTACATCACTTAGTACTAGATATAAAAGAGACAGATATAATCAACAACACTAATAATATATATAACTTACTACTAGGTCTACTATCTGTAGACTGGGGACTTGTTATAGTGGGTGTGGCTGATACTAGAGGTATTCCTGTAGTAGTAGGAGTTGGTCCTACAGTTCACATAATATGTTAATTAATTGTACATACAAAAAACACTCACTTGGTTGGACAGTGATCTCTCCAGTTGTTATGGTAACCATAGATGTACCATATTTGTTTGTAGTTGTAATATTAAATGAGAATGATCCTCCATTAGTTAATACAATAGTAAGAGGTACTATAGTATTAGTGATATACTTCATAAAAGAAAAGCTCTCACTTCGTACAATAGAGTTATCAGTTATATTAATAATAGTTACATTTAACTGGAAGGTACTATTGTCACCAGGTGAACGAGTACGAACCTCAAGAGTCACTTCACCAGGAGATGATGTAGTTGATATTAGTTCAGGTATTGATGGTATACCTATTGTATAATATAATATTAATAATATTATGATTACGTAAATATTGAATATATTGTTTTAACTAACAAATTTATAACTTACTTGTTTATATGTTAGTAATTATAATACTATAAGTTAGTTACACAAACTATCAATTACTACCACATACCATATATGGTAATATTACCTTCAGTAGATATAATATTAGAGATGTTCCTCATATCAGTACCATTAGTATTGATGGCAGTAATACTACAGTAGTATCCCTCTCCAGCAAACACTGGGCCTACACTAGTACTACCCATCAAATTATCATCAACACATCCAGTTAGATTAGAACATGATAACATATTATAAAGTTGATTTGAACTATCCTCTCCATCAATAACACAATACACCTCTATATCATCAATATCTTGACCTCCAGTATGACGAAATCTCCATGATATATTAATATTACCATTAAATGGAATAACATTGACTGTTTGGAACATTGGAGCTAACAGATAACAGAGATATATCATATATACACATTGATATAACACAATTACCTCCTCTCATTGTTATAAAGGTAATTGGATTACTGGGTTCACTCTCTAATAGACCAATGGTGTCTCCCATGGCAACAGCTATCACAGTAACATTATATGTAGTACTGGGGATAATGCCCCTGATAATTAGTGTAATATTAGTAGTATTTAAGATGACATAAGAGGGAGGAGGTGGTACCATGACAACATGATAATAACTACCAGTTGGAGTACCCAGTTCAATAGGAGGTGACCATGTTAGTCTGACACTTGTATCAGTGACATCCATCTCTCTCACATTAAGAGGAGGACCAGGTATTACTGATAAGAGAGAGTATCATAATTTATGACAACAGTAATGATATTATCTATATACCTGCTATAATGAGTTGTACTGTTTGATAGAGACCTGATCCTATACCATTACTAACAATACAGGTATATGTACCATTATCTTCATTGGTAACATTAGTTATTGTAATCTGTCCATCTACTGATATATTAAAATGATCACCAGGAGTTATGAGTGTATTATCTGGACCAGTCCAAGTCACATTAGGTACAGGATTACCTTCTATATCAGTAAATGCTATCAAAGTCACTGTATTACCAGATAGTACTAGTTGAGATCTTCCATCTCTTATAGCAGTAGGAACATCTGATAATATATACACAATACTTAAAAGTTTATTATATTATTAAATATTTACTTACATTGTATATCTAGTATAAAACTAGTGGTAGTTGATCCAACATCATTACTAACAGTAAGTGTATAGTTACCAGACTGGTTACGTTGAACATTAGTAAGTGTTATAATGTAGTCAGTTAATATAATATCATTACTGTCATTAGATAGTAGGGGTTGACCCTCATGTGTCCACTGTGATGTTAGTAGAGGAGGGAATGGAGTAGGAGCTCCTCCTACAGTTAGGTTTACTGTAATATTATTACCCTCTATTACTGACTGTGTACTAACAGGAGTTAATAGAGATGGAAGAACTAACAGATACTTAAGTTTGATGTAATGTCAGTATTATACCTACTTGGAAATCCCAAGTTGAACTCTCTTAAAGTTCCTTGTGGTCCACACTTTATTAGTACTTGATGAAACTCACTTGTAAAGTTTAGTATAGTGAAGTTAGTCTCAAATGTTAGTGATATGCCTGGTATAACTTCTCCAATAGCTGTGATTTTACCTACTAGATCAGCAGGAGATATTAACTCACCAGCAGCATTATAATCAGTTGTAAGAGGTATACTATCTATTGTCCTTTGGACTAACCATCTTGTTTGTATTTGCTCGTTATTTTGGATCACCATACAATATAGAGATACATTGAGTGTTCCTTCATCAAAAATTAAATTAACTGGAGTATCAGGGACAGTTGTGATGACTTGAGTCAAGGCGATATTCCAGACAAGACAATAAATAAAGAAATATAGCAGCACTCTTGACAGCATTTCGATGTCTTTTCAAAATCACTGTTTACTTAGACAAATATTACCCTTACTCAGCCCCCGTGCACAGAAATTATAATATTAATGATTAGAATTCTTCACAAACAACATAATAACTATACGTTATCTATTAAATTTTTTAAAAAGGTGGTTTAGTTAAAAAGTAAAACAAAAACAGCAAACAGAACTATAATGAAGGTACTTGCTAAAACACCAACTAAAGAATAAGATAAACAAATGCTTTTTTTATAAATAATTAACTCATCATCACCAAGTAGGCTAGTAGATGACATGATACCTAGTGTTAAATGTTCACATAATTACAATATAGAATTGAAAAACTACATACTTGGAGTATGTGATATGTAAGAAGTAGAAGAAAGCATCTGAAGAGGTAAATATAGTAGTAATAGTAGTATCTGAAGAGTAAAAGAGGATGACATAGTAAGTATGTGTATGTAATTTTAGATTGTTAAACTTAATACCTAACAGATAATGGAGTAATGAGAATATTTTCTTGTTACTACTATTATATATAAAACAATTACTTAATATTTTGTTATTATTAATGTACAGTTATTAAACATACCTAATCCTTCAGGATTTGTTACAGTAGGTGTGGCTGTACTGGAACGTTAACTATCAGTGTGGTGCTAGATAGTTCTACAGTTATATCATCTGAGATAGTACTAGAGACTATTCCATCAAGACATTGTCCATTATTAAGTAAATTAGTACAGTTTCCACATCTTGTTGGACCCTGTATAGTGGACAGTATCATCATATTAAGTGTAATGAAGTAAGATCATGACAAGTTAAGTATTATTCTTAGTAACATATTAACTTACCTCTCCATAACATGATTCATTACAAGAGAAATGACACTGTTCACATGTACTATCATTAACATATAAATAACTAATGAGAGAGAGAGAGGTTACTACCAGTATTAGAGAAGTTTATATATTGTGGAACTTACACTCTAATGTATTGAAGTTGTCAAGTATTGGGACACACTGTCTTTGATAAATATAGTTCTTACAATAATCACATTGTTTGTTAATAGGTCCCCAACACCATCCTTGTTCAATAGAAAATTCATAATGACATGTTAGGTTAACTAATACTAAAGAAAGAACAGTTATCATTAAAATGTAATACTATGACAATATCTGTATATATAATATATCAATTAAATAATTGTGATAAATCTTCTTACCACACTCTACATTGTTGAGTTCCATTAGCTGTAGTCAAAGACATATAGTTTATAGGACATGACTCTACACAGTGACCTTCTAACTCAAACAGATTACCTATTAATATATATGACAATGTTAGTATGAATTAAAGTCAGGAACATTTACTTGGACAGCTTTTAATTTGGATTTCGTATAATCATATTAGACCCACTGTCATATATATTGTGTGAAGGACACAGTTCATGACAAACTCCATCATCCAGTACATTTTACAAGCCTATCAATAACATAATTGTATGTACATTATTGCTCTCTATTACTACTGATGTGACATTGATCATTGTTACCACCAGTACATCCTGCAGCACATTCAGAATGACAATACTGAATAGCCTGATCAATTTTATGACAACGATTATCACAGGGACAATCAGATGTTACTAAAATAAAAATAGTGATATTAACAATATGGTGTAGACATGTCATAATATCTGTGAAGTAAATAACATTCCTTGCAGATTGATATAGTAGTTTGTTAAAGTACAATAGCTCACATGTTTGACAACATTCTGGTGAGTCATTACACCAACAGTAGTCAGAGGAACAACCAACATTACTACACATAGGATAGTCTATAAATATAAGATTATTTTGTTATTACAATAGATAACATAACTTACCATTATTAGTACATCCAGTAGTCCTAATATAAATTGAAGCACTAGGAAATGAAATTATATCTGTCCAACTAACATTTTGAACATTACATAATGAAGGTGTGTTAGATAGTCCTCTTAAGAATACACCACCTTGAGTAATCTCTCTTAACTGTGGCATATATAATGTACCAATATCAGAGTTAGCTACAATAAGTGAATACTCATTTGAGCTAATAGTAAATCTGATATTTCCTCGTATTATCCTCAAATTAGGAAGAGAGAGTCTTGATATTGGAGATATACGTCGAAGATAAATGAAGCCACTAATCTCTCTAGTAATACAGAAATGAGAAGTTACTATCTGGTATTGGTGTGTTGTCATAGAAACTAGATGGTATCTCAATGTGTAGATTATATTGAATGTAACGACAGCCACAAAATTGATCATAAGCATCTTGTAATATGGCAGCTGCAGAATTACCACTAGCTCTCTCATTATTATTATGTCCAATACAAATCTCATCTGTAGAATTAAATGAAACAGTTGAGATTTACTTTAATTTAAATGAAGTAGTTGAGAATGGTATCATCACTAGTGAGGAGTAAATAACTTAATATTTTATTAATATATGTCATGTACAAAAACCAAATGAGATGTTCTAGTCATATAATGTAAACTATATTTCCAGTCAATGACCCTATCATGTCCATACATGTCAGCATAAAAATGACTTCTATTTTTGCTGACATGAATGGATACATTAAACTAGTATCATTATATACAGTACGTATATGTAGTAAATATAGACACTATAGAGCCAAAACTGTTTGTAGTGTATATTCTAGTAATTTAGGCCATAAAGAAAAAATTACAACAATGTGTGTGTAATGAACTGATAGTCATCATTGATTATATACTGGTCTAATTTACAATGTATGTGTCCTAATATGTCAACATAAAAATGAATGCTATTTTTTAAAAGAAATAATTTGACTATATAATTATAATAATGATATTGTTAATGATTTGGTAAGTGATAAATTAAGTAAAATATAATGATTATCAGTATATCGACCTCTTGTTATTGTAAATAGACTTTCATTATATAATGAATAAATACAGAGTATATATCGTGTGTTGGTCACTAAAATCAATCAGTTATTGTATGAGTTCAATACTAACAAGGGAATATATAGAGCTGGCACTTGGAATTTGTAATTGTTATATCAACACTAATATAGTTGATATTTAATATATGATATTTATTGAATAATTATTTTCAATATAATATAGTGACTAGTCAAATTGTTATCTTAGCAGATAAAATGTTTACAAGGAAACTATAGATAATTTGCTAATTAAAATACATTTCAATTATATAATGCTATTAAAATAATATGATTAAAAACCTATATATACTTAACTAGCTATTCATTGTTTAATATATACTTATATATTTACTAGATCTAAAAATAAATACTACTAATTTATTATTATAGACAATAATACAGTTTATTATTACCTCCTTTGTCTGGACAATTTGGAGGATCTAAAGCCACTGATATAGATACAAGAAGTACACCAAAATAATAGAGAATTAGTCGTCTAGTCATGATGATTTACAGAAACAACAAGCATGCAAAGAAGTAACGCCATTCGTTTTAATATTTCATGTCATAACTTCGTCATACCATATATGGTCATATTAATAATGTTATTTTTCCATAAAGCAGACATGGTTTGTCGTTAGAAAATAATTTATTATTTAAATTGATGTGGTTGTGGGTATATTCATTAACAGCAATTCAATATTATGAGTTTGAATGTGATGAGAAAATTCTTATTATAAAATAAAAATTGTTTAAGTAATGTTTACCATAGATAATATATATATATATATATATATATATATATATACATCATAGATAATATCTTCTATTCTGATTATCTATGTATAACAATTGATAATTAGTTATTATATGTAGTCATCATCATTGCTGTCATTATTATCATTAGTAGTTTCATAAATACTGTTTAGTATATCTTCAATTCTCTCATAAATATGAGGTAGTTCTGCTAAGCTATTATATGCTGTATTCTCTGACAATGTAATTGACTCAGTAATGTTAGTTATATCAGTAATATTGAGTTGTTGATTATTTCTTGATCCTAAAACAATATATTATATAATGAGATATTGTCTTAATATTATCTTACCTTTATTTCTTATACATTGTAAGATCACCACAACAATTAAGATACCAATAATAATAATTAAAAAGGTGATACTAATAATAGTACTAATAACCACAGCACTTAGTCCTAATAATAGAACAGAGAACTACTAAACAATAATATATTAGATTTAGTAATAATTTGTTATAATGAGTATAACTGTAACAGATAATGGAGTAATGAGGATATATTCTAGTCAATATACTATTGTATATAATACAGTTACTGAATATTTGTTGCTATTAATGTACAGTTATTAAACATACCTAATCCTTCAGGTTCAGAATTTGTTACAGTGGGTGTGGCTGATAGTGGAACTATCACTGTGGTACTAGATAATCCTATAGTTACATCTGAAATAGTACTAGAGACTATTCCATCAAGACATCGTCCATTATTAAGTAAATTAGTACAGTTTCCACATCTTGTTGGACCCTGTATAGTGGACAGTATCATCATATAAGTGTAATGAAATAAGATCATAATAACAAGTTAAGTATTATTCTTAGTAACATATTAACTTACCTCTCCATAACATGATCCATTACAAGAGAAATGACACTGTTCACATGTACTATCATTAACATATAAATAACTAATGAGAGAGAGAGAGAGGTTACTAATAGTATTAGAGAAGTTTACACATTATGGAACTTACACTCCTAATGTATTAAAGTCATTACATGTTGGGACACACTGTCCTTGATAAATATAGTTCTTACAATAATCACATTGTGTGTTATTAGGTCCCCAACACCATCCTTGTTCAATAGAACATTCATCATGACATGTTAGGTTAACTAATACTTAAAGAAAGAACAGTTGTCATTAAAATGTAATAATATGATAATATCTGTATATAATATATCAATTAAATAATTGTGATAAATCTTCTTACCACACTCTTCTTCAGGTCTCCTATAGTTATTATCTGATATACAGATATCTACAGAGCTGTCAGTGATATAGTTACTTAAATTCCCAATATAACATAATGATGGATTATTGATCAGTTGAATGCCTCCATTTTCAATTTTCTCTAGTGATGACAAGTCTAATCTCACTAAATCTGTCCCGTCAATAAACACCGTATATTTGATCGTCTCTTCATTTCCATTACATGAGAAAGATAACACTTGAGATGGATCTGAGCCAATTACTTTCAAATTAGAAAGATATATAAAATTTTGTCTGTTGAAGAACTCAAATGTAAGTGAACCACGAATTTCTTGAATATACTTAAGTCTCTCTAACTCAGATGGGCTATGTAAAAGAAAGATCACTCAAATTAAACTAGATATCAAAACTCACTCATCATCTACTCCTACTGGTCCAATTCTCAGTGATCCAGTAATGAGTGTACAATCAGTAAAGTCAACATCAGTGAAGGTAGAGCCTCCAGTACATTCTACAAATAAGCACAATATAATATTAGATAGTACATATTATAGAAATGGAAAACATTACTAAGTGAATAATGATAGAATGTTAGTATGAACATCAGAACAAGTATTTATATAATGAGGAGTATATAGTTTACAACACTGCTTCTAAATTTGATGTATAATTATGTAAAAACTTACCTTTTGGACATGGTCCATTGCACCCAATACATCGTTGAGTTCCATTAGCTGTAGTCACGGACATATAGTTTATAGGACATGACTCTACACATCGATCTTCTAACTCAAACAGATTACCTATCATTATATATGACAATGTTAGTATGAATTGAAGTCAGGAACATTTACTTGGACAGCTTTGAACACATACAGGACCAGCTGTGAACTTAAAATTTGGATTTGGTATAATCATATTAGACCCACTGTCATATATATTGCGTGGAGGACACTGTTCACGACAAACTCCATTATCAAGTACATTTTTACAAGCCTATCAATAAAATAATTGTATGTACATTACTACTTACTATTACTGACGTGACATTGATCTGTGTTACCACCAGTACATCCTGCAGCACATTCAGAATGACAACATTGAGTAGCCTGACCAATTTTATGACAACGATTATCACAGGGACAATCAGATGTTACTAAAATAAAAAAATGATATTAACAGTAAAGCATGTCATGCTATCTGCGAAGTAAATATGATTCCTTGTAGATTGATATGGTAGTTTGTTAAAGTACAATAGCTCACTTGTTTGACAACATTCTGATGAGTCATTACACCAACAGTATCCAGAGGTACAACCAAGATCAATACACATAGGATAGTCTATAAATATAAGATTATTTTGTTATTACAATAGATAACATAACTTACCATCATTAGTACATCCAGTAGTCCTAATATAAATTGAAGCATCAGGAGATGAAGTTATATCTGTCCAATTAACATTTTGAACATTACACAATGAAGGTGTGTTAGATAGTCCTCTTAAGAATACACCACCTTGAGTAATCTCTTTTAACTGTGGCATATATAATGTACCAATATCAGAGTTAGTTACAATAAGTGAATACTCATTTGAGCTAACAGTAAATCTGGTATTTCCTTGTATTATCCTCAAATTAGGAAGAGAGAGTCTTGATATTGGAGATATACGTCGAAGATAAATGAAGCCACTAATCTCTCTAGTATAATATAGAAATGAGAAGTTACTATCTGGTATTGGTGTGTTGTCATAGTAAATAGATGGTATCTCAATGTGTATATTATATTGAATGTAACGACAGCCACAAAATTGATCATAAGCATCTTGTAATATAGCAGCTGCAGAATTACCACTAGCTCTCTCATTATTATTATGTCCAATACAAATATCATCTGTAGAATTAAATGAAACAGTTGAAATGTACTTTAATTTAAATGAAATAGTTGAGAATGGTATCATCATTGATTTAATGTTAACTATACCACTGGCTTATGTCCCTATTATATAATATTTACTGGTCTAGCATTCACTTTATATTTTAACAATGTCTTAATTATATAAATTTCTTATTATATTTTTGTATAATTATATTACAATGATCATGTTACAATATAATTAATGATGACTATCACTGAAGTAAATATGCTTTTGTTGTAATATCTTCTTTGTGGCTTTAATGGAATGTTTATGTTTAATAAACTGTACGATATTCCATAAAATATGATATATATATTAAAATCAATCAGTTATTGTGTTTGTTCAATACTGACAAGAAAATATATGTGTCGGGTTCTTGGAATTTGTAATTGTTGTATCACCAGTACTAATATAGTTGATATTTAATGTATGTTTTTCATTAGATAAATATTCACAGTATATATAGTGACTAGTAAAATTGTTATTTTAACAGATGATGTTTATTTAGAAACATAATTTGTTAATTAAAATATATTCCAACTATATATATATATATATATATGTGACCCAATTTGCAAAAAGGGATCACTTTTGTCAAAACATTTGTGGAGTGGTTATGCATATATAGCAACTGTATCTATACAAAACTGAGATGTTGAGATGTTTTAACAGTGGTTTGTTAACAAATCAGGTCACAAATGTTTTGACAGAAGTGGTCCCTTTTGCAAATCAGGTCACATATAGTCCTTAAAAAAGCTGATTAGATACCCATACATACTTAACTAGCTATTTACTGTTTAATATGTTTACTAGATCTAAAAATAAATACTAGTAATTTGTTATTATAGATAAAAATACAGTTCATTATTACCTCCTTTATCTGGACAATTTGGAGGATCCAAAGCCACTGATATAGATACAAGAAGGAGTATACTAAAATAATAGAGAATTAGCCGTTGAGTCATGATGATTTACCGAAACAATAGACGAGTAACAAGCAACGTCATTCGTTTAAATATTTCATGCAATAACTTCGTTATACCATAGATGGTCATATTGATGATGCTATTTTTCCGTAACTAATGAACGAGCACAATATTATATCTCGAAATCCCAAGTTGAACACTCTTGTTTGTTTCTGGTGGTACACACACACACACACACACACACACACACACATATATATATATATATATATATATAGCACTTGTGAAAGATCAAATTCATTGTTAAAATTTAATATAGTAAAGTTAGTTTTATATGTTAATTTAAAACCTGATATGACATCACTAATAGTTGTGATTTTACTCACTACTAGATCAGCTGGAGATACTAACTCACAAGAAATATTATAATCAGTTGCACGATTGCATACGCTTATGAATCTTATTAACGATACTTGCGCAATATAATTAGGAATATCAGTGAACTGTAGAGAGGTTGTTTAAATATCAGAAAGCAACACTACTAGTTATATTAATTTTATCATTATTTAATTTTATAGACACCACAAAGAAACAAAAAATCTCATATGCAGTAAGTTAAATTCTTTTAACCCACACAGTTAATTAATTGTTTACACTGATAAGCTATGACTTTCAAAATAGTTAAATGAAAAAACTCTAAAAATGTAATGTAACTAACTTTAATGGAGCTTTGATACCCATACTTGTCCCACATGATCCTGTACATATACTCATTATTAACCAATTATGTAAATGGGAAAATATTTGATGATACATTATCAACAGCACATATTCTAGAAAGGAACATATCATATTAATTAATCCATTGGAAATAGACTTGGTGAGAAACTTGATGATTAATAATGTATTGAGTGAACAAAGATTGGAACAAGTGGTTTATGCAAAACCTTGGTCTTAGAGAAGAGGATATTGTCATTATCATGTATTTTGTATTAACTTTACCTTGTGTTGGTTTAGTCAAAGTTTGCTCATACCTACTGGAATGTCACCCTCATTTAAAGTACAGGACTTATGAATTCTATAAGTATTGCCTCATCCTTTTATCATTTGGTTGGAACTAAAAAATGGCCCAAGATGACATGTAATGAATTGACTTAAAAATATTTTATGAAGTTAGCTATATTGGTCCATAACAATAGTCTTTTTTGGCAAATTTGCTAAAGTCTGAAAAACAAAAGAAATTCATTAATTTACATGTACATGTACTAGTAAAACAAACTGGACTACTGTTAATATATAGCAGCAAGTGTGTATATAACATGATGTTATAAATATATATAACAAAACTGAACTATGCATAACTGAGATGTACTAAATATATATAGCTTTAAAATGAAAAATTTTACAATTCATATAACATCATTTAATATTATCATATACATCAGTACTATCTTGATTTATTGTCTCATAAACTGGAGGAGTAATCAGTAATGATTGTTGTTCCATTCTACTATATGATACATTCTCTGTTACTTCAATTGATGACTGATCATATGATCCTTTAGTTAGACCATATGCTTCATTTTTTACTGAAAAGAACTCTTTTATAACTGGACTACTCTCACCTCTACTCTCTTTAGTGCTGGACACTAATAGAACACACACGCACACATACATACATACATACATACATACATACAGTGGTAATAGTTACTATTATATAGTACTGACCTTTATATATCAAGATTATTATAACAATTAAGATAACAACTATAAGTATTAGGAAGATAATAATACTAATAATAATACCAGCAATAACTACATCACTTAGTACTAGATATAAAAGAGACAGATATAATCAACAACACTAATAATATATATAACTTACTACTAGGTCTACTATCTGTAGACTGGGGACTTTTTATAGTGGGTGTAGCTGATATTGGAGGTACTCCTGCAGTGGTAGGAGTTGGTTCTACTGTTGACATAATATGTTAATTAATTGTACACAGAAATGGTACTCACTTGGTTGAATAATGATCTCTCCAGTAGAAATAACCTCTGATGTACCATATTTGTTTGAAGTGGTAATATTAAATGAGAATGATCCTCCATTAGTTAATACAATAGTAAGATGAAGTATTACTGATATACTTCATAAAAGAAAAGCTCTCACTTCGTACAATAGAGTTATCAGTTATATTAATAATAGTTACATTGAACTGGAAGGTACTATTGTCACCAGGTGAACGAGTACAAACCTCAAGAGTCACTTGATTAGGAGATGATGTAATTGATATTAGTTCAGGTATTGATGGTATACCTATTGTATAATATAATATTAATAATATTATGATTATGTAAATATTGAATATATTGTTTTAACTAAAAAATTTATAACTTACTTGTTTATATGTTAGTAATTATAATACTATAAATTAAGTTAGTTACATAAACTATCAATTACTACTATATACCATATATAGTAATATTACCTTCAGTAGATATAATATTAGAGATGTTCCTCATATCAGTACCATTAGTATTGATAGCAGTAATACTACAGTAGTATCTCTCTCCAGCAAACACTGGACCTACACTAGTACTACCCATCAAATTATCATCAACACATCCAGTAAGATTAGAACATGATAACATATCATAAAGTTGATTTGAACTATCCTCTCCATCAATAACACAATACACCTCTACATCAGCAATATCTTGACCTCCAGTATGACGAAATATCCATGATATATTAATATTACCATTAGATGGAATAACATTGACTGTCTGGAACATTGGAGCTAACAGATAACAGAGATATATCATATATACACATTGATATAACACAATTACCTCTTCTCATTGTCATTAATGTAATTAGATCACTGGGTTCACTCTTTAATAGACCAATGGTGTCTCCCATAGTAACAGCTATCACAGTAACATTATATGTAGTACTGGGGATAATGCCCCAGATAATTAATGTGGTATTAGTAGTATTTAAGATGACATCAGAGGGAGGAGGTGGTACCATGACAACATGATAATAACTAACAGTTGGAGTACCCAGTTCACTAGGAGGTGACCATGTTAGTTTGACACTTGTATCAGTGACATCCATCTCTCTCACATTAAGAGGAGGACCAGGTATTACTGATAAGAGAGAATATTATAATTTATGACAACAGTAATGATATTATCTATATACCTGCTATAATGAGTTGTACTGTTTGATAGAGACCTGATCCTATACCATTACTAACAATACAGGTATATGTACCATTATCTTCATTGGTAACATTAGTTATTGTAATCTGTCCATCTACTGATGTATTAAAATGATCACCAGGAGTTATGAGTGTATTATCTGGACCAGTCCAAGTCACATTAGGTATAGGAATACCCTCTATATCAGTAAATGCTATCAAAGTCACTGTATTACCAGATAGTACTAGTTGAGATCTTCCATCTCTTGTAGCAGTAGGAACATCTGTTAATATATACACAATACTTAAAAGTTTATTATATTATTAAATATTTACTTACATTGTATATATACACAATACTTAAAAGTTTATTATATTATTAAATATTTACTTACATTGTATATCTAGTATAAAACTAATGGTAGTTGATCCAACATCATTACTAACAGTAAGTGTATAGTTACCAGACTGGTTACGTTGAACATTAGTAAGTGTTATAATGTAGTCAGTTAGTATGATATCATTACTGCCATTAGATAGTAGGGGTTGACCCTCATGTGTCCACTGTGATGTTAGTAGAGGAGGAAATGGAGTAGGAGCTCCTAGATTTACTGTAATGTTATTACCCTCTATTATTGACTGAGTAATAACAGGAGTTAATAGAGATAGTAGAACTAGATAAATATAATTACATGATTATATTAATAATAGCATGTACCTGGAAAACCTAAATTAAACTCTCTTCTTACAAGACTACTTCCAGTTTGTGCACACTGTATTAGTGCCTGATCAAACTCACTGGTAAAGTTTAGTATAGTAAAGTTAGTCTCAAATGTTAGTGATATTCCTGGTATGACATCTCCAATAGCTGTGATTTTACCCACTAGATCTGCTGGAGATATTAACTCACCAGCAGAATTATAATCAGTTAGTAGTGGTGTACTATCTGTTGATCTCTTGACTAACCATCTTGTTTGTACTTGTCCAATATTGTAGATCACACAATAAAGACATACATTGAGTGACGATCATCTTATAAGAACCTCCTCAGTTATTATATGTAAAAGAGTTCATATAACATCATTTGATATTATCATATACATCAGTATTATCTTGATTTATTGTCTCATAAACTGGAGGAGTAATCAGCGATGATTGTTGTTCCATTCTACTATATGATACATTCTCTGTTACTTCAATTGATGACTGATCATATGATCCTTTAGTTAGACCATATGCTTCATTTTTTACTGAAAAGAACTCTTTTATAACTGGACTACTCTCACCTCTACTCTCTTTAGTACTGGACACTAATAGAACACACACATACATACATACATACATACACACATACACACATATAGTGGTAATAGTTACTATTATATAGTACTGACCTTTATATATCAAGATTATTATAACAATTAAGATAACAACTATTAGTATTAGGAAGATAATAATACTAATAATAATACCAGCAATAACTACATCACTTAGTACTTGATATAAAAGAGACAGATATAATCAACAACACTAATAATATATATAACTTACTACTAGGTCTACTATCTGTAGACTGAGGACTTCTTATAGTGGGTGTGGTTGATATTGGAGGTAGTCCTGTAGTAATAGGAGTTGGTCCTATATTATTAATACATAAATTACATGTATTTATTGAAATTACAGTCACTTACTTGGTACAATCATAATAACTGAAGAGTTTCTTGATTGTTCTGATTTCCCATATATATTACTAGATATAACAATGAATTGATATCTTCCTGGACTTAGTTCTACTTCAATAGTAGCATTTATACTAACTCCATTAAACTCTGATAATTGTGGTGTCACAGTCATCATAGTCTGGTTAATACCCAGTACAATAATAATGTAATGGAAAGTAGAGACATCAGTTATACCAGAATACATTGTATAGATAGAAAGGATAGCTTGACCTGGATGATCTCCTGATACTGAACTAATAATAGGTTTAGATGGAATATCTACATTATATTATAATAACAATACTATAGTTGATATATACTACTTACCAGTTATAACATTAATAGTGTTACTTCTCATCATATCATTACCAATACTATTACTAACAGTTACTATACAACTGTAATTTGTACCAGCAGTTACTGGGCCTACTGATATACTCTCTACAATACACTCATTCATTGAAGTACATAATAAAGTGCTAGTAAGTTCACTAGAATTATCACTCTCTTCTAGTTCTTCACAAGATATACTGATGTTATTTAATGGAATACCTCCAGTATGTAGAAATGTCCACTTTACAGTCAGATTACCATTAACATTAGTTAATAGAACACTTTGTAGTTCAGGAACTAGACACACAATATAATAACTACATTATAACTGATCATTACTTACCTGTTGATGTAGTGTTAAAGATGATAACAGTACTAGAGTTACTAGCTAATGTTCCAAGTACATTGTGAGTAGAATAAGCTCTCACTCTTATAGAATACTGTGTATTAGGATATAGACCAGTTATCATTACACTGTTAATAAAGGTAGGATCTGTACTATTAGTAGCAGTATAGTTTATCATTATAGTTGATAAACCATTAGTTAATGAATCTAACATCACTGTAAATAGAGAGAGAGGTGATGTACCCAGTACAGCAGGATTACACCATGTTAGATTAACTGTAGTAGATCCTGGATCACCTATAATACTAACTTCTTGTGGTTGTGAGGGAGGATCTTTAACAGAGAGAATATAATATGAGCAAAAGAATACTTTACTTACCAACAACTACTAGTTCAATGATATTATTAATAGACAAAGTAGTATTAACTACTGTGTTCTCTAATGTATTATTATAATGACCACCATCACTTAATAATACTGATGTAATCATAAGTTGACCCAATATATCACTATTAAATCTTCCACCTGATGATATAGA
This sequence comes from Xestospongia bergquistia, assembly GCA_963965975.1. Classification (NCBI taxonomy): domain Eukaryota; kingdom Metazoa; phylum Porifera; class Demospongiae; order Haplosclerida; family Petrosiidae; genus Xestospongia; species Xestospongia bergquistia. The sequence continues at coordinate 380,838 of OZ014412.1, forward strand.
TAATCCTCCATCTTTATTCCAAATAGATGATGGGATAGGATTACCACTAATATTAGTATATGATGTAATAATGACATCATTATTAGTGATAACATATACTGGTCCACTCTGTATTATACCTTCAGGACCATCTATAATAAACAGACAGTTCTATTATATTATAATACGAGACATGTCTTACTTACATTGTACATCTAGTATGAAGTATCCTGTTGAGTTACCCCCTTCATTAGATGCTATCATACTATAATTACCAGACTGATAACGAGACACAGATGAGAAGGTAATATATGGGTATACTGATATATTAGGATTAGTACTATCAGAACTAATGACCACTTCATTATAGAACCAAGTAAAGTGAGGTAATAGAGGATAACCTGTTGTGTTCTCAATATTAAATGAAAAGGTAGTGTTCTCAGCCACAGACTGTGGAATAGACACTTGATGAAGTATAGGAAGGTCTGAGTATAGATATTTATGGAAACATATAAATTACTTACAAAGCAACTTACTAACAATTCTTAATGTAAAATTAGCTAGCACTGTGTTACCAAGTCCACACTCTAGTAATGCCATATCTAGTGAACTATCAAATGTTAATATAGTGAGATTAGAACGAGATATTTCATTTCCAATAGGTACACCAGTAGCCATAAAGTTGTCACTATTAGGAGATGTCCCTGTACCATTTATATCAAATACTAAAGGGAATCTAAGCTCTCCAACTTTAGTAAGTTGCCATGTAGTAAAAACAGTGTTATTTTCAAAGGTCACTTCACAGAACACCATAATATTCATAGCACCCTTCACTGCAGCTAGTACAGGAGTCTGACCATCTTGTGAAACAGGATATGTTGACAATCCATTAGAATTATCTAATAGACTTATAAGACCCAACACAACAGCTACTACATGAAGATATTCCATTGTATATGTTATGTAAACATCCTCTAGTTATTATGTGTAAAAGAATTCATACAACATAGGAAAAGTTGTATTGACCACTTGACCAAATATTAGAGATAATGCTAACAGAACTAAGAACCAGTATATAATGAAGTTAATATAATTTTAATAATTCATATAACATCATTTGATATTATCATATACATCAGTACTATCTTGATTTATTGTCTCATAAACTGGAGGAGTAATCAGTAATGATTGTTGTTCCATTCTACTATATGATACATTCTCTGTTACTTCAATTGATGACTGATCATATGATCCTTTAGTTAGACCATGCCATATGCTTCATTTTTTACTGAGAAGAACTCTTTTATCACTGGACTACTCTCACCTCTACTCTCTTTAGTACTGGACACTAATAGAACACACACACACACACACACACACACACACACACACACACACACACACACACACACACACACACATACATACATACATACAGTGGTAATAGTTACTATTATATAGTACTGACCTTTATATATCAAGATTATTATAACAATTAAGATAACAACTATTAGTACTAGGAAGATAATAATACTAATAATAATACCAGCAATAACTACATCACTTAGTACTTGATATAAAAGAGACAGATATAATCAACAACACTAATGATATATATAACTTACTACTAGGTCTACTATCTGTAGACTGGAGGCTTGTTATAGGGGGTGTGGCTTGAGGTATTCCTGTAGTAGTAGGAGTTGGTCCTATATTATTAATACATAAATTACATGTAATTATTCAAATTACAGTCACTTACTTGGTACAATCATAATAACTGAAGAGTTTCCTGATTGTTCTGATTTCCCATATATATTACTAGATATAACAATGCATTGATATCTTCCTGGACTTAGTACTACTTAATAGTATCATTTATACTGACTCCATTAAACTCTGATAATTGTGGTGGCACAGTCATTATAGTCTGGTTAATACCCAGTACAATAATAATGACCACTTCATTATAGAACCAAGTAAAGTGAGGTAATAGAGGATAACCTGTTGTGTTCTCAATATTAAATGAAAAGGTAGTGTTCTCTATCACATACTGTGGAATAGAGAATTGATGAAGTATAGGAAGGTCTTAAGATATTAATATTGAATATTTTATAATGATGTAATGATGACATACTGATTAATTTCAAGTCAAATCTTGCTGCACCTGAACCACATCCAATTTGAGTATTATCAAATGTACTATAAAATTCTATGATAGTGAAATTAGTTCTAGAACTAGTAACAATGTTATCTTCAACAAAGAAGTTCTTAAATCCGACATTTCCTGCTCCATTAAGTTGAAATGTAATGATAGTATTAGACATTCCAGGTCTAATGAGTGTCCATTGTGTTTGTCTTAAATCTCCATTTCTGGTCACTCTACAATAAAACTCAACATTAGAATCATTTACTACAGCAGCTATCACAGGATTAGTACCATCACTACCTTTAGGAATAATTGTAGCATTTAAATCTTGTCCTAGAACATAAGATAGTATTGTTAACAATATAAAGACTAGAACAGACATCATATCAACAGATATAGAGTTAATACTGGTCAATAATGGAGTCTCTAATGACTGACATTCCTAAATGAGCAAATATATCGTCACAGTGTGTAAACTTTAACTAAATCCACTAGTTATAATATAAACAGTAGCTATCATAGTTTATAAACTCTTCATAATTAAGAATTAACTTGTACCACATCTGTGAGATATGATTGTAATGAAATTTAAAGAATGTACTATTACAAATTTATAACAATAATTTGAAATACTTTGTATTTAGTTTTCAATTTATTGTCTATAAATAATATTATGCTGTTTAAACACTGTATTTTACAAAAATTATATACACAACTAATGGTTGAATATTTATAGCTTTAAAATCAATACTACATACATCATATATAGTCATTAATATTATCATATACATCAGTACTATTTTGATTTATTGTCTCATAAACTGGAGGAGTAATCAGTGATGATTGTTGTTCCATTCTACCATATGATACATTCTCTGTTACTTCAATTGATGACTGATGAATACCATATGCATCATTTCTGAACTGTATCATCACTGGATCTTTACTCTCTTTAGTACTGGACACTAATATAAAACACACACAAACACATACAGTGGTAATAGTTACTATATAGTACTGACTTTTATATATCAAGATTATTATAACAATTTAAGATAACAACTATTAGTATTAGGAAGATAATAATACTACTAATAATAATACTAGCAATAACTACATTATATTTTGAGAAAAACATGTCATTATTAATTTGTCTATTACATTAATGACATATTATCTACTGGACCATAACATGTACATATCATGACATACACATATTATGACATACCTTTATTTTTATAGAAGATATAGAAGATAATAAGTCCAACAAGAACAACAATAGCTATTATAATAATAATAGTAATAACAATACCAACAATAGCTCCACCACTTAGTCCTAAATATAAGATAGAGATATATAGTATACAATAATAGTAATAACTTACCACTAGGACTGCTCTCTGTAGGTGGACTTGTAGTAGGTGTGATTGATATTGGAATTGATATTGAAAATATTATTTTGGTAGTAGGTGTGGTTGATAGTCCTACAGTTGATGTGATGATGGATGTAGTAGTAGTTTGAGTAGCTTATGTATTGAAATGTAATGTATATTATGTATTATGTAGTACAGTGAACAAAATAGAGAAAATAAAGTAATATAAATTATATTATGTAGTCATTAAGGAACTCTATATTATATACACATAAAAACTGATAACCTCTCTATAATCAGGGTTACTATGATAACATCTCTAGTGGTTGTACATATTGTTTAATAAAGTAATAATATGAGTAGACTCACTTGGTTGGATAGTGATCTCTCCAGTAGAAATAGCATCAGATGTACCATATTGGTTTGTAGTTGTAATATTAAATAAGAATGATCCTCCATTAGTTAATACAATAGTAAGAGGTACTATAGTATTACTGATATACTTCATAAAAGAAAAGCCCTCACTTTCTACAATAGAGTTATCAGTTATATTAATAATAGTTACATTGAACTGGAAGGTACAATTGTCACCAGGTGAACGAGTACGAACCTCAAGAGTCACTTGACCAGGAGATGAAGTGTTTGATATGAACACAGGTAATGATGGTATACCTAGAGATGTTATCAGTAATTGAGGAAATGATTAACAAATTAACTAACTCTACAGACACATATAGTCTGTGGTCAATCAGATGATATATTGAAATCAAACACTACATTATGACATAGTCATAATGTAGTTATGTAGTTATTTATTTTACAAAGTAAGTTCTAATGTCTATCATACCATTGTTTGTTATAGCTACATAAACTATCAATTACTACTATATACCATATATGGTAATATTACCTTCAGTGGATATAATATTGGAGATGTTCCTCATATTAGTACCATTAGTATTGATAGCAGTAATACTACAGTAGTATCTCTCTCCAGCAAACACTGGACCTACACTAGTACTACCCATCAAATTATCATCAACACATCCAGTTAGATTAGAACATGATAACATATTATAAAGTTGATTTGAACTACCCTCTCCATCAATAACACAATACACCTCTATATCATCAATATCTTGACCTCCAGTATGACGAAATATCCATGATATATTAATATTACCATTAGATGGAATAACATTGACTGTCTGGAACATTGGAGCTAACAGATAACAGAGATATATCATATATATACATTGATATAACACAATTACCTCCTCTCATTGTCATAAAGGTAATTGGATCACCAGGTTCACTCTTTAATAGACCAATGGTGTCTCCCATGGCAACAGCTATCACAGTAACATCATATGTAGTACCAGGGATAATGCCCCTGATAATTAGTATAGTATTAGTAGTATTTAAGATGACATCAGAGGGAGGAGGTGGTACCATGACAACATGATAATAACTAACAGTTGGAGTACCCAGTTCACTAGGAGGTGACCATGTTAGTTTGACACTTGTATCAGTGACATCCATCTCTCTCACATTAAGAGGAGGACCAGGTATCACTGATAAGAGCGAGTATCATAATTTATGACAACAGTAATGATATTATCTATATACCTGCTATAATGAGTTGTACTGTTTGATATAGACCTGATCCTATACCATTACTAACAATACAGGTATATGTACCATTATCTTTATTGGTAACATTAGTTATTGTAATCTGTCCATCTACTGATGTATTAAAATGATCACCAGGAGTTATGAGTGTATTATCTGGACCAGTCCAAGTCACATTAGGTACAGGATTACCCTCTATATCAGTAAATGCTATCAAAGTCACTGTATTACCAGACAGTACTGGTTGAGATCTTCCATCTCTTGTACATGTAGCAGTAAGATCTGTTGATACATAACCAATATACTAGTTACAAAATAATGTTTACTTACATTGTACATCTAGTATAAAACTAGTGGTAGTTGATCCAGCATCATTACTAACAGTAAGTGTATAGTTACCAGACTGGTTACGTTGAACATTAGTAAGTGTTATAATGTAGTCAGTTAGTATAATATCATTATTGCTATTAGATAGTAGGGGTTGACCCTCATGTGTCCACTGTGATGTTAGTAGAGGAGGGAATGGAGTAGGAGCTCCTCCTATAGTTAGATCCACTGTAATATTATTACCTTCTGTTACTAACTGAGTACTAACAGGAGTTAATAGAGATGGGAGAACTAAGAATATAATAATATGAAATTCTCTGACTTAATAGAATATGTACCTGGAAATCCAAAATTGAACTGTCTCAGAGTTGCTGTTTGTGGTCCACACTTAACTAGTGATAGATCAAACTCATTAGTGAAATTTAGTATAGTGAAGTTTGTCTGAAAGGTTAATGATCCTTGGATAAAAACATCTCCAATAGCTTCAATTTTACCAACTAAATCAGTAGGATTTGTGACTTTACCATTAAAATCAAAATCTAGCACTATCAATTGAGAATTATTACTTCTTCTAATCAGCCATCTTGTTACAGCTTGTGTATTACTATTGAACACCTCACAGTAAATAGATACATTGAGTGTCCCTTCATCAGCAAACACATAAGCTGGACCACTATCAGTATTAGGAACAGTTGTGTAGGTCACTTGACTAGCGACCTTGTTAAAAACAAGAAGAGCTGCTAGATACCACAGAATCGCTTTCATTCTCAATGACTTAAACTAAAGATAAAGTAAAGGAGGGATTGGAAAAGGAAGTAGCTCAAATGACGTTTTCCAATGTACAGGCTGTCGGCAAATCTTATCCGTGTTTCGCCTACAAAATGACTGTTTTGTAGTAGTACTGTTAGCATTAGAGTTCGTGCACTCACTAAAAAAGCAACGTGGTCACATTCATCTCAATGTTTGCGTGTCTGTGTGGGTTTATGTCTACTTATTTATGCTTTTAGACTGTCAAGAAGTCCGACACTGCCCCCATTGAATCGTTTGTGTTCCTCTAGGTAAGGAAGTATTTGAGTTATGTTATTAACCATACACTGTACACGAATGGGTAATTGGACAGTACTGTGTTTTCAGACTTCCAAACGACTGACTATTGGGCCAAAGATACCCCTACTTTGTGTTCCTACTTTGAGTTAGTGATAAAAAGCTCAGGTCCAGGGTTTACATGGCCTATAAGGCAATGGTATCTGAATGGATTGGCTATATTAACTTAGTTAGAAGTGAATCATCTGAACTTTTCTATAGACCTGACAACTGAAGAGCAGGGAACATGCCTCGTAAAACAAGATTCTCCTATAAGAAGAATTGCGAGTGCAAGAGTAGAATATGTACATGTTACACATAACAAACATATTTGTACATGTATATAGAAGGACTGAATTGTCGCTGAGACTGATGTTACACCTACTCCATCAGACACGCCTACTCCATCGGACACACCTACTCCATCAGACACATCTACTCTATCAGATATACCTACTCTATTAGATACACCTACTTTATCAGATACACCTACTCTATCAGATACACCTACTCTATCAGATGCTGACACATTTCAAGATGTCCCTCATGCATATTCTTTAGAAGATCTTCATAACTCCATTCCTGTTGCATTTCAAAGGCAGCTGTGGACTGACCAGACAGAGAACTCTCAACCACTTTCACATATCCGATTATGTAAATTCAACTCCTCTCCTTCATCTTCCATGCCTCTATTAGTTGTTACACAGTGCTTGACAGTGAACAATGCCCTAGAATGGTTTCTCTCAGTGCACAACTACGAAGTGATACCAATGTCATGTCATATACAGTATACTTTCCTCCATTCCAAATAAACTGACACCTGCAACTCTCATCACTCTGCTTCACCTGTTAGATTCTCTTAACGTTTGTGCTGGTCAGCCAGATGATAATTTTGTTGCTATGATAACAGCTAAGAAGGGAGTTTTAAAGGCTCGTGTGATGGAAGCACTGTGGCTATTTTAGATAAATATGCTCCTATTAGTCAAAATGGTCAAGTAGTCACTCAAACTGTTAGAACTGTGAAATGTGATCTCCTTACCTCTAAAGGAAAGTGCTATCCCTGTCAAGTTTACTGAGCAACTTTGCGAACAGCATACAGGCATTGGGTTAAATGATGTTTGAGTGCAATTAGTGATACAACAAGTCACACAAACATCAGGTACTTAAACACTCCTGAAAAGAAAGCAAAGTGTGTGAAACTGAAGAGCTCAAGCAGCAGAAAAGTAGGTGCTAATCCTTCTGAAGATCATGTCAATGACAAAGAAACAGGGAGAATGTGTGGACAGCAGTTTGCATGGTGAGCTCCTCCACATAATGACAGAGAAAACACCTGAGATAAATCAAGTATATCCAGAGGGAAGTTTCAGCAGAATTTTTTGGGAGCAACAATTACAGGCAGCTTCTGTTAAAGACCCTCGTCAAGTTCGTTGACACCCAGTGATATGGAAACCTTTAGTAAACCTCTACCCAAGTGCAAAAGAAAGAAGAAGAGAGTCTTAACTTTGAATTTATTACTACAGTACATTGATTATTACAGTACATTAAATACAGTACATTGAATACTATACAATGTCATTGTCACGCAGTATTTTATCCTACGCAATTTTTGGTCCTAGGACCAAAAATTGCTAGGTTTTTTTTTTTTATCCCACCTTGCATTTTTGTATCCGCATGTGTCGCTATCTCTCCAAACTGAACAAAGAGTCCTTGCCGCGCAAAATAACTGATCAAAGTCTTTTTGGCAAATGATATACTGTTCAGAGATTCATATTTTTCGAGATTTAGCTGGAAAAGAAAGTATGGCCGAGGGAGAGGATCTAATTGATGAAGCTTTTTTTATGTGTCAGAGAAGAAATATCCAGATGGAGCCAGTGCAACTAGGAAGAGAATAATTAGAAAGAAGGCAGAAAAATTTGTTATAGTTGATGGAGAGCTGTACTACAAACCTGGAAGAGAGAAGCAGGTAAAATGACAAATGTTTGTAAAATAAAGTTTCAATTCAATGGTTGTTGGAACTATTGTAGATAGTTAAATACATACAGTCTCGAAGTGAGCAATTAAAGATTGTGAAATCATGTCACATTGATCCAACATCGGGACATATGGGATTTAAGAAAACAGTAGGACGAATCAGGGAACGATTTATGTGGAAAGGTATATGGAATGATGTCAAAGAAGTGGTGAGTTCGTTTAAATTTGGTATTGTCTTATATCAACACATGTAGGTTGCTACTTGTGATGAATGTCAGAGGATGAAACAAAAACCCAATTGTTACTAACAATGAGCTTCATCCTATACCAGTACATTCTCCATGGTACCATGTGGCAATTGACTTTGTCGGCCCAATATCTCCAAGATCTAGTAATAGGAATCGTTTTATTCTCACTGTGTCATTCCCTTGCCTAGCAAATGTGCCCATGGTGTTGCTGAAACTTTATTCAAGGTAATGATCATTATTGAGTAAAATTATAGAACAATATTCACATTTGCCACAGCTTTTTATGAGAATGGGTCTTCCTAAATTGTTGACAAGTGACCAAGGCGGAGAGTTTAGATGCCAACTTGACAAAGACCTTATGAAACTTCTAAGCATAAAGCGACATTTTACGACACCCTATCATCCACAGGTATTGTAGTCAGTCTCTTATGATATACTATTATGTGTAAAAATTTCATAGGCATGCAAATGGATTAGATGAAAGGTGGAATCAAACCCAATGTTGGTGAAGTTTACTCATGACAGGAAAGATGAATGGGATTTTATTTTTAGAGATATGCGTGTTTGCATATAAAACATCCAAGCATGAATCCTCTCTGCATACGCCATTTGAACTTATGTTTGGTAGAAGAGCTGTCATACCAATTGATGTTGAAACAGAAAAAAAAGAAGGGAATGAACTTCTACATGAATATCTAACAAATACATCTGTAAGTTAGTGTTTTCCTCACTGATTTTTACTAAAAAGGAAGAAAGACAATAAAAGTGTATAATGTGTATAATTAATTACTGTTATATCAGTCTTTCATTAATTATCATTATTTTATACAGGAGGATGTTATAGTCACTGTTGATACTCTAACTACTCAAAGAAAAGCCTTGCTTGAGAATGCAAGAAAAAATATAGAGGTAGCACAGCGGAGACAAAAAGAGCAATATGATCAAAACATTCAATACCACCAAAGTTTGGAGTTGGAGTCAAAGATCTGAAAAAAGATTTCTTACGCAAAAAGAGGAAGGGAGGTTGTATGGATCACAAGTGGCTAGGACCATATGAAGTTATAAAAGATGTCAGCAAAGGTTTTTTTTACTCAAACGTGCAGAGAGTGGTAAAACTATTAAACGAATCCATGATGCCCACTTGAAAGTCTATCATACACCTCCAAATTCACCAAATTCTAGCAATCTCCTATCACCTTTCAATCCTAATGATCACTCAGATATACCTCCATCACCATTTCACTTAGACAATAATTCACATATTTCATCATTAAATCATTCAAGTCTTCCAACGTCATTTGACCATGACAATTCTTCTAAATCTCTGTCATCATTAGGGCTAAATAATCATTTGGATGTTCAAGACTCTCTTATATCTTCAGAGTTTCGCCAAAATAATACTTTCACAGTAAATTGCAACTTTCAATCATCCACACCTATTTACTTTCCTATCACTATATCACCAACACCTGTCTTTTCTCCTATATTACCACCCTCTTTACGGTCTCCACCTCGAAATTCTTCACCCATCACTTTGTCATTGCATCCTTCAATAACCCCTCAACCTCTTATTTCTGTGCTTGTAGCTTCTTCATTCCAACCTTCTTCATTATCACAACCTTTGACTTTTCTACCTGTCACGGTGCAACCATCTCTTAGTTCTGTAAATATTACTTCATTATCTCAGCCTTCACAGAACATTCATGCCAAACATCTTGCTATAAAAATGCGACTGAAGGCTAAGCTAGCAGATCTGAAAGAGGTGGCAAATAACAGTGAACAGATTGATAGGGTTAATGTTGATGATCTACAAGACACAATGGAAGTAAAGTGTATGTGGGTGCAGAAGCTATCAAAGGCTGATGAACATATTCTATTATCTGGGGAGTGGTTGAATGATACCATTGTAAATGCATCACAAAGACTGATCGCAACATCTTTTCCTCTCTGCAATGGGTTACAAGATACCAATCTTGGACAAACTGTAGCATTTGATATTCAAAGGTCTCCATTTGTTCAAGTGTTGCATATAGGATATGGTCATTGGGTGACTATCTCCACATATGGATGTGACCTTGGATTTGTTGATATTTATGAGAAATCAACATCAGGTATGTTATAGTCTTATCTGTTTTTACTCACTAAGTTTCATTTTATCTTTAAAGGTATAGGTATTGCCAGTCACAAGTTGGCTCATCAGATTGTGGTCTCTTTGCTCTGACTTTGCCTCAGTGATTGCTATGGGAGATGATCCAGGTAGATATACATTTGAGCAACGAAAGATGAGAGACCACTTACACAGCTGCTTAAATAAAGGAACTTTTTCTACATTTCCTACAAGACGTGTTGGTTGAAAAGTCCATAAAATCACCAATATTGTAAAGATACCAGCATATTGCAAATGTTGGATGCCAGAGATCAAAGATTTAAAGATGATTCAATGCAGCACTTGTTCTGAATGGTACCATATTGATGTTTGTGTGCAAGTCTCAGAAGAGGTCATTAAAAAGAGATCTTCCATTTGGTTATGCAACAACTGTGATAAAATTTCTGTATAATTCAAAAGTTTATTACAGTAAAATGAAAATTAATGTTAACCTTAAATACCTTAAATATTATTAGTATAGAATGAAATATAACAAGTTATATTTTTATAGATCTTAGGATAAAATATTGCAAGCAATTTATTATCCTAGGATAAAATATTGCAAGCAATTTATTATCCTAGGATAAAATATTGCAAGTCAAAATTTTTTGTCCTAGGAAAAATTTTGTGCGGGTAGGACAAAATTGTGTGGCAATATTTTATCCTAGGATAAAATAATTTGGCAGTATTATATCCAGTCGGACAAATTATAGGTAGGATAATAATTGTCATGACAGTCTAATACCACTGAACATCTTCATTTTTCATGACATTGTCTATCACCTGCTGTTTAAAATCATCACATGATTTAGATGACTGCTTGACCACGTAAGTAGGAAGAAGGACCTTCACCTCCTTTTCAACTGCAATGAAGAAAATGTAGGCAAGGTTGTTCAAAGGAAATAAACCTCCATGATTAACTTTGCCAATCCATTCTTTAGTATAAGTTACCAAGTCCTCATGATCATCATCACTATTGGTTGCCATATTCCCCAAACATTTAATAAATGTGTCAAATTTCTGTCAAGACCTCTCTGATACTTCTTCAGTAGTACATGTGGTATGTAACCACCAATATACTGTAGAGCATTTAGTTCATCCTTACTCATTGATTCCTCAGCAGAACTAGATGTATGAGGTTGGCTACTCCTGGGAGATGAAAAGTGGTCCGACAATAGCATCTTGAAGGTTTTGAAGGTCACAGATTTTTGCAGTAGTTTGTTCTCATGGTCATGTAGGTCTACTGACTTGAAAAATTCATCCCATATCTTACTGTATTCTTTTGATATTCTAAATTGGTGAAAAGATGACCACATCTTTTCTTGTTTTGCTGACAGGGAACGATATTGTGAGCTAGATTTAAGAAGTTTGTTCAGTGATGAGACGAGTTTCTCACTGAAAACATCAAAACAAATCTATACTGTCATTACTTTCAGTGATTATTTTTAAGAGAAAATTTCCCAGGACTCTTGTTCCATCCATTCTAGGATACCCAGAGTGTAGCTCTTCAAATACACTTGAGATAGCACATCTAACATGGCCATACTGTTGCACGTGCTATATACGGTATTTATTTAACAAAACATTCCTAGTGACGTAGGGAGCACGGATGATTCGCAAATTTACTTCCGTTTCCAATCCCTCCTTTACTTTATCTCTGCTCAAACTAAAAGAATAGGAGGTGTACATATAGTAACCCTGGGGGTCTCATTAAAATTGTTAGACCACGTAAAATCAATTTTTGTTTAACGTTTTTACTAACCAGCACAACAATAACCATACTATATCTTGTTACAGCTGGTGTATTATTATTGATCACCTTAAAGTAAATAGATACATTGAGTGTCCCTTCATAAGCTAACACTTAAGCTGGACCACTATCAGTAATTGGAATAGTTGTGTAGTTCACTTGACTAGATGTAATAGATACTGCTAGCAGAGCTAGTATGGAGAACCTGATGAACTATGCACAGTGTAGGCATGGTTGGAAGTTAATATAATCTTTAGCAGAATGCTACTCCTTAATTGAATCAGATTGTTCCTTTTTATGTAGTGTAAGGCATAGCATTAAATAAAGGTAATGAAACATCCCATATCCAATCAAACAACAGGAAGGATCATGTGCACACAAATCGCACCCCATACCATGCATAACAACATAAAAATGTTAAAAATTTTGACCCTGCAACTACGGGGCACCATTTGTGTCAAAACTAAAAAGTTTATACATATTTAATTTGTGCTTATGATTTATAAATCCTACAATAAATATAATAAATAACAAGAGAAATTTATAAATCCATATGGGAATTTATAAATATTAGACATTTGTAAAGGTTGTCATGAATTTATAAATATTCAAGAATTTATTAATACTGACAAAATAGCAACAAATAACGCTAGTAATTTATTAATTCTGTAATTATTTATAAATGCACATAAAAATTTATAAATACTGCTGAGAACTTATAAATATTGGTAGGAATTTATAAATACAGTAGAGATTATAAATGACGCCATGATTAAGTACTATTTTGTAACTTTTGACAGAGGGTTAAAATTATCCAACGGTAACGCACACACGCACACTCTCTCACTCTCTCTCTCTCTCTCTCTCTCTCTCTCTCTCTCCCTATGTAACCATTCTGTCCTTCTTTTATCCATCCAACTGTCGATGTGTTCATTAATATAATTATTTATACAAACATCTATCCATCTAGCCCTCTATGATTCAGCCTCATCTTGTACACTGCTATGTGTTTATTCTATATATATTGGTTAATTTATTATCATCCACTTATTCATTAATTCATCTATCTATACATGTTTCATACTATAATCTATTAGTTGTACTAATCTTTAGTTGATCTCTGCCTTCTTTTGTACATTCATGCATCAATCTATCTATCTCTTCACTCCTTAATTTTATTCACCTATGTATTAATGTTTCATCTTCATCAGAATACTCACAGCAACTGCATCTTTTATGTGTTGATGTTTATAAGAAATCTGAAAACATACCTGACATTGAAAGACTACGACATATGCAAACCAACTTCAAATAACAGTGATTTACACAAACACATAGAGGTGGTTACTCTTTGGTATTTACTGAAATACAGGAAAACAATTTTATCAATTGTTGAAAGAAATAGTGATATAGATAGATAGTTAATCCTCAATTTCTGGAGTCAGTAGAGGATAGGAATGTTTGAGCTTGGAGGAATTATCAAGATCTTTGTGTTGATGCTTAGAAAACAACAGATTGATGTTAATGAGATAGTTGGAAGCTAATGTTCAACGTAACCAGTCTGGTAACTATACACTTACTGTTAGTAATGATGTTGGATCAACTACCACTAGTTTTATACTAGATATACAATGTAAGTAAATATTTAATAATATAATAAACTTTTAAGTATTGTGTATATATTAACAGATGTTCCTACTGCTACAAGAGATGGAAGATCTCAACTAGTATTATCTGGTAATACAGTGACTTTAATAGCATTTACTGATATAGAGGGTAATCCTGTACCTAATGTGACTTGGACTGGTCCAGATCATAATACACTCATAACTCCTGGTGATCATTTTAATTCATCAGTAAATGGACAGATTACAATAACTAATGTTACCAATGAAGATAATGGTACATATACCTGTATTGTTAGTAACAATTCTTGTAGCAAAAGAATATCTGTTAATACATACATAATACATGCATAAAGGCTTAATGCATAGGCTGAATATGTTGAACATTAGTAAGTGTTATAATGAAGTCAGTTAGTATAATATCCTTATTATCAATATAGTAGGAGTTGACCCTCATGTGTCCACTGTGATGTTAGTAGAGGAGGGAAAGAAGTAGAAACTCCTCCTATAGTTAGGTTTACTGTAATATTATTACCCTCTATTACTGACTGAGTACTAACAGGAGTTAATAGAAATGGAAGACCTAAAAATATAATAATATGAAATTCTCTGACTTAATAGAATATGTACCTGGAAATCCAAAATTGAACTGTCTCAGAGTTGCTGTTTGTGGTCCACACTTAACTTGTGATAGATCAAACTCATTAGTGAAATTTAGTATAGTGAAGTTTGTCTGAAAGGTTAATGTTCCTTGGATAAAAACATCTCCAATAGCTTCAATTTTACCAACTAAATCAGTAGGATTTGTGACTTTGCCATTAAAATCAAAAGTTGGCACTATCAATTGAGAATCGTTACTTCTTCTAATTAGCCATCTTGTAACAGCTGGTGTATTACTATTGATCACCTTACAGTAAATAGATACATTGAGTCTCCCTTCATCAGCAAACACATAAGCTGGAACAGTTGTGTAGGTCACTTGACTAGAGAGAGATATTGCTAACTACATGCAGCTGAATTTATAAGTTCTTTCCTTTTTAAAAGTTTATTAAATTTTTGTAAGTGATCCATAATTATATTTTTTAATAGATGAGCAATTATTGAAATAATTTTGTTACGGAACAACACCAGTGGTTACAAGTTTCTGTCTGTTTTATTTGCATTATTAGATATTCAGAGGTCAGTAAGACTATCATGAGGCCTGAGTTGATGTTAAGTTTCTTTGAATTCTTTAGCAACTACCCTTCTGTATGTTTATTCAACCCTATAATAATTAAGAAAACAGACATTGTGAATGTATTTTAGATAATTTATAATTCAAACAAAAGACATAAATAAGTAAATATTAATGTAGGGATGGCCATGAGAGTAAAAGCAATTTAAAGCATCTCATTAAACAAGCCCAAAGTAGCTTGTAGTGCACGGAGTAATTTACTGAGATATACGATAGCAGAATCGACACTTGTACCTTGTGTTGTGTTTTGATCATCTCGTCTCAAACTGAACTGTTTATATAATTTTGTGTATCAGTCATCAGTGTATGGTATTAGTGTTGTATCATTTAAATACTATATTGGTGACCCAGACATGAGAACGTCTATCGAAGAAACTGCTGCTCGTGATCCCTCAACCTCAGTTAGTCTCAAACCGCCTTTATTTTGGCCATCAGATCCCGAGATATGGTTTGCCCAGGTTGAGGCACAATTCTCCACAAGAGGCATTTCAGCTCAGAAGACCAAGTACAACTATATTGTCGCTTCCTTATCGCCCAAATTTGCTGCGGAAGTCAGAGATAAAAGTACCCGACACAGATCCTTACGTAAAGCTGAAGGAACAACTCATTAAACGAACAGCTGCTCTTGAGCAACACAGGCTACAGCAGTTATTCAACGCAGAAGAGCTGGGAGATCGAAAACCTACCCAGTTATTATAACATATGTAGTAGTTATTCGGGGGAAAAGCCAACACCACAGATGAATCCTTTCTTCGTCAACTGTTTATCCAATGGTTGCCGTCAAATGTTTGTATGGTCCTAGAAACTATTGCTGACATCACTTCCATTGACGAGTTAGCCAACCTAGCTGATAAAATTATGGAGGTTGCCACACCCACTTCATCAATATCTGCTGTTAGCCAATCGCAGGTCTCCTCAGAAATGGAACAACTTTGTAGTCATATCTCCAACCTTCAAAAGCTTGTCCAACGACTTTACATATCTCAAAGATGAGATCCCCCTCATACTCATTTACCCAGCCCAACCCTACAACGATCTCAATCAAACTTATGTTGGTACCATCAAGAATTCGGTGATTCTGCCAAGAAATGCCGTGAGCCTTGTTCAAAGTTGGGAAAAGCCTCAGCCAGCAGCCACTAGTGGCGTCTGGTGCTGCTGGCCACAAACAACCTAGTCGTCTATTTTATGTTACAGACCATTCTATTGGATTACAGTTCCTTGTTGATACCGGTGCGGAGGTCAGTATAGTACCTCCTACTCCTACTGACCATTTACATCAACAGACTGGACCGTCCCTTCAAGCGGTTAACAATACTACAATAGCGACTTACAGTAGTCATTCCCTCACCCTTAATTTAAGACTACAACAAACACTTTGTTGGATATTTGTTATAGCTAATGTCAGAAAACCAATCCTTGGAGTCGATTTTCTATGACATTATGAACTTATAGTGGATATAGCTCGCAGAAACTCTCAGATGCAGTGACTCACCTGACTGTCCAAGGTGTTGTATCTACAGAACCTTCTGTGAGCCCTTCACTCTTACCAAAGCAGGTACATAATCCATATCTCATCATGTTACATGACTTTCCTTCCCTCCTAAAGCCATACAATCAACAAGTGATTACACACAAGGTTACTCACCATATCACTACTACTGGATCACCAGTTCATTTACCCACTTGCAGATTGTCGCCAGAACAGTTTGATGTTGCTTGAAAGGAATTTGAACACATGCTACAATTGGGTATCATTCATCCATCATGTAGTAGTTGGGCCTCTCCTTTGCATATGGTCCCCAAGAAGACTCCTGGAGACTGGCGCCCTTGTGGTGATTACCGAGCATTAAACAATATCACCATCCCCGACCGCTATCCCATCCCACATATACAGGACTTCACTGTATCCCTCCATGGTGCTACCATCTTTTCTATACTCGATCTCGTTAGAGCATACCACCAAATCCCAGTTGAACCAGCTGATATGCCTAAGACTGCTGTCACAACTCCATTTGGGTTATTCGAATTTTTTTGCATGCCATTTGGACTTTTGTAATGCTGCCCAGACATTTCAAAGATTCATTGATCGGGTCCTTTGTGGCCTCCACTTTTGTTATGCTTACATTGATGATGTGTTAGTCGCAAGTTCTCAGTCCATTTCTGACATCAGATATGTTAAAGGATCCAACAACACACCAGCTGACACACTTTCATGAATGGGAGTTGACACTGTACTTCAAGAAAACCCACCTATCTTTGATTTTTAACAGATGGCTGCAGCTCAACAGCAAGACCCTGATATTCTCAAACTGCAAATTTCTTCATCATCACTACTTTTCAAGGCTTGTCCTATCCCTATGTCCGACGGTAAAATAATTTATGATATGCCTACCAGGGTACCTTGTCCAAATACCAACGACAGTTTTTCACTCCTTACACTCGCTCTCACATCCTGGAGTTAGAGCCACTCAGTGACTCATCACTTCTTGTTTTGCCTGGCCAAACATCAACTCTGATGTACGGAAGTGGGCCAGATCCTGTATTCAGTGTCAAAGATCTAAAATACATTGTCACACCATCACCCCGCTCGCAACTTTTGCTACCCCCGATAATCGGTTTGAGCAAGTGCACCTTGATCTTGTAGGACCTCTACCACCATCCCAAGGCTATACTTACCTCGTTACGGTCATTGATCGATTTACTCGTTGGCCGGAAGCTTTTCCTAGCCCTGATAGTACTACACCTACAGTTGCCCGAGCCTTTGTCAGCGGATGGATCTCACATTTTTGGAGTGCCCTCAACAGTCACCACTGATCGTGGATGTCAGTTCGAATCTACTTTATGGAAGGAACTCATTGAACTTTTAGCTACTATACGGCTCAGAACAACTGCTTACACCTTAATACAAATGGCATTGTTGAACAATTTCATCGCCAATTAAAAGTTGATTTGAAAGCATACCCTAATTCCACTCACTGGGTGGATTCGCTCCCCATGGTGTTACTCGGTATTCGAACAGTCCTCAAGACTGACCTTGGTTGTTCAGTAGCAAGCTAGTTTATGGTAAATTTTTCGTTTCAGAGCAAACAACACAGACTAATCCAGCAGAGTTTGTCTCTCAACTAAAAACTGCAATGTCCATTCTTAAAGCAGTCCCAACACATGGGTACTCTTCCTATTGTAAAGTTCATGTTAGTCATCACCTTAGTACTTGTACTCATGTATTTGTAAGACACAATGCTATACGAAAACCACTTCAGGTTCCGTATGATGGACCTTATAAAGTGTTAAAACATTCTGACAAACATTTCAGCCTAGAGATCAATGGACAACAAAAAGTTATTTCTCTTGACCATTTAAAGCCAGTGCATTTAGACTCATGTGATTATTTAACCACTCCACCCTATACTAAACCACTTCTCCCTGCACCGACCCCTCAACCTTCATTCACCACTTCAATCACTCACTCTGGTTGTCATTATACACTGGCCTGATTGGCTAGACTTATAATTTGTATTGTTCATTTTACTCTCTTGTGGGGGAGTGATGTAGTGCATGGAGTAATTTACTGATATTTACGATAGATTATTGCAGAATCGAGTCTGGTACTGTGTTGTGTTTTGATCATCTCATCTCAAACTGAACTGTTAATGTTATTTTATCAGTGTGTGGTATTAGTGTTGTATCATTTAAAATACTAAAAGCTACACAGAAGTACCTAAACACAATATTTAATTTTGAGCTGAATTTGTTAATCTGTGAGCACATTCTTTTTAACAAGGACATTTGTTTTAAAGTTCTGCTACAACTATTATGTCAAATAAGTATTGTTCCATCGCAGGATCGACATTTTAGCTACTATTTCTACTTCGCAGCTTGGGCTTGTTTGAACACCGGATATCTTAGGCTAGCATTTGGAGGTGTGATTATAGTAGATTTGTAGTTAAATTTTAATAACTATTTCACGAAGACGGCAAGTTTACTGCTACTAGATACCGTTTTCAACTTTTCGTGTGTAAGGTTGTTTGTGGTTGAATGAGCTATCTTCTACGGAATGGCGAATATATTGGCTATTTTTGGACTTTCTTGTCTGGTAGTTTTAAGTACAGGTTAGTTAGTGTACAGTGTCAAAAACAGTTTCTTCACTAGACTTTCCCCAGGCCAACAATTTAATATTTCCACTACGCCATCTAATGCTACAATCAGCGTGGGACAAAACTTAACCATTGAATGTGACAGTGGCACTAATTCCATTTTTCCTAGTTTAGAGATCAATGGGAATCCTACAGATGCTAATGATCGAGTTGATAATATCACTCCTGATAATTCATCAGCAAGAATACAATTGTTCGTGTTTATCTCAGCTAATCGTAATGATAATGGACTTAATTTTACCTGCGTTGGTCCTGGCAATCTTGTATCAAATATAGTAACGTTAAAGGTTCTTTGTAAGTTGTCTTAGTGTATTTATATCATTATGTATGATATGTTTTCCATTTAGTCATACCTATTATCTCACTCATCACTAATGGTGCTGGACTAGAAGGACAGTCTGCTACTGTCACTTTTGTAGTTGATGCTAATCCACAAATTATTGCTAGTGATGTCAGTGTTAGTTTAAATAACACTCCTGAAGTACAGATCAATGGAGGTAGTGTGTCTCTAAACTTCTCTAACCTGATGCGTAGTAATGATGGACAACATACCGTTACAGTAACTAACTCTGAAGGATCAGATACTGAAAATTTCAATCTACTAGTATATTGTAAGTGAAACTATTTACAACTACTACCAATGGTTATTATTTTGTAGATGGGCCTACATTTACTCGGTCTGATGATACAAAGACTGTAGCTGTAGGTGGTTCTATTACACTGGACTGTTCTATACAGGAATCTAATCCACAAGCTAATGTGTCATTTACTACTGATGCTAATGATCGTACTAATGTATTATTTAATTCTGGTACTAATATGATTATGATATCAAATGCTGTACTTGGTAACAGTGGAGTATATACATGTACTGCTGACAGTGGTCAGGCTACAACTACTCTCACATATACACTGAATGTGGAAAGTTAGTTTTATGATCATAACTATAGCATCATGTCTTTATCATGTTAGGTATGTCAGTGTCAGGGACTGTTACTATTACTGCTTCAGCTACTGTGTCTACATCTACTACTAGTCCTTCACCAACACTAAGTATGTAATGTTAAATTTAGATGTTATTAATTGCTTGAATAATAGGTCCAAGTCCTACTAGTGGAGCCATTGGAAGTGGTAAGATCATTTGGTATTTTCTTTTACATATTCCTCCTCTCTATAGTTGGTCTCATTTCAACAACCTTCTCTGTAGTGCTGTTGGCAGTTACTGTTTTTTTCAATTAACTTTCGTTTTTGAAATATTATATATAGTATGGTTATTGTTGTTGTGGTTAGTAAAAACGTACAGAATTTTTAAACAAAAATTGATTTTACGTGGTCTAACAATTTTAATGAGACCCCCAGGGTTACTATATGCACCTCCTGTTCTTTTAGTTTGAGTCATTGAGAATGAAAGCGATTCTGTGTTATCTAGCAGCTCTTCTTGTTTTTAACAAGGTCGCTAGTCAAGTGACCTACACAACTGTTCCTAATACTGATAGTGGTGCAGCTTATGTGTTTGCTGATGAAGGGACACTCAATGTATCTATTTACTGTAAGGTGATCAATAGTAATACACCAGCTGTAACAAGATGGCTAATTAGAAGAAGTAATGATTCTCAATTGATAGTGCCAACTTTTGATTTTAATGGTAAAGTCACAAATCCTACTGATTTAGTTGGTAAAATTGAAGCTATTGGAGATATTTTTATTCAAGGATCATTAACCTTTCAGACAAACTTCACTATACTAAATTTCACTAATGAGTTTGATCTATCACTAGTTAAGTGTGGACCACAAACAGCAACTCTGAGACAGTTCAATTTTGGATTTCCAGGTACATATTCTATTAAGTCAGAGAATTTCATATTATTATATTCTTAGTTCTCCCATCTCTATTAACTCCTGTTAGTACTCAGTTAGTAACAGAAGGTAATAATATTACAGTGGATCTAACTATAGGAGGAGCTCCTACTCCATTCCCTCCTCTACTAACATCACAGTGGACACATGAGGGTCAACCCCTACTATCTAATAGCAATAATGATATTATACTAACTAACTTCATTATAACACTTACTAATGTTCAACGTAACCAGTCTGGTAACTATACACTTACTGTTAGTAATGATGCTGGATCAACTACAACTAGTTTTATACTAGATGTACAATGTAAGTAAACATTATTTTGTAACTAGTATATTGGTTATGTATCAACAGATCTTACTGCTACAAGAGATGGAAGATCTCAACTAGTACTGTCTGGTAATACAGTGACTTTAATAGCATTTACTAATATAGAGGGTAATCCTGTACCTAATGTGACTTGGACTGGTCCAGATAATACACTCATAACTCCTGGTGATCATTTTAATACATCAGTAGATGGACAGATTACAATAACTAATGTTACCAATGAAGATAATGGTATATATACCTGTATTATTAGTAATGGTATGGGACCAGATCTCTATCAAACAGTACAACTCATTATAGCAGGTATATAGATAATATCATTACTGTTGTCATAAATTATGATACTCTCTCTTATCAGTAATACCTGGTCCTCCTCTTAATGTGACAGCGATGGACGTCACTGATACAACTGTCAAACTTACATGGTCACCTCCTAGTGAACTGGGTATTCCAACTGTTAGTTATTATCATGTTGTCATGGTACCACCTCCTCCCTCTGATGTCATCTTAAATACTACTAATACTACACTAATTATCTGGGGCATTATCCCTGGTACTACATATGATGTTACTGTGATAGCTGTTGCCATTGGAGACACCATTGGTGTATTAGAGAGTAAACCCAGTGATCCAATTACCTTTATGACAATGAGAGGAGGTAATTGTGTTATATCAATGTGTATATATGATATATCTCTGTTATCTGTTAGCTCCAATGTTCCAAACAGTCAATGTTATTCCATCTAATGGTAATATTAATATATCATGGATATTTCGTCATACTGGAGGTCAAGATATTGATGATGTAGAGGTGTATTGTGTTATTGATGGAGAGGGTAGTTCAAATCAACTTTATAATATGTTATCATGTTCTAATCTAACTGGATGTGTTGATGATAATTTGATGGGTAGTACTAGTGTAGGTCCAGTGTTTGCTGGAGAGAGATACTACTGTAGTATTACTGCTATCAATACTAATGGTACTGATATGAGGAACTTTTCAAATATTATATCTACTGAAGGTATGATAATATTATAATGTAGTGTTTAATTTCAATATATCAACTGATTGACTACAAAATATCTGTAAAGTTAATATGTTAATCATTTCCTCAATTACTAGTAACACCTTTCTCTAGGTATACCATCATTACCTATTCTCATATCCAACACTTCATTTCCTGGTCAGGTGACTCTTGAGGTTCGTACTCGTTCACCTGGTGACAATAGTACCTTCCAGTTCAATGTAACTATTATTAATATAATTGATAACTCTATTGTACGAACTGAGAGCTTTTCTTTTATGAAGTATATCAGTAATACTATAGTACCTCTTACTATTCAATTAACTAATGGAGGATCATTCTCATTTAATATTGTAACTACTAACCGATTTGGTACATCAGAGGTTATTTCTACTGGAGAGATTATTATCCAACCAAGTGAGTCTACTCTTATTATTACTTTACTATATAATATGTACAATCACTGGAGATGTTATCATAATAACCCTGATTATAGAGAGGTTATCAGTTTTTATGTGTATATAATATAGAGTTCCTTAATGACTACATAATATAATTTATATTACTTTATTTTCTCTATTTTGTTCACTGTACTACATAATACATAATATACATTACATTTCAATACATAAGCTACTCAAACTACTACTACATCCATCATCACATCAACTGTAGGACTATCAACCACACCTACTACCACAATAGTACCTTCAATATCAATTACAGTATCAGCCACACCTACTACAAGTCCTCCTACAGAGAGCAGTCCTAGTGGTAAGTTATTACTATTAATGTATACTATATCTCTATCTTATATTTAGGACTAAGTGGTGGAGCTATTGCTGGTATTGTTATTACTATTATTATTATAATAGCTATTGTTGTTCTTATTGGACTTATTGTATTCTATATCTTCTATAAAAATAAAGGTATGTTATAATATGTGTAATGTCATGATATGTACATGTTATGGTTCAGTAGATAATATGTCATTAATGTAATAGACAATTTAGTAATGACATATTTATCTCAAAATACGATACAGCTATTATCAGTTTAAGGTGACCTAATATTACTATATTTAGCATGTTATGAATTTATTATAACTAATTTCTATCTATGAATGTAATAGGGCATGTACTATCTACTAGGTATGTTGGATACAGCCTACTAGGTAGGTATGTTGGTACAATAACAGATTATTGTTGATTTGAAATTAGCTAATGTTGACAAACTACATAAGTATGTGACTTTGTGGGTAAAATGAGACCCCTAGTGTGGTCAAATTTGGCTGGAGGGTCTCAAGATGAGGGGTCCAATAATGCCTGGGGGCTATTGTCAGGGCTGTGTTTACATATTAGTAAAGTGTTAGTACATTCCTCACATATTGTGGCTAGCTTATAATGGCTTCTACTAATTAGCAGTAACTACTTGATCTGTTGTATGGTATTGTCCATGAAAGGATATTACCACATTCCTGTGTTACTAAGGTGTTAGAAATTCCCAAACTAAATAAATTTAACTTTTATATAACTGCCTCTTAATGTTTATGACACCTTCTGTAATAATGCTATTGTACATACTTTGGGGTGTGTTTTAGTATTACTGACTCATGTAGTTATGTGAAGGACCACCTGATAGTGGTATCATGTTATAGTCTATTATGTACTATTGGGAATACACTGATATACAATATAGAGTGAATAGTAGGTCAAATAGTTTATTGTATTGACAGTAACATTCATTATTGAGAAAAGTTGTATTGGGGGAGTATTAACAGATATGATACACCATCACACACACACACATATAGTGTCTTCTATATCACATACATACCACACAGTAAAGGGAGTAAGTAGTGGATCATATCAACCATATCATAGTTTGTGTATCTGATTACATCTCCTACACAAATAGACATGATATCAGCATTCTCTTTTAATGCTTATTCTAATACCATATAAGGTGTTAACTTTCATCCTTATTTTAGTAGCATGTATTGTAATAAGGTGTTTATTAGTAGCATGTAATCTGTTAAGGTGTTCAGGTGTGACAAGTGAGTGACAGTGAAGTGATAGAGATCATACACAACATGTAACAACATGTAATGATAACACAAACA
Organism: Xestospongia bergquistia; assembly: GCA_963965975.1. Taxonomy (NCBI): domain Eukaryota; kingdom Metazoa; phylum Porifera; class Demospongiae; order Haplosclerida; family Petrosiidae; genus Xestospongia; species Xestospongia bergquistia. The sequence goes on from OZ014412.1 coordinate 405,843, forward strand.
ATACTTGGAATTCATTATGTCAATAGCTGACTGGATAATCAGATAAAGATTATCATGTTGTCAATAATTTATAATGAACATATTTTGAACAATAATTGTCTTGAGATGTGAGGTTTCTAATTTTATCAAGCTAGTCTTGGCAAGGCCTCTAATTTCTTAAATTTCTTTTGACTATAACAGTCCCTATCTCTAAACTTAATACCATATAAGGTCATTGTGGTTTGATACTTGAATTATATGTAATCAGAACTGTGTGAATGGTCAGGTTTCCTTTAAACTGGTAGGTTTAGTCAGGAACTTATAAGGGGATATTAATACAAGCACTAGATATTGATTTGATTTATCACTATTTACAGTGTAAGTTTAATTTATAGTACACATTACTTGTAAGGAGATGTTACTCTAGTCACATTGTTGCTATAACGAATTAAGTCAACTGTTCCATCTGTCCGGAATGTTACTAGTCCACTCAATGTGTGGTACTAATGTTAGTATTAGGTTTAGTGTTATCTTTTCTGTGTTGGTTTTTTGACAAACTAGTCAGTATAGTTTTAGTTTCATTATGTACAATGTATATATTGTTGATATAACTCTGCTATGTAAATTACACAAGTGTCTTGTTAATTTCTATGTGTATATGAAATAGTCACATATGTTGTTGTATTATATCATAGTTATGATAATAGTTGTAGGCATAAAGGAATTAGATAATAAACATTTACAACAATATAGTTTCAGAATGACTCTCTCTCTCTCTCTCTCTCTCACACACACACACACACACACACACAGGTGACTCATATCAAGTTGAAAGAGGAGGAGGAAAGTAAGTCATGATAACATGTAAACATGCACTTGTTAACACGTCAATATGTACTTGTTGTTTACATGATAATAACACAGTGATACAATTCTCAGCTGCCTATATATCAAAATTTCAATTAAATAGAGAGAGACTAGATGATATCATATTGTCTCCATAATGTCAGCTCTAAAACTAGGAATGTGTTTAACATGTGTTATTAGATCAGCTGAGATATATAGGTCATTGCTATGTTTATACTTGTTATTGTCTTTGAGTTTACATTAGAGCTAAGACTATTGCACAATCTATGAATATTATTTTCTTAATAATTGTTATTTTATGTGGTTATCACGTGACTATCATGTGATATAGGGGTGTGACAGTTGAAGAACTTGATATTGACATTGGAACTGAACTGAAGGGGACATCGTCAGGAGGTGGTGAAAGTCAAACAGAGCCCCCAACAGAGAAGGTATCTTATTCGTTGATTCTAATATTGATATTATATTTTGTAATAGCCTGAACTACATTATGCTGACTTAGAACATTTTCAAAAGAAGCCTCAACAAAGTGGACAACAAGTTCCTGCCCCTAAACCTCAACCAATTCAAGAGGTAACACCTGTTATTCTGTGGTATATTAAATATCTTTTCATTTGAGCATGAAAGGATTGAATCTTGTCTATTCCCAACCAGTAATAACAATAATTTATCATGTAACAATCACATGATGCCCCACATCATAGACCATTTAATGTTCAGAGAATACAGACTTTATCTAATGTCTAATGGTTTACTACTAATGTATTAATTGTGACATTGACTAAGCTTAGTATTGACTTTATACTCAATGGTATGATGTTATTGTACTAATACATCACAGCCCTAGTATCATACAAGAGTTTACTATATATCATACAAGGTTACTATAGTCTGGTGATGTATCTAGTTACACTAAAAAGTCTAATGTCTAGCTCTGTGGGAAATATTCTCTTAAACATTTTAATAGCATAGTAATCTCTTGTAATTCTATTAGTAATCTCTTGTAACTCTATTAGTAATCCTTTGTAATTCTATTCTATTCTATCTTGTATCATATGATATTGCTGTATTATTCCTGTAGGTACATTATGCTGAAATAAAGCCCCAGGATGCTACAAAGACATCGTCAACATAGTTTTAGTCTAATTGTGGGTGGGGTTATAGCAGCTGTTTTAATTTGCCTCATTTTAATATAACTAACTATTTAGTGTAGTAGTCTATTCCCTGTTATTCAGTAGTAGTGATATAGGATTAATGATAATATCTTTTTTTAACTAAATTGTATAATGTTAGATTTTTACCGACAGTCCACTATTTAATAACGACACATTTTAATAAACTCCATTTTAAGTTGTTTCATTTGTTTATTTAGTGCTAAAATAATTTTGAATTTCATTTTGCAATTATAAAACAAATTTAAAAAAACTTTAATTCAATGGAGGTGGAGCTTAGTAGATGTGGGTGTGGTTTGATACTCACGTGATATGAATGACATCATTATATAATAGTTTTATGAATCTAGTTAATGTAATATATTCCCTTGTGAGTCAATCATAATTTTTATTAATCTCTTGATCTGATATAATCTAGTCATGTTGTAAAATACATTGTACATTATCAGCAATGAATGTCTACTATAACAATTCATCTAAATAGTATCTATTCATCTCAAAAGATTTTTATTGATACTTAATAATAAGGTTAGTTCTATTATGTAACATTATTGTCATCCTATTCTATCAACTTTCCTTCTAAAAATAACACATCTACTACTAATAATACTAGTTGTATAGTGCATTACTATATAACATATTACAAATGATGACGCATTTATTTATTTAATGATGAATATTAATAGATATTAATATGTCATGAGTCTAGATCAATATATTTCAAGAGATATTAATGTTAATAGACAATGTCTAATTATTATATTGATTACCATTATTATCTACAAGTATCTATTATTATTTATTGAGTATCTATGTTAATTGTAGTTATTAATCAGAGTATATACAATAATAAATGGTAGTTCTTGTGTGTTCTATAGCCAAGAATAACATTACAAAACTCCAATTTTTAGTCAGTTTAAATAATCGAGATTATTATTGTATTTAATTACCTCATTTAACAAAGAATTAAATTATTATTATCTATCTTCAAAATTTGTAATTAATTTTGTTTTAATTATCATTATAACAGCACCAATATCAATGAGATAGATACTCAATAGATAATGACTAATAGATACTATTATATATGTATTAATATATTAATAGAATACTTAATAGTAAGTTTGTATTATAAGTATCTATTGAGTATCTATACATAAAAGATATTAATAGATACTCATGAACTCTAAAATTGAAACTAAATTAAAATAAATTTTTGAAGGGTCAAGATCTAATTTTAAGTACAAAGTAAACAATAACTATATTATTTGAAATAATGCCAAATCATTAGTTCATAAAATAAATTATAATAATTATAATTGATTTTTTAAAGATTATATTTTCCTCAGAGATATATCTCACATAATATGATCATTTATTTGGTACTAAAGTTATGTCTCTAGAATAATACTTTGTGTCAGATATTGTTAACTGGATAACGTCAGTAATGGACTATTAAGTACATTATTGACAATCCTATATAGTCCATGTAGCTATTACATTAAGTCAGTACTAATAGTTTGTAGATATGTATTTTAATGATTTTTTGAAATTGCTAACTCAACTTAATATGTGTGAATCTAATGTCACATTAGATTCTATCAATAGTTTAATATTGGCCTATGTATTAAATTAAAGGGTGTGGCTTCAATTAAAAGGACGTAATATCATATTAAAGAGCGACAGTTCATAATAGTATATTACATTCAATGTGGGACTAGTGCAGTATTGTCTATGAGGTCATGGATAATTAATTATAGATTAAGGGTCAAAGAACATAGTGTGTAATAATTAATTGATCCTATGATGATTGACGTTAATCATCTGATCAAAAGAATTTTATCAGATCTGATACCATATATGGGGTGCTGTTTGTTTCAAAATTGGAAAATTATTATGGTATATTAAATAAGTCATGATTTATTAAATAACTTTTGATTTTGACACAAAATTAAATTATTAAATTAAAGGGTGTGGCTTCAATTAAAAGAGACGTAATATCATATTAAAGAGCGACAGTTCATAATAGTATATTACATTCAATATGGGACTAGTACAGTATTGTCTATGAGGTCATGGATAATTAATTATAGATTAAGGGTTAATGGGTATAGTGTGTAGTGATTAATTAATTAATCCTATAACGATTGACGTTGATTATCTGATCAAAAGAATTTTATCAGATCTAACACTATATAATGACTTACAAACACTCAATATAATGTCGTGATCATTTGTTTTATCTAATACCACAATAATAATTAGTGAGGAACCCCTGTAATAATGACACCCTCTGTGATCACCTCCCATTAAAACTGATCCTAGTAAAATAGAACATATACAAAACCTTCAAAAACTTAACTTAAGCAAAATTTCTTAAAAGAGCACCTTCAAGTGTTAATATGTAAATATCTTTGTAGCCACACATGATGTATGATAATGTACTGCAGTTTATTATATAACAATAATAATTCTGATAGGATTATGTCAATGATGAATCTCTATTCCTTAGGGCTCTAAATCTTACTAAATTCTAAATATAGTAACACATAATATATGTTACTATATTTAGTATACATGTGGTACCTTGAACGATTTAATATGCATGGATTTACTGGAGATGTAGTCATTACAATATATGTACTATTGTATAATATGATATAATACTGACATAATTGACTCACAGGTGTCAGTGGTGGCTAGGTAGTTGATCTTCTATTACCATTAGTGAACAGTCCTTGTTGGGTCATATAGAGGATTATTGTTTCAGAGCTTGTCATATTATTAGAGATGATTTAATTTCTAAAATAGAAATAATAGAATCACATGTCTATCAGAGAGATAGATAGAAAGATGATGGATGGATAGAGAGAGAGAGAGGAGAGAGAGAGAGAGAGAGAATGAGTGGGAGAGGGAGAGAGAGAAGAGAAAGTGAGGGAGAGAGAGAGAGAGAGAGAGAGAGAGAGAGAGAGAGAGAGAGAGAGAGAGAGAGAGAGAGAATGAGTGGGAGAGGGAGAGAGAGCTTACTTTACATGAATCAAACTACGCGGGAAAGATTTGGTGGGTGTTTCTACTGCGCATGTGCAAATGATCAATTATAAATATTAACAATTATTGCTAATAAACTACATTATTAACATGATATTAATGATGAAATACAGAAATAACAGATTAAAAATGATAGAAACACAAGAGATAGTTTGCAATACAAAAAATCTAAGTAGTGATATGAGATATAGTACAGTTGAAGAGAGTGAGAGAGACACACATTAGACATCAGTAGCATAGTCAATTTTAGGTGGTAATCTGTCAATATCATATATTATCCTATTGATCTATAGAAAGATAATAATCATATAAATCAATAAATATTGAATTATATATGAAGTATATAAATGTGAGTATTACGAGTCAAGTCTTTTAGATGTGTTTGTCATAAAATAAATATAACTTACTGATATCACATTATAATATGAACTAGTTATGATATTACTTTACTTACTGATGGAGCTGAATTACTGAAGAAAGCTGGGTTTTTATTTCCAATCTCAGCATATAGATGAGACACTTTCTCTGCTGATCCACCATACGCACTATCAGTTGGATCATGATAGGGTGATGTTCTCCTGACTGGTAATGGTAAAATAGGTACCATATCGCGACAAGAACTTGCAAAGACATGACTAGAGTTTGTTGAAGAGACACTTTGTGTTCGTTGACGATGAAAAGGTGATAGGGAATCTTCATTTAATCCAATTACTGAGGTTGGGGGTGTGTCTTCCTCGGAGCCAATCTGTTGAGTGTTGTTATCTGAGATTGATGAACTTGGAAATCTATTTTAAAACAATTAATTAATTTATGATTAATAAAAATAATAATGTTTATTACTTACATGGAATCATTTGTAATATGCACACCACGTCTTGTAATAGCTAATAATATAGGATAATAATAATAGAATGTTAATATATTAAGTGTTCACTAACTGTGTTTAGTGTGTCTCTTCTTTCTTAAAATACATACAATACAGACTATGATAATAGCTAGGATACATATGAATGTACCACCTACTACTGACCCAATGATAGAAATTATTAAATAACCTAAAATGAATTAATAAAATATATCATTGTTTGAACTTTATATTGTTAATAAGACTTACCATCATCTGAGAATAGGTAGACCGTGAGAGAGAGAGAGAGAGAGAGAGAGAGAGAGAGAGAGAGAGAGAGAGAGAGAGAGAGAGAGAGAGAGAAATTGTTATATCACACACTGTCTATCAATATCATTATCATAATATCACTATCACTATAATTTATGAAATCCACAAATTCATAAAATCTCCCTACCAGTAACATGAGCATTATTGTATTATGTTAGGGGAAAACATTACACTCAAAAATCACATTTTTACATGAAATACAAGTAAGTGAAATGGCAACAGCCCAACAGATAATTATGACTCACCAGTTCTAACAACATTACTATAATCACTGAATACTCCTGTTCCAATCTGACTCTCTCCAGCAACACTGAAAGAATAGATACTACCGCTATTAAGAGATTGGACAGTTACTGAGATGTTCTCTCCAGAACTAGGTTGGTTGGTAACTGGTACTTTCATTTGAGATATAGTCCCCTGTTCGTTAGACACATTAATGATGTAATTAGTCAGGGGTTCTGAACCGAGTGAATATAAAGTAAAACTCAATTGTACTGAATTGACTTTAATGTTATCAACTAATGGTTTTGTAGGTTTCCCCGGTGGACCGCGACTGGTTGTTATGGCAACACTATTTAATCTTGTGCCAATAGCATTACTAATATGTACATTAATAGTATAGCTAGTACTGGGTTCCAATCCAGTAATAGTGACACTCCCACTTCTTAAATCAATGGAAGAAATAGTTATAGGTAGTGAGTTAGATGAAGTTAGAGTGATATTAAATGATATCACTGGAGAACCTCCTGTATATAATAACTTCCATTTTAACAAAAGAGAGCGACCTCCATTTAATGCTGTGACATTGAAGTAAGAAAGTTTAGGAGCTGAAAAGAAACAACCATTATTTATTAGTAATAATAACTTGAGACACATACCACTTTTCAATGTTGTAAAGCGCATTTCATTAGAAGGAGAACTTGAGCCAACTTTGTTAACTGCAATGACACGAACTACATATGAAGTATTTGGAATAAGATCTGAAATTGTTGTCATGGTAACATTGCTGGGTATTTGACCGGGATACTGTATTAAAGAGATCAATTATTATAACTATTAGCAAAAGAGCAATAAATTACTTGAGAGAATGTTAGTCCATTGTCTTCACTAATCTCCAGTCTATAATAGTCTGGTGATGTAAAATGTACTGATGAGTGTTGCCATGACAACGTATATGACTCAGCTTCAATATTGATACTATCAAGATTTTCAGGAGGAGAGGGAATACCTAATAAAATAACTAATAATTATACTTTATGAATAATTAATAAGTTACCATATACGGTCAAAGAGTGCTGGATAGTAACAAAGCCATATTCATTACTAGCATTACATTTAAATAGTCCATTATCATTAATATTAAGTGATGTAATAACGAGACTATTATTGTCACCAAATGAGAACCGTCCACTAGTATTATCAACAATGATAAATGAGTTATCATTATAAGGTAGATGTGTCCATTCAATATTTGGAGATGGATATGATAATACAGGACACGACAGAATAAGAGGATGACCCTCAATTAACATGTAAGAATGTTTATCTATCGAAGAAGTGATTTCTGGAGCACCTAAAGAATTATAAAAAGTAATACGAGTACAGTCTAGTCTACTGTAAAATGAGCTAGTGACAAGTTTACAACACAGCCAATATGGCTACTAGTAACAATTATAAAAGAATGCTTTAATAAATTGGATATCAGTAAATCATTTATTTGTAAGACACACACACACACACACTATATGTATCAAATACAATACTAGATATTGTATTACTGCAGAATATTCTATATATAATATTGTTACTGGTTAATATCCTGATTGAAATCATTATTATATTCAATTATGTGACCAATTTATTAAATCATGTCCACCACGTCATGGAGGCCATATTGGTAATCACATGATGTAGGAGATCAATTAGTACACATTGTAAATATGTGACTATAGAGTGTAAACAAATGAGTTTTGTTATTATCAAACAATTAAAGATCACAGGAAGTGATATTCTTCAAAAGTACTAAGTGATTTTAAAATGATAAGTAGTTGATTTTAGTCACTATTGCTGTGAATATGAACTTGATGACTGAAGTGAGATTAAGGGAATTATACACTAGTGCAAATATTCTGTGTGTATCCTCAAAAGGGTAGACATGAGTAAAGGAACAACTATTGAATTTCCGAAAGTTGTAACATCTATTACAATTGTTACTAGTGGTGTAGTAAGTTTCATTCCATTTACAACAGAAAAATCCACTCAACTTACATGTACAAAATGTAATTATAATTTAACACTATTATCACTGACCACAACATAACCAATGCCCTCTCAACCGCTAACACAGACACATAACTTACTATAAATGCTAAATAGATTGTATTATATAGTTCTATGTTTCAATAGTATTTTTATAATCAGGAAATATCATATTATAGATAGGCAATCACATCACATATACCGAACATAATATCAATGGTCATTTATCTTGACCTCTTATACTGTGCATTCTAACTGTTAACTCCTTTACCACAAAGTCTAATCATCCATTACATTACCCGTGGAAACAAGAAGTATCTCTACTATAAGAACTGACACTACGTTCATTCATTATGAGTGTGGTATCGTGTTGTGACATGAGTAATTTGTCATGCATCAGTTCGCAATATATATTAAATCATTGACTTGACAAGTCAATAATCTTGTTTTGAGAATACAACAAACCAAAGGAGTGTCATAATTAATTCATTTATAAAAGATCCTGGGAATTACATAGGAATGGTCTCACAGTACAACACAGCTGTAACCAATGACTCAATTTCCTAATCAAAAAATTAATAGGATAGCTTGCAGCTGGCCATAGACACTCCCATGTAATCTCTTATTATAAAGGAAGACCAACAAATAGTGAAATGTAATCATGTTTCACACTCTTAATTATTAAGGATATAGAGAAGTGTGTACATGAACAAGATTATACTAACTTACCAAAAATGGTCACTATATGATTTTGAATTGAATTTCCAGCCAAGTTCTCTCCACTACAAGTATAGTTACCAGTGTTAGTGAACTTTGTGTTAAATAAAGTCAGTGTATTAGTTTCTATAAAGTATTGAGTGTTGTCACTGATCAGTAGTGAGCCTTGGAACATCCATTTATAACTGACACCAATATCAGTGATATTGCAGACTAATGTAATATTGCTTTCTTTCTGTATCTTATATGTAATAGTAGATGGTCCAATAACAGTAGGAACAGCTGTATATGTGAGAAAGAGTAAGAGTTATTTGCTAAGTCAACAAAGGGAGTATTTTAATGATATTGAGGGTATTCTCCCATAACATAGGTCACCTTTACTCTATGAGGAACAACATTACAGTATTTAATATCATGAGTCATGTTTGAAATAACATTTATTAAAAATTCCTGTCTCATTTTTGTTGCATGACTGGACATTCTACAAAGTACCCTAACAGCCAATGATATCACATAAGATGTCAACCATGAACAATGGACTGTATCATAATAATGACAAATGTCACTATTACAACTGATACTAAAATCATTATTTTCAAAGACTGACTTAGTTGACATTGGTAATGATAGCACCACCTTTAGAAACCCTCACAATACAACCACAAATCATTCAAATAACATTATATAATACTCACAAAATATAGAAACAGATGTTGAGACAGATAACACAAGATCAGTGGGTTCAACTATGACTTCACATGTATATAGAGTGTGCTGTTTGGAAGGAGACGTAATGTGTAAGGTACTGGAGTTTTGACCTGACAGAGTTCTAGGAAGAAAAATGATATCAATATAACATTTCCTTGTAATAAGTAATATCTATTCTCACATTTCTTGACTGGTGGTAGTATCAGCAACTTTCCATTTGTATTGTTTGACTGATCTGTCTTCACTCATGAATACACATTGTAGTTGGAGAGGGTTTCCTTCAATAATTTGAGTATCACCAGTAATATCTAATGTATAGTCTAGAGAAAGAGATGCAAATAATGTCAGATATAGCTTGCTCACTTTGTGATGTAACATATAAGTCAATTTCGTCTTGACTTCCATTTAAAATAGCACGACATTTATATTCACCAATAAACTGCTTGGTAAAAGAATTAATTGTAAGAAGACTCCCTCCAAATGGAGTGGTAATTGATACACCAGATGGTTCATTCCCATCAATAAACCACTTGTAATGTATAGCATCTGAATTGAAACATCCTAGTTGAAATTTTTCTCCAAGTATTGGAGGAAAAAGTGACACATAGTCCCATGTAGTTTGGCCTAAAGTGAGTACAACATTCTTCAAGTAAATATTAGCATTTTTGATTGTCACTATGGCAACACAAAGAGTAGTATAATAAATGTTAAAGTGCTATGAACTCCCACTCCTCCCTAGAGTAAAATCACGTCTCCTCCTTTCTCTCTCACATCTCCTCTCACTGATCATATTGATATTTACTTTAACACTTTATCAGTTTAAACTAAAATATATTAACAATAGTTTTAAAGTTTCCAATTTATAAGTAATTATTTCAAAATGTGTGACTTTCATTGTTTTTATACTATAGTGTAGTAAAATACTCAAAATGAGTATCACTCTAAACTATTGAAATACTATTAACTAAACACTGTATGAGTGTGTCAGTAAACTTACAAACTAAATGCTGTACATATTGTATCAGTAAACTTTAAAAGTAACTGCTGTATATTAGATTAGATAATTTTCTTACCATAAGATCTTTGCAGTACAAGACAGACAGTAAGAACTATTAATACTAATCTCCACAATATGACCACTGCAGTCCAGAAAACAGAGGAAAGAGATATAGATAAAAAGAGTCGTAATCAAAACAATAAGTGAACTAAATGACTATTACTATGTATACTAAATACTTCTATAAAATAATATAATATTTAAAAAAAAACTTACTTTTTGTTGAAATAGTAGTTAATTCACGATACAAGAAGTCTATAACAATAGAATATCAACAAGAACATTGAGACTGAAGACGTCGTACTGGACATATTATATATTGTATTACTCATGTGGGTGTGGCTAAATTAATTAATTATATTCATAAGAAATTGAAATAATAAATTGATATTAATTACTGCAATATATAAAAATATAATGATATATAAAATATGATGAATAGCAACTAAGTGCAGTTAAGACAATACCAATGACATCATAATTACATCATATATAATGGTTCATATAAAGTATTATATTGTAGTGATGTGGGGTTGACTTGAACTATAACAGTTTAAGATTTGCTAGAGAAAGAGAGAAATATTATTAATAGTAAATATTGTTATCATAATTTAACAATGACTCATTCTTATTAAACACACATTACTCAATCTACTTTAACTCATAAGACAACTATTGACACAATTACACAATCTATTTTAATGTTAACCTCAATATACAACTGTCCAGTAAAGGCAGTAATAGATTGAATGGCTTATAAATTCCCTTAACTTCTCTAAACTTTTGTGGTATTTCTAAATGTTAAAAAGGAAATTGTAGTCAACCCTAACTCCTCCTAGTTCTCAATTTAACCTACTCATTCTAGACCACTAGACCACTGGGGAACTTCCTTTAAGGTTTAGTGTTTGTTTTGACAATGAGTCATTATTTTTCATAAAGGACTATTTAATAATGTCAGTTTTAGTCAGCAAATAACAAATTCAACACTAAGTAATCTCAATGGATTAATCCCTATTCCATTGAGAACTGAGAGTTAAACATACCAGTGTAATGAGTAATGGTTTGAGATGATATAATGAGATCAGTGAGTTAAACATAGATGTAGGATCCACTACCAGGAGTCGATCCTAAGTATCCTCTAATTCCCACTTCCTTTGGAGTAGGAGATATCACATATTTATATCTCGGATTTGAACTTTGAGTAGTTTCAGAATCAGAATCTTCTTGATTACTTTGATACACGGTTAAATCAATGGGTTCAGCCGTAGGAGGACGTGGGGTTAAAGGAGAATCATACGAGAAGTATTTACGTATATGTCGTGATCTGATAACACACACACACATCATAATATACAGTAGATTATTACAATAACTTACTCTTCAGGTGAGTAGTTTAATTTGTTTTTATTAACAGATGATGCTATTGTTAGATACATGTCGTTAACAAATGAGTTACATGTACAATTAATTACCTGGAGTAATGGGGTATCCCTTTTTAGTAACTTTGAACTTTTTGTACAGACAGATAAACAAAACTGTAGCTATGATAATCATGACACATGTTACTCCTGGTATGATACCAGAGACGCTTATAATCCACAATGGTAGTTGATCTTCTGATGGTACTAATAACAATAATAGAATATGATAACATGTTAGTAATGTTAATTATATGACATACATGATGAGGGCAATGGGTCTCCAGTTACTAAAGGAAAAATAAAGAATTTGTCACATTTATATAGTAACTTGTCAACAACAAATTATTGATACATTAATTTAGTACAATGACAAATTTGCAGAGCTAATGATAGTAACTGTTACTATAAATAGTATATTACATCTTACATGTGATAAATGATGTTATTGAACTGGTATTACTCCACCCATGTAAATTCTCAGCAGTTACTGATACATTATATTGTATACCACTTTGTAGTTGGACATTAGCTCCTCCTATTGTAACTTGAATAATTTCTCCTAATTTGTATAAACCATTAACTGGTATTGTGAGAGTGTGATAAGTGCTGGTGAGTGTGAACGAGACAGTGAAAATGGGAGGAGTTCCAGTAAATGGTAGTTGAACTATAACTGTAGTAGAATTAGTTGTTATAGATACAAATGATGGTTGACTTGGAGGACCCAGGGGCTCTATATAATAGATGATAACACAATATATAATGATATATCTTACCTAATAATTCCTTTACAGAATCAGAAGTTGAACTTTCGTCTGCGCTGTTAGTAACCTTAACCATAAACTCTGTTTCTGTACTTACAATAGATGTGTCATTGAGTTGTAATAATGTAGTTATTTCTAATGGAGAATTCTTAATAGACCAGCTGGTAACTTTAATATAATGATATGATTTTGGTGGTTTAGTTATAGGACGATATCCAATACTAATAGAGGATATATCATTAGCTCCCAAATAATTGAAGTTAATTGTAATATTAAACTCATTAGTATCTATTCTTGTTGAAGATAATGACTGAATAGATGGATCTAAAATATAGTGTAATAATGAGGTCATAATAATATTGTTATTATAGGGACTTACTTGTTGTCATTGTATTAAATCCAGTTATTTCACTATTATTAATAAATCCATCTTCATTACTCACTGAGATATAAACACTATATGATGTAGCTGGTATTAAGTTATTAAATGTACAGTTAATACTGCTACCATTGACATGGACTACAGTCAGTTGTTGACCAGATTTATCTAATAATGTAACACTAACAATGTCAGGAGCATCATCAGTATTAGCATTAGTATGTGACCATGTTATAATACTTTTATATGGTGTGGTATCTATAGACTGTATCTGAGGAAGAGCTGGAAGAACTAAGAAAAGAGAAACTCCTTAATAACTGATCACAATATTACATTCATTAATATATATATAGTACAATGTATTATACTTACCAATAACATCAACATCAAATGTATATTGTACAGTTGATTGTTGTAATATATTGGATGGAGTCAAGTGTGATATGTTACCAAAAGAACTTGCTATGACAACACGATACTTTCCCTTGTCCCCTCGTCTTGAGATATGGAGTGTAGAGGAACCATTTGTCTCAGATAAAGATGAAGACCACCCCTCATTAATTAGTTCATTATCTTTATACCAAGTAATGAAGTGACCTCCAGGTGAGTAGTTATTGAATATTATTGTAAAGTCTGTACTGTTAGGACCATAAGCTAATACTTTAGGTTGTGGATGGGACAATATCTCAGGTCTCACTATAACAATATAGTAATATATTATAAGTGTTTGATATATCCACTTACCTAGTACATGTAGTGTGGTACTATAAGTCTTGGTCGCTCCCAGTATTGTTACTGCACAATTATGTAGTCCCTCATCATTGAGTTCAGTAGAATTGAATGTACCAGTGTGGCTAACACCATCTTTTGTCCAACTTTTACTAATATTATAAGCATCACTAGTGCAATGAAGTGTGTAAGGACTATGTAAGTAAGTGAACTGATGTTCTGGTATTTGTACACGACTACTATCTGTAATAAGATGATATGGACAGTTTAAAGATAATATGTGCATATAATTGTTAGTGAGCTACTTACCAATAACAGTCACAGTACGAGAGATATTTCCACAATATTGTCCATTGCTATATCCACGACATGTATATATACCACTATCATTAAGATGATTTGGAGTCCAGGTTAAAACAGTATGTTTTGCAGGAAGAGAATTGTTAGTAATAATAGAACCATTATGTAACCACTCCACAACAACAGGACCAGGAATAGTTAAGTAACAGTACCACATTTGTTGAGAAGCATCTTCATCAAATACAACTAATGAATTGTCACCAATAATAATAAATTGATCTAGAGAAATGAATAAACACTTAGTTTATAATCCACCTTTGTATGGATCCACCTTCTTTACACATAATACCATATCGTATATATATCACAGATCAGATCCACCCTCAATTGTCTATAACACCTCAAATTCTCATATTACAATGTCATAATGATTATTATATACAAAACACAAACACTTAAACATTTATTTTTCAATGATTGGACACATGTAGGGACTTATATATGTTATACAAAAATTAGGGAAGTCCATTACACATTATAACAGTGAGTCAGTGACCACTTCAATAGAGACTGTTTAATAAACTGAACATTGAAACAATTAAATAAAAGTTACTGCAGTATGTCCACAATGAAAACTATGATAAACTGTTTGTGTAAATAGTAACAAAACTCTACATACTGAACTCAGTTTTATGCATACCAAAAGATTTCATTATAATAATTAGTTTAGAGGTGTGGTAATGTTGTAAAATACAAGTAAACAAACTCTTTAACAGTAAATATAAACAATAAACAAATAATAATATATAAACTACTGTGGGTATCTTGTTTAGGTCTTGTCTGGTCTCAATAGACCTAGTGACCTCCAGTAACTGATATGGGGGGTCTAATTCTCAATTGTAAACATGGTATTATAACAAATATCTTAAAGTGGTGATGAAGCTCATGAATATTGTTAAAACTATAAATTTAAGTGTGTAAAAAAAGAATAATAAAAGTGGGTGTGACCTACTATGTGAATTTTGGCTTCGAAGAATAGCGATGATGTTAAAAATAGGTGTTAACAAAGAACATTAATATATCATACTTGACTATAGACCATATAATATATTATTATAATTAATACATTATATAATATATTATTATAATTAATACATTATATAGTAAGACATTTTTGATTATGAATAATAAGTATTTATTAAAAGATTGAGAGATGAGTCTTACACTTTTATAATAAATTATTTCAAATCTATAACTCAATAATCCTATATATTCAGTTCAAATATAAATATAGTAAGTATGTTATTACTAATAGAATACTAATAGAACACTGAGTCATTGTTATTATATTATAAACTGTAATTATATCAATACTGAACTGATACTGTGATTACTGAACTAGATCTATGCAGATATAATACAGATATAAATAACTCTATATTATCTTTACACAGCTATACACTCTAATTCATTTATTACACATATTACATAGCATTATGTTATTCTGCATTATATATACTACTTAGTCCAAATATTTGCAAGACGTATATTTTGTGTTTATTGTATGCAGTACTTACCAGAACATGTAGCATTGACACTATAAATACTTCCAGAGATCAGTAATAAAGAGAACACTGTTACTATGAAGAGAACCATCTTTTCTTGGAACTGAGAAACTGATTATGTCCAATGAGTAATACTATTTATGAATTTTCATTATGACGTCATATGTAATTATTCCCTTCAAAAGGAAGTAAAAACGTATTATTGGACAAAATGTGACAATAAAATGTGTCAAATTTATTTGAGTCTAATTAGATTATTAATTAGCTAGAGGTAGTAATAGTATCATGTTCTCTTGGTAGCTGGGAATCTCAATATATAATACTAAAGTCACTACCATGTATTAACTATAAGTATGTAATAGTATTATTATCTCTTGGTAACTGATGATCTCTCATAACAAGACCTACAATAAAGTCATATTATGTAATATATTATAAGAGTACTTACTGTCATGATAGTTCTCAGGAGAGTCTTTTTCAATATGACCAGGTAATTGTTTTTCGGTGTCTACTAAGGTGGTAAAGTATCAGTTTGCCTTAAGACTAACATCAATTATCAATTATCCAATACAGAGTTACATACAAGATAACTAAGTCCTGATAAATAGCCCTCTAGGTTGATTGTTCTATCTTCAAATCTATGTATCATTCTCTCAATTCTTCTGTCTAGCTCCACACACCTCTTTTTGTGAGATCGGCTCCTTCCACTTGTGGCAAGCTTTTTTTTGTTGACAAAATGAATGCCCAATAGCTACTGCTAGTTTAAAGGGTATAAACAAAGTAGAACAATAATAGACAATATAGTATAAAAGTACTGGATATAGTATGATTAATAAGACGGAGAGAAAAATAAATGATCGATAGTATCTGATAAGTTTTTGTGTGTGTGATAGCAAGTAGATGATTACTATATAAACATATTTACTTTAGTTTTAAAATTAGAGATGAGCTAGATTTCACATGATAAGGAAGTGAATTCCACGGAGAGAGAACATAAGGGATCTTTGTGAAGCAGACAGTGAGAAAAAGTGATGGTAAAGATGAAAGGATTAAAGTGAGAAGAAGCATAACTTGGAGGAGATTTGTGGATGAAAATATTAGAAGGAAAATAAAGGAGGTTGTTAGTAATTTTATAGAAAAGACACAATTTAGAAATAGAGTGAAGGTTTGAGAGGGCCAGAAGGTTAAAAGCCGAGAGAAGAGATGAGTAATCATTGTCCCATTTATTAGAGCACATTTTTAAAGCTAATTGTTGAGTTTTTTTGAGTAATTCAGAATTGGTGAGAGATATTGGTGGGTCCCAGATAGAGGAGCAATAGATAAAATAAGGAATGACAAAAGAGCAATACAATGTGAGAAGAGTTTAAGAAGAAGCATGCTGATAGAAGTTATGGTAGATAACCCCAATGGTTTGATGAGTTTTAGAGTGGACAGACTGGATGTGAGAAGCCAAGATAAATTGGAGGAGATAATAACACCAAGATATTTAAATGAATTGACATGTTCAAGTTGAGCTAGAGCCTTTTAAGAAATAAAGGAGAAAGGTTGGCTGAAAAAGAGGAAGACTTGTGTGAGATGATGATGTATTTTGTTTTCTGGAGTTGACGGTGATATGATGAGAGCTAATCCACAATGTAATGAAATTGATGTTGGATTGAACAGTGGGCATTGAAGTTGGAGAAAAAGTTTCTTGAGATAGATGAATGTCATTTGCGTAAAGGGTGAGGGTGGCTGAAGAGAGTAGGGCAGTTTAGCTGGTATAGGAGGTGGTATATTATCATCTTGTACATTAGCTGGTATAGGAGGTGGTATATCATCATCTTGTACATTAGCTGGTATAGGAGGTGGTATATTATCATCTTGTACATTAGCTGGTATAGGAGGTGGTATATCATCATCTTGTACATTAGCTGGTATAGGAGGTGGTATATCATCATCTTGTATATTAGCTGGTATTATAGTAACACTAGGTATTGATGGCTTTATATCATCATAAGATGGAGAGTGTTGTTCTGTTTTTGGTGGAAAATGAAGTATATCAGCATATACTACTTTGTCACTAGATGAGGGAGGAGTTTGAGGTCGCTTTTTAGAAAATCTTTGAAGGTCTAGATAAACAATTGTTTCTTTTTTCTACCCAATAAAAAACATTATTTACAATCTCTTAACATTATTATTACTTCAATAGAAACTACATCCTCTTCTACTTCCATACTCTCAGAACTCATAGTATATGTAATTGACTGAGTACTAACAATCTATAATATTAATAATAATATTAGTAATAATAGTAATATTAATAGTGTATCATATACTGATGGTCTACTATCGGCATAGGCTAATAAACTATTGTTTCCTATAAACAGTTTTAATAAATTTTGGGAAATACAATGACACATTAGATATGATACCATTACCAGCTGTATTAATAGCAAATATATCTACTATTATTTCAGTACAAGGATTAGTTTCATTAGATCCACTTTGATGTGATAATTGTAGGGACTCTGTGAAATATGTCTCTAATTTATTTGTTAGTGTGTTAATAATAGTAATATTGTAGCCATTAATATATGTATTATCAAGAGTATATGGAGTAGACCAAATCCTAACAGTTATAGACTCAAATCATTTATTACAGAAACTGTAAACATATTGTATCTGCAGTACTATAGTAAATATTTTCAAGATGTATATTTTGTGTTTATAATCTGCAGTACTTACCAGAACATGTAGCATTGACATTATAAATACTTCCAGAGATCAATAGTAAAGAGAATACTGTAGCTATGAAGAAACAGGGTACTATTTATGAATTATATTCATTACTAGACGTCACATATTTATAAAAAGAAAAATAATTCTACATAGTCTATTTTTAATAAAACACAAAAAACTTTTGCTTGTTCAGGATGTGTTTAAATTTATTCATTATTGATACAGAATAAAGAGATCACATTATTGGAGAAATTAATAATAATACTAATAGTGCTGTTAACACTTTTTTTGATAATTGACGATCTCTCATAACAAGACCTATTATATAATAATAAAGTTATATAAAAGAGTACTTGCTAATTAACTATAAGTATGTAGTGGTATTATTATCTCTTGGTAACTGATGATCTCTCATAACAAGACCTACAATAAAGTCATATTATGTAATATATTATAAGAGTACTTACTGTCATAATAGTTCTCAGGAGAGTCTTCTTCAATATGACCAGGTAATGGTCCTTCATTATGATATCCTATCTGGTGTTGAGGTGATACCAATATTGGCTCTATTTCACTGGTACTAGTAAGAGAAGGAGATGTTAGTCCTCCAGTGATCTCTTCATCATTGGACATTTGTTTGGTAGCACCTGATATCTTGTTAGTTTTAGCTGGTATAGGAGGTAGTATATCATCATCATCTTGTACATTAGCTGGTATAGGAGGTGGTATATCATCATCTTGTACATTAGCTGGTATAGGAGGTGGTATATTATCATCTTGTACATTAGCTGGTATTATAGTAACACTAGGTATTGATGGCTCTATATTATCATAAGATGGAGGATGTTGTTCTGTTTTTGGTGGAAAATGAAGTATATCAGCATATACTACTTTATCACTAGATGGAGGAGGAGTTTGAGGTGGTCAATATCATCTTATTACAGATAGTGGTCGTATACAAGTACCAGAACATCAGTTCACTTACTTACATAATCCTTACACACTACAATGTACTAGTGATGTTTATAATATTAATAAGAGTTGGACAAAAGATAATATTAATTACACTAGTACATTCAATTCTACTGAATTCAATGACGAGGGACTATATAATTGTGCAGTAACAATACTGGGAGCTACTAAGACCTATAATACTACACTACATGTACTAGGTAAGTGGATATACATTAGGTGTTAATAAAGAACATTAATATATCATACTTGACTATAGATCATATAATATATTATTATAATTATAATTATAATATATTATTATAATTATAATTTAAGGTAGGGCGGGGCAATTTCGAGTACAGGCATTTCCGTAATTTTGCCGTCTGATCCATCAAACATGCTTACTCACGGTCACAGAAGGTTAGAAATTTGGTTGTAGCTGCTACAGTCCTTTCTCTTTAATCAATACCACCAATCAATATTCATTGTACACTGAATTTCACTTTTCTGCGCTAAATCCTTCCGAGTTAAGATAAAACTAGGTAAATAATTTTTTACTGTGTTTATTCTAATTAGATAACATCATGATAAATGTTTATGTCTCGTATTTATAGTTATGGTGAGGAATTACGTCAAGAAAAAGCTCACAAGATATTCAAAAATGGATTTGCTGGAAGCTATATAGGCAGTGAAAGGGGAAAAGATGAAAGTGTCGGTTGCTGCCACCAAATTCAACATTCCTCAGTCCACCCTTTGTGATCATGTGAAAGAGGATAAACAAGTTGGTGCTGGAACTCCTACCATTCTTAGCTACACTGAAGAAAAAGAAATAGTGGTAACCCTCCAACTTTTGTAAGAGATGGGGTTTGGACTGACAAAAGAATTGTCAGGTATTGTCATCAAGGATTACTTGCATGATCAACCCTATAGACCTAATCCATTTAAAGATGGAGTGCCTGGAAAGGATTGGTGGCAGTTGCTTTTAAAGTGTTGGAACAAAGAGATTAGTGCACGTAAACCTCAACACTTGCCAACCAATAGAGCAGCTTGTGCAACCACAGAAATTTTTGATGAATGGTTTAGGAAGACTAATAAACTATTTGATGATATTGGCTTTAAGGATATGGATGAAGATGATGTTTGACATAGAGTGTGGAACTGTGACAAGAGTGGGTTTTGTATAGCAGTAGCATCCAAGAAGATATTGGCTAAACAAGGTAAAAAGGAGGTCCATGAAACCATGGGTGGTAGTGGAAGAGAATATATTACGATAATAGCATGTGGGTGTGCTGATGGTACTCGTCTTCCTCCCTACGTTGTCTACAAAGGGAAAAACCATTGGGCAAGATGGATGAAGAATGGACCAGCAGGTTGCCTTTATTCTGTTTCTGATAGTGGCTGGATGGAAGGCTCAAACTTATTTCGGTGGTTCATTAAGATGTTTGTTCCAGCTGTGAATTCCATGGCAGCTACAGCATTGGTAGTTCTTTTTTATCAGTTTGTCCCTTTTGGAAGAAGCAAGATCTAATAATATCCACATTGTATGGTTCCCTCCTCACGTTACACATCTTATTCAACCTTGAAGTTAGTGTGTTTGGTCCTGTTAAAAACAAGTGGCATAAGATTTTAAAAATTTATCAGATTCAAACACGTGCTTCAGTTCTTACTAAGGAGGATTTTCCGAGTATGTCAGCCGAACTTTATGAAAAACCCTTTTTACCAAACCACTTTAAGAGTGGGTTTCGTAAATCTGGCCTTCATCCTTTAAATAGAGAAGCTATTCCTTCCAGTAAATTAGCTAAGTCTATTCCTTTTACAGGTAAATCTGCTAGTGTTAGTGGTAAAACTTTGAGTGGTGGACAAGAGAAACATAGTGAGCAAGATAAGATGGTGATTGCCACAGTGAATTGCAATCTGGAAGCAACTTTGGAGAGGGTGATCAAAAACCTGAGGTGGTTGTCAATCTGAGGGGAATTGTTACAATTGAAAAGGAATCAACTCCTGTTCATTTAGAGTTGCGAGGATATTTTGCCAGACTACTTAAAACCAAAAACAAAAAATCTGGAAACTCTACAGACAAGTGAAAGGTCAAGCCATCCTTTTATGGTGAAGCTCTTACCACTGATAAAACGTTTCAATGACTGGAGCAACAAGAAAAGGAGAAAAAGAAAAATAAAGTATTAGCTCTTAACCAAAAAAAAGAAAAAAATGGCAAAACGATCAAGCTGGTGTCTTCAGACAGCAAAAAAGCAAGAAAGGAAGTTCGGAATACCACAGTCAGGAAGTCAAAAAAACAAGCCTAAAAGACCTCTCATGTAGTTGATGAGATCATGCACCCGTAGTGTGGCTGCTAGCAGTGAAGCATCAGAGGAGGACGGCACAGGTATCTGTGAAGAGTGTGGTGCCATCTTCACTGATGATAGTGAGGAATTAAAAAAGAAATGATTGGGTTGTGATAATTATCCTCGTTGTTATCATTATGATTGTATTGGTCTCACATCAATTCCAACTGGATTTTGGTCATGTGATTTATGTTCATGAGAAAATGACTTTATTTTGGCTTAAAATTTACTTGTACTAACATTGTTAATTGTTTGAATAATAATAATTATAATTGTGACATACAGTATCTGGAATCATTGGAATGGATGTTCAGAAATTTCAAAAATTGCCCAATCTACTGAATTGAGACTGGACACTGCATCTTTGTTCACTAGTTAGGTCAATGCAAGATTAAACTGGAGAAAGATACTTCTTAATCATCTCAGGTAATGTAGCTTTTAAATAGATAGGTGAGTCAGAATAATAATAACCACTGAAATAAAATTGATGAATTATGAAATTTCTACCGGAAATGCCCCGCCTTACCTTAATTCGTTCGAAAGGAAACAAAATATAATTATTATTCTTTTAATATGCTGACAATAAAATGTGTTTATTGTATCAAATTCATTATTGATTCTGAGCAGTCTATCACAATAGATTATTAATTAGTTAGAGGTAACTAATAGTATTATGATCTCTTGGTAGCTGGGAATCTCTACAACCTAATATATAATACTAAAGTCACTACCATGTATTAACTATAAGTAAGTAGTATTATTATTATCTCTTGGTAACTGATGATCTCTCATAACAAGACCTACAATAAAGTCATATTATGTAATATATTATAAAAGTACTTACTGTCATGATAGTTCTCAGGAGAGTCTTCTTCAATATGACCAGTCCTTCAGTGTCTTCTCATTTTGCCTATTCTCATTTTGTCTACTAATATGGTAAAGCATCAGTTTGCCTACAAAACTAAAATCAAGTGTCAATTATCCAATACAGAGTTATGTATAAGATAACTAAGTCCTAATAAATAGTCCTCTAGGTTGATTGTTCCATTTTCAAATCTCTGCATCATTCTTTCAATTCTGTCTAACTCCACACACCTCTTTTTGTGAGGTTGACTCCTTCCACCTGTGGCAAGTTTTTTTATTGACAAAATGAATGCCCAATAACTACTGTTAGTTTAAAGGGCACAAACAAAGTAGAACAATAATAGACAATATGGTACTTGTGATGCTGCTGCTAATGATTATTAGTTTTAGAGTTAATGACATGTCAGCAGCTAATGAAGTTTATAACAGAGGATTTAAACAACAACCACAAAATACTCTCAGTAATGATAGAAAGAGAAAAGTGTTATTAGCTAAAGCATTAAAAGATAACAATAATATTAATATATCATGTACAGCTATTAATTCAGAAAATGTATACAGTAACAATGCTGTATTAAGAATACAAGGTGAACTAATGTTATAGTTTTCATATTATTATAATATATTGATGTAGGTTTACTAGCTCCTATTAAAAATGTGCCAAATAGTATGCTTAGATCAACTCCCACTATTAACTTTTTATAGTATGTATATCTGCCTCATTTGTCCCTTCTGTTCTCTCTCTGTGGAATTCACTTCCTTATCATGTGAAATCTAGCTCATGTCTAATCACTTTTAAATCTAAAGTAAATACGCTTCTTTACTAACCATCCACTTGCTATCACTTATCACACTAAAACTTATCAGATACTATCAATCATTTATTTTTCTCTCTGACTTATTAATCATACTATATCCAGTACTTTTATACCTAAAATAAACTGTTGAGTTGATAGTAGTATTAACTGACTGAGGATGAACTGTAATCTCTATAGAATATGGAATGTACTATGATATCTTTTTCAGATAGCTAGTCCTTTAGTATTATACATCCATTATAACAAACATTGAAAAACGATAGTGAAGCTCATGAACATTATCAAAACTATCAATTTAACTGAGTGAAAATGAATAATAAAGTTGGTGTGACCTATTGTGTTAATTATGGCTTTGTAGTGATGTAAAACATAGGTGCTATAATAAAGAACATTAATAAATTACAATCCATCATACATCATATTATGATATCATAATTAATTGTATATGGTATGACGTTACTGATTGTAAAGAATAAATATTTATTAAAACATAAAGGTGAATGTTAACTTTTAAATTATTTTAAATCTATAACTCAATAATGCTATATATATATATATTCAGTTCAAATATACATCATTACTAACAGTAGAAAACAAGTCATGGTTATTATATAAAACTGTGATTATATTGGTACAACTATAATCACAGTTTTAGTACTGAGCTAATTAATGTTGTGGTTACTGAACTAGATCTATTGCAGTTTATCAATAATTCTATAGTTTCTATAGTCTATAGCTATCTGGAGACAGTATATATACTGTCTCCAGATAGCTATAGACTCTAAGTCATTTATTACAGATGCTACAAAGATATATTATCTTTAGTACTATGGCTACTCCTCAGATGCATATCCATAGGTATACAGGATTTTATGGGTACCTGGGCTGAGTTATTAAGTGTTCATTATTAATTAAATTAATATTCATACAATATTTGTGATCTGATTGCAACAAGGGATCACTTCTGTCAAAACTTTTAACATGATTTATGAAAAAGATTCACTATTAACACACCTCAACAACAGTTTTGTATACATATTTACAGTCACCATGAATAGTTGTGTTTTAACAGTCGTTCTTTTCACAAATGTTTTGCCAGAAGTGCATGGTCCCATATTGCAAACAGGTCACATTTTAATTAATTATTATTATAATTAATCAACTAGTTTATTAACTTCTTTAACTATTATATTATAACTGTATTAACTGGTGTGGTGAGTCTAAAATTTTGAGTTTCCATGACTTTGACAAATTCTATGACTTAGTTATTAAAGTTGTCCATAACGAGAGGAAGATATCTATGTAAAAGTGCTAAATTCTCTAGTCTCAGTTGTAGTATATTATAGCTATTACATCTTTTCTGTTTTCTGAGCGCCCAAAACGTCTAATTGTACACCAACTGTAGAGCCTGTCTTCAGATATTCGCTCCAACTTAACATAGCCTCACAGTGAACTTTCAATGTAGAATATACATTCAAAATCTAAATCCTACATTTGTGAACATATTCTCTGGACTATTATGAAAGAATCCACATGGAAAGCAAATGCAGTATCAAGCTGCTTCGAATATTCCAAACAAGGAATCTGTTGGTATTACTTTGCTTAAACAATCACCCTACTCTACCAAACATTGTTGTTGGGAGCACTAGAACTGGCTTTTTGGATTTGTCACTGACTAAATCTGGAATAATGATACCAGTCTCTAAAAAAATGGTTTGTCACCACAAACTGAAGGTGATACTAGTGCTGTGGTTTGAGTAGTCTAGGCGTTCGCGGAAAAAAAAGAACGCCTGATAACTATTGTTTGCGAATACACGTAATTATTTAAATAATATCGAAACAACATTTTAAATTAAGGAAGTGTCTAACCGGCAGTCACTGGTTAACCTTTATCTTGCCGGCAGAAGGAATGAAAGGGTTAAATAAACCGTTACTTAGCAACATAACAAATAGTGTTAAACTTAATTGTTGTAAACATCAAATAATGTTAAATTTAACATAACAAAATAGTGTTTCACACTAGCATAACATTTTCTACAGAACCAGTTCTTAGACTTGGATTTGGATACTACACCAACACAACCATAATGAAACCACTCTAAACAAGATTCACATATAATATCATCTCCATCAAGTTCATGCTGACACACATTACAAATCCATAAATCAAAATCCTTCTTTCTTTGAACAACATCTTCCACAACAAGCCAAGCATCATGTGAAAAGAAGCGCCTTGCTAAGATAATGTCAACATTATCATCTAGTACAGCTGAAGATACTCTTTCTGGTTGGCACTCAACAGATTCCTCTTCAATTAACTCCCCATCCATAGCCTTGTCTATGATATCTGACTCCACAAACCAAGAAAGAACAACTAAATAATTGGAATGATCACAATAAATTATTATCCATAACATCATACTTTTTTCTTTTTCGGTATAATGCTTTGAAATAAAAGAAGTGCACTTGGCTTTTTTCTTGTTCTTCTTAGAAGGAAGCCCACAAACTGTTAATGTGTGCCCCTTTGGTCATCCTCTCCTTTTCACAACTGGTGGCATGGTGAGGCCTAAATGAATAACAATAATAATTGTTAGTGATGATGAGACTTACCCAATGAAATAGCTGTTTCATCTGATTTATCTGCCAGACGAGGACGCTTTGCATCATTTGATGGCATAGTAGTAGTAGCAGTGCATGTAGGAGTAGAGTTAAAAGAAATACTGGCAGTAGGAATGATATGGGTGTCTTTTGTAGTAGCACTATGTGTAGTAGAAGCAGGAACAATAGTGACATCAGTTTTGGAAACAGAAGTAGTGTGAGTACATGAATCAATATTTGCAGTAACAGAAGCACTGTCACCAGTAACAGGATTAGGAATAACAGGTACATGTATAGGAGTTTCTACAAACAGAATATACAGTGACCGCAGTACTACCAAAAGTTTTTGTGAATAAGAATCCATAGACAATACTATACATGTAGTTTTAATATACCTAGTGGATTTTTGGTTGGAATATTATCTTATTCAAAAGAATACTCATCATCATTACTCTCGTCAGACACTAAAATATCAATAATAATTGAATGTAATTGTTAATAACATACTCTCATCCACATCCACTAGAGCTACTTCTTGGCCACACTTCCATGAGTCAATAAGCAGCTTCATTTTACAATCAAAGTGATAACCAGAATATTCACTAACAACTAATGCCAATTCTGATGTCAAGTAAGTAGCTTTCTTGTACTTTTAATGCTGGCTAATGGCACGACTAGGAGCTGCTTTGACTTGTGTCACTTGCAAAGAAGTTGAGGATGTAGGAGCTATATCAAACAAGGCTGTCTGGCTTTCATAATAGTAGGCAGATGTCCAGCGAATATTACATAATTCAGGAAAAAACAATGGCTCATTTAATGAACTACGAACAGCAAAAATATGTTGACAAGGCAACATCATAGACCTTCGAAAAGTACAGTCACAATCACTGACAGTAACTGTTTTAATGCCCTCTGTGGTTTGAACTGTGCAAGCATCAGCCATAATACTTAACACTTTAACATTCTGTGTCAAGCCCAATTGTTTAGTGACATATCCAGAGGCATAAGATGTAAGTAACTCTGAGTATAAGCTCTCAAGAGTTCCACTACCAAAAGGAACAACTTTAACCTTTTGAAACAAAATAGCTGCTTTATGGTCACATTGAGATCGCAATGCAGACAATATGACAAAGAAGCGAGAGACAAAATCTTCTAAGGAACTATGCCTATTTATGACTTGATTAAGTTTGGCATTTATTGATTCCAACCTATTATTAGTGGCGTTCAGGAAGCTCCCACATTTAGCTTTTGAGTGCAATACCCATTCATTCCTGATTTGGTGCCAGTTATCGTGAAAATATTTGAAAACTACTTTTGGTGCGAACCTCTCCAGTTCATTGAAAACTTTTTCGTATTCCTCTTCTGATGACGAATAAGCTAATTTCTGCAACAAATCTAAAGAGGACTGTCTTTGGCCAGAAGTGATACCCATTTTTTCACATGATACCTCTCTTCTAAATGAGCGTAGCACATGGAACAAACAAATAAGAAGAGATGCTCCTGGTAAAGCAGCCTTTATAAGGTAACGCTCATTCACATCCTTGTCTGCCATCACAACACATATATCGACCCAGCAGGGGTTTCTTTTTTTGAAGGTTGTAATCATCCATGAAATATTCTCTTGGTCCTCAGAAACTAGCAAACACGTACAAACAATGCTACTGTTACCATTAGAATCCTCAGCTAGCATAAGATAGAGTGGTATACCCAGTTGAAGCAGCTTATACGTTGCATCAATGAATATGATTTCAGGATAAGAACTGAAGAATCCTGAAATCATATTGGTCATATATTCATCTTGAAATAGAATTCCTTTAAATTTCTGTCATCGTCTGACAATGTCAACAGTAGCATCTATAAAAGAAACAATTATTAATTCCACATTAATAGACTATAAACTGCAAGTATGAAACCAACACAAGCTAGCAAATTAATGGCAAATATAATGTATGTCCTTACTATATTTTCAGATAAAGTTTGAACAATGGATTCCAAATTATTTTTAGTCTTTTCCTTTGATGACTCAGCACTGATGTTAGAAAGATCTTTTAATAATACAACATTTCCTGACTCTTCCATAAGTTTACTCTGGACCAGTTTTCTGTTTGAATTCATTGCTAGTATTGCTGATGCTTGTGTTTTTAATGCTTCTGGCAACCTTCTTTGTCTTGGTAAGTGTTTATACAGATCCTTTAGAAAATAATGATTAGTTAATATCACATATTATGTACACGTATAGTCCACTCTTATATGTGTACACTTAGCAAATGTACACTTACTTGAGACACCGGATGATTGTGCTCTGAGTAAGTACTTGTAACTACTAGATGGCATCCACTTTCATCAATACAAAGGCTAATATGCATTTTACAATCTTGCTTGAATGTCCTGCACTTGAGTAAAGGTAATGATTAATCTAGAATCATAACTCACATTGTATTCAGTCTTAGTCCCTTTCCATCAGTTTTAAAAGCCTTTCCTCCATGAATACAGCAATATTTCAGCTGATAGTATTTGAGATCTGGTTTCAGGTACCTGTCAACTCTCTTGTTGGCAGAAGTAACTGTTCTAGCTTCTCTCTTCCAAAGTTGCACTTGATTGCTCATAAGTCTTGATCTTTTCTTCAAGTTCTTTGTACGATTTGAAGGATTCTCCGACTCGAAAGTTAACTCGTGAAGTTGCAGGTGGTTCCTCGTTCTCTTTACCACGAGTTACCATGTTGTATAGTAATAATAACTATTTATAATTGTTGTTATAGTAACGGTTTATTTAACCGGCAAGATAAAGGTTAACCAGTGACTGCCGTTGCTGGTAGGTTAGACACTTCCTTATTATGTTATCTTTAATTTTCAATCACCACATGTACAAACAAATCTAAAACATAATTATTATCTTGAACTCAATTACTTTATATTAAGTATTAAAAAGTCTTACGTACAAACTAACACTATTATAAGATATATAATAATATTGTTCAGAGAGTACTTAATTAGCTATATGTAAGTAATAGTATTATTATCTCTTGTGATCTCTTCTTTATTGGACATTTGTTTGGTAGTATCTGATGTCTTGTTATTTTTAGTTGGTATAGGAGGTGGTATATCATCATCTTGTACATTAGCTGGTATTATAGTAACACCAGGTATTGATGGCTCTATATTATCATAAGATGGAGGATGTTGTTTTGTTTTTGGTAGAGAATGATCTATTTCAGAATATACAACTTTATCAATAGATGAGGGAGGAGCTTGAGGACGATTTTTAGAAAACTTCTGAAGATCTTGATAAACAACTTTTTCTTTTTCCTACACAATAAAATAATATTAAAAACAATCTCTTAA
Organism: Xestospongia bergquistia; assembly: GCA_963965975.1. Classification (NCBI taxonomy): domain Eukaryota; kingdom Metazoa; phylum Porifera; class Demospongiae; order Haplosclerida; family Petrosiidae; genus Xestospongia; species Xestospongia bergquistia. Next base: position 435,614 of record OZ014412.1, read on the forward strand.
TATTATTATTACTTCAATAGAAACTACGCACTCTTCTATTTCAACATTCTCAGAACTCTCAATACATGATATTGACTGAGTACTAACAATCTATAATATTAACAAAAATAATAGTAATATTAATAATGTATCATATAATAACTTACTGATGGTCTATTATCAGCATGTACTAATAAACTTTTATTTTCTATAAACAATTTAAAATATAATGTTATATAACTAAATTAACTCACTCCTCTTCCTATACCATAGTATACAACAACATAATAATAGACATAATCCAATGGTTATATCTTCATCTTCTGTGAACAGTTTAAATCCAGAGTTACACAATATAATATAATTAACTCACCATTCATACAACATAGTATACAACAAAAACACAGTAATAGACATAATATAATGAAAAATATAGCTCCACTTAAAACACCAGCAAGAACATAAATCACTATTATATTATAAATAAAATAGTACTTATTATTAAACTATATACTTACATATATTTGGTGATGAAGGTGGTGATGTTGCACCCACAGTATTAATTGGTGTAGCAGCTGTTGTCATGGTAACTGTATAGGTTTATGTCAAAAAATCACTAACATAATATTTCTATGAGTATATCACTATATATAAAATATTTGTTGATCAATATTGAACAATTCAAGTTTTTATTCAAGTGTTAAAATAAAGACTATATTAGTAGTTATAATGTTGTTATTAAGACTTCAAACATGTAATGATTATCATTTAATTTATTATAATACAATACATATATCTATCTTACCATCAACAGTACTAGTAGATAATAATATTACTGATGTAGTAGAAGTAATAACTTGTGTAGATGATGGTTCTAATATTAAAATATTCTGTCTTTTATATGCAATGACAAGGTCTGAGGAATTATCACTCTCAATATCATAGACATAAAGATCATATAATCCAATGACGTTCACACATCCACTAGATGTACTAGATGTGATAGGACTTCTTAAAAATCGCTTTTCAAATCTAACAATATCATTTTGTAATAAGTTGATCAGACACCCTAACTCTGTAGCTCCATTAATAAACTGACATGTAATACATATAGAACCAGGATTAATATTAACTATCACATTCTGTATACCATGAGTAGCTATAATAGATAATAATAATAATAATATAATATATCATTGTACTTACTAAAGTTAACATCAGTGATTGTATTAAAGGTTCCATCAAGATTACTAAGAGTAACCTCACCAATATATGTCATATCAGGACTTAATATAATAGAGTTAGTTATATTAATAGATGGTCCACTAGTTAATACATTACTCATTATAGTATATATCACTTCACCAGTAGTAGAATTCTTTATATCTACTATAGCACTAGTAGGGTATTCTCCAGGACAAAGGTGAGTTACCTAAGGACATAATGTAAAATAGTAGTAGTATAATTAGAAGCTATAAAAATACTTGTCTAGCAATGTTATCATAACACATCAACTATGTAGACTATTGTACCAGTATAAGTAAGACAATGTCAATAGATTGTGTGTACTTTAACTCATACTGTAGATCGGGAAAGTTTCGTTGTTAAAAAAAATTTGAACATTTGACGATGTCCCAAAAATTAATTACACAAACATTACATATTGAAATATTTACAGTAAGAATATTCACGAAATAATAATAATATGAATATAATGCACGTGTTACGTCACAGTGTTAAAAGTAAAACAGAATGTGGCTCTTTTGAGATATCTGAAACCAACAGATGAACTGCCAGTCCCAAAAGGCTCTCTATCATCTTCCATGGAGCCACAGGCAATTGCCTGGGCAAATGAAGAAGTTAGAGAGGCCATGAAAAGTGTGTCAAGAAAACATGGACCATATTGGGTGTACAGTGCAGACATACAAGCAAAAATTGACAAATACGCTAGCCATTATGGTATTGCAGTATTGCTGCAGCCTTGCATCTTTTCTAGAAAGCTGGAAAAGCCTCTTAGTAAGACTCCAGTACATTCAATTCAAAATATTTGGGGTTAATAAATTTTTGTACAAGCCTCGTGTTTGAAAGTTTTTTAACATGTAAATTTTTTACATGAAACTTTTGTAACGCAAAAGTTTCCCAATCTATGGTATATAAATATATAGAGTTAATATATCTATTTTAGAGTATCTTACATTAACTGTTATAGTGATACGGACCATGTTTCCTGATACTACTGGAGTAACAGTCACAGGTATCAGTGAACTGTCATTAGGTACTATAATAGAAAGTAAAAATGATACAATACAAGTATAATATTGTCAACATAATAGTTTATCACATTAGTATAATGGAAGTTAATGATTAGTAAGAGAGTTATATACAAGGAAGATATATCACGTACTATATAAATATGTCTATAACTACCTACACATGACATATATACCATTACCATATTGGGATCAATAACTTACTGTTGATAAACATACCTTTTGGGAAATAAAATGATTTAGATGATATGATACCATTACCAGCTGTATTAATAGCAAATATATCTACTATTATTTCAGTACAAGGATTAGTTTCATTAGATCCACTTTGATATGATAATTGTAGGGACTCTGTGAAATATGTCTCTATTTTATTTGTTAGTGTGTTAGTAATAGTAATATTGTAGCCATTAATATATGTATTATCAAGAGTATATGGAGTAGACCAAGATAATATTACTGTATTAGTACTAGTAATATTAACAGTTAGATCTCTAACACCATCTAATAAACCTATAATGAGATAATAAAATAAATGTAGTTATAAATATAGTACATGATATACACCTTGAATTAATAATAACACAGTGTTGCTTGTATCTTCAGATAATGGTGATCTAGAAAAACCAACACAAGATATATTAGTATTATTGCTGCCTTCTCTTGGATCAACTAATAAAACTCTTCTTATTGTTGTACTATTAATGGGATCTGGATCTACTTGATGAAATCCTTTGCTTGCAAAATTAGCATTAAAAGCTGTCTCATTGACAAAAAAGTCCAACAGTTCTGCTCTAGCTTCACAAGTGAAGTTAACTTGTACTGAGTTTACAGTAGTATTCACAGGTAATGGATGAACTAGTATCACTAAGAAAGAGACAGGAAGTGAAAATATCATTACATAACATTATTCCTTACTAGCATCCTGACTTGTAACATATCTCAATTGTAGGAAATCTATTAACACAATAACTAAAATAAATCTGTGGACAAAAGATGATGGATTGTCAATAAAATGTTGTTTTGAGGGCACAAATGTAAAGTCACAAACATTTCATAATACTGTTACAAGTTGTAACATAGTTAATGAAAAAATCAATGAAGGTTGTCACCAATAGTCATTATAACAATGTAAGTGAAATAACTTATCTTATTAAGTGTGTATTGATGTATTGATAATGAGAAGATGACAAAAATACATATTATAACATAAAGTCAAACAAAAATTAAAAAGAACTCATCAAATCACATGACCTCGTTGCATGTGATGATCTCATGCACATGACCATACTTATGACTTTATGACATCACTACTGGGTTTACCTTGAGTGTTCATAGGTTACCATCTTCTCTTGTTGTCCCGTTCTCCTGACCAAAGTGACCATATAAGGAAATAAGAGGCGTGACTTAACAATAATCATGTAGATACGTAATGATCGATCACGTGATCTCATAGAACTGAATGAAACGCACTCCGTGTCCAAAAAATCAATTAAGTTTTATAACCTGACATTGTATTACTCTATAAAGACATTAGTGTCATTTTTATTAATCAACACATTGACTATATATTTTTCTTTATATTCTATTATTAAAAATAGTCAATAATACAGACATTCACTTTTAAATTAGTTCTATATTTTTCGATGAAAATAGCACTAAAAATGCTTTTGTATCTCTTTCTTCTTACAGCAATGTTACCACTAAAAGATTTAGTACTAATTAGTTAGAACAAATAAGAACACATTGGTTTAGACTGTTTTTATGGGTGAGGAGCTTGAGGTTGATCTTTAGAAAATTTCTGAAGATCTTGATAGACAACTGTTTCTTTTTTCTACACAATAAAATAATATTATATATAATCTCTTAATATTATTATTACTTCAATAGAAACTGAACTCTCTCCTCCTTCTATACTCAAAGAACTAGTAGTATATGTTATTGACTGAACACTGTCAATCTATAATATTAATAATAATAGTAATAATGTATATCATATAATAACTTACTGATGGTCTAGTATCAACATTTGGTAATAAACTATCATCATTGTTTTTATTGTTTTCTATGAACAGTTTTAATACAATGTTATATAACTAAATTAACTTACTTCTCTTCCTATAATATAGTAGACAACAAAAAGATGTAATGATCACTATAATAACTAAACACACACCACCAATACCAACACTAACAACAATAGCCACTATTATATTATAAATAATATAGTAGTTATTAAACTATGTACTGACATGTTTGTGATGTAGTTGTATTCACAGTATTAATAGGTGTAGCCATGGTAACTACATAAATTAATTAAAATAGGCAAATATGGAATACATTCCATTGTATTTTATAGTATGAAATGTTGTACTTACTTGAAGTAGTTGGTAATATATCAGTTATTATAATATCTCTTAATATTATAGCTGGTAATATTGATGTTAGTGGTATATCATTCTCCACATCATATACATAGACTGTATAATTACCAGCTGGGAGATTATCAATACAACCTTGTACAGTAAGATCACTTGGACTGTTTTTAACAAATGTTTTGTTCATTGAAGTCACTCCAATCACACTAACATAACATGACTTAGCAGATGGACCAAATGCAAATACACACTCCACACATATAGAATTACCATTAGGGTAAGCAGTAGCATTTATAACATCATATGTACCTATATCATATAATAATATCAATATATTACATAGTATCACTATCTCTTACTTAAATTACTTATCAATGGATCACTCTGTCCAGCATTATTACTGAATATAATAGAGAGATTACAAAGTTGATGTTGAGGGACTGACAGATTATCTGTTATGTTCATAGGTTGACTTGAATATTCTATCAGATATATTTTATTAAATATAACTACATCATCACATTGTACAGTAACTGTAGTATTCTCTGGAGCTTCAGATGAACATTCCAGAATAATCTACAGTAACTATGATAATCATGATAATCATATAGTAACCACTATTGGATAGACTCACTGGTATATTAAACATCAAGTTGACTTCATTATTTATATAGGACAGAATAGTAAATGTAGTATTTTCTTTAGCAGATCTTGGAGCTAAAATTACATCATAAAATAAACACACATATTAGTTATTTCAACTAACCTCTTTGAAAAGAGAAGGTACTATTGTTATGTTCTCCTTCACCCAGTTCATTTATACCATATATGGTATATGTATATCGATGACGAAATAATTCCTCATCTTCATACTTGTATTCATTTACATTAATAGATACATTTTGTAATAACATCTTGTTGATATCATCATATATCAGTAGTATATAGTAAGATATCTGGACTCTACTGTCTACATTAGGATGATCCCAACTGATAGTAATAGTAGTACAGTTGTCAAGTGATGAAGAGATATTGAGAACAGAAGTAAGAAAACCTGTCTCATACAAGAGATAATACACACACACAACATAACATGTGATATATAACTTACCAAATGGAAATACATTGATAGTATGATCAAACTGTCCAGCTGGATTACTAAGAGTTACTTCAACAAGATATGTCCTCAAGTTAACAGATGATGATATATTAACTATTATCAGTTGATTATTAACTAAAGACAGTGTCACATCATGAGATAATGTTTGTTGTAGAACATCATTAGAGTCCTTGATATTTACTATAACATTAGTAGGATACTCACCAATACATAGACCACTGACCTAACAGAGTGAAAACATCACAAATAATAGAAATTATTACTATAACTTCTAAAAATCATCTTGTGTATTTAATATTTTTGTTTTTAGATGTTGCCAGTTATATAACACAACTAACATTAATAAACACTAAAAATAAAACATTATCTCCATCTACTGTTGGTATAACAGATACCTGAATAACTTTTTTAGGAACTGAAATATAACAGAAATGTAATATCACTGTATAACATAATATGTTACCTCTAACAATATAGTACATGACATTGTTACTATCTCCTATACCAGCTCCATTAATACCAGAGACATATACAGTAGTTACATTACATGGATCATCATTACTAGATGTCAGGATGTACTCAGTAGTATTAACTCTGTCTATAAATGTTCCTTGATCATCATTAATGTTATATCCAGTGATAGGTACATTATCCAATGTATATGGTGCAGACCACATCAATAACACACTAGATCCATTGAGAACTGTAGCAGTTAGATCTTTAACAGGAGCTAGTAAACCTACATTAATATATCATAATAATATGACATCTATAACATTAGTTCACCTTGTATTATTAATACAGCAATGTCACTGTAAGTTGTCTTTCCGTTTTGAGCTCTACATGATATATTAGTGTTGTTGTTGTCTTCTGATGCTTTAGCAAATAGCACTCGTCTTTTCCTACCATCACTGAGGGTATTCTGTGGTTTTTGTATAAATCCTCTATTTATGATATCTGCATCATCTGCAAAGGTATCATTAACTCTAAAGCTAATTTCAGTAGCAACAGCTTCACAATCAAAGATAACTGTTGAGTTTATAGTAGTAATGACTGACTGAGGATGAAGATTGACATCTGTAAAATATGGAACATACTATGATAGAGTATGTAAGATTTCATTAATCCATTAGTATAATTCTTAAATTATATATATAATTACTTACAAACTGTATGGACAAGAGTTGAAACAGTAATGATTATCACTACAGTCAGCATCAGGCGTAAGGTAAACATCTTTGACTGCATACATAGACAACAATTAATTTAGATATATATGTTACAATAGATCTATGTGATGATGCGTCATAAATTGCGCTTCAAATCAGGAAAACCATTTCCTCATACCTCAAATATATTCTTGGTTATCGCCGATGACTCCACCTAAATAAACAATCTCATGTAGCCAGCCCCTCCCCCAGCAGGGAGGGGCTTACTCTAATAGCCTAATAGTGCGCTGAATCAGTCGCAGGCTTCAACTAGGTGTGGAGTTGGTGGCATTAGAATAACCAGAGATGTCTATCTTACCCTTGATATTGATTGTGATGATGATATCTCTAGAATCTACCCAAGCTGGTAAGTATCATGATTTTTTATAAGTATACTGCAAACTCTATCACAGTTGTCATATTATATAGAGATTACAGTTCATCCTCAATCAGTCAATACTACTCTCAACTCAACAGTTTATTTCACTTGTGAAGCTGTTACTGATGAAATTAGTTTTAGGATTAACGGTGAATCAGCAGCTAATATAGATATTATAAACAGAGGATTTATTTAGCAAGCACAAAATACTCTCAGTGATGGTAGAAAAAGAAGAGTGTTGTCAGCTAAAGCACTAATTGATAACAATAATACTAATATAATATGTAGAGCTATTGATTCAGAGCTAGTAAACAGTCACAAAGGTGTGTTAATAATACAAGGTAATTTATCACTAGATATTTTATCAGATAATATTGCTATGTATATACTATCCAGGTTTATTAGCTCCTGTTAAAGATCTAACTGCTACAGTTCTCAATGGATCTAGTGTGTTATTGATGTGGTCTGCACCATATACATTGGATAATGTACCTATCAATGGATATAACATCAATGATAATCAAGGAAGTCTTATAGACACAATTAATACTACTGAGTACATCCTTACATCTAGTAATGATGATCCATGTAATGTAACTACTGTATATGTCTCGGGTATTAATGGAGCTGGTATAGGAGATAGTAATAATGTCATGTACTATATTGCTAGAGGTGCATTAAATTATAACTTAGAGTACTTAAGCAAGTGTTATTTTCATTTTAGCTCTGTTGAATAGCTCCAAACTTGCAGTGTTCATGCAACCTACACTGTATGAAACAAAGATATCAATTCAAGTGTTTGTCAATGTAAGCCATGTAGACATCATGTAAGCAAAACAAACCAAATATAATATATACAGGTGAGTCATCTTTGTCCTGGAGAGTATCCTACTAGTGTAGATATTATAATAAAGAATTCTACTGGTCATATAGTACATAGTCTCACTGATGGTACATTGTCTCTTATTACTGGACACCAGTTTGTTGTCAATGAGTATATTATATTGTCTAGTAAAGTTAATATACCTATCTCAACTGAGGTTACATTCAGTAATCTTGATGGAGAATTTAATATATTAACAGATGTGGAGTTCAGTAAGTCTATATATTATCTCCTGTTTATTAATTGTTTGTTTTATTATAGTAACTTCAGTTAATATCAGTGTTAATAATAACAGTATTTGTATCCAATGTTATTATATTAATAATACTACTAAATTAGGATGTCAACTGGATCTAGTCAATGATAGTAAAGTACTTTATAGAGTCCAATTATTAAAGAATTCAACTACTAAGAAAGCTAATGATTGTATAGTAAATATATCAAGTGGTTACTATGACCTCTATACATATGATATTAATGAGAATAGTACAATAAATGCTGTTCCTATTGATATCAAATATCAAGTATTTGTACCTACTGAGTTGATAATTAGACCCTCTGTAGTCCTATCTACTATTTACACACTCCCTTTAATACTACCATCATCATCAACAACAACAACAATTCTACCTTTTTGTAAGTAATATCTTGTGTCACTGATAACCATATATTTTACTTTAGCTCAGTCTGGTCAGAGGAGTTCTTTTACGATCATTATCTACAAAGTATATATATATATATATATAATATACATTCTCTTTATGTACAATATAATGTTGTTATATTATTAGGTCACAATATAACTGATAATGATATTAACACACAACAGAATGAAACTTATGATGTCATTGGACAGTTTAGAATGGAAATGTTTCTTAGTGTTATGTATGATTATGTCACAGCTTCTGCTAACAGAACACCTGATTATGTTAATATTAGAAACAATATCGAAAGAATGCAATAGTTTAATAGTAAGATTAGTTTATTATTTTGAATATCATAATTATTATTCTATACTTACTATAAATAAAACTCAATGTTCTCACAGACTTGGTTTAGTAATTATTATTTTGTAGATAATATTAAAAAAGAATATTGTGCAAAGAGTTTTAATCAGTCACTTGTGTTTACAATAAAAGTATCTTAGATAACATGACACTAGTTAATTAGTTAGATCACGATATGACTTATTGTGCTGTCCACTTTATGGGTTAAGACTGTGTTACAATGTAATTATAAGAAATTTTATTTACTAAAAAGTATATACATTGTTGAATATATTCAATCTAAACAAAGTGTATTATTTTGGTGTGTTGTTTAATAGTTCTATCTTGCTAGATGTAAAGTTATTGTTATTATCAACATCATAATTTTCTTTAAAAATATTTAGTATTTAAGCAGGTTGATCTTTCAATTTAATTGGTTTGAATACCTCTATACTATTACTTTTAATGCTACCTACAGTGAATGAAACAAAGATATCAATTCAAGTGTTTGACAATCCAAGCACAATAAATAAGATTAAACATCCATAGACGAGTCATCTTTGTCCTGGAGAGTATCCTACTAGTGTAGATATTATAATAAAGAATTCTACTGGTTATATAGTACATAGTCTCACTGATGATACATTGTATCTTATTACTGGACACCAATTTGTTGTCAATGAGTATATTATATTGTTTAGTAAAGTTAATATACCTATCTCAACTGAGGTTACATTCAGTAATCTTGATGGAAAATTTAATGTATTAACAGATGGATAATGTACCTATCACTTGGTCAATAATCATGGAACATGTAAAGACACAGTTAATACTACTGTGTACATCCTGACATCTAGTAATGATGATCCATGTAATGTAACTACTGTATATGTGTCTGGTATTAATGGAGCTGGTATAGGAGATAGTAATAATATCATGTACTATATTGTTAGAGGTACAAGCTCATTGTTTAGATAAATTACTCAAATGTTATAATTTTATATTTTATAGTGCCAAGAAACTCTGTACTTTTAGTACTACTAATAAAACCAACAGAAAGAATTCAATTAGTAACAAAGCTAATGATTGTATAGTAAATCAATTGGATACTCTTTAGTGATTACTTTGAGTAGGAGGATTCCACCTGATTTTTCCCAACACGTGTATATACCATCCTCAAACATTACAATATCAGATTTAAACAATCATGGCAGCAATAATTCTCATACCACAATAATGTGATTATATAAAAATTTATTCCTTTAGTACAATTTTTGTATCACTCTACAACTAGCTGACAAAATGTTGTAAACAATCATTATCATAACACTATCTACTATTACATTATTAATTATGGTAATGATAGTAGTCATCCTCTTTGCTATTCTTATAATCTAAACATCTAAATAAAGTATATCTTTTCTAAAGTGACTTGTGCAAGTATCATCAATTATATTGTCTAAGGTCATACATAGTACATCTGTCAATGATGTCAACATATCATGTAATAACACTATTGCCTTATGAGTGATTTTTAATGTAATTTTGTGCTATTGAGCTACTACTTTATGTAAAAATGGAGTTATGATGTTATATTTCCTTTCATTTTTAGCTCATTAAATTATACATTATATCAAGTCATTTTAATATTTATGTAATCAAGTTCAAAAAAGTAAAATTAGATTAGGATTGTCTGCAGAGTCAACTCACATTATATGTTATGTTGTGAACTACATAAAAACATAGCCACACCCTTAATGTTCAATTATTAAAATTAATACAATCACATCATCACTTACTGCAGAACACCAGAGGTAAGTTCCTAAAGATATTGGGATTATTATTAGCTCTACAGTTGTAATTACCATCAACATCAGATGATGTAGCATCAATCTCTAATATACTAGTGGTAATAGCTGTAATACTGTTAGTAGTTGAACAGTTAATACAAGATAATAGAGTGTGATCATGTTGGAAAGTAATGATAGGATCAGGAAGTCCTCGTACAACACAGGTTAACTTTGAGATAGTGTTTTCAAGGAGACAGTTGTAAGGACTGATATCAAATGAAATGACCTCTACAGGAACTAAATGAGACAGTTATCATTGTAAAAATTAATATCTTATTTTAACAACTAATTTATACCTGATATAGGTGGGTTACTATGGAATCTAGAATTTATGTGAATTAATCACTGTATAATTTGTTGGTACGTAAAAGTACATGATACCAACAAATTAGATAGGAAATAATTAACAAGAATTCTATATTCCATCCATGTCAGGTACAAATTAATTGTTAAAATGGCATATTAAATTTTACAGTTAGTTGTGTGACAGAGAAGTAATGGAACAGGTTTAAGTTAGTGACAAAATTATTTTTGGAGGCTACAATACTTACTTAAATTAGAAATCCCCTCAGTAAATTTACAGTCATATGTGACTATCATGCCAAATCACATATCACTTGTTAATAGTTACATTACAGCCATGTGACAGGTCCATGTAACCACCTGATCAATAAGTCAATCATGTCAGACTACTTACTTGTTTCAGATACAAACCAGGAGGGACTTTGAGTTACTTTTGTTCTGGTATCATCAATTAATGTAAAATAAATCCCAGTAACATCCATTGTAACATTATGTATAATTATTGTACATAATGTACGTTATGTGATTATTGACAAAGTCTATTTCTATTGTAATATTATTGAGGTTAGTGAACATCCATTTAACTAAGGGTAGAAAATGAGACTGAAATGTTAAGTTTAGAGTAACATTGGTTCCAGGAGGTACAATGGTACGATTACCAGAATATGTAGTACCATCAGACATAAAGGAGAAGGCTAGAGGTGGAGCTATAGGATAGATAATATGGTAAAGATAGCACAATACAAATAGATGGAGGGAAAGAGATAGATGAATTCTTTGATGAATGGAAGTTAGTGACCAAGTTGTAAGTAGAATTTCTAATGAAGTTGTATCTACACTAATTAATAATACTTACTTAAGAATTCAGTCAAGTTAGTAAATTTTGTTCTATCTCTTCCAACAGAGTTGATCACTTCAATAGCTATATACCATGTAGTATTATCAATAACTGACTGTATATTAACACTCATATCATAGATTGTATTATTTGTTACAGTATCAATGTTAGGAGTTAATCTCCTATAATAATCCTCATGTATGAGATAATATGTATAATTTAATGGATCTACACAATATACCACTGTTACCTATAGTAATGAATTTTCTATAGAGGAATGTAATTTATTATTATAACATACGCTGAAATTTAGTGATATCACTCCATGAGTAGTAAAAACAATTACCTCATTAGAGACATCTGGAGCTAATATTAATTATATTAAAATTATTACAACAATCTATGTTAACTCTAACATTACCTGATATTATTATAAAGTTATCTTTAGCAATAGCTAGTTCACTATAACCATATTGTGTACCAGCAGATATACTCCATTGTAACTGACTACATTCAATATACGATATATTATCTTTATGTAGAGTTATGTTAGTTGAGTTAGTTAATGTAGTGAACATTACTGATATATTATCAGAGTTAACTACTGTTATATTGTACTGGAACTGAATATAGTCCATTAATGGAGGAGACCATCTTAATATCACTGCATTGTCCAGTAACTGATGAGTTAGTAAGTGAGGAGGGCCTACAATAGATGTAACTATATTAAAGGAAATATATTATAGTAATTACTTACCAAATGATATCAGTTGTACTGGTAATGATATAACAGTAGGTTGTAATGGATTTATACAATAATTAAATAGTCCACATTGAACATCCACTAAAACTGTTTGGTCAGTGGAAGAGTGAGTATAGTGTATCCACCATTATTACTACCTTGTACAGTTATAATTATACTGGTATTTGGTGGTACATTTGGACCAACAATAAGTGGAATATCAGTAATATTCCAGACTGTAAAGTCGTTCCCAGTATAACTGTAAGAACACTCGAACTTTATAGTACTACCAACAGGAGCTATAATTTGAGATGATGGACAAGGTCCTCTAATAGTTATTCCAGCAGAATTATTGTACACAAGACTAGTACATGTTTGTCCATTAGAGATGTAAGCCAAAAGAGAACAGAAGAACAGCCAAAAAATTACTGATAGAAGCAGCTCCACCCTTGTACAGCTATGAGTTAGGGTGTGGTTAAAGATATTCATAGATTATTCTAGTCTACTTCAGTCACTATAATTGTTGGTAATGGTAATATGCTTACTCTTCTGGTAGATTCATTGGATATTCAATGTGGATTGTGGATTGTGTAATGTAGTAACATGCTTTACTAAACTATAGTGTATAAGGAGATCATGTGACTATTGTAATTATACAATTATTAAATGTTAGCTGTTAGCTTACTTGAATTTATCATATATTACAATATCTATTAATATTATAGTTGGTAGTATTGACATTATATTGAAAACAAAAATAAAAAACTTTCACTATCATTAAAATATATTATAATTATATTCAATTAATATTAACATAATCAGGTGTTATTGTAACAAGTTCATAAGATGTATTCTGTGTCATTGTTATCTGATATTGTTTAGTATCTTCATATGATATATTATGTTGTATAGTTATATCATCATCAATACTATTACACTCTATAATATAATATAATTAGATTATATTACATGTATACATGATATACATACTGTGTATCTTCTTTATATAATAAACACCCACACAAACAACACTGACAATACTAATTAGTATTATTAAGATACTGATGATGATCACAGTGATAACTATTATAACTAGAGAGAGAGGAGTTATATATAAATATTTAATTATATTATTAACATACTAGGAAAACTCTGAGATCCAGGTATTGTTATTATATTAGTAGTTGATGGTATGACTATTGTAGAATAACTTTGTACAGTGGGAGTTATATCTGTGTAATAAAATAATGATATATCTATATTATCATAATAACTGATGTAGTTGTTCATGATATCACTATCTCTTACATAAAGTAAATATCAATGGATCACTCTGTCCAACACTATTACTGAAGATAATAGAGATAGTACATTTTTCATATTGAGGAGCTAACAAACTATCTGATATATTCATAGAATATTCTACTAGATATATTTTATTAAATATAATTAGATCATCACATTGTACAGTGACTGTAGCATTTTCTGGAGTTTCAGATGAACATTCCAGAATAATCTACAGTAACTATGATAATCATATAGTAACCACTATTGGATAGACTCACTGGTATATTAAACATCAACTTGACTTCATTATTTACATAGGACAGAACAGTAAATATAGTATTTTCTTTAGCAGATCTTGGAGCTAAAATGACATGATAAAATAAACACACATATTAGTTATTTTAACTAACCTCTTTGAAAAGAGAAGGTACTATTGTTATGTTCTCCTTCACCCAGTTCATTTATACCATATATGGTATATGTATATCGATGACGAAATAATTCCTCATCTTCATACTTGTATTCATTTCCATTAATAGATACATTTTGTAATAACATCTTGTTGACATGATCATATATCAGTAGTATATAGTAAGATATCTGGACTCTACTGTCTACATTAGGAGGATCCCAACTGATAGTAATAGTAGTACAGTTGTCAAGTGATGAAGAGATATTGAGAACAAAAGTAAGAAAACCTGTCTCATACAAGAGATAATACACACACACAACATAACATGTGATATATAACTTACCAAATGGAAATACATTGATAGTATGATCAAACTGTCCAGCTGGATTACTAAGAGTTACTTCAACAAGATATGTCCTCAAGTTAACAGGTGTTGATATATTAACCATTGTAAGTTGATTATTAATTAAAGACAGTGTCACATCATTAGATAATGTTTGTTGTAGAACATCATTAGAGTCCTTGATATTTACTATAACATTAGTAGGATACTCTCCAATACATAGACCACTGACCTAATAGAGATAACATCATAACAAAGAAATATAAATTATTATAACTGATTATACTAACAAAACCTAATTACAATATATTATAATACTATTATGTAACATAATAATTATTATATTAAACAAGACTATTTGTTATCCAGTTATAACTATTATTATATAGACATCTTGTAAAAATTAATATATTATTTTAACAACTACTTTGTAGCTCATGTCAATGGATTACTATGAAAACAAGAGTTCATGTATATCACTCATTAAAAAATATGTTGTTATTATTATTACAAAGAAACAGATCACATAGTGAGTAATTTACATGAACTCTAAATTCATAACAATTCAATCACGTAAGCTACAAATTATAATTGTTAATTTTAAAAATGATATCTACTAACATTCGTAATTATTTGAAATAAAACATTATCTCCATCTACTGTTGGTATAACTGATACTGGAAGAGTTTTATTAGGAACTAAAATATAACAGAAATGTAACATCACTGTATAACATAATATGTTACCTCTAACAATATAGTACATGATATTATTACTATCTCCTATACCAGCTCCATTAATACCAGAGACATATACAGTAGTTACATTACATGGATCATCATTACTAGATGTCAGGATGTACTCAGTAGTATTAACTCTGTCTATAAGTGTTCCTTGATCATCATTGATGTTATATCCAGTGATAGGTACATTATCCAATGTATATGGTGCAGACCACATCAGTAAAACACTAGATCCATTGAGAACTGTAGCAGTTAGATCTTTAACAGGAGCTAGTAAACCTACATCAATATATCATAATAATATGACATCTATAACATTAGCTCACCTTGTATTCTTAATACAGCAATGTCACTGAATACTATCTCTGAATCAATAGCTCTACATGATATATTAGTATTATTGTTATCTTCAAATGCTGCAGCTAATAACACTCTACTTTTCCTACCATCACTGAGAGTATTTTGTGGTTGCTGAAGAAATCCTTTGTTTATAACATCTACATTAGATGCTGATGTATCATTAACTCTAAAGCTAATTTCATCAGTAACAGCTTCACAAGTGAAACTGACTGTTGAGTTGAGAGTAGTATTGACTGACTGAGGATGATTTGTAATATCTGTATAATAATAACAACAACCATTTTCAATATCACACATACTTACCAGCCGAATGGACAAAAGTTGATATCATTACAGTCAGTATCAAATATAAGGTACACATCTAGAGAGAGAGAGAGAGAGAGAGAGAGACAGAGAGAGAGACAGAGAGAGAGACAGAGAGAGAGACAGAGAGAGAGAGAGAGAGAGAGACAGACAGACAGACAGACAGAGACAGAAAGAGACAGAGAAAATGCAATAAACATATATATTTATAATATAAGTTCATCAAACCTGGGAAAAAGTATGAATAGCCTCAAAATCAAAATATCTGCCAAGTGAATGACCCCACCCCAAATTTCATTTTCTTTCCTCCTACGTTCATAATTACTCAGCTGAACAGGTATTTTGAACATGTAGAGTCTGAGATATCAATTCATCGATGATATAAGATTTAAAGCTACTTTATACCATCGCCTTTGGTAAGTCTATATACCCAGACTTACTGTGTCTCTGATATAAGTGAACTGGAGTACATATTAACAAGTTAATTAAAATGAATTCAGAGTAAAAAAAGCATAAGCTTATAATCATATCTTGCAAACTCCCTTTTATAGCTACACTTTATGGGATGTGATCACTTTAACCTCTTTCCTTGATCAATTCTCCTTTTGACTGTTAGTTCATTTAAGTCTCAACACATAAAAGTTTTTATAGACATGTTTCTCCACAAACATTTTACATTATATCACTCTGTCATCATTCCTCTTGTTTCTTTGTTTTGGATCTCCTTAAATCTTCTAAATCTTAAACCCTCACAAAAATCAACATTTTGTTTTGAAAATGTGTTCTCATTAATAGAACAGTCACTACTCTTCATTCGTTCACAATATCTTATATCTTTCAACCTGTTGATCCATCTCTAAATTGTGTCTACTAAATTACAAAAAACCATATATTTTTAATTTGTACAATAACTGATTTATTAAAGCTATATACCTGTGGAAACAGTCAATCAACTCTATATCATTTTACATATCTTTCATGTTTATGATATTGATTGTTTATTGGCATATGTTATAGACATAATATGCATTGATAGACATGGACACAATTATAATACATGTATGTCCAAAAATTGTCCATATAACACTGTAATAATGAAAAGCACTAAAGTGCAGGACCATTGCTTCAATTTCTGTAGTGATGTTAGTTTGTTTGCAATTGCCATGATGTCTATTTCATGAAAACTTACTCTAATAAATACTTAGAATAAGATAAGCAAAAGGATTGTATAAAGACTTCTTTACTTTATGTGTCAATACTGATTGTAGCTGGTGTTAAAACTATGGGTGTGGTACTAGTACTTAAACCAGTCCTGCCCCTATATCACAGTATTCATAATAACATTTAGTATGTCAATGTTAAGAGATCAAAGCAAAAAAGTTATACACACATATTATAAACAATCTTGGTTTGTAAAGGAGAAAGTTGGCTTAACATAAGAGATAGTATTAATAAATTATTTTGAGAACCTAGTGCAGCAACAAGACCTATGAGATTTTATAGACTTAAATATATTGTTAAATAATTGTGTCTGAAGAATCTTCTTCAACATGACCAGGTAATGGTTCTTCATCATCATGATATCCTTTCTGTGATACTATTATTTCACTAGCAGGAGAGGGAGATGTTAGTCCTCCAGTGATCTCTTCATCATTGGACATTTGTTTGGTAGTATCTGATGTCTTGTCAGTATGAGCTGGTATAGGAGGTAGTATATCATCATCTTGTACATTAGCTGGTATAGGAGGTAGTATATCATCATCTTGTACATTAGCTGGTATTGGAGGTGGTATATCATCATCTTGTACATTAGCTGGTATTATAGTAACACTAGGCTTTGATGGCTTTATATTATCATAAATTGGAGGGAATTGTTCTCGTATTGGAGGGATACAAAGTATTTCAGAGTACACTACTCTTTCTCTAGATGGGGGAGGAGCTTGAGGTTCTTTTTCAGGGATATGGTCAAGTTCCAAATAGATAACATCACTCTTTTTCTATAATTGAAAAAAACATACTAATCTTGTAAATCATTGTTAATACTTTTTCATCACGAGGTATTACTTTGATAGTTTCATAATGACCAGAAGTTAAGACAGCAGTAGTATTTTCATCACTGTGATATATATGATAAAGATATAGTCAATAAATAACAACATGTACCTAGTATATGCTGATGGTACTATCTCAGTAATAGACGCATTCAAAGACACATTCAATGTCTCATCATCTACAATAAATATTTTGTAGAATAAAAATTGTAATATCTCTTGATATACTTTGTGTGGTTGTGAATGTTTCTTCTTTAATCTCTATTTCTTCTCTGGTAGGCGATATTCTTACTGTCTATAAAAACATTATCAATACATATTATTAATATTATTATAATTACTTACTGGTGATGTAATATGTATTGTGTTTTCTATAAACAGTTCAATAACATGTTATTATAACATATTAATCAACTCACTTTTCTTTTTTGTCTTCCTACAAATTTGACTTATTTGATAACAACAACATATTAATAGACATATTGTCAACAATGAGGCAAGTACATTTACAGCAAGAATACTACTATCTGAATATTATAATGAATTAGCTGTCACACTCATATTAATTATACTTACATGTTATTATTGTTACTAATGGTAACGTTGTATCCATACTACTAGTAGTAACCATATTACTAGTAGTAACCATATTACTAGTAGTAACCATACTACTAGTGGTAACCATACTACTAGTAGTAACCACAGTAGTAGTAATAGCCATACTACTAGTGGTAACCATAGTAGTAGTAATAACCATAGAAGTAGTAGGTATAGAAGATGTTGTTGTCATATTAATATCTATTATTAGTAATAACATTCAAAAGTAACACATTATCTAAAGTAGCAATATAAATATAAACATGTTGTTATTTCAATTGTATTTGTCCGTTTGTCAGTATTTTAAACAGAAGTAAGAAAATCTATCTCATACAAGAGATAATACACACACAACATAACACACACATATATATATATGACTTACCAAATTGAAATACATTGATAGGATGATCAAACTGTCCAGCTGGATTACTAAGAGTTACTTCAACAAGATATGTGCTCAAGTTAATAGGTGATGATATATTAATCATTATCAGTTGATTATTAACTAAAGATAGTGTCACATTATGAGATAATGTTCGTAGTACAATATAACTAGAGTTCTTGATATTTACTGTAACACTAGTAGGATATACACTAATACATAGACCACTGACCTAGTAAAGAGAAGAGATATTTTAACTAAATAAACTATTTGTGTTGAGGTAAGCTAAATATTAATAAACAATAATAATATTATAACACTATTATAAACACTTTACACACTCCCACATAATGTGTATTTTAAAACTACTAACATTTATAATCACTTGAAATGTAACATTATTACCATCTAATTTTGGTGTAACTGATACTGGAATAGTTTGAGGAACTGAAATGTAATAGAAATGTAACATCACTATATAACATATTATGTTACCTCTAGCAATATAGAATGTGACATTATTACTATCTCCTATAACAGCTCCATTAATACCAGAGACATATACAGTAGTTACATTACATGGATCATCATTATTACATGTCAGGATGTACTCAGTAGTATTAACTCTGTCTATAAATGTTCCTTGATCATCATTGATGTTATCTCCAGTGATAGGTACATTATCCAATGTATATGGTGCAGACCATATCAGTAAGACACTAAATCCATTGAGAACTGTAGCAGTTAGATTTTTATCAGGAGCTAGTAAGCCTACATCAATATATCATAATAATATGACATTTATAACATTAACTCACCTTGTATTCTTAATACAACAATGTCACCATCTGAATCATTAATAATTCTACATGATATACTAGTGTTGTTGCTATCTTCAAATGTTATAGCCAACAAGATTTGTCTTTTTGTACAATTGAAACTGTGTCCTGATGTGTTAATAATTCCTCTATTATTTACATTAGATACTGACATACTATTAATTTGAAGATGAATCATATCAGCAGGAGCATTTTTACAAATAAAATCAACTGATGAGTTGAGAGTAGTATTAACTGACTGAGGGTGAAATGTAATCTCTATATAACAACATATACAATAATATTATGTACAATATTTTAAAACTTACTACCTGTTTGGACAAGAGTTGTTACAATACTCATCATTACAGTCAGTATCAAGTTTAAGGAGAACATCTTTATTGACTATAAATTTAGACATAATAATAATATTATGATATATACAAAAGAAGACTACATCACAAAGAACCAGACTACCTTAAGTCTGGATTCACTGACTACACAAACACAGATAATATCTAAATTATATAATATTATATTATAATATGAGCCTATCAAACCTTCAGGGAAAAAAGCTTTGAAGACAATATCTGATGATGATAGCTAGCACCACAAAAGTTAATTAAGTGTCTAAATAATCTTAGATGGTACCTAAATAAACTTAGTGTCAGGAAATGATAATATTGTTAACATTAACCTCATGTATTCACATTATCATAGTCTGGTCAGTGGAATCAAAAATGAGTTAAGTCTGTTAACCTAAAAATTCATGGATTATGTCCTTACAACATCTTAATCTTATCAGGTAGAAATGGCAGCATAAAATTCCCCTACACAGTAAGCAATCAGAACTCAAGGTCCAAAGTACCAATGGAAACAAGACCATACTGTCCATGTCAATACATGTTTAGTGGGACTCTACTGTATGACTACTATGTAGTGATTTACTGTAGTCTTGTTTGAGATATTTGTACTGCCATCACTATATGTCATGAAGTTTTTAAAATTTATTTATGTCATCATAATTATTGGACGCTATTACATCTGTTCATTAATATCATATAATGTTTATCAAATAACAAACTGGTTTATTGTTTTATAATTTCAGTTTGAGGAATTGAAGTATAACTAAACATAGACTTAAAAAATAAAACTACCATAATTGTTAACTCTAATATCAGAAATAAATTATACTACTAACTACTTAGGAATGTCAACATTAACAAATAAAGTACAAAAACTAAAGTATCCTTGTAGCTCTGGTAATTTGTGTGTATAACATGTTAGTAGCTTTTTTACTTAAGGAAATAACTTATTTCAAAGTTCACATGTGGAGATTATTATTACTACAAAGATCAGGTAAAACAATACAGACATTAATGTAATGATATGAGTATACAGACTTAAAATGTGTTTTATGTTGTTGTCTCATACCAACAACTGCTAATAACACTATTATTAATTTGAGTCTATTTATCTAAACCAAACACTGTTAGTGTAAATACAAATTGATTGACTCAAGTGTCTCTTTCTTAGTTATATATCATATGACGTGTGAAAATTCTTTTTTGAATTAGTTGTCATTTTCATGACATGTTCTTGTCATCAATTGTGGCAAATTAAAAAAAAATGTATTTTGGAATTTCCATTCATTTTACAATTTGAACAATTACTTCTGTTCAGACAGATATGCTGTCAATGAATTAACTATAAGTATGTAATAGTATTATTATCTCTTGGTAACTGATGATCTCTCATAACAAGACCTACAATAAAGTCATATTATGTAATATATTATAAGAGTACTTAGTGTCATGATAGTTCTCAGGAGAGTCTTCTTCAATATGACCAGCTAATGGTCCTTCATTATGATATCCTATCTGGTGTTGAGGTGATATCAATATTGGCTCTACTTCACTGGTACTGGTAAGAGAAGGAGATGTTAGTCCTCCAGTGATCTCTTTATCATTGGATATTTGTTTGGTAGTATCTGATGTCTTGTTAGTTTTAGCTGGTATAGGAGGTGGTATATCATCATCTTGTACATTAGCTGGTATTATAGTAACACTAGGTATTGATGACTCTATATCATCATAAGATGGAGGATGTTGTTCTGTTTTTGGTAGAAAATGATGTATTTTAGAATATCCTACATTTTCACTGGATGGGAGAGGAGCTTTAGGTCGCTTTTTAGAAAATTTCTGAAGATCTTGATAGCAATTGTTTCTTTTTTCTACCCGATAAAATAATATTATTTACAATCTCTTAATATTATTATACTTCATTAGAAACTGCACTCACTTGTATTTCAATACTCTTAGTATATGATAATGGCTGAGGACTGTCAGTCTTTTCTTTCAGTAGATGGGTCATCTCAACAGATGTTATTGGCTGAACACTGTCAATCTATAATATTAATAATAATAGTAATATTAGTAATGTATCCTATAATAACTTACTGATGGTCTATTATCAGCATATGTTAATAAACTATTATCATTGTTTTTATTGTTTTCTATGAACAGTTTTAATACAATGTTATATAATTAAATTAACTCACTTCTCTTCCTACAATATAGTACACAACAAAAATATGTTACCTCTAGCAATATAGTACATGATATTATTACAATCTCCTATACCAGCTCCATTAATACCAGAGACATATACAGTAGCTACATTACATGGATCATCATTACTAGATGTAAGGATGTACTTAATAGTATTAAATATAAGTGTTCCTTCATCATCATTGATGTTATATCCAGTGATAGGTACATTATCCAATGTATATGGTGCAGACCACATCAGTAACACACTAGATCCATCGAGAACTGTAGCAGTTAGATCTTTAACAGGAGCTAGTAAACCTACATCAATATATCATAATAATATGACATCTATAACATTAACTCACCTTGTATTCTTAATAGAACAATGTCACTGTCTACTATATCTGAGTCATTAATAACTCTACATGATATATGAGTGTTGTTTGCTATATCTAACAAGACTTGTCTTTTTGTACCATTGAAATTGTCTTCTGATGTGTAAATACATCCTCTATTATTTACATCAGATAATGACATATTAATTTGAAGATGGACAGTTTTACAAGTAAAGTTAATTGTTGAATTGAGAGTTGTATTAATTGACTGAGGATGAACTGTAATCTCTATACAACAACATATACAATAATTTTATGTACAATATTTTAACACTTACTACCTGTTTGGCCAAGAGTTGTTACAATACTCATCATTACAGTCAGTATCAAGTTTAAGGAGAACATCTTAACTGACTATAAATTTAGACATTATAATAATGTTATGATATATACAAAAGAAGACTACATCACAAAGAACCAGACTACAATAAGTCTGGACTCACTGACTACACAAACACAGATAACATCTATATTATATAACATTATATTATAATATGATCTTATCAAACCTGGAGGGAAAAGAGCTTTGAAGACAAATATCTGATGACAATAGCTAGCACCACAAAAGTTAATTAAGTGTCTAAATAATCTTAGATGGTACCTAAATAAACTTAGTGTCAGGAAGTGATAATATTGTTAATATTAACCTCACACATTCACATTATCATAGTCTGGTCAGTGGAATCAAAAATGAGAGAAGTCTGTTACATAAAAATTCATGTATCGTGTCCTTACAACATCTTAATCTTTATCAGGTAGAAATAGCAATATAAATTCCTTACGAAGTATGTAATCAGAACTCAAGGTCCACAGTGTCTTTGTAAACAAGACCATACTGTCCATATCAATACATGTTTAGTGAGACTCTATTGTATGACTATTATGTAGTGATTTCCATGCTGTTATTCTTGTTGTTGTCTTGTTTGAGATGTTTGTACTGAAACCCCTAGATGTCATGAAGTGTTTTAAATTTATTTATATCACATGATTATTGGTAGTATATTCATACTAATTTATTTCTGGTATTACCAATAACGTCATATTTAAAAGTAAACAATTTGTTATTTTTATTTTTTAGTCTATATGTTGTTATAGTTCATTTCCTCAAATTGAAAGTATTAGATAATAGACCAGTTTATCATTAATACACACTATATGATATTAATGAATAGATGTAATAATGTAGCTAGTTAGGAATACCAACATTAACAATTGAAGTACAATATTATAATAACTAGAGTATCTTTGTAGTTCTGGTAATTTGTGTGTAAAACATGTTAGTAGTTTCTTTACTTAAAGATTTATAATCTATATTGATATTATCTGAGTTGTTTTTAACCAGATGAGACATTCACAGCAACTTTTGATGTTATATTAAGTGGAAAACCAACTCTTGATGAATTATGTGAACATGTCGATATTAGATATAAATGGTTCACGTTTGGTGTACTCCTTAAGTTAAAAATCAGTGAACTAGATTATAATGTATTTAAAAATGCAGTCATTATTATTACTGCAGAGATCAGGTAAAACAATACAAATGTTAATGTAATGATATTACTACACAGACAGAAAATATATTTATGTTGTTCTCTCATACAAACAACTGCTAATAACACTATCATTATTCTGTACATATTTATCTAAACCAAACACTGTTATTGTAAATATAAATGATTGACTCAAGTCTCTCTTTCTTAGTCCCATATCATATGATGTGAGACAATCATTTTATTAGTTTGTTGTCATTTTCATGACATGTTCTGATGAATGGTTAGGGCTAATTAAAAAAACACAAAAAAGGTTAGTATTTTTTGATTTTGATTCATTTTACAAATTGAACAATTATTTCTGTTCAGACAGATATAACTGTCAATGAATTAATTATAAGTAATAGTATTATTATCTCTTGGTAACTGATGATCTCTCATAACAAGACCTACAATAAAGTCATATCATGTAATATATTATAAGAATACTTACTGTCATGATTGTTTTCAGGAGAGTCTTCTTCAATATGACCAGGTAATGGTCCTTCATTATGATATCCTATCTGGTGTTGAGGTGATACCAATATTGGCTCTACTTCACTGGAAGTGGTAAGAGAAGGAGATGTTAGTCCTCCAGTGATCTCTTCATCATTGGACATTTGTTTGGTAGTATCTGATGTCTTGTTAGTTTTAGCTGGTATAGGAGGTGGTATATCATCATCTTGTACATTAGCTGGTATAGGAGGTGGTATATCATCATCTTGTACATTGGTTGGTATCATAGTAACACTAGATATTAATGGATCTATATCATCATAAGATGGAGGACGTTGTTCAGTTTTTGGTGGAAAATGAAGTATATCAGCATACACTACTTTATCATTAGAAGGGGGAGGAGCTTGAGGTCGCTTTCTAGAGAAACACTGAAGTTCTTGATAAACAAGTGTTTCTTTTTTCTACACAATAAACAAATTATATACAATGTCTTAATATTAGTATCACTACAATAGAAACAGCACTCTCTTCTACTTTAATACTCACAGAGCTGTTAGTATATGGTATCGACAGAGTAGTAGTGGCAATCTAAAATATTAATAATAATAAACAATTTCTTAACACAATTATTACTAACATTGTCAGCTGTAGGTTCAAGAGATGGTCTACGCTACAAAATAAATGACGTACTAATATCAATGTATCAAAACTTACTGATGATCTAGCACTAATAGAATTCATTGATATGTATTCTGTGCTAACTGTGAACAATTTTACTAAAATAAAATATATTAATAAACATATTACAACATATTAATTAACTCACTCTTCTTCTTCCTATGACATAGTACACAACAACAACAACAACACAGTAATAATATAACAATCAAGATAATAACTCCACCCACACTACTAACAATACCAACAATATAATACCCTAATAAACAAATAATGTATTAGTCATTATTACAATAACTTACATATTGGTGTTGATGTAGTTGATGGTAATATAGTACTAACATTAATAGTTGGTGTAGGAGTTGTTGTTGCTATGGTAACTACATAATATTATAATGCTAAAATTGCCAAGGTGTTAACATTAAATACTTAAGTGTTTCAAAATAACAATGCAATAAAAATGTTATAAACTTACTTGTAGTAGTTGGTAATGTATTATTTATTACAATATCTCTTAATATTATAGCTGGTAATATTGATGTTAGTGGTATATCATTCTCCACATCATATACATAGACTGTATAATTACCAGCTGGGAGATTATCAATACAACCTTGTACAGTAAGATCACTTGGACTGTTTTTAACAAATGTTTTGTTCATTGAGGTCACTCCAATCACACTAACATAACATGATTTAGCAGATGGAGCAGATGAAAATAGACACTCCACACATATAGAATTACCATTAGGGTAAGCAGTAGCATTTATAACATCATATGTACCTATATCATATAATAATATCAATATATTACATAATATCACTATCTCTTACTTAAATTACGTATCAATGGATCACTCTGTCCAGCATTATTACTGAAGACAATAGAAAAATTACAGAGTTTATGATAAGGGACCGACAGATTATCTGTTATGTTCATAAGTTCATGTGTATAGTTCACCAGATACATTTCATTAAATATAACTACATTATCACATTGTACAGTGACTGTAGCATTCTCTGGAGCCTCCGATGAACATTCCAGAATAATCTACAGTAGCTATAATAATCATATAGTAACCACTATTGGATAGACTCACTGGTATATTAAACATCAAATTAACTTCATTATTTATATAGGACAGGATAGTAATTTTAGTATTTTCTTTAGCAGATCTTGGAGCTAAAATGACATCATATAATAAACACACATATTAGTTATTTTAACTAACCTCTTTGAAAAGAGAAGGTACTATTGTTATGTTCTCCTTCACCCAGTTCATTTATACCATATATGGTATATGTATATCGATGACGAAATAATTCCTCATCTTCATACTTGTATTCATTTCCACTAATAGATACATTTTGTAATAACATCTTGTTGACATCATCATATATCAGTAGTATATAGTAAGATATCTGGACTCTACTGTCTACATTAGGACGATCCCAACTGATAGTAATAGTAGTACAGTTGTCAAGTGATGAAGAGATATTGATAACAGAAGTAAAAAAACCTGTCTCATACAAGAAATAATACACACACACAACATAACATGTGATATATAACTTACCAAATGGAAATACATTGATAGTATGATCAAACTGTCCAGCTGGATTACTAAGAGTTACTTCAACAAGATATGTCCTCAAGTTAACAGGTGATGATATATTAACTATTATCAGTTGATTATTAACTAAAGAGAGTATCACATTATGAGATAATGTTTGTTGTAGAACATCATTAGAGTCCTTGATATTTACTTTAACATTAGTAGGATACTCACCAATACATAGACCACTGACCTAGTAATGAAAGGTAAAGGAGATAAGATCACAAAAAAGGAAATGTAAATTATTATAACTATATAAACTGACTATACAAATGAAACCTAACATTATAATTTTGTATGCAGTGGTATATCTTAACATTATAATAATTTAATTTCACGTTATTGTATAGTCAGAATATAATTGGTTATATTATCGAGACTACTTGTGTCTATAAACTAACATTAATAAACACTTGGAATAAAACATTATGTCTTTCTACTGTTGGTATAACTGATACTGGAATAGCTTTTTTAAGAACTGAAATATAACGCAAATGTAACATCACTGTATAACATAAGATGTTACCTCTAGCAATATAGTACATGACATTATTACTATCTCCTATACCAGCTCCATTAATACCAGAGACATATACAGTAGTTACATTACATGGATCATCATTACTAGATGTCAGGATGTACTCAGTAGTATTAACTGTGTCTATAAGTGTTCCTTGATCATCATTGATGTTATATCCAGTGATTGGTACATTATCCAATGTATATGGTGCAGACCACATCAGTAACACACTAGATCCATTGAGAACTGTAGTAGTTAAGTCTTTAACAGGAGCTAATAATCCTGGATAGTATATAAAATCAGACTTAACAGATAAAGTCTAATTCAAGAGAAACCTTCCTAGATTTTTATACATGAAATAGTTAGTATACTATAAAGTAATTATGCATCTAGTTAAGTTGGAGTTATATCTAAATAAATAATAAGTAGTTAGAAAAAGCATCATATTAATTGTTATAGTTGGTTCTCTACGTACTCAACATTGAACCATCTGTTATTATTTTAGAAGCTTTAACATTGTAGTAACTTATTGGTTGATTTAACCAGTATATGCAGGTTGTGTATTGTTTATTCATACACAGTGAATTATATAGGACAACAATAGTAATCAAAAGTATGTTATTATTACTTTCAGTTTAGATCAAACAATTTTACTGTTTACAACCTGTATAACCACATATTGGTTAAACCAACTAATTCAGTTTTTACAATAAACACATAGCAATCAGTTTAAAAATGTAATAGTGTTCTAACTCACCTTGTATTCTTAATACAGCGATGTTACTATAATTTCTATTTCCATTTTGAGCTCTACATGATATATTAGTATTATTTTTATTTTCTAATGCTTTAGTTAATAACATTCTTCTCCATTTACCATTACCAAGATCCTCTACACCCTTTTGAGTAAATCCTCTGTTAATAACATCTGCATGAGATGCTAGGGTACCATCAACAAGAAAAATAATGTCTAGAGTATTAGCTTCACAAGTAAAACAAACTGTTGAGTTGAGAGTAGTATTCCTTGATTCAGGATGAACTGTAATCTCTATAGTGTGTAAGATAACTATGAACTTAACCATTAGTTTATACTTACCAACAGAATGTACAAGGGATATTACTACAGTCAATATCAAGAACATCTTTATTATTATTATGGACAGAGTTAGATTCGATGGATAACTGAGACACGTCTTCATATCTACTATAGTGACGCCATGTGCCTCAGAATCTGACAGTACACTTTGACTCCACCCAATAGAATAACTAGCAGCATGTGTCTCTCCAGTCAAGGATGTCTGTTATACTTAATGCTAATATTATCTAGTCTCTCATCTTTTACTTATACAGCTGGTGAGTTTCATTTTTATTACAACTTAGCATTAAAAGATATTGTCATATTTTACAGATATTACAGTTCATCCTCAGTCAGTGAATACTACTCTCAACTCAACAGTTAGTTTTATTTGTGAAGCTAACATTGGAGACATTACTTTTCTTGTTGATGGTACCCTAGCATTTTATGCAGATGTTATTAGCAAAGGATTTACTCAAGAGGGTGTAGAGGATCTTCATAATGGTAAATGGAGAAGAATGTTATTAACTAAAGCAACAGAAGATAACAATAATACTAATATATCATGTAGAGCTCAAAACGGAAATAAAAATTATAGTAACATCGCTGTATTAAAAATACAAGGTAAATAGCTCACTACTTGCCCTTAAAATGATTACCGTATAGCTTTAACCTATAAAATTCAAAAAATAATTACACATTATTACTATGTAACCTATACACATAGAAGCAATTATAACAATTAATACAATTTTTTCTCCAATTAATTGTTATTTGTGCAGATATTACTCCAACTGAACTAGATGCATGACTAGTTTATACTAACTATTTCATGTGTGAAGATCTAGGAAATTTTCTCTTGAATTGGAATTTTATTTATCTGTAAACTGTGACCCTATATACTATCCAGGATTGCTGGCTCCAGTTAAAGACCTAACTGCTACAGTTCTCAATGGATCTAGTGTGTTACTGATGTGGTCTGCACCATATACATTGGATAATGTACCTATCACTGGATATAACATCAATGATGATCAAGGAACACTTATAGACACAGTTAATACTACTGAGTACATCCTGACATCTAGTAATGATGATCCATGTAATGTAACTACTGTATATGTCTCTGGTATTAATGGAGCTGGTAAAGGAGATAGTAATAATGTCATGTACTATATTGCTAGAGGTATAAATTTATTGTTTAGATAATTTTTTTAAATGCTATACTTTTATATTTTATAGTGCCAAGAAACTCTGTACTTTTTTTACTAATGATAAAACCAACAGTCTATGATTCAACAATATCATTACAAGTATTTATTGATGTAAATACAACAATATCTTAATGATGAAAATAAACTAAACATCATTATAATATATACAGGTGAGTCACCTTTGTCCTGGAGAGTATCCTACTAGTGTAGATATTATAATAAAGAATTCTACTGGTCATATAGTACATAGTCTCACTGATGGTACATTGTATCTTATTACTGGACACCAGTTTGTTGTCAATGAGTACATTATATTGTCTAGTAAAGTTAATATACCTATCTCAACTGAGGTTACATTCAGTAATCTTGATGGAAAATTTAATGTATTAACAGATGTGGAGTACAGTAAGTCTATATATTATCTTCTGTTTATTAATTGTTTGTTTCATTATAGTAACTTCAGTTAATATCAGTATAGACAATAATAGTATTTGTATCCAATGTTATTATATTAATAATACTACTAAATTAGGATGTCAAGTGGATCTAGTCAATGATAGTAAAGTACTTTATAGAGTCCAAATGTTAAAGAATTCAACTAATAACAAAGCTAATGATTGTATAGTAAATATATCAAGTGGTTACTATGACCTCTATACATATGATATTAATGAGAATAGTACAATAAATACTGTTCCTATTGATATCATATATCAAGTATTTGTACCTACTGAGTTGATACTACCATCATCAACAACAACAACAATACTATCTTCATGTAAGTATTATCTTGTGTTACTGATAACTATATATATTTCACTTTAGCTCATTCTGGTCAGTTCAGCAGAACTACTATAATTGTTATCATTACTATATCTACCACTATATCAGTTATAATAGTTGTGGCTATAATTGTTATTATTATTATTATAACTATCAAGAGATCTCAACAAAGTATATATATATTCTCTTTTATGTACAATATAATGTTATTATATTATTAGGTCACAATATAACTGATAATGATGTCAATATACAACAGAATGAAGGTTATGATGTCATTGGACAGTTTAAAATGAAAATGATTCATAACATATCATATGAAGATGTCACAGCTCCTGCTAATAAAACACCTGATTATGTTAATGTTTTAAAAAGTGAATAAGGAAAGTCGAAAGATTTAATCTCTTAAATCAATGCTCTACAGATTACATTGTGTTTCAATTAGTAAAGCATGTTGTGTGTATTCTAATAATTATTAAAAAAATCATTTTTGTCAAAGTTTGTTTAGTAGAGGTAATTCCCTCAAGTTCATTTATATTTTCCTTAAAATGTTTTTATATGTAATTAAATGAAATTGAATATAATGATCATTTGACACACAAAGTATTAATTAACTATTTTGGTAACTGATGATCTCTCATAACAAGACCTACAATAAAGTCATATTATGTAATATATTATAAGACTACTTACTGTCATGATAGTTCTCAGGAGAGTCTTCTTCAATATGACCAGATAATGGTCCTTCGTTATGATATCCTATCTGGTGTTGAGGTGATATCAATAATGGCTCTATTTCACTGGTACTGGTAAGAAAAGGAGATGTTAGTCCTCCAGTGATCTCTTCATCATTGGACATTTGTTTGGTAGTATCTGATGTCTTGTTAGTTTTAGCTGGTATAGGAGGTGGTATATTATCATCTTGTACATTAGCTGGTATAGGAGGTGGTATATCATCATCTTGTACATTAGCTGGTATAGGAGGTGGTATATCATCATCTTGTACATTAGCTGGTATTATAGTAACACTAGGTATTGATGGCTCTATATCATCATAAGATGGAGGATGTTGTTCTGTGTTTGGTAGAAACAGAATTATATCAGAATATACCACTTTATCAATAGATGGAGGAGGAACTTGACGTGCCTTTTTATAAAATATAGGCTTTGTGTCATTTCCTCTTAAACTTTTGAGCATTGAAAAGACATTGCAGATTATAATTAGTGTTGGTTGGACAAACAATTATTGATCAGCAATAATAAAAGTCTGTTTTCAATTTGTTATGAATCTCTCTTGTATCATTGTCTTTAGAACGTTTGAGTGGTCCACATACCAACTGTTATCATTATCTGGTCGGTCAGTGTGATTTAGAAATGAGAGAAGTCTAGTTTTCTAAACAATTCAGTGATCACATTAGTACAAATATCTTAATCTTTCTCAGGTAGAAATGGCAATAATAAATTTTCTACATAGTAATCAGAACTCAAGGTACACAGTGCCATTGGAAAGAAGCAATATTATATATTTCAATAAATGTTTAGGAGAATCTACTGTATGACTACTATGTAGTCATTTCCATATACCGCCATTTCTATTTATCATGATGTTGCCCCTACATTTACTTGTTTTTTATTTATATTTACATGTTTACTTAATTTATTAGTGTTTACATATGCTTTATAAAAATACAAAGAATTGAAAATTTTCCTGTTTAATAATAATTATTAACTGAAGTAGTAATTAATAAAATGTAATAGCCTACAATATTTCATTGTTTTCTTTTCAGAGGTAGCAATAGTCAAATGAGAGGGTTTTTTTAAAGTGACTATCATTATTGTGGTCTTCTACAATAGTAATACGGTAAGATGGTTTACAGCTGTTGTTACTTGTCCATCATTAGCTAGTGTGTGGTAATGAATATAGTTACTTCATATGAAGAATATGCAACACTCAAATTAGTAGGAAATAAAAACATCTTTTATAAGTATCTTTTTTTCTAACTGTATAGCTACTAACATTTGATGATGTCATACAAACTCATTATGACTAGTTGTCTTTGATAAAATGAGATGTCCAAATTGTTTAAGATGTTCATAAACAACTGTTTTCCACTCAATAAAATGAGAATTATATACAATTTCTTAATCTTATTATTATTTGATCAGTTTTGAATGAGATATTCACAGTTTCTACAAATGCAATGGAAAATCCAGACCATCTCTAAATAGCTATCATTACCTGATATGATTCCAGTCCATATAATCTAAACATGTATGTATAATAATATGTATGGTCACTACACCAATTTGAGCAGGATATTGCTGTACAATAATTATTAATATATTTATATTTTAAAAAATTAAAATAATATTACAAAATACTAAAGTACATTCATATTGTTCATTAACTATTTATATGTGAATATTATAACTACTGGTAAGTAACAATATAAACAGTATCATAATATCATGTTATATCAATATGTTAGATAATATATATAATTACTGTCGTGATAGTCAGACTGGTGTAACATAAACACAATTTGTACTTTTCTTAACATGATATTCTGTCTATTCATTAGTACTGGTAAGAGAAGAAGACGTTAGTCCTCCAGTGAACTCTTCATTATTAGATATTTGTTTTGTAGTATCTGATGTCTTGTTATTATCAGCTGGTATAGGAGATGGTCTATCATCATCTTCTAGATTAGCTAGGATTGTAGTATTACTAGGTATTGATGGCTCTATATCATCATAAGATGGAGGATATTGTTCTGTTTTTGATGGAAAATGAAGTATATCAGCATATTCTACTTTTTTACTAGATGGGGGAGGAGCTTGAGGCCGCTGTTTAGAAAATTTAACATCTTGATAAACAACTCTTTCTTTTTCCTACCCAATAAAATATTATATACAATCTCCTAATATTATTATTACTTCAATAGAAATTGAATTCTCTATTGTCACAGATGTCTCAAAAGATACTGAAATGTAATCTGTTGGTTCAGGAGTTGATCTACGCTACAAAATTAATGACATAATAATGTCAATAGTACACTGTACAAATTATATAATACTATAACCAACTAGTTTGTAGCTTACATTTGTGAATTACCATGGAATCCTAAATTCATATAAAGTACTTGGTATATATATATAAATTGTTGTTTGTAATAAACTACATACCAGCAAATTATATAGTAAGTAGTTCAAATGATTCCATAGTAATCAATTGATATAAACTACAAATAATTTTTTTAACTGTAGTATCATATAACAACTTACTGACTGTAAAGCACTATCAGGACTTGTTAATTCTTTTTTGTCAATTTTGTCAAAATTTCTAAGTTTTTTGTTTGTGAAGACTATGAAGAGATACATTAACTGTACAGAAGTGTTTATACACTTACTTTTTTTCTTCATAATAAAACCAATTATTATAACTATGATAATAATAATAACAATTCCAACTACAACTGATGGAATTGCAATAGCTAAAATTATAACTAAATAAAATAATAAAGATATAAAAACTAAAAACAAATGTTTGTCTTACTATTTGCTTTAGTTGTAATAATTCCACCAGTAGATGGTGTCACTGTTATAACTATACATCAGTAAACAATGAACAGACTGTTTTGTACATTAACTTACTTGTGCTAGTTGGTAATATATTAGTTATTACAATATCTCTTAATATTATAGCTGGTAATATTGATGTTAGTGGTATATCCTTCTCCACATCATATACATAGACTGTATAATTACCAGCTGGGAGATTATCAATACAACCTTGTACAGTAAGATCATTTGGACTGTTTTT
Organism: Xestospongia bergquistia; assembly: GCA_963965975.1. NCBI lineage: Eukaryota > Metazoa > Porifera > Demospongiae > Haplosclerida > Petrosiidae > Xestospongia > Xestospongia bergquistia. The sequence goes on from OZ014412.1 coordinate 470,490, forward strand.
AACAAATGTTTTGTTCATTGAAGTCACTCCAATCACACTAACATAACATGACTTAGCAGATGGAGCAGATGAAAATACACACTCCACACATATAGAATTACCATTAGGGTAAGCAGTACCATTTATAACATCATATGTACCTATATCATATAATAATATCAATATATTACATAATATCACTATCTCTTACTTAAAGTACGTATCAATGGATCACTTTGTCCAGCATTATTACTGAAGATAATAGAAAGATTACAGAGTTGATGTTGAGGAGCAGGGAGAGTTTGATTATCTGTTATGTTCAGACATGGGGCAAGCACTTGAGTGCTTGTGCTTGAAAGCACTTTAAGCACATTTTTTGGAATGCTTGGAGGTGCTTTCAAGCATTTATTATATATAAGCATTTATGCTTGTGCTTGTGCTTAAGCACTTTATAGCATTAGTGCTTTAAAGCACTTTATAAGCACTTTTAAGCACAAAGGCTGCAAGTTCTTTGTGCACTTAGCACATCTATTAATACTCTTTTGCTATCAGTCTGTTTATCCATCATTAGCAACTATAACTACAACTGTGTTGGGAGTTCCTGTATCTTTTTATGTAGTAGAGCAGCTGTTTAGTGTGGCAAGCAAGATCTTTAGGCCAGAGAGATGCCGACTGGTAGATACTATATTCTATAACTAATGTTTATACGATCTAACAAGAAGTATTTTAAAAGTTGACTTAGATAAAAGAATTGTTTATTTGAAGGACATTTTTTGTCAAAAATGCTTGTGCTTGTGCTTCAAGCATTTTTTAAGTGCTTGAATTTGTGCTTCAAGCACTTATTTTTTTGAAGCATAAATGCTTGTGCTTGTGCTTAAGCTCTTTTATGAATGCTTTAAGTTGTGCTTCAAGCACTTCAGTAAATGCTTGCCCCATGTCTGGTTATGTTCTTAGGTTGGCTTGAATATTCTACCAGATATCTTTCATAAAATATAACTACATTATCACATTGTACAGTGACTGTAGCATTCTCTGGAGCTTCAGATGAACATTCCAGAATAATCTACAGTAACTATGATAATCATATAATAACCAGACATGGGGCAAGCACTTGAGTGCTTGTGCTTGAAAGCACTTTAAGCACATTTTTTGGAATGCTTGGAGGTGCTTTCAAGCATTTATTATATATAAGCATTTATGCTTGTGCTTGTGCTTAAGCACTTTATAGCATTAGTGCTTTAAAGCACTTTATAAGCACTTTTAAGCACAAAGGCTGCAAGTTCTTTGTGCACTTAGCACATCTATTAATACTCTTTTGCTATCAGTCTGTTTATCCATCATTAGCAACTATAACTACAACTGTGTTGGGAGTTCCTGTATCTTTTTATGTAGTAGAGCAGCTGTTTAGTGTGGCAAGCAAGATCTTTAGGCCAGAGAGATGCCGACTGGTAGATACTATATTCTATAACTAATGTTTATACGATCTAACAAGAAGTATTTTAAAAGTTGACTTAGATAAAAGAATTGTTTATTTGAAGGACATTTTTTGTCAAAAATGCTTGTGCTTGTGCTTCAAGCATTTTTTAAGTGCTTGAATTTGTGCTTCAAGCACTTATTTTTTTGAAGCATAAATGCTTGTGCTTGTGCTTAAGCTCTTTTATGAATGCTTTAAGTTGTGCTTCAAGCACTTCAGTAAATGCTTGCCCCATGTCTGATAATAACCACTATTGGATAGACTCACTGGTATATTAAACATCAAATTGACTTCATTATTTATATAGGACAAAATAGTAAATGTAGTATTTTCTTTAGCAGATTTTGGAGCTGAAATGACATGATAAAATAAACACACATATTAGTTATTATAACTAACCTCTTTGAAAAGAGAAGGTACTATTGTTATGTTCTCCTTCACCCAGTTCATTTATACCATATATGGTATATGTATATCGATGACGAAATAATTCCTCATCTTCATACTTGTATTCATTTCCATTAATAGATACATTTTGTAATAACATCTTGTTGATATCATCATATATCAGTAGTATATAGTAAGATATCTGGACTCTACTGTCTACATTAGGACGATCCCAACTGATAGTAATAGTAGTACAGTTGTCAAGTGATGAAGAGATATTGATAACAGAAGTAAGAAAACCTGTCTCATACAGGAGATAATACACACACACACAACATAACATGTGATATATAACTTACCAAATGGAAATACATTGATAGTATGATCAAACTGTCCAGCTGGATTACTAAGAGTTACCTCAACAAGATATGTCCTCATGTTAACAGGTGATGATATATTAACTATTATCAGTTGATTATTAACTAGAGACAGTATAACATTACGAGATAATGTTTGTTGTCGGACATCATTAAAGTCCTTGATATTTACTGTAACATTAGTAGGATACTCACCAATACATAGACCACTGACCTAGTAAAGACAATAGATATTTTAACTAAATAGAGTATGTGTTAATGTAAGCTAAATATTAATAAACAATAATATTATAACACTATTATTAAAAATACTTTATATATTCCAACATAATGTGTATTTTATATAACTACTAACTACCAGGATATTCACCATTACATAGACCATTGACCTTACAGAGATAACTTCACAATAAAGGAAATGTAAATTATTATAACTATGTAAACTGACTATACTAATGAAATATAACAATATATTATGGTATGCAGTAGCATTATAATAATATAATTCCACATTATTGTATAGTCAGACTACATTGATAATATTATCAAGACCACTGGTTGTCTACTAACTAACATTGATAAACACTTGAAATATAACATTATCTCCATCTACTGTTGGTATAACTGATACTGGAAGAGTTTGATGAGAAACTAAATATAACAGAAATATAACATCACTGTATAACATAATATGTTACCTCTAGCAATATAGTACATGACATTATTACTATCTCCTATACCAGCTCCATTAATACCAGAGACATATACAGTAGTTACATTACATGGATCATCATTACTAGATGTCAGGATGTACTCAGTAGTATTAACTCTGTCTATAAGTGTTCTTTGATCATCATTGATGTTATATCCAGTGATAAGTACATTATCCAATGTATATGGTGCAGACCACAACAGTAACACACTAGATCCATTGAGAACTGTAGCAGTTAGATCTTTAACAGGAGCTAGTAAACCTACATCAATATATCATAATAATATGACATCTATAACATTAGCTCACCTTGTATTCTTAATACAGCAATGTCACTGTTTATATTCATTGGAGAACCATGTGCTGTACACGATATATTAGTATTGTTATTATCTTCATATGCTTCAGCTAATAACACTCTTTTCCATTTATTGTCACTGAGAGTCTCTATAGACTGTTGTTGAAATCCTTTGCTTTCTATAATATCAAGAGATGCTACCTCATTATTAACTTCAAATACAATAAAATCGACATCAGCTTCACAAGTAAAAGAAACTGTTGAGTTGAGAATGGTATTGACTGACTGAGGATGAACTAGAATCTCTATATGACAGTAATATTATTATATATAATAGTAATAATGACATTACTTACCAACTGTTTGGACAAGAGTTAGTACAATATCTATCACAATCAATATTAAGTATAAGGTAGACATCTTGGATATAGTATAGACTGAAAATTCTACTATTCACTTGTAAACAGAATATTATTAACAGATAAAATGCAATGTTGGGTGGAGTCGATCATTCAAAGTCTTGTGTAGTCTTGAGTGGTGTAAATAATATACATATTATTGTCAATGTTGTAAAGCATAAATATAAGTTAATTTGATTAAGATATATATGTGATAGCAACTTGGATTATATTATTGTTAAAATAATTAGGCCATTTTAACTGATTTATGTATCCCTACAAAATACATTGAAGTGTATATAGGAGTTCAGATCTGACTAATTTTTTTTATTTTGTCAAACATTAAAAAGAAATTCATTATTAGTTTTAACATTAAATAATTAGTCATTTCCATAATAATTAGTCACGTTTACTTTCAGTTTACATATTTACTTTCAGATACATACAAACATAATATCTTGATTAATCAACCAATCATTTTGTATAGTGACGTACATGTTACAGCATCAGGCAAAAACATATTAAGGAAATGTCGAATTGTAATAATAATTTCACAATTACTTAAGTTGGTCATGAGTAGACTACTCTACATTTGTAGATAACGATCTATCAGTTGCACGCTTCTTCCTAACTTTTTGTGAGGCTTATAGGTTTCTGTACTTACCAACTGTTTCGACAAGAACTGGTATGAAAGATATCACATCAGAAAAATAGACGTCTAAGGGAGGCGTCTGACAGGAAGTTATCGCTGTGAAATTAGCTAGATCAGTCTCGTGTTCAACCGACCACGCCCCACGAACGAAAGTGTTATAATAACTATATCTTATCTTCTAGTGATTTTAGTTTAGCTTTATATAATTTTAGTTAGTTATAGTTAGTTTCTCTGCCAACAGAATAAGTTTAGTTTTTTTCTGCTTTAGGAATAATTTTAGTTAGTTATATTTGGGAAAGTTAGTTAAATTTAATACATGTAGTATTACACTAAGTCTTCCAGTTGACATAGCAGACATAACAGTAGTTTCAACTTCTTGACTTTTTACTGCTAACTGAGGCATGCCCTACACATGGTTGTATTGTGCATTGTGATAGCTTATTGTACAGCCAAAGTGAAAGGTACACGTGTGATTTTATTGAATAGTACTATCTTTAGTTATCAGTTTACATATTACTTACAAGTGGTTTATCTTTTGTACAGTAATGAGAGTTATTTATTGAGTCCAGGTATCTGTAGTTTTAGTTCAGTACTAACTATAATAGTTAGTTATAGTTAGTTTTGTCATTATTACATTAATTTTAGTTAGTTTTAGTTAGTTAATTGTCAGATGAAAAGATTTATTTAGTTATAGTTAGTTAACTAAAAGTCAAATAGGCTAAACTAAAAGGATTTTAGTTTTAGTTATAGTTAACTAAAACAACACTATTATCTTCAAGTAAATTGCTTATAATTGCATTCATATAACGTTGCAGCTAGAGTCATGACAGAAAAAATCCCTATTTTAATGTGAAACTAATTTTTAATGCGAAACTAATTCATTTAGAATCCAAAGGTTAACGTTTAGGTCTAGTGTCAATTGAAATATTGTAATTCTGCTGGGACTGTAGACATAGCACTCATTTAAATAATCCATAACAAAAATTAGTCAACAAGCTATAATAATATAGTAATAGTAGTATTCTTGACCTTTTTCCATGACCTTTACAGAATACATGACTGTTGCTTTGCATTGTATACTAAAGATAATAGCAGCAGTTAATGCTAGCACTTTAGGTCATGCCACATATTTTTAGTATACTTGTAGTCTTGTAGTACTTTAAATGCATTAGGAACCACCCCACCCCTCCTATTACTGTAGACGACAACTAAAAGCAATGACAACATGCCACTTAATTTGTTTTTATAACCACTAGTATTTTAGACTAGTTTTGTCACTTAGTATCCAGAAACCTAGCTAACAAACTCTGAATCCAAGCCTCCTTGGTTATAGTGCATGCATTAATATACATAAACCCAGTGAAAAGGTTTGCTCTCTCTGTGTCAATTTAATTAATCAATAAATAGTTTAGTTTCGTTATATTTACATAGATTCTTTTGTCATGTCTTGTTTAATTTAATTAATATATACATTATGGATTAAGCATACTCCTACTACTCACATGCCTTGATTTAAATAACAAGTAAGAATATGAAAAATCCTTATTACATTGAAAAATGGATAGGTTATCAATGATCTTTTATAGGAATTGTAAACATCATATACTATTATCATTACTAATATATATTGATGCTAAGTCTATATGTGAGTGCTACCACTATGGAATTTATAATATAACTCTCAAACACACAATCCATAGATGTAAACGCACTTTACCAAATTAGTCCCTAAATTGAAGACAACACGAGTCCTTTAACTCAACTATATCAAATCACAGCAGATTGAATTCACAGTGTTGTTCAATCCATTCTTTGCAAGATCTGCCAGTGAGTCCAGTTCCTTTAAATAAAAACTCTGAATTTTGAAATTTCTTGAAAAAACATGGGAATCTCATTTAAGTTAACAACTTTTTTACAATTTGAAAACAGCTTCATTTACTATAAAATATTATATACGCACATAATAATAATATATATATATTGCAGGTAACATATAAGCAGAGGATAAATACACATCTTTTATTTACTGGAGATACTGAGAGTATAGTAGATCTTTAACTTTTGTCTCGAATAGCTACAATGGCTGGTTATACAATATTTATGATTTTAAAATACTGACAATTGACAAATATACTAGGACTATGTAGATACACAGGGTGTACCTCATGCAGTGATAGGCTAGCCAAATGTAGCTTTGATCTCCTAGTCTGCCCATGATTAAAGTAAGCTTTTGTAGCATAATTTGTGTATATACATAGCTTCTGACTTAGTCTTTGATCTTCTAAATCTTCACACTACTCTTTTAGTTTGTCTGGTTTTTCCATCCTTCAAGTTAATTGCAATGCAATTGAACACGTCTTTTTGTATATTCGTTGTTCCTACAAGTACTTACATCACTCGAGGGTCCCTATCGCTAGTTGACTACACCCAACATTGCATTTTATCTGTTAATCGTATATTTCCTTCTGTTTACAAGTGAATAGTATAATTTTCAGTCTTTACTATATCAAAGATGTCTACCTTATACTTAATACTGATTGTGATAGATATTGTAGTAACTCAGTTGGTGTCATTATTACTATTATGTATAATAATATTAATGCTAATATAGAGTTCATCCTCAGTCAGTCAATACCATTCTCAACACAACAGTTTCTATAATTTGTAAAGCTGATGTTTCTTTATTTGTATTTGAAGTTAATAACGAGCTAGCATCTCTTAAAATTATTGAAAGCAGAGGGTTTCAACAACAGTCTACAGAGACTCTCAGTGACAATAAATGGAGAAGAACATTATTAGCTAAAGCATTAAAAGATAATAACTATACTACTATAATCATGTAGAGCATATGGTTCTCCAATGATACTCATTATCACAGTCAATATCAAGAGTAAGGAGAACATTTTATTAACTATAAATTGAGACATCATAATTATGATATACACAAGAGAAGACCCCATCACAAAGAACCAGACTACATTAAATCTGCAGGAAAAGAGCTTTGAAAACAAATATCCAATGATGATGGCCAGCACTAGAAAGGTTAATTAAGTGTCTAAATAATCTTAGATGATGTCTAAATAAACTTTGTCAGGAAATGATAACATTGACCCTCACACATTCACATTATCAAAGTCTTGTCAGTGGAATCAAAAATAACAGAAGTCTTTTACCTAAATATTTATGGATCATGTCCTTTCAACATCTTGATCTCTATCAGGTAGAAATGGCAGTATAAAATTCCCTATATAGAATGTAATCAGAACTCAATCAGAACAGAACAAGACTATACTGTCAGTATCAATACATGTTTTGTGACTATATGGTTACTATGTAAGGATTTCCATACTGCTATTCTTACTATAGTCTTGTTTGATATTTAAAATGCCATCTTTACATGTCATGAAGTTTTTTAAATTTATTTATATCATCATGATTATTGCTAGTATATCCAGACTAATTTATTTATTACTGGTATTAGTAATAATATCATATTTAGAACTAAATATGATAGTTTATTTTTAAGTGTATATGTTGTTATAGTTCAATTCTTCAAACTGAAAGTATAAGACAATAAACAAGTTTATCATTAATACACATTATATGATATTAATGACCAGGTGGTATATCATCATCTTGTACATTAGCTGGTATAGGAGGTGGTATATTACCATCTTGTACATTAGTTGGTATAGGAGGTGGTATATCATCATCTTGTACATTCGCTGGTATTATAGTAACACTAGGTATTGATGGCTCTATATTATCATAAGATGGATGATGGTAGAAGTTTTGGTTGGAAATGATCTATTTCAGAATATACTACATTAGGTGGGGGAGAAGCTTGAGGTTACTTTTTAGAAAGTTATTGAAAATCTTTAATATTATGTACAATCGCTTAATATTATTACTTCAAAGACAATAAATTTTTGTTACCACAATGTAGACATCTTAAAAGATGCTAAAACGTCATCTGTTGGTTCAGGAGTTGATCTATGCTATAAAATTAAGGGTGGTTCTTGGTGTAACTTGACCTTGATGACATCATCATGAAATGACACATAGTGATCTCATCGTATATGATGATATCATCCAGTCACAGTGCCATTTTAACCCTATGACATATAGTGATGTCATCATCATAGTACAAGTTACATCTCATATAAATTATACCAAGAAGGACCCAAATTAATGACATAATAATGTCAATAGTACACTGTACAAATTATATAATACTATAACCAACTAGTTTGTAGCTTACATTTGTAAATTACTATGGAATCCAAAATTCATATAAAGTACTTGGTATATATATATAAATTGTTGTTTTGTAATAGAACAAAATACCAGCAAATTATATAGTAAATAGTTCAAATGAAGTCTAGATTCTATAGTAATCAATTGATGTAAATTACAAACAAGTTAATCTTTATAGTGATATCATATAACAACTTACTGACTGTAGAGCTATATCAGGACTTGTTAATTCTTTTCTGTTTATATTTTATTTTTGTCTTAATGTTTTAATTTGTAAACATACATAAACTATAATCATAAGATAATTTATACACTTACTATTTTCGTTATAATAGCCCCCAAATATTACAACTATATTAATGATAATAACAATAATAAGAACAAGAATAACTGATGGAACTGTAGTAGCAATAATTATAATTAATAAAATAACAAATATATATTAACTATAAAACAATTATTAGTCTTACTATGAAAGCTTCAGTTATTATTGTTCCTCCAGTAGAAGTAGGTGATGTCACTGCTATAACTATATATCAATAAACAGTGAACACACTATGTTAAATATTAACTCACTTGAAGTAATTGGCAATGTATCATTTACTTTCCTCCTAGCTAGTATCCACATAAATTTATTAGCTTAGACAAGTTCTCTTAAAAGGATTGGAAACACTTGGTAATTTGCTTTGGTACCATCCTATATTTTATGAATTTTTCAGATATATTTATTTACTTGTTTATAACAGTTACTGATTGTTTTCAGTACAGTATGAATATCCCTACATAGTAGCCATATGAATGTGGGACATACAATTTAATTGTCACAATTACAAAATATCCTAATTTGTAGTTAAGTTCAAATGAAACTGAGATTCTAGTTGTACTGTGTGACATTATTATAAGGAACAAACAAAATAACAATGTTGTTAAATAAAAATAAAAATAAAAACTTATAAGAATCCTTTAGAAGTTCTACTAAGCATACTATATAAATATATATGTAACACAGCTGGCATCGTTCCATCAAGTAACAGACATCATCACAAGTGCTAGTACAACAGTAGCAATGATAACTATAAACAATTTAAAGAGGAATACATTATTAATATTAATTAATAAAAATCTTACTAGAAAAAGATTTGGTTGTTGTTACTGATTTGCCAGTAAATGTAGGAGATGGTGTCATAGTATGTGACATTGTAACTATAATAGCTATGAGTCAACATAATAACTTGTTATTAACTCACTTGTAGTAGTTGGTAATATATCAGTTATTATAATATCTCTTAATATTATAGCTGGTAATATTGATGTTAGTGGTATATCATTCTCCACATCATATACATAGACTGTATAATTACCAGCTGGGAGATTATCAATACAACCTTGTACAGTAAGATCACTTGAACTGTTTTTAACAAATGTTTTGTTCTTTGAATTCACTCCAATCACACTAACATAACATGACTTAGCAGATGGAACAGATGAAAATACGCACTCCACACATATAGAATTACCATGTACAATGGAAGTAGCAATTATAACATCATATGTACCTATATCATATAATAATATCAATATATTACATAATAATACTATCTCTTGCTTAAAGAACGTATCAATGGATCACTTTGTCCAGCATTATTACTGAAGATAATAGAAAGACTACACTGTTGATGTTGAGAAGCTAGCAGAGGTTGGCTATCTGTTATGTTCTTAGGTTGACTTAAATATTCTACCAGATATATTTTATTAAATATAACTACATTATCACATTGTACAGTGACTGTAGCATTCTCTGGAGCTTCAGATGAACATTCCAGAATAATCTACAGTAACTATGATAATCATATAGTAACCACTATTGGATAGACTCACTGGTATATTAAACATCAAATTGACTTCATTATTTATATAGGACAAAATAATAAATGTAGTATTTTCTTTAGCAGATCTTGGAACTAAAATGACGTTAAAACAAACACACATATTAGTTATTTTAACTAACCTCTTTGAAAAGAGAAGGTACTATTGTTATGTTCTCCTTCACCCAGTTCATTTATACCATATATGGTATATGTATATCGATGACGAAATAATTCCTCATCTTCATATTTGTATTCATTTCCATTAATAGGTACATTTTGTAATAACATCTTGTTGATATCATCATATATCAGTAGTATATAGTAAGATATCTGGACTCTACTGTTTACATTAGGACGATCCCAACTGATAGTAATAGTAGTACAGTTGTCAAGTGATGAAGTGATATTGAGAACAGAAGTAAGAAAACCTGTCTCATACAAGAGATAATACACACATACACAACATAGCATGTGATATATAACTTACCAAATGGAAATACATTGATAGTATGATCAAACTGTCCAGCTGGATTACTAAGAGTTACCTCAACAAGATATGTCCCTAAGTTAACAGGTGATGATATATTAACTATTATCAGTTGATTATTAACTAAAGACAGTGTCACATCATAAGATAATGTTTGTTGTAGAACATCATTAGAGTCCTTGATATTTACTATAATATTAGTAGGATACTCACCAATACATAGACCACTGACCTAAGAGAGATAAGATCACAAAGAAATGTAAACTATTATAACTATATTGGTAGATCAATGCTATGTAAATAATATTTGTGAGTCATCTTCTGTCAGTTAATTGAGATACTTTAGATAACATCATAATGATCATAAGCACAGTTATTGTGACTCAGCAATCCAGCTGTTAATATGATGTATATCCAATAAGTAAAACATGATTTATTTTATAAGTAACAAGATATAATAGTAGTCAAGAAGGGTTTAGTTATTATAGTTGCATTTAAGATATGATAGAAGATTATGGAAAAAGATGAAGTGATATAAATATACAGTTCTGTCATATTTTCTAAATAGTTTGAATTCTTATGTACATAATCTTCAATGATAAATACATATACATTCTTGTTATAATGATGTAACTATGAACTAGTTCAATACATGATAATATATTGAGAATAAACTTAATTTGAGCTGGCGAGTGTACTTTGAGTGTTTGTGTCATCTTGCTAATCTGAACATGTATGCATAGTCAGTACGCAAATCTGATCAGAATATTGTTATACAGTCCTAATTAATAAATCAACTTTAATGTTTAAATTAAAAAGAACATTTAAAAAATCACTCAGATATACATTCACTTCGTAACTATTTATATGTTGTAATTATTGGTAAGTTAATGCAATGTTTTCTTGTGGTATTAGGGATCTCTTATAATGGTACCTATAATATGATAACTTCATGTAATATAAATATGTGAGACAATATACATACTTACTATCATAATAGTCAGACTGGAGTCACATAAAAACATGTTGTACCATCCTCATCATAATATCCTATTTGTTCAGTAGTACTGGCAAGATAAGATCTTAGTCTTTCAGTGATCTTTTCATCATTGGACATTTGTTTGGTATTAGCTGGTATAGGAGGTGGTATATCATCATCTTGTACATTAGCTGGTATGGGAGGTGGTATATCATCATCTTGTACATTAGCTGGTATAGGAGGTGGTATATCATCATCTTGTACATTAGCTGGTATAGGAGGTGGTATATCATCATCTTGTACATTAGCTGGTATAGGAGGTGGTATATCATCATCTTGTACATTAGCTGGTATAGGAGGTGGTATATCATCATCTTGTACATTAGCTGGTATAGGACGTGGTATATCATCATCTTGTACATTAGCTGGTATAGGACGTGGTATATCATCATCTTGTACATTAGCTGGTATAGGAGGTGGTATATCATCATCTTGTACATTAGCTGGTATTATAGTAACACTAGATATTGATGGCTCTATATCATCATTAGATGGAGGATGTTGTTCTGTTTTTGGTGGAAAATTAAGTATCTCAGAATATTCTACTTTATCACTAGATGGGGGAGGAGCTTGAGGACGCTTTTTAGAAAATTTCTGAAGATCTTGATAATCAATAGTTTCTTTTTTCTACCAAATAAAATAATATTATATACAATCTCTTAATATTATTATTACTTCAATAGAAGCTGGACTCTCTTCTATTTCAATACTCTTAGTATATGACAGTGGATGAGGACTGTCAATCTCTTCTTTTGCTAGATGGGTCATAGACAGGTCAACAGATGTTATTGGCTGAACACTGACGATCTACAATATTAATAATAATAGTAATATTAATAATGTATTATATAATAACTTACTGGTGGTCTATTTTCAGTATAGGCTAATATATGATCATGAGTGATTCCTGTGAACAGTTTAATACAATGTTATATAACATATTTTTCTATGAACGATTTTGATAAAGTGATATTATGTTATTACAACATATTAATTAACTTACTTTTCTTCACATAAGATTTTACACAACAACAACAACAACAACACAATAATAGGCATAATAAGATAGCCCCACCCACAACAGAAACAACAACATAAACCCCTATTATATTATAAATAATTATAATATTCATTAAACTATATACTTACATATTGGTAATGTACTTGATAATGTTGTATCCACAGTATTAAGTGGTGTTGTGATGGTAACTAGATTATTTTATAAATATTACTTTTGGTAAGGTAAGTTAGTATTGAATACATCCAATAGTATTCATACTATAGTAACAATGAAATAAAATGTTATATAACTTACTTGTAGAAGATATATCAGTTATTACAATATCTCTTAATATTATAGCTGGTAATATTGATGTTAGTGGTATATTATTCTCCACATCATATACATAGACTGTATAAATACCAGCTGGGAGATTATCAATACAACCTTGTACAGTAAGATCACTTGAGTTATTTTTAAAAAATGTTTTGTTCTCTGAAGTCACTCCAATCACAAAAATATAACATGACTTAGCAGATGGAGCAGATGAAAATATACACTCCACACATATAGAATTACCATTAGGGTAAGCAGTAGCATTTATAACATCATATGTACCTATATCATATAATAATATCAATATATTACATAATATCACTATCTCTTACTTAAAATATGTATCAATGGATCACTGTGTCCAGCATTATTACTGAAGATAATAGAGAGATTACATTGTTGATGTTGAGGGACTGACAATGGTTGAATATCTGTTATGTTCATAAGTTGACTTGAATATTCTACCAGATATATTTTATTAAATATAACTACATCATCACATTGTACAGTGACTGTAGCGTTCTCTGGAGCTTCAGATGAACATTCCAGAATAATCTAGAGTGACTATGATAATCATATAGTAACCACTATTGGATAGACTCACTGGTATATTTAACATCAAGTTGACTTCGTTATTTATATATGACAGATTAGTAAATGTAGTATTTTCTTTAGCAGATCTTGGAACTAAAATGACATCATAAAATAAACACACATATTAGTTATTTTAACTAACCTCTTTGAAAAGAGAAGGTACTATTGTTATGTTCTCCTTCACCCAGCTCATTTATACCATATATGGTATATGTATATCGATGACGAAATAATTCCTGATCTTCATACTTGTATTCATTTCCATTAATAGATACATTTTGTAATAACATCTTGTTGACATCATCATATATCAGTAGTATATAGTAAGATATCTGGACTCTACTGTCTACATTAGGACGATCCCAACTGATAGTAATAATAGTACAGTTGTCAAGTGATGAAGTGATATTGAGAACAGAAGTAAGAAAACCTGTCTCATACAAGAGATAATACACATACACAACATAGCATGTGATATATAACTTACCAAATGGAAATACATTGATAGTATGATCAAACTGTCTAGCTGGATTATTAAGGATTACCTCAACAAGATATGTCCTCAAGTTAACAGGTGATGATATATTAACTATTATCAGTTGATTATTAACTAAAGAGAGTGTCACATCATAAGATAATGTTTGTTGTAGAACATCATTAGAGTCCTTGATATTTACTATAATATTAGTAGGATACTCACCAATACATAGACCACTGACCTAACAGAGATAAGATCACAAAGAAATGTAAACTATTATAACTATATAAACTGACTATACTAATGAAACCTAACAATTTAACGTGCTATGTAGTGCTATATCTTAATATTATAATAATATAATACTACATTAATAACTATACTTACTGACTATACTATAATATTATCAAGAACACTTGTTGTCTACAAACTAACATTGATAATCACTTGAAATATAACATTATCTTCATCTACTGTTGCTATAACTGATACTGGAATAGTTTGAAAAGGAACTAAAATATAACACTAATGTAACATCACTGTATAACATAATATGTTACCTCTAGCAATATAGTACATGACATTATTACTATCTCCTATACCAGCTCCATTAATACCAGAGACATATATAGTAGTTACAATACATGGATCATCATTACTAGATGTCAGGATGTACTCAGTAGTATTAACTCTGTCTATAAGTGTTCCTTGATCATCATTGATGTTATATCCATTGATAGGTACATTATCCAATGTATATGGTGCAGACCACATCAGTAACACACTAGATCCATTGAAAACTGTAGCAGATAGATTTGTAACAGGAGCTAGTAAACCTACATCAATATATCATAATAATATGACATCTATAACATTAACTCACCTTGTATTCTTAATACAGCAATGTTACTGTTTATATTCATTGGAGAACCATGTGCTGTACATGATATATTAGTATTGTTATTATCTTCATATGCTTCAGCTAATAACACTCCTCTCCATTTATTGTCACTGAGAGTTTCTGTAGATTGTTCTTGAAATCCTTTGCTTTCTATAATCTTAAGAGATGCTACCTCATTATTAACTTCAAATACAATTAAAGAAACATCAGCTTCACAAGTAAAAGAAACTGTTGAGTTGAGAGTGGTATTGACTGACTGAGGATGAACTAGAATCTCTATATAACAGTAATATTATTATATATAATAGTAATAATGATGTTACTCACCAACTGTTTGGACAAGAGTTAGTACAATATCTATCACAATCAATATTAAGTATAAGGTAGACATCTTGGATATAGTATAGACAGAAAATTCTACTATTCACATTTGTAAACAGAAGGAAATATATAATTAACAGATGAAATGCAATGTTGGATGGAGTCAATCATGTGTATCCTTGAGTGGTGTAAATAATATACATATTATTGTCAATGTTCTAAGTCATAGTAAGTTAATTATTAACATGATTAAGATATATATGATAGCAATTTGGATTATATTATTGTTAAAATAATTAGGTCATTTTAATTGATTGATGAGCATCATTAATTTATTTACATGTATCTGTACAAAATACATTGAAGTGTACATATGAATTCAGGTCTGACTAATTTTTGTACAGTGACGTACATGTTACAGTATCAAGCAAAAACACATTGCGAATGTAAGGAAACGTCGAATTGTAATAATAATTTCACAATTATTTAAGCTGGTCATGAGTAGACCACGTAGATAATGATCTATCAGTTACACGCTTCTTCCTAACTTTTGTGAGGATTATAGGTTTCTGTACTTACCAACTGTTTCGACAGGAACTGGTATGAAAGATATCACATCAGGATATAGTATAAAATAGACATCTAAGCGAGGCCTCTGACAGGAAGTTATCGCTGTGAAATTAGTTCAACCGACCACGCCCAACGAATGAAAGTGTTGTAGTAACTACACTTTATCTTCTAGTGATTTTAGTTTGGCTTTATATAATTTTAGTTAGTTATAGTTAGTTTCTCTGCCAACGGAATAAGTTTATTTTTTTTCTGCTTTAGGAATAATTTTAGTTAGTTATAGTTGAGAAAGTTAGTTAAATTTAATACATGTAGTATTAGACTAAGTCTTCCCATTGACATAGCAGACATAACAGTAGTTTCAACTTCTTGACTTTTTACTGCTAACTGATGCATGCCCTACACATGGTTGTGTTGTGCACTGTGATAGCTTATTGTACAGCCAAAGTGAAAGGTATACATGTGATTGTATTGAATAGTACTATCTTTAGTTATCAGTTTACTTATCACTTACTAGTGGTTTATCTTTTGTACAGTAATGAGAGTTATTTATTGAGTCCAGGTATCTGTAGTTTTAATTCAGTACTAATTATAATAGTTAGTTATAGTTAGTTTTGTCATTATTACATTAATTTTAGTTAGTTATAGTTAGTTAATTGTCAGATGAAAAGATTTAGTTAGTTATAGTTAGTTAACTAAAAGTCAAATAGGCTAAACGAAAAGGATTTTAGTTTTATAGTTAACTAAAACAACACTATTATCTTCAATAGTAAATTGCTTATAATTGCATTCATATAATGCTGCAGCTAGAGTCACGGCAGAAAAAATCCCTATTTTAATGCGAAACTAGATTCTAAAGGTTAGTGTTTAGGTCTAGTGTCAATTGAAATATTGTATTTCTGCTGGGACTGTAGACATTGCACTCATTTAAATAATCCATAACAAAAATTAGTCAACAAGCTATAATACTATAGTAATAGTAGTATTCTTGACCTTTTTCCATGACCTTTACAGTATACATGACTGTTGCTTTGCATTGTGTACTAAAACTAATAGCAGCAGTTAATGCTAGCACTTTAGGTCATACCACATATTTTTAGTACACTTGTAGACTTGTAGTGCTTTAAATATATCAGGAACCCTATTACTACTGTAGACGAACTAAAAGCAATGACGACATGCCACTTAAGTTGTTTTTATAACTACAAGTATGTTAGACTAGTTTTGTCACTTAGTATCTAGAAACCTAGCTAACAAACTCTGAATTCAAGCCTCCTTGGTTATAGTGCATGTATTAATATACATAAACCCAGTGAAAAGGTTTGCTCTCTCTGTGTCAATATAATTAATCAATAAATAGTTTAGTTTCGTTATATTTACATAGATTCTTTTGTCATGTCTTGTTTAATATAATTAATACATACATTATGGATTAAACATACTTCTACTACTCACATGCCTTGATTTAAATAACAAGTTAAAATATGAAAAATCCTTATTACATTGAAAAATGGATAGGTTATCAATGGCCATTTATAGGAATTGTAAACATCATATACTGTTTTCATTACTAATATATACTGATGCTAAGTCTATGTTTGAGTGTTGTCACTATAGTATTTAAAATGGAATAACTCTCAAACATACATTCCATAGATATAAAGGTACTTTATCAGATTAGTCCCTAAATTGAAGACAACACGAGTCCTTTAACTCAACTATATCAAATCACAGCAGATTGAATTCCCATGTTGTTCAATCCATTCTTTGAAAGATCTGCCAGTGAGTCCAGTTCCTTTAAATAAAACTCTGAATTTTGAAATTTCTTGAAAAAACATGGGAATCTCATTTAAGTTAACAACTTTTTACAATTTGAAAACAGCTTCATTTTACTATAAAATATTACATACGCATATTATAATAATAATAATAAAAATAATAATATATATATATATACACACATTTATTACATATATATATATATATATATATATATATTACAGGTAACATATAAGCAGAGGATAAATACACATCTTTTATTTACTGGAGATACTGAGAGTATAGTAGATCTTTAACTTTTGTCTCGAATAGCTACAATGGCTGACTATACAATATTTATGATTTTAAAATACTGACAATTGACAAATATACTAGGACTATGTAGATACACAGGGTATACCTCATGCAGTGATAAGCTAGCCAAATGTAGCTTTGGTCTCCTAGTCTGCCAATGATTAAAGTAAGCTTTTGTAGCATAATTTCTGTATATACATAGCTTCTGACTTAGTCTTTTGATCTTATAAATCTTCGCACTGCTCTTTTAGTTTGTCTGGTTTTTCCATCCTTCAAGTTAATTGCAATGCAATTGAACAGGTCTTTTTGTATTTTCGTTGTTCCTACAAGTACTTACATCACTCGAGGGTCCCTATCGCTAGTTGACTACACCCAACATTGCATTTTATCTGTTAATCGTATATTTCCTTCTGTTTACAAGTGAATAGTATAATTTTCAGTCTATACTATATCAAAGATGTCTACCTTATACTTAATACTGATTGTGATAGATATTGTAGTAACTCAGTTGGTGTCATTATTACTATTATGTATAATAATATTAATGCTAATATAGAGACTTTACTTCATCCTCAGTCAGTCAATACCATTCTCAACACAACAATTTCTTTAACTTGTAAAGCTGATGTTTCTTTATTTGTATTTGAAGTTAATAACGAGCTAGCATCTCTTAAGATTATAGAAAGTAAAGGATTTCAACAACAGTCTACAGAGACTCTCAGTGACAATAAATGGAGAAGAACATTATTAGCTGAAGCATTAAAAGATAATAACAATACTAATATAATCATGTAGAGCTATGGTTCTCCAATGATACTCATTATCACAGTCAATATCAAGAGTAAGGAGAACATTTTATTAACTATAAATTGAGACATCATAATTATGATATACACAAGAGAAGACCCCATCACAAAGAACCAGACTACATTAAGTCTGGACTCACTAACTACAATACACAGTTAATATTATATAACATTATATTATAATATGAGCTTATCAAACCTGCAGGAAAAGAGCTTTGAAGACAAATATCCAATGATGATAGCTAGCACCAGAAAGGTTAATTAAGTGTCTAAATAATCTTAGATGCATGATGTCTAAATAAACTTTGTCAGGAAATGATAACATTGTTAACATTGACCCTCACACATTCACATTATCAAAGTCTTGTCAGTGGAATCAAAAATAACAGAAGTCTGTTACCTAAAAATTTATGGATTATGTCCTTTCAACATCTTGATCTCTATCAGGTAGAAATGGCAGTATAAAATTCCCTATATAGAATGTAATCAGAACTCAATCAGAACAGAACAAGACTATACTGTCAGTATCAATACATGTTTTGTGACTATATGGTTACTATGTAAGGATTTCTATACTGCTATTCTTACTGTAGTCTTGTTTGAGATATTTAAAATGCCATCTTTACATGTCATGAAGTTTTTTAAATTTATTTATATCATCATGATTATTGGTAGTATATACAGACTAATTTATTACTGGTATTAGTAATAATATCATATTTAGAACTAAATATGATAGTTTATTTTTAAGTGTATATGTTGTTATAGTTCAATTCTTCAAACTGAAAGTATAAGACAATAAACCAGTTTATCATTGATACACATTATATGATATTAATGAACAGATATAATAATGTAGCTACTTAAGAAATAGAATATCAGCATTAACAAATGAAGTACAATATTATAATAACTTGAGTATCTTTGTAGTTCAGGTAATTTGTGTATATAACATGTTAGTAGTTTCTTTATTTGAGGAAATAACTTACTCTAAAGTGCATGTGTGGTGAGTATTATTACTACAAAGATCAGGTAAAAACAATAAAGATATTAATGTAATGAAATGAGTACACAGATTTAAAATGTTTTTTTTGTTGTCAAACAACTGCTAATAACATTATCATTAATTTGAATCTATTTATCTAAACAAAAAATGCAAAATTGATTGATTCAAGTGTTTTTTTCTTAGTCACATTCATATGATGTTAAAAACATCATATTTTTGAATTAGTTGTCATTTTCATGACATGTTCTTGTCATCAATTGTGGCAAATTAAAAAAAATGATTTGTATTTTGGAATTTCCATTCATTTTACAATTTGAACAATTACTTATGTTAGACAGATATACTGTCAACAAATTAACTATAAGTGTGTAATAATATTATTATCTATTGGTAACTGATGATCTCTCATAACAAGACCTACAATAAAGTCATATTATGTAATATATTATAAGAATACTTACTGTCATGATAGTTCTCAGGAGAGTCTTTTTTAATATGATCAGGTAATACGACCAGGTGGTATATCGTTATCTTGTACATTAGCTAGTATAGGAGGTGGTATATCATCATCTTGTACATTAGCTGGTATAGGAGGTGGTATATCATCATCTTGTACATTAGCTGGTATTATAGTAACACTAGGTATTGATAGCTCTATATCATCATAAGATGGAGGATATTGTTCTGTGTTTGGTGGAAAATGAATTATATCAGAATATACCACTTTATCAATAGATGGAGGAGAAACTTGACGTGCCTTTTTATAAAATATAGGCTTTTCATAAATGATTGTTTTTTTTCTATACAATAAAATAATATTATATACAATCTCTTAATATTATTATTACATCAATGGAAACTGAACTCTCTTCTTCATCAATCATATCATCTCCTCCTTCAATACTCTCAGAACTCTTATTATATGTTATCGACTGAACAATCTATAATATTAATAATAATAGTAATATTAATAATGAATCATATAATAACTTACTGATGGTCTATTATCAGCATATGCTAATAAACTATCATCATTGTTTGTATTGTTTTCTATGAACAGTTTTAATACAATGTTATATAACTAAATTAACTTACTTTTATAATATACACAATAAATGCATGTAGATAAGAGAATGCAATAAATTAGAAATGCTATCAATGTAATACTAGCAATAACTCCATCTAAATGAATTATCATTACATGTCATTGTCATGACATGTTCTTATCATTGATAGTGGCTAATTAAAAAACAAGAACTATAAGTGTGTAATAGTATTATTATCTCTTGGTAACTGATGATCTCTCATAACATGACCTACAATAAAGTCATATTATGTAATATATTATAAGAGTACTTACTGTCATGATAGTTCTCAGGAGAGTCTTCTTCAATATGACCATTTAATGGTCCTTCATTATGATATCCTGTCTGCTGTTGAGGTGATACCAATATTGGCTCTACTTCACTGGTACTAGTAAGAGAAGGAGATGTTAGTCCTCCAGTGATCTCTTCATCATTGGACATTTGTTTGGTAGTATCTGATATCTTGTTAGTTTTAGCTGGTATAGGAGGTGGTATATCATCATCTTGTACATTAGCTGGTATTATAGTAACACTAGGTGTTGATGGCTTTATTATTGTAACTAAGAATCTCTCATAACAAGACAAACAGTATAATAATTTTATGTTATATAAATATATGAGAAAATATACGTACTAATTGTACATGATATAGTCAGACTGTGGTCTCATTAGATGTTCTCTGATCTGTATCTTTCTCATCATGACATCCTGTAAGTTCACTAGTACTGGTAAGAGAAGATGTTTGTCCTCCAGTGACCCCTTTATCATTGGATGTCTGTTTGGTAGTAGTTGATGTCTCATTAGTTTTAACTGGTATATGAGGTGGTATTTTTCCTACGAACAGTTTTAATACAATGTTATATAACTAAATTATCTTACTTCTCTTCCTATAATCCAGTACACCAAATGATATAATGATCACTATTATAACTCCACCCCCACCACCAACACCAACACCAATACCAATAATCACTATTATATTATAAATAATACAGGAGGCATTTGTTAAACTATGTACTTACATGTTTGTGATGTAGTTGATAATGTTGCACTCATAGTATTAATTGGTGTAGTAGCAGTTGTCATAGTAACTATACAATTTCATTAAAATTGATATGACAAAATTAATGTGGAATACATCCCATTGCATTTCACAATAACAATGTAGTGAAATGTTGTAAAACTTACATATTGGTGGTCAGTCAATACCATTCTCAACACAACAGTTTCTTTAACTTGTAAAGCTGATGTTTCTTTATTTGTATTTGATATATCATCATCTTGTACATTAGCTGGTATAGGAGGTGGTATATCATCATCTTGTACATTAGCTGGTATAGGAGGTGGTATATCATCATCTTGTACATTAGCTGGTATAGGAGGTGGTATATCATCATCTTGTACATTAGTTGGTATTATAGTAACACTAGGTATTGATGGCTCTATATTATCATAAGATGGATGATGGTAGAAGTTTTGGTTAGAAATGATCTATTTCAGAATATACTACATTAGGTGGGGGAGAAGCTTGAGGTTACTTTTTAGAAAGTTATTGAAAATCTTTAATATTATGTACAATCGCTTAATATTATTACTTCAAAGACAATAAATTTTTGTTACCACAATGTAGACATCTTAAAAGATGCTGAAACGTCATCTGTTGGTTCAGGAGTTGATCTATGCTATAAAATTAAGGGTGGTTCTTGGTGTAACTTGACCTTGATGATATCATCATGAAATGACACATAGTGATCTCATCGTATATGATGATATCATCCAGTCACAGTGTCATTTTAACCCTATGACATATAGTGATGTCATCATCATAGTACAAGTTACATCTCATATAAATTATACCAAGAAGGACCCAAATTAATGACATAATAATGTCAATAGTACACTGTACAAATTATATAATACTATAACCAACTAGTTTGTAGCTTACATTTGTAAATTACTATGGAATCCAAAATTCATATAAAGTACTTGGTATATATATATAAATTGTTGTTTTGTAATAGAACAATATACCAGCAAATTATATAGTAAATAGTTCAAATGAAGTCTAGATTCTATAGTAATCAATTGATGTAAATTACAAACAAGTTAATCTTTATAGTGATATCATATAACAACTTACTGACTGTAGAGCTATATCAGGACTTGTTAATTCTTTTCTGTTTATATTTTATTTTTGTCTTAATGTTTTAATTTGTAAACATACATAAACTATAATCATAAGATAATTTATACACTTACTATTTTCGTTATAATAGCCCCCAAATATTACAACTATATTAATGATAATAACAATAATAAGAACAAGAATAACTGATGGAACTGTAGTAGCAATAATTATAAGTAATAAAATAACAAATATATATTAACTATAAAACAATTATTAGTCTTACTACGAAAGCTTCAGTTATTATTATTCCTCCAGTAGAAGTAGGTGATGTCACTGCTATAACTATATATCAATAAACAATGAACACACTATGTTAAATATTAACTCACTTGAAGTAGTTGGCAATGTATCATTTACTTTCCTCCTAGCTAGTATCCACATAAATTTATTAGCTTAGACAAGTTCTCTTAAAAGGATTGGAAACACTTGGTAATTTGCTTTGGTACCATCCTATATTTTATGAATTTTTCAGATATATTTATTTACTTGTTTATAACAGTTACTGATTGTTTTCAGTACAGTATGAATATCCCTACATAGTAGCCATATGAATGTGGGACATACAATTTAATTGTCACAATTAAAAAATATCCTAATTTGTAGTTAAGTTCAAATGAAACTGAGATTCTAGTTCTACTGTGTGACATTATTATAAGGAACAAACAAAATAACAAATAATGTTGTTAAATAAAAATAAAAAATAAAAACTTATAAAAATCCTTTAGAAGTTCTACTAAGCATACTATATATATATATATATATATATATATATATATATATATATGTAACACAGCTGGCATCGTTCCATCAAGTAACAGACATCATCACAAGTGCTAGTACAACAGTAGCAATGATAACTATAAACAATTTAAAGAGGAATACATTATTAATATTAATTAATAAAAATCTTACTAGAAAAAGATTTGGTTGTTGTTACTGATTTGCCAGTAAATGTAGGAGATGGTGTCATAGTATGTGACATTGTAACTATAATAGCTATGAGTCAACATAATAACTTGTTATTAACTCACTTGTAGTAGTTGGTAATATATCAGTTATTATAATATCTCTTAATATTATAGCTGGTAATATTGATGTTAGTGGTATATCATTCTCCACATCATATACATAGACTGTATAATTACCAGCTGGGAGATTATCAATACAACCTTGTACAGTAAAATCACTTGGACTGTTTTTAACAAATGTTTTGTTCTTTGAATTCACTCCAATCACACTAACATAACATGACTTAGCAGATGGAGCAGATGAAAATACACACTCCATGCATATAGAGTTACCATGTACAATGGAAGTAGCAATTATAACATCATATGTACCTATATCATATAATAATATCAATATATTACATAATAATACTATCTCTTACTTAAAGAACGTATCAATGGGTCACTTTGTCCAGCATTATTACTGAAAATAATAGAAAGACTACACTGTTGATGTTGAGGAGCTAGCAGAGGTTGGCTATCTGTTATGTTCTTAGGTTGACTTGAATATTCTACCAGATATATTTCATAAAATATAACTACATTATCACATTGTACAGTGACTGTAGCATTCTCTGGAGCTTCAGATGAACATTCCAGAATAATCTACAGTAACTATGATAATCATATAGTAACCACTATTGGATAGACTCACTGGTATATTAAACATCAAATTGACTTCATTATTTATATAGGACAGAATAGTAAATGTAGTATTTTCTTTAGCAGATCTTGGAGCTAAATGACATGATAAAATAAACACACATATTAGTTATTTTAACTAACCTCTTTGAAAAGAGAAGGTACTATTGTTATGTTCTCCTTCACCCAGTTCATTTATACCATATATGGTATATGTATATCGATGACGAAATAATTCCTCATCTTCATACTTGTATTCATTTCCATTAATAGATACATTTTGTAATAACATCTTGTTGACATCATCATATATCAGTAGTATATAGTAAGATATCTGGACTCTACTGTCTACATTAGGACGATCCCAACTGATAGTAATAGTAGTACAGTTGTCAAGTGATGAAGTGATATTAAGAACAGAAGTAAGAAAACCTGTCTCATACAAGAGATAACACACACACACACAACATAACATGTGATATATAACTTACCAAATGGAAATACATTGATCATATGATCAAACTGTCCAGCTGGATTACTAAGAGTTACTTCAACAAGATATGTCCTCAAGTTAACAGATGATGATATATTAACTATTATCAGTTGATTATTAACTAAAGACAGTGTCACATCATGAGATAATGTTTGTTGTAGAACATCATTAGAGTCCTTGATTTTTACTATAACATTAGTAGGATACTCACCAATACATAGACCACTGACCTAACAGAGATAAGATTACAAAGAAATGTAAACTATTATAACTATATAAACTGACTATACTAATGAAACCTAACAATTTAACGTGATATGTAGTGCTATATCTTAATTTTATAATAATATAATACTACATTAATAACTATACTTACTGACTATACTATAATATTATCAAGAACACTTGTTGTCTACAAACTAACATTGATAATCACTTGAAATATAACATTATCTCCATCTACTGTTGCTATAACTGACACTGGAAGAGTTTGATGAGGAACTAAAATATAACAGAAATGTAACATCACTGAATAACATAATATGTTACCTCTAGCAATATAGTACATGACATTATTACTATCTCCTATACCAGCTCCATTAATACCAGAGACATATATAGTAGTTACATTACATGGATCATCATTACTAGATGTCAGGATGTACTCAGTAGTATTAACTGTGTCTAGAAGTGTTCCTTGATTATCATTGATGTTATATCCAATGATAGGTACATTATCCAATGTATATGGTGCAGACCACATCAGTAACACACTAGATCCATTGAGAACTGTAGCAGATAGATCATTAACAGGAGCTAGTAAACCTACATCAATATATCATAGTAATGACATTTATAACATTAGCTCACCTTGTATTCTTAATACAGCAATTTCACTGTTTATATTCACAGGAGAACCATATGCTGTACATGATATATTAGTATTGTTGTTATCTTCATATGCTTCAGCTAATAACACTCTTTTCCATTTATTGTCACTGAGAGTCTCTGTAGACTGTTGTTGAAACCCTCTGCTTTCAATAATTGTAAGAGATGCTAGCTCGTTATTAACTTCAAATACAATTAAAGAAACATCAGCTTCACAAGTAAAAGAAACTGTTGAGTTGAGAGTGGTATTGACTGACTGAGGATGAACTAGAATCTCTATATAACAGTAATATTATTATATATAATCATAATAATGATGTTAATTTCTCACCAACTGTTTGGACAAGAGGTAATACAATATCTATCACAATCAATATTAAGTATAAGGTAGACATCTTGGATATAGTACAGACAGAAAATTCTACTATTCACTTGTAAAAGAAGGAAACATACCACTAAGATTGAGAAATACAATAATGTGGGTGGAGTTGACTATCTTGTGTATCCTCAAGTTGTGTAAGTAATATATTTGTTATTGTCAATGTTCTAAAGTCATAGATATAAGTTAATTATTATTATGTTATTCAAGATAAATATGATTGCAATTTTGGATTATATTATTGTTAAAATAATAGATCATTTTAATTGATTGATGAATATTATTTATTAATTTATTTACATGTATCCTTACATTGAAGTGTATATAGGAATTCAGTTTATTTTGTCAAACAATAAAATAAAATCATTAATACTAGCTCCTTAGGTAATATAACATGTTATTGGTATACTTGTACTGTTTAAAATATCAGGAACCCAATGAATGCAGAGGACAACCAAAATATTGACAACATGTTTATAAATACCTCTCAAAGTTGTTTTATAATTATGAATGTCGAATGTTGGTCTACATTTGTCTCTGAGTATCCTGACACCTGGCAAACTCTGAATCCAATTCTCCTTGATTAGTGCATGTACAAATACTCAGTGAACACGTTTGTTGTATATAGTGTCAATATAACTTAACAGTAAATGTTTAGTTTTATATAGATACTTTGTCATGTCTTGTTTGATGTAGTTAATACATACATTAAGCATACTTCTAATACTCACACGCCTTGATCTAAATGACAGACCCTCCATCAAACAATATTAATAAGTTAGAAAATATGACCTGATTTGCAATATGGGACCACTTCCAGTAAAACATGAACAAAACAATACATATGATGTGATTTATGAAAAAGGAACACTGTTAAATCATTTCTAAAACAGTTAGTTTATTTATGAAAAATATTTATTACATTAAATAACAGATGGATTATCTATGCTCATTACATTACATATAAAACAAATAAGACACTGAGTACTAGTAAACATCATATTACTGTTTTCATTACTAATATGTACTGGTTGACTAGATTGTATGATTGATAACTTGACTTTATGTAGAGTTAATTATCAAATTATGAAGATTCAATTTAATGTCTTATTAGTTAATACAAAAGAATTTTTATGGATTCTAAGCTTATGTGTGATGGGTGTCCTATGGAATGACATAATCCATAGTTGTGAAGGTCAAATTAAGCTTTATATTGAAGGCAACAAAAGTCCTTTTAACTCAATCATATTAAATTATACCATATTGAATTCACATTGTTTTAAATCTATTGTTTACAGTCAGGATCCCATTAACTTAAAATTGAAATCGTTATAGCAGTCCCTGTCAGACCTTCACATTATACTTATAGATATATTGCTTAACTTGACACATGACTAAAATACTACACACGCACATTATAATATATAATATATTATATATATGATACTGCAGGTAATATAAGCAGGAATAACACATATTGGGACCACTGAGAATAGATCTTTAACTTTTTACTCTAATAGCTATAGAGCTGGCTATGCAATACTTATGATTTTAAAATACAGACAATTAACAAGTATACTAGAAATATGTTGATACACAGGTTTGTCTAGTGCCTGACTTAGTCTTTGATCTTATTCAACTTCACAATGCTCTTTTAATATGTCAGCTTTTTCCTTTCTTCAGGTTCGTTAATCGACTCCACCCAACATACATTCCATTATGTATTTCCTTCTGTTTGAAATGGACTAGTAGAATTTTCTCTCTACAAAGATGTCTACCTTATACTTAATACTGATTGTGATAAATATTGTATTAACTCTTGTCCAAACAGTTGGTAAGTAACATCATTATTACTATTATATATAATAATATTACTGTTATATAGAGATTGTAGTTCATCCTCAATCAATCAATACCATTCTCAACTCAACAGTTTCTTTTACTTGTGAAGCTGATGTTTCTTTAATTGTTTTTGAAGTTAATAATGAGCTAGCATCTCTTAAGATTATAGAAAGCAAAGGGTTTCAACAACAGTCTACAGAGACTCTCAGTGACAATAAGTGGAGAAGAGTGTTAATAGTTGAAGCATTAGAAGATAACAATAATACTAATATATCATGTAGAGCTATTGGCTCAGAGATAGCATACAGTGACATTGCTGTATTAAGAATACAAGGTGAGCTAATATTATAGATGTCATATTATATATTGATGTAGGTTTACTAGCTCCTGCTAAAGATCTAACTGCTACAGTTCTCAATGGATCTAGTGTCTTACTGATGTGGTCTGCACCATATACATTGGATAATGTACCCATCACTGGATATAACATCAATGATGATCAAGGAACACTTATAGGCTCAGTTAATACTACTGAGTACATCCTGACATCTAGTAATGATGATCCATGTAATGTAACTACTGTATATGTCTCTGGTATTAATGGAGCTGGTATAGGAAATAGTAATAATGTCATGTACTATATTGCTAGAGGTATAGAGGTGCCTTTTAGAAAAATAAATCAGTTTATATTTTAGCTCCCAAGATTGGCTATAAACACTTATTAATATCAATAGAAACAACAGTTTATGATACAACAATATCAATGCAAGTATTTATTGATGTAAGTATAAAGATATCATAACAATGAAAATAAACTGAATATTATTATAATATATACAGGTGAGTCATCTTTGTCCTGGAGAGTATCCTACTAGTGTAGATATTATAATAAAGAATTCTACTGGTCATATAGTACATAGTCTCACTGATGGTACATTGTCTCTTATTACTGGACACCAATTTGTTGTCAATGAGTATATTATATTGTCTAGTAAAGTTAATATACCTATCTCAACTGAGGTTACATTCAGTAATCTTGATGGAGAATTTAATGTGTTAACAGATGTGGAGTTCAGTAAGTCTATATATTATCTCCTGTTTATTAATTGTTTGTTTTATTATAGTAACTTCAGTTAATATCAGTGTTAATAATAACAGTATTTGTATCCAATGTTATTATATTAATAATACTACTAAATTAGGATGTCAAGTGGATCTAGTCAATGATAGTAAAGTACTTTATAGTGTCCAATTATTAAAGAATTCAACTACTAACAAAGCTAATGATTGCATAGTAAATATATCAAGTGGTTACTATGACGTCTATACATATGATATTAATGAGAATAGTACAATAAATACTGTTCCTATTGATATCATATATCAAGTATTTGTACCTACTGAGTTGATACTACCATCATCATCAACAACAACAACAACAACAACAACAATACTACCTTCATGTAAGTATTATCTTGTGTCACTGATAACTATATATATTTCATTATAGCTCAGTCTAATCTTAGTTCTACTAAGACTTTTATTATTACTATATCAACCACTATATCAGTTATAATAGTTGTAACAATAATTGTGGCTATAATTGTTATTATTATTATTACCGCTGTCAAGAGATCTCAACAAAGTATATATATATTCTCTTTATGTACAATATAATGTTATTATATTATTAGGTCACAATATAACTGATAATGATGTTAACACACAAAAGAATGAAGCTTATGATATTATTGGACAGTTTAAAATGAAAATAGTTCGTAATGTATCATATGAAGATGTCACAACTCCTCCTAATAGAGCACATGATTATGTTAATGTTAGAAACAATAATGATAGGATTTGTTTTCATTAACTCAGTCTATCATTTCAAAATGACATAAATATTATTTCTATACTCACAATATATAAATATTATTTGATACTCAATAATTGTTCAATTAATATAGAGAACTGATATTGCAAATAATAAAAGTTAAAATGCTCAATCTCTCTCTCTTAAGTCAATGGTCTACAAATTAAGATAATAGTGTGCTAAGATGTACATTGTGTTCCAATTACAAGAACATGTTGTGTTTGTTTAGTAGAGGTAACTCCCTCAAGTTCATTGATCTTTGTCCTTAAAAATAGTTTATATATGTAATTAAATAAAATTGAATATAATGATCATTTGACACACAAAGTATTAATTAACTATCTTGGTAATTGATGATCTCTCATAACAAGACCTACAATAAAGTCATATTATGTAATATATTATAAGAGTACTTACTGTCATGATAGTTCTCAGGAGAGTCTTCTTCAATATGACCAGGTAATGGTCCTTCATTATGATATCCTATCTGGTGTTGAGGTGATATCAATATTGGCTTTACTTCACTGGTACTGGTAAGAGAAGGAGATGTTAGTCCTCCAGTGATCTCTTTATCATTGGACGTTTGTTTGGTAGTATCTGATGTCTTGTTAGCTTTAGCTGGTATAGGAGGTGGTATATCATCATCTTGTACATTAGCTGGTATTATAGTAATATTAGGTATTGAAGGTTTTATATCATCATAAGATGGCTGGCTGGTAGAAGTTAAATAAACATCATCGACTATATTGTTGTGGTCTTCTATAGTAGTACTAGAAGATTCTAGTAGATGACGAGTATCCTCATGACTATTATCTCTGGTAGAATGACGTGAAGTTATTATACATCCACCAGTAGGATGTGATACTGTACCATGTAGAACAACTAATCCAAAATCAGTATCTGAAACACTGATATTAGGAGGAAAATTAATTAATATAAAATTATTTATTGTACCCTGAACTTGTTCTTCCATCACTTTCAACATGTTTATCTATAGTTTTAAAATGTTAGCACTTTATATATAATATATTAATTTACCTTGTTTGTGTTTTCTATAAAAACATATAATTATAATAATGAGTACTATAATAACACATGATACTACTACTAGTAGTAATATAAAAATAATAATAACAGCTAAAACATCATCTAAAAAAAAAAGTAATGATATCATTTAATTAAATATAATATTAACAAACCACTTAATTTGTTTTTATTCTCTCCTCCTCTTCCTCCTCCATGTTGATTAGCTAATAAAGAGATCTTTATAATAACAAAGTGATCAATATGACATACTTGATGGTATAAAGATGACTTCACTCCAAGCAGGTCTTGGGGCTTTATTACCATATTTATCAATATCATATACACTGATATTAGTATTATTAAATCCAGAGGGCACATATAGACATTGAGTCAATGTATTATTGAAATAGAAAGTATAGTTGTAGATAGATCCATTAATTGGATGTTCAAACTCAACTATACATCCCAAAGCTGAGTTATTTTGAATGATAGTAACTTCAATACACACTCTACTAGTATTATCAACCTGACAGATGGTCACATTCTGAATACTGTGAGTAGCTATAATAATATATTAAATATATGAGGTCAGTTAGGTTAGTAAAGGGATTTCCCCACTATATATTAACAAAGTCATCACATAATTGATTACTCACTTACAAATGTTCTTTTTAATAGTGTCTTCTCCGACAATATTAGAAAAAATGAACTGAAGAGAACAGAACTGGTACTTCTTTATCTTATACATATTATGATGATGTCCTCCAAACTCAATATGTCTCCTCATTTTATGACTAGATAGTTTGTACTTAGTAACATGTTCTCTCTGACCACACCTCCTTATAATCTTCAAATCAGTTGGAGTACAGTTCAGACATAACTGTAACTATAAGTTTAATATAAACAATTAGTATATATAATTATGATCAACTGACCTCAGCTTGAACATGTATACAAACATGTTTATCATTACATTCTCTTACATGTACATTAGAATTAATAAATACTGGTTCTATTAGAGGAGATAATAGTTAGTGATCATAATATTAATATCCACTTACTACTTGGGAATAAGATAGTATAGTTTGATGACATACCATTTCCAGCTCCATTTACTGGTAATATGTTAATGATATATGATTCATTTAGATATGGAGCAGGCACTGATATTATAAAGCAGGTATCATTAGTAGTAATAGTATATACCATATTGTTGTATACAGAGAGAGTGATTACAAAATACATTGGTACATTATCCAGTGAAAATGGTTGCTGATAAAAGAGTTCAAAGGTGTCTGGAGTCAAGTAGTAATGATGTTTGTTAGTCACTTCATGAAGAATACCTTAATAAAAGGAGGTGATCATATGATAATATGTGTTAGCAAGTCAGAGACATTATGTAAAGACAGAGATCCATAATAGCCACATAATATTATGTACTTAGTGCTGTACAATATAATTTATTTAACATCGACCTTGTCTCACCTTGTATCTTCAACATAACTATGTCACCATCTACTGTCTTTCCATTAACAGCTCTACATGATATATTAGTATTATTGTCATCTTGTAATGCTTTAGCTGTTAATACTCTTCTAACTTTACCATTACCAAGAGTAACTTGAAAATGCTGACTAAATCCTCTGTTAACAATGTCTGAAGTAGCTGCTGAGGTATCATTAACTCTAAAGATAATATCTTCGGCAACAGCTTCACAAGTAAAATTAACTGTTGAGTTGAGTGTGGTATTGACTGACTGAGGATTAAGTGTGATCTCTATATAAAAATAATGATGATATACACAAATGTCTTTTAACTATAACATGGGGGCATTAAAAGCCAGATATTAGAAATAAAGTTCTCAAGAGTTTTATTGCTATATGTAAATTAATTGATGTTATTGTTAAGGAAACTTGAAGGACAAGAATTAATCTGCCTCCATTTCTTGTCAGTAAAAAAATATGAGCTTCCAATGTTGATATGTATCAGTTCCTCTTGAGAGTATTCTAAATATAGTAACACACTCCTAAGACTTATAATCAGGCAGTTTTTAGTCAATTACATGACAACATTATACTTCTTTCTATCTTTATACTACATATATTTGGTAATAGAACTTACCAACTGTATGAACAATAATAAATAATGTCATCACTGTAAGTATCTCCATATTGACTATAAGAATATATAAAATATCACATAATGTATATCACTGTTGAAACACACATACACACACACACGCTATCTATAACACACGACTAACCTACCCATGATGTCAGAGACGATGGTTTGAAGTTGTATATTGAGGCTAAAAAGAGAACGTCGCTTAACAAAAAATTAATAATACTATAATAATTAATAACTTATTCATTTTGGGGGCGTAAGAACTCTACTAGTTGTTAGCACTTATGAAGATATTCTACTTCAAATGATTGATGTATGTAGCTTGTTGATCCATTTGTGTTTAAATGTTTATTTATATATTTATTGAATATATATCCTTTGTGTGTAGTATTGAGATGTCTTCTATCTTGCCACTGATACTAATTCTGATAATATCTACTTCATCAGTTCTTGTTCATACAGCTAGTAAGTATCAAAAAATTATTATAATCACTATTAACATATTGTTACACAGATATTACAGTTCATCCTCAGTCAGTGAATACTACTCTCAACTCAACAGTTAATTTTACTTGTGAAGCTATTGCTGATACTATTATCTTTCGAGTTAATAATGTCTCGGCAGCTAATGTAAAAGTTGTTAACAAAGGATATACTCAACAACCACAAGACCCTCTCAGTGGTGGTATAAAGAGAAGAGTGTTATTAGCTAAAGCACTAGTTGACAACAATAATACTAATATATCATGTAAAGCTATTAATTCAGAAAATGTATTCAGTGATATTGCTGTATTAAGAATACAAGGTGAGCTAATGTTATAGATGTCATATTATTATAATATATTAATGTAGGTTTACTAGCTCCTGTTAAAGATCTAACTGCTACAGTTCTCAATGGATCTAGTGTGTTACTGATATGGTCTGCACCATATACATTGGATAATGTACCTATCACTGGATATAACATCTATGATGATCAAGGAACACTTATAGATACAGTTAATACTACTGAGTACATTGTAACATCTAGTAATGATGATCCATGTAATGTAACTACTGTATATGTCTCTGGTATTAATGGAGCTGGTATAGGAGATAATAATCTTATTATGTACTATATTGTTAGAGGTAACACATTTCAATATTTAGTGATAGTATAAATTGTTTATCATTGATTTCTTCTTTTTCTTTCAGTTCCTCAAACTGTTCAAGTATCAGTTGTTCCAAATGTAGAGGGAAATATTACTTTATTCAATGTGTTTATCAATGTCAGTTTAATAGTATAATATGTATATTATAACTAATAGATCCATAGATATTATAATGTACATCATTTGTTTAATTAATATATCAGATTGTCTTCTCATACACTAGGTCAGTGGTCTATGTTTCGGTGAGTATCCTACTAATGTTATAGTAAATATCAAGGACTCTAATGATGTTCTACAACAAACATTATCTCATAATGTGACACTGTCTTTAGTTAATAATCAACTGATAATAGTTAATATATCATCACCTGTTAACTTGAGGACATATCTTGTTGAGGTAACTCTTAGTAATCCAGCTGGACAGTTTGATCATACTATCAATGTATTTCAATTTGGTAAGTTATATATCACATGTTATGTTGTGTGTATGTATTATCTCTTGTATGAGACAGGTTTTCTTACTTCTGTTCTCAATATCTCTTCATCACTTGACAACTGTACTACTATTACTCTCAGTTGGGATCGTCCTAATGTAGACAGTAGAGTCCAGATATCTTACTATATACTACTGATATATGATGATGTCAACAAGATGTTATTACAAAATGTATCTATTAATGGAAATGAATACAAGTATGAAGATGAGGAATTATTTCGTCATCGATATACATATACCATATATGGTATAAATGAACTGGGTGAAGGAGAACATAACAATAGTACCTTCTCTTTTCAAAGAGGTTAGTTAAAATAACTAATATGTGTGTTTATTTTATCATGTCATTTTAGCTCCAAGATCTGCTAAAGAAAATACTACATTTACTATTCTATCCTATATAAATAATGAAGTCAACTTGATGTTTAATATACCAGTGAGTCTATCCAATAGTAGTTACTATATGATTATCATAGTTACTGTAGATTATTCTGGAATGTTCATCTGAAGCTCCAGAGAATGCTACAGTCACTGTACAATGTGATAATGTAGTTATATTTAATAAAATATATCTAGTAGAATTTTCAAGTCAAATTATGAACATAACAGATAATCAACTTCTGCCAGCCCCTCAAAATCAACTCTGTAGTTTGTCTATTATCTTCAGTAATAATGCTGGACACAGTGATCCATTGATGTTTGATTTAAGTAAGAGATACTAAACATACAAAGACTAATATCTCATTTCTATATTGTAGATATCTCCAATATTAGAGATGCCACTCCCACTATTCAATCCCAATCTATCCTACTGGTCATGCCATCTTCCACTAATGGATTATCAAAACATGAATCTTTAAGTTCTGCTAGTATGATAACAATTATAATTAAATATTTATATGTATAACTTCTCTTTCTCTAGTTATAATAGTTACCATTATGATCATCATTAGTATCTTAATAATACTAATTATCTCCAGTGTTTGTGTGGGTGTTTATTATATAAAGAAGATACACAGTATGTATATCATGTATAGATGTAATATAATATAATTATATTATATTATAGAGTGTAATAGTATTGATGATGATATAACTATACAACATAATATATCATATGAAGATACTAAACAATATCAGATAAAATTGACACGGAATACATCTTATGAACTTGTTACAATAACACCTGATTATGTTGATATCATTTGAACATAATTATTATTGTAATAATTTAGTTTGATAATATACCAAATACATGGATTGTTTAAAAGATTATAATAAAACTATTACTAAATTATAAAGTGACAGTTTTTATGTCTTCGGTCAGTGATAATAAAGTATTATAATCTAACATGTGACTATTATAACTATATGATATTGTATTTCATCATCTACTGTGATATTATATATCATAGTAGATGATGATATATATCAGATATTTGTCTATTTTTATAAGATAATGTACTACACAAGTAACACAACATATGTAATACTATCAATATTGATATTACAATAATCATGGAAGAAAGAAAACTATTTACATTAATATTTGCTATAAATTGAACTCCATCAATTTTTCTTCACTTTATATAAGCATTGAATATTATTGAGATGGATGTTAAAGATGATTTATTAACAATAATAGTAATATTAATGATAATAGTAATAGTAATGATAATAATGATAGTGGGTAATAATAATAATAATAATAATAATAATAATAATAATAATAATAATAATTGTAATTATAATGATAATAGTAATAGTAATGGTAATTGTTACTCAAATGGACCAAACACACAACTCAAAGTAAAGTTATTTTAAGTGACCTAAAACAAACTCTGTTTAATTATAGTAACTATTATTCAGTATTTTCCCAGGGAGTCTCCCTGTTATATGAATTTACTTATTATTTAATATTGTGATTACATACATTATATGTCTAACCAAACTTCACTGACATATGATCCTCTTAACTGAAGAGAAAGGAACTGACTTTTCTCTATGTACATAATACAATGACACCTGATCAATGGTCATAATTCAGTGACTTGACTTCAGTTTTACACATACATATATTTTATTCACATTAGAATTAATTGACATTGGTTCTAAGGAAACAATAGTTAGTGATCACGATATCTACTTACCACTTGAAATGGTTACTGACAATAAAGTTTAAAGGTGTCCAGAAACAGTAAGTATAAAGTAAGTTTTAATAGTTACTTTATTTTATAGGTCCTGAATAAAAGGAAGTAATTATCTAATAAGTTATGTTTGTAAAGAAATAGTAAGCATAACATTTTAAAAGAGGACATCAAAAGAGAGACAGTTGGAATGAAGCATTCTTTTGTTAACTGAACAGTGTATATATCTATATTGTTGAAATAAGAGTCAATATCAAATGTACTATTAGTCACAGTACATGTTACAATATACATCCTCTGGGATTATCCATTCTTTCAGATAAAAATCATCACGTAATATGACAATTAATTTATATGATTTTCCTTGTATAAATTTTCTTCCAAAGAAAACAGAAAATTTAAATTCTATTTGCTAGTGTTATTTCATGATAT
The DNA here is from genome assembly GCA_963965975.1 of Xestospongia bergquistia. Classification (NCBI taxonomy): domain Eukaryota; kingdom Metazoa; phylum Porifera; class Demospongiae; order Haplosclerida; family Petrosiidae; genus Xestospongia; species Xestospongia bergquistia. The sequence goes on from OZ014412.1 coordinate 508,273, forward strand.
AAGGTGTTATTAACTCTCAGTTGTTAAACATTGATAACAATTTCACTTTCTATCAGTCAAGTGTCTCTTATGTTATAAACTGAATTAAAAGCAATGATAGCTATTTGTAACAATTTTATAGCTACTGTTATCTCTGAACTATACTTCACCTGATTTAAGATAAAAATGAGATGTGATCAACAAACATTGACTAGTCATGAAATGAACTAAGAAATTAAATTAGTTCCATATAATAAAAGTCATAGAAATATATCAATAAAACTATATTATCATTTTTCACATCTGCTACTCTGAAAACAGATGTTACATTAGATCACAACTCATCTATATTTTTGCTATAAATCATCTATTGATAAGAACAATACCAATTTTTAAGACACAAAATGCCTTGATCTGTTAATCTCTCAATAACAGATATATTTTGTCAGTATTTGTTGAATTCAAAAATGTTACATACTACTCCTCTAGTAGTACATATACTTCTACAATAATCACTTAATAGAGACAGTCAAATATAAGGTATTAGCTACAACATAGAAAATACAATCATAACAGTTACATAGTCAATGTTTTTTACTAATGTATTAATATGTGTGATACTTGTATTCTACAGCTTTTTAATTTGTACTCTACATGTCTTATTCAATGTACCAACCCAATCATGAATTGTATTACATCTCAAATTAATACATCTTTATTAAAGTATTATTACTATATTAATGTTTAAATTATTAACAGCATTTTAAATAAAGTACATTTACATTGTTCATTAACTATTTATGTATACATGTTATGACTATTGGTAAGTAATAGTATTATTATCTCTTGGTAACTAGGGATCTCTCATAATAATAAGCCTGTTATTAATAATAAAGTCATGTTATATAAGAGAGTACTTACTTTCATAATAATTAGAGTTGGGTCTGAGAAAACCGTGTGGATATGGTATTTGATGATTTATCAACTGATGCTTCAGTTGATAAATCATCATGGGAAGTAGGTGGATTTAGAGTTTGAGATTTTTTTTCTGTTTTTAGATTAGAAGAGACATCAGATGATGAAGACACATTATATCGATTGCCTATGAACAAACATTAGTAGAATATCAGTGATATCAATAAAAATATATAAACTAACTTTGTTTCAGTTTAGAATAGTTATAAATACATGTAATTATAACAATTAAAATCGTTGTTATAATGATAATAAATATAAGAGATGAAACAACAACAACAAATGTAACTAAATAAGGAATTAAAATCAACATTAATATGATTGAAAAATAATTGTTTTACTTATGAAAGATGTTGTTGCACTGCCAGGAGGTAATGATGCAATTATTATAACTATGGGTAAGTAAACAAATTAATGAACATATTTCGTTATTAACTCACTTGTAGTAGTTGGTAATATATCAGTTATTATAATATCTCTTAATATTATAGCTGGTAATATTGATGTTAGTGGTATATCATTCTCCACATCATATACATAGACTGTATAATTACCAGCTGGGAGATTATCAATACAACCTTGTACAGAAACATCACTTGGACTGTTTTTAATAAATGTTTTGTTCATTGAGGTCACTCCAATCACACTAACATAACATGACTTAGCAGATGGAGCAGATGAAAATACACACTCCACACATATAGAATTACCATTAGGGTAAGCAGTAGCATTTATAACATCATATGTACCTATATCATATAATAATATCAATATATTACATAATATCACTATCTCTTACTTAAAGTATGTATCAATGGATCACTGTGTCCAGCATTATTAATGAATGTAATAAAGAGGATACATTGATGATGTTGAGGGACCAACAGATTATCTGTTATGTTCATAGGTTGACTTGAATATTCTATCAGATATATTTTATTAAATATAACTACATTATCACATTGTACAGTGACTGTAGCATTCTCTGGAGCTTCAGATAAACATTCCAGAATAATCTACAGTAACTATGATAATTATATAGTAACCACTATTGGATAGACTCACTGGTATATTAAACATCAACTTGACTTCACTATTTATATAGGACAGAATAGTAAATGTAGTATTTTCTTTAACAGATTTTGGAACTAGATGACATCATAAAATAAACACACATATTAGTTATTTTAACTAACCTCTTTGAAAAGAGAAGGTACTATTGTTATGTTCTCCTTCACCCAGTTCATTTATACCATATATGGTATATGTATATCGATGACGAAATAATTCCTCATCTTCATACTTGTATTCATTTCCATTAATAGATACATTTTGTAATAACATCTTGTTGACATCATTATATATCAGTAGTATATAGTAAGATATCTGGACTCTACTGTCTACATTAGGAGGATCCCAACTGATAGTAATAGTAGTACAGTTGTCAAGTGATGAAGAGATATTGAGAACAGAATTAAGTAAACCTGTCTCATACAAAAGATAATACACACACACAATATAACTTGTGATATATAACTTACCAAATGGAAATACATTGATAGTATGATCAAACTGTCCAGCTGGATTACTAAGAATTACCTCAACAAGATATGTCCTCAAGTTAACAGGTGATGATATATTAACTATTATCAGTTGATTATTAACTAAAGAGAGTGTCACATTATGAGATAATGTTTGTTGTAGAACATCATTAGAATCCTTGATATTTACTATAACATTAGTAGGATACTCACCAATACATAGACCACTGACCTAGTATATGAAATATAAAAACAAGACTTATTATAAATGAATTGACATAATAAGATAATTAAACACTATATATAGTAGTATACACATATAACTAACATTTATTAATACTTGAAATAAAACAATAGTTTTAACTACTGTTGGGATGATTGATATATATACTTGAGTGTCTGGAACTAAAGTAGAATGAAACACAATAATTGTACTTAAATGATTATGCATACCTCTAACAATATAGTACATGATATTATTACTATCTCCTATACCAGCTCCATTAATACCAGAGACATATACAGTAGTTACATTACACGGATCATCATTACTAGATGTCAGGATGTACTCAGTAGTATTAACTCTGTCTATAAGTGTTCCTTGATCATCATTGATGTTATATCCAGTGATAGGTACATTATCCAATGTATATGGTGGAGACCACATCAGTAAGACACTAGATCCATTGAGAACTATAGCAGTTAGATCTTTAACAGGAGTTAGTAAACCTACATTAATATATCATAATAATATGACATCTATAACATTAGCTCACCTTGTATTCTTAATACAGCAATGTCACTATTTATATTCACAGGTGAACCATATGCTATACATGATATATTAGTATTGTTATTATCTTTTAAGCCTTTAGCTAATAACATTCTTCTCAGTTTACCACCATTAATAAGATATGCAGGTTGCTGAGTAAATCCTTTATTTACAACATCTGATGTATCTGCTGAACTATCATTTACTTGAAAGTCAATCAGATCAGCAACACCTTCACAAGTAAAACTAACTGTTGAGTTAAGAGTGGTATTGACTGACTGAGGATGAACAGTAATCTCTGTATAAATAGAATACATCATTGAGTAGTGAAGATATTGAAAGTATGTTGTTATTAGTCTCATCCTCAGACATGTACAAGTAGGAAAAACTATTTGTAATATTCCTCTATTGGTCTGAGTAGATACTTACCAGCTGAGTGGACAAAAACTCGAACAATACATATCGTCATCACAGTCATTAAGTGTAAGGTAGACATCATTGACTATGATATAGAATGAGGCATGAAAGTTAAAATGAACATTGCAAATTTCTAGTATTTAATAAAGTTGTTTTAATATAGATTTGTGTATAGTTAGTAATATGATATGAAAGTCAGTCAGTTATGAATGCTTCATTGATGTCTGAATATATGGTGAGATAGGTAGACATTCATCATTGATAATTTAAACCTATAATAACAAGTGCCTATGTATACTAGTATATAAACAATGAAAATAACAACATATGTTATTTGCTATTGTGAATAGCTGCTACTCATAAAAGAATCATGACAATAGAATACAGTGTTACTATTCTTATCCTTTATACCTTGGTACAATTTCTTTAATTCTTGATTGACCCTATGTACTATACTGTATTAATATTATAATATTATAGTAATGTCCTGTATGTTTTAATATAAATTGAATTGGAAAGTGAGAATCAATGGTTTGTAAGTCAGTTAGCTACCTACTGGTAAGAAGTGTGAATGATAACTGAAATCCTAACCTGAGCTCGTATTATCAATGGCTTACCTTACTCTCCACCACATATGGGCGTTGGCTCTTTTTGTCTAAATAACAAGGGTGGGGCTGCAATTGGGTGGGACCCAAGTAAAATTGGAGCAATAATGGAAACTGTCATTAATTGATGGAATAGATCCATACTCTATAAAACGTACCGAGGATACTGCCTCCTTTCCTCATCTAAGGTAAGCAGATAGAAAGATCATTTATTTCAATTTATAAATCAGTCATCACTGGTATTGAATATTACAAGAAAGAAAGGTTGTCAAGTATGAAAGATTTTGATGTACTTTTGCTGAGATACTCATTATTTTATGTCAATACAATTCAATGAATAATGTGGTCCTATTAATGTGTATGTAATTAATTAATGTGGTCCATTTCTACATAGACATTGCTACATGTGTCTGATTACTTTTAATACTGTACATAATCTAACTTTCATTTGATGCTCCAAAATTGTCAATAGGTAATGAGTTCTACAGTAATAAATTTGAAGATATAATTCAATGATTATATAATTTATTATGTTTCTATTGATATAGTAATAGGTTTGGTTCTAATGTTCATATTGCTATTGTGATAATTTATGACATCAATATTGACTTCTATTATAACCAGTTCATAATATTATGTATTCTCATGTTATATACAACAACTTATATTTTTACTGTTATTGTGAAGACATCTTCAGGTCTATTTAATTAAATGAAAATAATAACATGTATATTATTAATCTTTAAATTAAAAAGAAAATCAAAAATACTAATAGATTAGTTGTTACACCCACTCAAAATTGTGGTGACCGAGTGAAGAATTATAGAACCGGCTATTGTACAACTAACAACCGACCCACTGACAATAGTAATAATAAGGATAACTATAACAACTGTAGCAAATAATACAACTAATGACAACTCATGACAACTGACAAAATACTAAAAGCATGCGGTATTTATATCGATACATGACGTCATAATACACATAATGAATATATAATTATACATGTAGGTTCAATGTTTATCAAGTTACCTAGTATATCACAAAAATCAAAATATAAGAATGCCAGGTATTTGCTGTCTGAATTGAGGTTAGTCTACTTGTAAGGTAACCTTGAATTTTAAATAACTAAGTAGTACTATATATTATGAAAAATAGCATTTAGTCCTATATAGTCATATATTATTTTTTATTATAATAATAGTCAGAAAGATGCTGTTTATCTTGTTCACTGTGATAATATCTATTATTGTAGATGTCCAATCAGTTGGTAAGTGTCATTATGTGATTACTGTGATTACATCAATATTATATAGAGATTATAGTTCATCCTCAGTCAGTCAATACAACTCTCAACTCAACAGTTAGTTTTACATGTGAAGCTGTTGCTATTCTGATTGACTTCAGAGTCAATGATATGTCACTATCTATATCTAAAACAAATATTACTAACAGAGGATTTACTCAAGAACCACAAGATCTGCTCAGTGGTGGTATTAAGGAAAGAGTGTTATTAGCTAAAGCATTTGAAGACAATAATAATACTAATATATCATGTAGAGCTTATGGCTCAATGAGTATAGACAGTGACATTGCTGTATTAAGAATACAAGGTGAGCTAATGTTATAGATGTCATATTATTATGATATATTGATGTAGGTTTACTAGCTCCTGTTAAAGATCTAACTGCTACAGTTGTCGATGGATCTAGTGTGTTACTGATGTGGTCTGCACCATATACATTGGATAATGTACCTATCACTGGATATAACATCAATGATGATCAAGGAACACTTGTAATCACAGTTAATACTACTGACTACATTTTGACATCTAGTAATGATGATCCATGTAATGTAACTACTGTATATGTCTCTGGTATTAATGGAGCTGGTATAGGAGATAGTAATAATGTCATGTACTATATTGTTAGAGGTAATATATTATGTTATACAGTGATGATGTTATATTTCTGTTATATTTCAGTTCCTCAAACTATTCCAGTATCAGTTATAGCAACAACAGAGAAAGACAATGTTTTATTTAAAGTTTATATTGATGTCAGTCAGTGATATTGTGACACAAGCATTTCTTATGTTGGCAGTGTTGTAATTGTTTATACAACATACTATATAGGCTAACAAGAACTGAATATGTAATACTATGATAAACATTATGTACTATATAATTATAGTAATACTAGAGAGATAAAAGCTACTTCATATATTAATGAAAGCATTAATATGTTATTTTTATTCAACTAATTTGTACAGCATACATTAGTTGATAACTATGGAATCTAAAGCATTTACTCTATAATTTGTTAGCTTGTAATAGTACAACATACCACATAAAATATTCACTGAGATCATGTAAATTTATCCTGTGTGTTATGCCTGCAAAGAAAACATTTTTTGGTCTATGATTAAAAGTGTCCTTACTATAATAATATACTATAGTATATAATTTTAAAGATATAATTCTTTAGATGACTAAACAATTATATTTTTAGAATTATATACTATAGTCTATTATTATAGTAAGGACACTTTTAATCATAGACCAAAAAATGTTTTCTTTGCAGGTATAACACACAGGATAAATTTACATGATCTCAATATGTACTTTGTGTAAAACATTTATAATATATTTTTATTTGTCATTGTATGATGGTTACCATTTATCACTATCTACACTAGGTCAGTGGTCTATGTATTGGTGAGTATCCTACTAATGTTACAGTAAATATCAAGGACTCTAATGATGTTCGACAACAAACATTATCTCATGATGTGATGCTGTCTTTAGTTAATAATAAACTGATAATAGTTAATATATCATCACCTATTAACTTGAGAACATATCTTGTTGAAGTAACTCTTAGTAATCCAGCTGGACAGTTTGATCATACTATCAATGTATTTCCATTTGGTAAGTTATATATTACATGTTATGTTGTGTGTGTATTATCTCTTGTATGAGACAGGTTTTCTTACTTCTGTTCTCAATATCTCTTCATCACTTGACAACTGTACTACTATTACTATCAGTTGGGATCGTCCTAATGTAGACAGTAGAGTCCAGATATCTTACTATATATTATTGATATATGATGATGTCAACAAGATGTTATTACAAAATGTATCTATTAATGGAAATGAATACAAGTATGAAGATGAGGAATTATTTCATCATCGATATACATATACCATATATGGTATAAATGAACTAGGTGAAGGAGAACATAACAATAGTACCTTCTCTTTTCAAAGAGGTTAGTTATAATAACTAATATGTGTGTTTATTATATGATGTCATTTTAGCTCCAAGATCTGCTAAAGAAAATACTACATTTACTATTCTGTCCTATATAAATAATGAAGTCAAGTTGATGTTTAATATACCAGTGAGTCTATCCAATAGTGGTTACTATATGATTATCATAGTTATTGTAGATTATTCTGGAATGTTCATCTGAAGCTCCAGAGAATGCTACAGTCACTGTACAATGTGATGATGTAATTATATTTAATAAAACATATCTGATAGAATATTCTATGAACATAACAGATAATGTGTTAGCCCCTCAACATCAACAGTCTAGTCTCTCTATTATCTTCAGTAATAATGCTGGACACAGTGATCCATTGATACATACTTTAAGTAAGAGATAGTGATATTATGTAATATATTGATATTATTATATGATGTAGGTACATATGATGTTATAAATGCTACTGCTTACCCTAATGGTAATTCTATATGTGTGGAGTGTGTATTTTCATCTGCTCCATCTGCTAAGTCATGTTATGTTAGTGTGATTGGAGTGACCTCAATGAACAAAACATTTGTTAAAAACAGTCCAAGTGATCTTACTATACAAGGTTGTATTGATAATCTCTCAGGTGGTAATTATACAGTCTATGTATATGATGTTGAGAATGATATACCACTAACATCAATATTACCAGCTATAATATTAAGAGATATTGTAATAAATGATACATTACAAATTATTACTACAAGTGAGTTATAATACTAGTTAAAACAGTCTGTTAACTTGCAATATTTATTTAGAAATACTCACGATCACATTATTAACTACAGATGGGATAACAATTGCAACAAAATCTCAAAATATTTCTAGTATATAACACAATATTATATTCTTATAATTATATCTGTCCTCCATCTTCCTTTATTTATTATTACTCCTACTGTAATTATTTACATTATACCAAGTTATTCTACAATAGTCATACCATCAATTAATACAATAACAGTACCTGGATCTCAAAGTTGTCTTAGTATGATTATTTAATAATTATTATAATTAAATATTATTATATATTTCTTCTCTCTCTAGTTATAATTGTTACCCCTGTGGTCAGTATCTTAATAATTTTAATGGTACTTATTGTTTTCAGTGTTTTTGTAGTTGTTTATTATAAAAAGAAAAGACAAAGTATGTCTATATATGTATTTATATAATATAATATAATTAATATTCATATAGAGTCTGATGTTATAATTGCTCAACATAATCCAGCATACGAAGATCTCAGACAATATCAAACACCAATAGTCTTGAATCAGAACACAGTTTATGGTCTTGTAATTAGAAAAAACAATAATACAATACCTGATTGTCTGACTAACATCTAACAACAATATTGTTTGTTTATAATATTGATAACTATCATTTTAACAACCTAATCAACATTTATTTACAAACATTTTAAGAGATAATATACACTAGTTAATTAAATTAAAACTAGTTATTGGCAATACCTCCCAGAAAATGATAACATATTGACTATTATTAGGAATAGAATTTTGGAGTAAAAATTTTGGACTTTTTTCATATTAAATAGTTGATTAATTTAAAGAAATACACCATACCTGTAACTTTATCATAAATAATGCTGAATGAACTATAGCAATGTAGTAGTACTGTTATCTCTTACTAATGCATGAAGTATATGGGAACATTAATGAAGATCTTCTTAATGAACAACTGTTTCTTTCTTCTACATAATAAATTGATATTGCATATAATGCATACAATTCTTGTTATAATAACTACAACTCTGTTTGCACTATTATATCAAGTGATATAAAATGATCACTGCATATGATATTAATTATAAAGTAACATCATATATGATGTCATAATAACTTATAAATGACATTCTAACTTAATAACTTATAAATGACAAAGAGGTTAGTTAAAATAACTAATATGTGTGATTATTTTATCATGTAACTTTAGCCAAGATCTGCTAAAGAAAATACTACATTTACTATTTTGTCCTATATAAATAATGACATTAACTTGATGTTTAATATACCAGTGAGTCTATCCAATAGTGGTTACTATATGATTATCATAGTTACTGTAGATTATTCTGGAATGTTCATCTGAAGCTCCAGAGAATGCTACAGTCACTGTACAATGTGGTGATGTAGTTATATTTAATAAACATATCTGGTAGATTATTCCATGAACATAACAGATAGTCTGCTAGCTCCTCAATATCAATTATGTAATCTTTCTATTATCTTCAGTAATAATGTTTGGACAATCGCATCCATTGATATATAATTTAAGTAAACAATGGCAGCAGGGTAAAATGGTGGACTTGTGGATCAATCTTATTCGTAATAGTAGAGACTCCAATCGCAAGAATCGTGTGAACTCTAACCAATCACCTGGTGCTCTACATGCTACCAATGATAGACGTGCTCGACGTGCACTACAGGAAGGCCACTACCACAAGGCTATTTAATCCCTTTCATCTCTCGGCCTCGCTGACACATCTGATGACACTTTTCATGTTTTACTCGCTAAACATCCTCAATCACCTCCCCCACCTCTACCCCCTGATCCTGTCCCTGCCCCCATAACCGTACCTGAGTCTTTAGTGCTGCACTCTATTAAGAGTTTTCCCCCAGGCTCTGCCCCTGGCCCATCTGGTTTACGTGCTGCACATCTGAAGGAGGCAGTTCTCTGCCCTTCCCCAATTCGTGCTTCTTCCATGCTTAAAGCCCTTCACAAACTTGTCAATCTCTTGTGCTCGGGCTCTGCTCCTTCATGCAATATGACTCACCTGTGTGGAGCTTCCCTGCTAGTATCTATCAAGAAGGATGGTGGCCTTAGACGGTAGGGGAGGTTCTGCGTCGTCTCACTGCTAAGTGCTTAGCACGCGCATCAAATGGAGAAACTAATTGCATTTTGGCACCACTACAAGTTGGAGTTGGTGTTCCCGGAGGGACAGAAGCAGCAGAAACACCCAAGAGAATGTTTCTATCCAGGATTCGGACAAATGGGTATTATTGCTTGATTTTGCTAATGCATTTAACTCTATAGATCGGGAGATAATGCTGTCTGAAGTACAGTCTCGCTTGCCTGGCCTCTCTGCCTGGTTCCAGTTCTGCTATAGTAACCCCTCTTCCCTTCTGTTTGGCACTCATACTTTGGATAGTTGCTATGGGGTACATCAGGGAGATCCCCTTGGCCCACTTGGTTTCGCATTAACACTCCACCCTATCATAGAGAGGATTGCTATGGAAGTCCCCCATCTCTTAGCCAATGTCTGGTATATGGATGATGGCATCCTCTGCGGGTCAGGGGATGATTTGCTGAAGGCCCTGGATATTGTTGAGGAGATGGGTCCTTCTAGAGGGCTCCAACTTAATAGACACAAGTCACTGTTATACATTCCACCCACTGATAGATCCACCACCAACCCCCTTCCCTCTGACATCCCTGTTGCACATGACGGTTTTGTCCTTCTTGGCTCCCCTATAGGATCACCATCTTTCTGTGACTTGCATGTCCAGAAACAAATTGAAAAACTCAGCCACACTCTGTCATTCCTGTCAGACCTAAGAGACTCCCAGATGGAGACCACACTCCTGCGTTTCTGTCTTGGTTTCCCTAAATTATCATTTCTGATTCGCACTTGCCCCCCCGCTCTTATTAAAAATGCTGTGTCATCGTTTGACTCTCTTATCCGCCAACACTTGGATGACATTGTAGGGGGCCCCCTCAATTCTTGGTCTTACACTAAGGCCTCTCTTCCTATCTCTTTAGGTGGCTTGGGACTCTGCAGGGCATCTCTCCATGCACCAGCAGCTTACATCAGCTCGATATCTTCGACTGAATGGCTCGTTTCAGATATCCTTGATGGAACTTGCTCACCTCCTCCTCTACTTTCCTCTGCTTTTTCGGATTTTTCACTAGGCACAAACAACTCAGATTGGTCTTCAGCAGCTGGCATAGAGTTTCCATTATCTCAAAAGAATCTCTCCCGCGCTTTGGATGAAGCATCCTATACCTCTCTCCTTCATGAGGCTCCTAATCAACGTTTTAAAGCTCTCACTCTCTCTACCTCAATGCCCCACGCTGGGGACTGGCTTAACGTGATACCTTCACCAGCCCTTGGCTTGTCCGTTGAGGACTTGGATTTCTGCCATTGCCTACAATATTGGCTAGGAACCCCTATGTTTCCCTCAGAATATCAATGCCCCTTTTGTAGTGGTATGTGTGATGTCTATGGAGATCATCATGTTGAGTGTGGAGGTAATAAGGACAGAATCCATCGACACGACATGATTAGGGATGTTGTTTTCTCCTCTACACAAGCTGCCGCCCTCTGCCCTAGAAAAGAAGTACCTTCATTAATACCCTCATCTAGGAGCAGGCCTGCAGACGTGTATCTTCCCTCTTGGACCAATGGCAAACCAGCAGCACTTGATGTGTCTGTGATTTCACCCATGCAGCAGCTAACACTCTCTGGAGCCTCCACATCACAAGGTTACACAATTGGAGTTGGAGAAGACAGGAAGCAATGGGCCCATGGTCAAAGATGCCACGAGGCTGGGATTTCCTTTGTCCCTCTCTTAACAGAGACTTTAGGAGGTTGGAGCACCACTGCTACTAAGACCATCTCCTCGATTGGTAGACTGCTTGGCCTACGTTCTGGAACCGAGCCAAGGGAAACTACTTCTCATTTGTTCCAACGGTTATCAGTTACTCTGTGGAGAGGAAATGCCATAATGTGGTCTGCCAGGACACCGGCCACCCCACCTTTCGTTGATGGTCAACTTTGACTGTCACTGTAAACTATAATATTAATTATTAATAACATATTATAATTTGTTATAATAACTTATTATTATTATTATTGTTATTATTATAGTTGTTATTATCTATAATAGTAATAATAATAATAATAATAATAATAATAATTATAAACAGCCAATTGTTATACCAGTCGTTAAGATGTATATGTTCTTATAATAATAATAATAATAATAATAATAATAATAATAATAATAAAGGTATTAATAATAATAATGGTAATAATAATAATGATGATTGTCATTGAGATGGATAAAACACACAACTCAAAGTAAAGTTATTTTAAGTGATAGTGACCTAAAATAAAATCTTTTTAATATTGTAGCTATTAGTTAGAGATTTCCCTGGGATTCTCCCTGTTATATGAATTTACTTATTATTCATTATTATGATAACACACATTACATTTCTCTCCAAACTTCCTTGTCATATGTTCCTCTCAAATTAATTGAAAGGAATCGACATTTCTCTATCTACATGATACAATGACAGCTATAGTCATAATTCATTGACTTGACTTCAGTTCTACACATATACACTTAATTTTATATTCTCTTACATCACAATTAATTGACATTAATTCTCTTAAAGGAAACAATAGTTAGTGATCATGATACCTACCTGCCACTTGATATAGTTACTGACAATAAAGTTTAAAGGTGTTCAGAAACAGGAAGAATATAGCATTTTTTTAATAGCTACTTTATTTAGAGATCCTGAAAAAAAGGAAGTAATGATCTGCTAAGTTATGTTTGTAAAGAAATAAAAAGTGTAGGATTTGAAAAGAGGACATCGAAAGAGAGACAGTTGGAATGAATAATAGTCAATATCCAATGTACTATTAGTCACAGTACATGTTATAATATGAGGCTATATATCTTCTTGGATTGTCCATTTTTTAAAGATAAAAAATCATCATTTATTATGAGGATTTATTCATATGATTTTTCTTGTATAAGTTTTCTTCAAAAAAAAACAGAACTTTTCAATTCTATTTTTATAGTATGATTTGATGATACAAGGTGCTAATAACTCTCAGTTATTAAACACTGATAATAATTTCACTTTCTATTAGTCATATGTCTATTAAACTGAATTAAAGGTAATGACAGTTGTTTGTAACAATTTTATAGCTATCATTATGTCTGAACTATACTCCACCTGATTTAAGATAAAAATGAGATGTGATCAAAACATTGACTAGTCATGAAATGAACAAAGATATTAAATTATTTGTGTATAATAAAAGTCATAGAAATACAACTATAAAACTATATTATCATCTTTTCACATCTGCTAGCCAGAAGCAAATATTACATTATATCATAACTTATCTATATATTTGCTATAAATCGTCTATTGTTTTAAAGAACAATACCAATTTTTAAGACCCAAAATGCCTTGATCTGTGAATCTCTCAATAACAGATATATTTCATCAGTATTTGTTGTAGTCAAAAATATTACATACTAGTCCTCTAGTAGTACATACACTTCTACAAATAATTACATAATAGAGTTATTCAACTATAATCTATTAGCTGCAACATAGAAAATACAATCGTAACAGTTACATAGTCAATGTTTTTTGCTGATGTATGCATATATGTGATACTTGTATTCTACATCTTGTTAATATGTATTATACATGTCTATATTCAATGTATCAACTCAATCATGGTATTGTTTTACATGTCAAACTAATAGATCTATATTAAAGTATTATTTCTATATTAAAAAATAAATTATTAACAGCATTTTAAATAAAAATTGTTCATTAACTATTTATATGTACACGTTATGATTATTGCTAAGTAATAGTATTGTTATCTCTTGGTAACTAAGATTTCTCATAATTAGATCTGTGATATAATTATATAAGAGAGTACTGTCATGATTAGTCAGACTTCGGTCATAAAAAACTGTATGGATATGGTATTTAATGTTTTATCAACTGATGCTTCAGTTTTATAGGGAGTAGGTGGATCTAGAATTGGAAAATCATTTTCTGTTTTTAGTTTAGAAGGGGAGACATCAGGTGATGAAGACACATTATATCGATTGCCTATGAACAAATACTAGTAAAATATCAGAGATATCAATAAAAACATATAAACTAACTTTGTTTTTGCTTTGAGTACTTATAAATACATCTAATTATAACAATTAAAATCATTATTATAATGATAATAAATGTAAGAGATGAAACAGCAATAAATGTAACTAAATAAGGAATTAAAATTAACATTAACATAATTGAGAAATAATTGTTTTACTTATGAAAGATGTTGCACTGCCAGGTGATGATGATGCTATTATTATAACTATAGGTAAGTAATGAAATTAACGAACATACTTTGTTATTAACTCACTAGTTGGTAATATATCAGTTATTACAATATCTCTTAATATTATAGCTGGTAATATTGATGTTAGTGGTATATCATTCTCCACATCATATATATAGACTTTATAATTACCAGCTGAGAGACTATCAATACAACCTTGTACAGTAAGATCACTTGGACTGTTTTTAACAAATGTTTTGTTCTTTGAAGTCACTCCAATCACACTAACATAACATGACTTAGCAGATGAAGCAGATGAAAATACACACTCCACACATATAGAATTACCATTAGGGTAAGCAGTAGCATTTATAACATCATATGTACCTATATCATATAATAATATCAATATATTACATAATATCACTATCTCTTACTTAGAGTACGTATCAATGAATCACTCTGTCCAGCATTATTACTAAAGATAATAGAGAGAGTACAGACTTGATGTTGAGGGGCTAACACATTATCTGTTATGTTCATAGAATACTCTATCAGATATGTTTTATTAAATATAACTACATCATCACATTGTACAGTGACTATAACATTCTCTGGAGCTTCAGATGAACATTCCAGAATAATCTACAGTAACTAAGATAATCATATAGTAACCACTATTGGATAGACTCACTGGTATATTAAACATCAAATTGACTTCATTATTTATATAGGACAGAATAGTAAATGTAGTATTTTCTTTAGCAGATCTTGGAGCTAAAATGACATGATTAAACAAATACACATATTAGTTATTTTTACTAACCTCTTTGAAAAGAAAATGTACTATTGTTATGTTCTCCTTCACCCAGTTCATTTATACCATATATGGTATATGTATATCGATGATGAAATAATTCCTGATCTTCATACTTGTATTCATTTCCATTAATAGATACATTTTGTAATAACATCTTGTTGACATCATCATATATCAGTAGTATATAGTAAGATATCGGGACTCTACTGTTTACATTAGGACGATCCCAACTGATAGTAATAGTAGTACAGTTGTCAAGTGATGAAGAGATATTGAGAACAGAAGTAAGAAAACCTGTCTCATACAAGACATAATACACACACACAACATAACATGTGATATATAACTTACCAAATGGAAATACATTGATAGTATGATCAAACTGTCCAGCTGGATTACTAAGAGTTACTTCAACAAGATATGTCCTCAAGTTAACAGATGATGATATATTTACTATTATCAGTTGATTATTAACTAAAGACAGTATCACATCATGAGATAATGTTTGTTGTAGAACATCATTAGAGTCCTTGACATTTACTGTAACATTAGTAGGATACTCACCAATACATAGACCACTGACCTAGTGTAGATGAGAGATAAAAACAAGACCTATTATAAATGACTTGACATAATAAGATAATTAATCACTATATATAGTAGTATACACATATAACTAACATTTATTAACACTTGAAATAAAACAATATTTTCTTCTACTGTTGGGATGATTGATACAGGTACTTGAGTACTTGGAACTAAAATAGAATGAAACATAATAATTGTATTTAAATGATTATGCATACCTCTAACAATATTGAACATGACATTATTACTATCTCCTATACCAGCTCCATTAATACCAGAGACATATACAGTAATTATATCACAGTAGTCGCCAGTCAATATGTACTCAGTAGTATTAACTGTGTCTATAAGTTGATCATCATTGATGTTATATCCAGTGATAGGTACATTATCCAATGTATATGGTGCAGACCACATCAGTAACACGCTAGATCCATTGAGAACTGTAGCAGATAGATCTTTAACAGGAGCTAGTAAACCTATATCAATATCATAATTATATGACATCTATAACATTAGTTCACCTTGTATTTTTAATACAGCAATGTTACTCTTTATATTCACAGGAGAACCATATGCTCTACATGATATATTAGTATTATTGTTATCTTTTAAGCCTTTAGCGAATAACACTCTTCTCAGTTTACCACCATTAATAGGATATGCAGATTGTTGAGTAAATCCTTTGTTTACAACATCTACTGTATCTGCTGAACTACCATTTACTTGAAAGTCAATCAGTTCAGCAACACCTTCACAAATAAAACTAACTGTAGAGTTAAGAGTGGTATTGACTGACTGAGGATGAACAGTAATCTCTATATAAAAAGAACAAATCATTGAGTAGTGAAGATGTTGAAAGTATGTTGTTATTAATCTCATCCTCAGACATGTACAAGTAGGAAAACTATTTGTAATGTTCCTCTATTGGTCTGAGTAGATACTTACCAGCTGTGTGGACAAAAACTTGAACAATACATGTTATTATCACAGTCATTAAGTGTAAATTAGATGTCATTGGCTATGATGGAAATTAAATGAACAAATATTAACACAAACAATGCAAATTTATAGTATAAAATAAAGTTGTTTTATATCCATTTGTTTATAATTAATAATATGTTTTAGAGGTATGATAATAATTAGTAAAAGCTTTATTGTTGTCTCAATACATAGTGAGGTCAGATGACTAATGCTAGGCATTCATCATGGGAATTTAAATAATAACAAATGATTTAATTATATACTGACATATAAACAATGAAAATAACAACACATGTTATTTGCTATTGTGAATAGCTGCTACTCATAAAAGAATCATGATAATAGAATACAGTGTTACTATTCTTATCCTTTATACCTTGATACAATTTGTTTAATTCTTGATTGACCCTATGTACTATAGTGTATTAACAATAGTAAGGCTAGAAATTTTAGTAGCTAGGGCTACTAAGTTTGCCAGTGATCTCAAGTGCAACACAATGTTAAGTGTATTAATATTAGTAATGTCCTGTATGTTTTAATACCAAAGAGAGAATCAATGGTTTGTGAGTCAGTTAGTTGCCTACTAGTAAGAAATATGCGAATGATAATTGAGTTATGACTAACTCAGTAGCTGATAACAGGTCATAATTTATCATGAGCATTGCTCATAAGCTAATTCTATCTTGTATCATTGGAATGACCTTGTAATTTGAACTCAGCACTTTCTCATATACATTGTATTGCACTTGAGATCACTGGCAAACTTAGTAGCCCTAGCTACTAAAATTTCTAGCCTGTGTTCATATTATCAATGGCATTACAAGCTTACCTTACTCTTTAGCAAGTTCGCTCTTCGTCTCTAAAGAAGGATGATGCTGCAATTGGGGGAGGGTGTTAGCTAAACTAAGCAAAGGTGTCATTAATTGATGTGTCAGATCTAAAACGTACCAAGATGTAGTCTCCTTTCCTCATTTAGGATAAGCAAATAAAAAGATCATTTATTTCAACCTGTAAGTCAGCAATGGCAGATCTAGAGACTAGGGGGCTGCACAGGCAACCCCCTTTTTATTCTATAATAATATTCATGGCAATCATCAAAGTCAACACTATGGTATATAATTACTACTTTAAGTATATTCATAGCAATTTCTTGGAACCACACCTTATAATTAAAAGTGTGCGCTATGAATAATAAATTTTATGAAAATTTATTAAGCTTTAAAATTTAGGTCTGTGGACCCCCTACTTCTACACTCTGTATCCCCTGCATGGTGATCAGTCATCACTGGTATCAGATATTACTAAAAAGAAAGGTTGCCAAGTAAGAAAGATTATGATATATTTTTGCTGAGATATTCAATGTTTTATGTCAATACATTTGAGGGAGTGCATACTTGTCACAACTATGCATTGTTCCTTATCATAATTTTCTTTATAGCAACTATGTTAGACCAAAATTGCACAATAAGAACTTTTTGTTGGACTGAGTCACATCTCCTTATGAGTATAATCACAAATACTAGTTGGTTACAAAAAAAACAATCAGTTTTAACAGCATATTTAATAAAAGAATGCTGCTAAATTATTACAAGTCAACTTATAACAAATAGCTTGTTAGTGCAACATCAACATTGTACTGACTTTCTTTATTATCATCAGCAATAATGTTGGACACAGTGATCCATGATACTTAAAATCTGATTGATTTAACTATTACATTGTTATATGCTAGTATAATAAAATGTACCACTAATATGATTACTAATGTTTAATGAAATTAACTGTTTATATTGTTACGTAAGCATTAATACATTAATAATCAAAACAACATTATTCTTACTTTTGCTTTAATCTGTAAATCTCTCAAAATATTGCATACTAGTCCTCTAGTAGTACATATACTTCTACAAATAATTACATAATAGAGACAGTCAATTATAAGATATTAGCTACAACATAGAAATTACAATCATAACAGTTGCATAGTCAATGTTTTTTTGATATATGCATATATGTGATGCTTGTATTCCACATCTTGTTAATATGTATTATACATGTCTATAGTCAATGTACCAACCCAATCATGGTATTATTTTACATGTCAAACTTACACATCTATATTAAAGTATTATTTCTATATTAAAGTTTAAATTATTAACAGCATTTTAAATAAAAATTGTTCATTAACTATTTATATGTACATGTTATGATTATTGCTAAGTAATAGTATTGTTATCTCTTGGTAACTAAGGATCACTCATGATAAGACCTGTTATTAAATAATAAAATCATGTTATATAATATATATAAGAGAGTACTTACTGTCATGATAATCAGACTGTGCTCTGATATAACTGTGGGAGAGTGGTATTTGATGTTTTATCAACTGATGCTTCAGTTTTATGTGCAGTTAGTGAATTTAGAGTTAAAGAAATAATTTTCTGATTTTCCTATTGATGAACAAAAGTCATATTGTTGTCCTATGAACAAATATTAATAGAACATCGGAGATATTAACTAACGTTTTAGCTTTGAGCACTTACAAATGCATGACAATTAAAATCATTATTGTAATGATCATAAATATAAAAGATGAAACAGCAAACAAATATAACTAAAAGTAATTTAAAATCAACATTAATATAATTTAAAAAAATAATTGTTTTACTCACACTAACACAAGATGACTTAGCAAATGGAGTAAATGCACACTCCGCGCACGTGGTCTTAATGTCTATTAGGTCACTCTCATTTCTCAAACCATCTATCCATATATAGGTAAATTTCCTAAGTCCTTCTACTATACAAATTTGTTTATAATATTTTATTCATTCCTCATAATATATACTTCAATTCCAATGTTGTTCTTGCTCCTCCCACCCTCTAAAATAAATCCAATTCTGCTACACCGACTTCCCTCTCTTCATTCTTCCCTAATGTCTCCTCACAATATGGAACACCCTTCTTCCCTGTGTCAGATTTAAACTCTGCTTTATAACATTTATTCATGTAACATCAATTTAAACCAAATAAAAAGTCAACATAAAAATATATAATTTTATGTATACATCTATTAATTTTGATGTTCTTTATATATTAACAGTTGCTATTGTAAATCCATTGTGTTAAAAAATAGAACTACCATATACAGTGGTAGTACCATTTATAACATCATATACACTTATATCATATAATAATATCAATATATTATATGATATCACTATCTCTTACTTAAAGTGCATATATCTTGGTTGATTTACTTAATGAGGTAAGCTAAATATTAACAAACAATAATAATATTTTAACACTACTATACTGCTGGTATAGCTGATACTGTAATAGTTTGAGGAACTGAAATATAACAGAAATTTAACATCACTGTATAACATAATATGTTACCTCTAGCAATACAGAATGTGGTATTATTACTATCTCCTATACCAACTCCATTAATACCAGAGACATATACAGTAGTTATATCACAGTAGTCACTATTCAAGATGTACTCAGTAGTATTAACTGTGTCTATAAGTGTTCCTTAATCATCATTGATGTTATATCCAGTGATAGGTACATTATCCAATGTATATGGTGCAGACCACATCAGTGACACACTAGATCCATTGAGAACTGTAGCAGTTAGATCTTTAACAGGAGCTAGTAAACCTACATCAATATATCATAAAATATGACATCTATAACATTAGCTTACCTTGTATTCTTAATACAGCAATGTTACTGGTTATTATCTCTGAATCAATAACTCTACATATTAGTGTTGTAGTTATCTTCAAATGTTGTAGCTAACAAGACTTGTCTTTTTACAATTGAAATTTTCTCCTGATGTGTAAATAATTCCTATATTATTTACTTAAGCAAATTAAAAATTATTCCAAAGTGTGGTTATTATCATTAGTACAAAGATCAGGTAAAACAATAAAGATATTAATGTAGTACACAGATTTGTCTCATACCAACAACTGTAAATAATAATTTATTTAATTAATAATTTGAGCCTATTTATTTAAACCAAACACTGTTATTGTAAATATAATTATTGACTCAAGTATTTCTTTCATAGTCACATATGATATGATCTGAGACAATCCTTTTATGGATTAGTTGTCATTTCATGACAATTTTTTATCATTGATAGTGTGTAATTTAAAAAACATATTTTGAATTTTTAAAAAATTACTTCTGTTCAGGTAGATATAACTGTTAATATATTAACTATAAGTATGTACTAATAGTATTATCTCTTGGTAACTGATGATCTCTCATAACAAGACCTACAATAAAGTCATATTATGTAATATATTATAAGAGTACTTACTGTCATGATAGTTCTCAGGAGAGCCTTCAATATGACCAGGTGATGGTTTTTCATTATGATATCCTATCTGGTGTTGAGGTGATATCTCTACTTCACTGGTACTGGTAAGAGAAGGAGATGTTAGTCCTCTAGTGATCTCTTTATCATTGGACATTTGTTTGGTAGTATCTGATGTCTTGTTACTTTTAGCTGGTATAGGAGGTAGTATATTATCATCTTGTACATTAGCTGGTATAGGAGGTGGTATATTATCATCTTGTACATTAGCTGGTATAGGAGGTGGTATATTATCATCTTGTACATTAGATGATGGAGGATGTTGTTCTGTAGAAACTCCAAAATCTTCTACTTTAACATTCTCAGAACTCTTAGTATACTTTATTGACTGAGCACTAACAATCTATAATATTAATAATAATAGTAATAATATTAATAATGTATCATATAATAACTTACTGATGGTCTATTATCAGCATATGCTAATAAACTATCATCATTGTTTTTACTTTTTCCTATGAACAGTTTCAATACGATGTTATATAACTAAATTAACTCACTTCTCTTCCTATAATATAGTATACAACCAACAAAAGATGTTATGATCACTATGATCACTATGATAACTACACCTCCAACTCCAACGCTAACACCAATAATCACTATTATATTATAAATAATATAGTAGTTATTAAATTATGGACTTACATGTTTGTGATGTAGTTGGTAATGTTGTATTCATATTATTTTTTGGCGTAGCAGTTGTTGCCATGGTAACTATATAATTAAAAGTTGCAAGCAAGTTATTATGGAATAAATCCTGTTGTGTTTCACAGTAAGCAAGTAATGAAATATTCTAACTTACTTGTAGTTGGTAATATACTTGTAGTAGATATATCAGTTATTACAATATCTCTTAATATTATAGCTGGTAATATTGATGTTAGTGGTATATCATTCTCCACATCATATACATAGACTGTATAATTACCAGCTGGGAGATTGTCAATACAACCTTGTACAGTAAGATCTTTTGGACTGTTTTTAGTAAATGTTTTGTTCATTGAAGTCACTCCAATCACACTAACATAACATGACTTAGCAGATGGAGCAGGTGAAAACACACACTCCACACATATAGAATTACCATTAGGGTAAGCAGTAGCATTTATAACATCATATGTACCTATATCATATAATAATATCAATATATTACATAATATCACTATCTCTTACTTAGAGTACGTATCAATTGATCACTGTGTCCAGCATTATTACTGAAGATAATAAAGAGAGTACATTGTTGATGTCGAGGGACCAACAGATTATCTGTTATGTTAATAAGTTCATTTGTATAGTTCACCAGATATGTTATATTAAATATAACTACATCATCACATTGTACAGTGACTGTAGCATTCTCTGGAGCTTCAGATGAACATTCCACAATAATCTACAGTAACTATGATATCATATAGTAACCACTATTGGATAGACTCACTGGTATATTAAACATCAACTTGACTTCATTATTTATATAGGACAGAATAGTAAATGTAGTATTTTCTTTAGCAGATCTTGGAACTAAAATGACATCATAAAATAAACACACATATTAGTTATTTCACTAACCTCTTTGAAAAGAGAAGGTACTATTGTTATGTTCTCCTTCACCCAGTTCATTTATACCATATATGGTATATGTATATCGATGATGAAATAATTCCTCATCTTCATACTTGTATTCATTTCCATTAATAGATACATTTTGTAATAACATCTTGTTGACATCATCATATATCAGCAGTATATAGTAGGATATCTGGACTCTAGTGTCTACATTAGGAGGATCCCAACTGATAGTAATAGTAGTACAATTGTCAAGTGATGAAGAGATATTGAGAACAGAAGTAAGAAAACCTGTCTCATACAAGAGATAATACACACACACAACATAACATGTGATATATAACTTACCAAATGGAAATACATTGATAGTATGATCAAACTGTCCAGCTGGATTACTAAGAGTTACCTCAACAAGATATGTCCTCAAGTTAACAGGTGATGATATATTAACTATTATCAGTTGATTATTAACTAAAGAGAGTGTCACATCATGAGATAATATTTGTTGTAGAACATCATTAGAGTCCTTGATATTTACTGTAACATTAGTAGGATACTCACCAATACATAGACCACTGACCTAAAAGGTATAATTGAATCATAAAAGTTAATTTTTATGTTAAAAAGTACATATTATAGCAGCTATAATACTATAAGGTGATATATAAGTTAATTGTGAATCTATAGTGATATTCATCGATTAAATTTTAGTAGATTTTTGTACTATGCAGACTAACATTGATGAACACTTGAAATGAAACATTTTCTCCCTTTATTTTTGGAACAACAGACAATGGAATAGCTAGAGGAACTAAAATACAACTTAATGAAGCTTCTATCCATGTGGAAATATGATAATTATGTTACCTCTAGGTATATAGAACATGATGCTCTCACTATCTCCAATACCAGCTCCATTAATACCAGAGACATATACAGTAGTTATATCACAGTAGTCGCCAGTCAGGATGTATTTTGTAGTATTAACTGTGTTTATAAGTCTTCCTTGATCATCATTGATGTTATATCCAGTGATAGGTACATTATCCAATGTATATGGTGCAGACCACATCAGTAAGACACTAGATCCATTGAGAACTGTAGCAGTTAGATCTTTAAGAGGAGATAGTAAACCTACATCAATATCATAATAATATGACATCTATAACATTAGTTCACCTTGTATTCTTAATATAGCAATGTCACTATTTATATTCACAGGAAAACCGTATGCTATACATGATATATTAGTATTGTTATTATCTTTTAAAGCTTTAGCTAATAACATTCTTCTCAGTTTACCACCATTAATAGGATATGCAGGTTGCTGAGTAAATCCTTTATTTACAACATCTGATGTATCTGCTGAACTATCATTTACTTGAAAGTCAATTAAATCAGCAACACCTTCACAAGTAAAACTAACTGTTGAGTTAAGAGTGGTATTGACTGACTGAGGATGAACAGTAATCTCTATATAAATAGAACACATCATTGAGTAGTGAAGATGTTGAAAGTAAGTTGTTATTACTCTCATCATCAGACAAGTAAGGAAAACTGATTTTAATGTTTCTCTATTATTATTGGTCTGAATAGATACTTACCAGCTGTTTGTACAAAAACTTGAGCAATACATGTCATCATCACAGTCATTAAGTGTAATGTGGACATCATTGGCTTTGATGGAAATTGAAGGACAAATGGTAACACAAACAATGCAAATTTCTAGTATATAATAAAGTTGTTTTATATGTATTTATATATAGTTAATAATATATTATGCACGTATGTAAGTCAGTTATAAAAGCTTCATTGATGTCCTATTATATATTGACGTCAGATGGCTAATGCTAGACATTAATCATCGATAATTTAAACTTATAATAACAAATGCCTATGTATACTAGCATATAAACAATGAGAATAACAACGCATGTTATTTGACATTGTGAATAGCTGCATTTCATTAAAGAATCATGAGAGTAGAATACAATGTTACTATTGTTATCCTTTCTACCCTGGTACAATTTATTTAATGATTGATTGACCCTATGTACTTATCATGAGCATTACTCATAAGCTAATTCTGTATTGCATCATTTGAATCACCTTGTAATATGAGCTCAGCGCTTTCTAACATGTACTTATGTTGCATATAAGACTACAGGCAAACTTAGTAGCTCTACCTACTGAAATTTCTAACCTGAATGATATTACAAGCTTACCTTACGCTCCACCACAAATGGGCGTTGGCTTTTAGTGTGTAAAGAAGAAGGGTATGACTTCAATTGGGCGGGACCCAAGTAAAATTTGCAGGCTAAGCAAAGACTGTCATTAATTGATGGGATAGATTCATACTCTCTTAAAACACTGTTGAAGTTAGCAGCACATTCACCAGAAATGTACGTTAAGTGTAGCTACACATGCGGCGGTTTTAAGATCCCCCTATAGGAAGCACGAATGTGCTGGTAACTTCAGCAGAGTCTCTAAAACGTACTAAGGATACTACATCCTTTTCTCGTCTAGAGTAAGCAAGTGGAGAGATTATTTATTTCAACCAGTAAGTCAGTCATCACTGGTATTGAATATTACTAGAAAGAAAGATTGTCAAGTATGAGAGATTTGATTGTACTTTTGATGAGATATTTAGTGTTTTATGTCAATACATTTCAATGAACATTCTGGTCCACCTCTACATAGACATCATTACATGTCTCTGATTACTTTTAATACTGTACATAATATAACTCCTATTTGATGCTCCAAAATTGTTGATAGGTAATGAGTTCTACAATAATAAATTTCAAGATATAATTCAATGATTATTTAATTTATTAAGTTTCTTTTGATATACTAGTAGGTTTGGTTCTAATGTTCATATTACTATTGTGTTAATTTTTGACTTCAGTATTGACTTTTATTATAACCAGTTCACAATATTATGTATTCTCATGTTATATACAACAATTGTATTGTTATTGTTATTGCTCAGACATCTTCTTCAGGTCTATTTAATTAAATGAAAATAATAACCTTTATATTATTAATCTTTAAATTAAAAAGAATATTGTAACAGCTCCACCTGTTGATACGATACACCCACGCAAAATCAAACCACAAGAATGCCACTGTCAAGAACGTAAGGTTAATTTCAGCAGAGTCTACTTGTAAGGTAAGCATGAATTTAAACAATACATATAAAATTATAATGTAAAGTACCACAATAGCAATCAACTTCAAGCTAACAAACGTCTGGTACTGAGAAAACCTCAACTTTATCAAAGCCACTAGTGTTATAGAATTAAAAAGGCATCTTTCACACTTGAAATCTACATAGAAGTATTTTAAATAATGTAACAATTAGAAATGTGTAAATGATCTAACAAATTTAATCAGCTTTATTCAAATATCAAAACCTTTTGAATTCATGATGGCACTGCTAGCCAAGAATTTAGTCACAAGCACCAATCATATAGTTAACTCAAATAAAAACCTAACTACAGTACATTCTCTCAGAAATTTGATTATATAGGCAATAAAAAGATATGATAGGATGGAAAGGGTCTCTTGTGCCATAATACAATGTTTGATATGTAGTTTGTACCATAAATGTAACATTCACTATGACGAGAAAGTTAGGAACCTCATTGCACGTAAATCTCTTTACAATGTCATCATTTGATTACTTATGTAGAATCAGTTTCATATCACATTTTTTAAAAGTACCATATGATTGGTAGCCCATGAAGTGACTATTTGTTACTGACCCGAGTAATAATTTCCTGTTATATCTGCCATGAGTAAACAATGTTAAACCATCCTTAAATAAATAAAATTATTATATTGTGTAATATACATACAAACACATATTACATGTAAACATCACACATACTCTAATCTGTGAGGCAGTGTACACTTTGCCATTGTGTTTAATGTGTTTGTTTTATTCCCATGCTAAAAAGGATTAATCCTTCATTTACTTAAATACAAAGTCCCATTTCAATATCTATACATTGACTTATATTCAAGAGATTGTCAACTACAAACACCACATGATTGCTAAGTGTAATTGGTTATTTTCTTAAATTAAATGCCATCTGAATATCATATGGTACTGGGATTGTCATGACCTTCAGCTACATAAGAGAAAGCATAGACAACTAAGTAGTACTATATATTATGTAAAATAGTCATATATTATTTTGTTATTATAACAGTAGTCAGAAATGATGTTTATCTTGCTCACTGTGATAATATCTATTATTGTAGATGTCCAATCAGTTGGTAAGTGTCATTATTTGATCATCATGATTACTATAACATTATATAGAGTTTACAGCTCATCCTCATTCAGTCAATACTACTCTCAACTCAACAGTTAATTTTACATGTGAAGCTGTTGCTATTCTGATTGACTTCAGAGTCAATGATATGTCACTATCTATATCGGAAACAAATGTTACTAACAGAGGATTTATTCAAGAACCACAAGATCTGCTCAGTGTTGGTAATAAGAGAAGAGTATTATTAGCTAAAGCATTTGAAGACAATAATAATACTAATATATCATGTAGAGCTTATGGCTCAATGAATATAGACAGTGACATTGCTGTATTAAGAATACAAGGTGAACTAATGTTATAAATGTCATATTATTACGATATATTGATGTAGGTTTACTAGCTCCTGTTAAAGATCTAACTGCTACAGTTCTCAATGGATCTAGTGTGTTACTGATGTGGTCTGCACCATATACATTGGATAATGTACCTATCACTGGATATAACATCAATGATGATCAAGGAACACTTATAAACACAGTTAATACTACTGAGTACATCCTGACATCTAGTAACGATGATCCATGTAATGTAACTACTGTATATGTCTCTGGTATTAATGGAGCTGGTATAGGAAATAGTAATAATGTCATGTACTATATTGCTAGAGGTAACATATTATGTTATACAGTGATGTTAGATTTTATGTTATATTTCAGTTCCTGAAACTATTCCAGTATCAGTTATACCAACAATAGAGGAAGATAACGTTTTATTTCAAGTTTACATTGATGTCAGTCAGTAATATTTTGACACAAGCATTTCTTGTGTTGGTAATGTTGTAATTGTTAATACAACATACTATATGGACTAACAAGAACTGAATATGTAATACTATGATAACATTATGTACTATATAATTATAGTAATACTAGAGAGATAAAAGCTACTTTATATATCAACCAACGTAAACATTAATATGTTACTATATTCAACTAATTCGTATAGCATACATTAGTTGCTAAGTGTGGAATCTAGAGTTCATGTGAAGTACTAACTTTATAATTTGTTAGCTTGTAATAGTACAATATACCAACTAAACTAGATGACTAAACAATTATATCTTTAAAACATATACTATAGTAAGGACACTTTTAATCATAGACCAAAAATGTTTTATTTGCAGGCATAAGACCTAGAAGAAACTTATATAATTTTATTAAATATTTTGTGCATAATATTTTTAATATATTTTTAATTGTCATTGTGCGATGCTTCCTTTTTATCACTATCTACACTAGGTCTATAATCTATGTATTGGTGAGTATCCTAGTAATGTTATAGTAAATATCAAGGACTCTAATGATGTTATACAACAAACATTATCTTATGATGTCACACTGTCTTTAGTTAATAATCAACTGATAATAGTTAATATATCATCATCTGTTAACTTGAGGACATATCTTGTTGAAGTAACTCTTAGTAATCCAGCTGGACAGTTTGATGAAATTGACAATTCATCATTTCCATTTGGTAAGCTATATATATATATCACATGTTATATTGTGTGTGTGTATTATCTCTTGTATGAGACAGGTTTTCTTACTTCTGTTCTCAATATCACTTCATCACTTGACAATTGTACTACTATTACTATCAGTTGGGATCCTCCTAATGTAGACAGTAGAGTCCAGATATCTTACTATATACTACTGATATATGATGATGTCAACAAGATATTATTACAAAATGTATCTATTAGTGGAAATGAATACAAGTATGAAGATGAGGAATTATTTCATCATCGATATACATATACCATATATGGTGTAAATGAACTGGGTGAAGGAGAACATAACAATAGTACCTTCTCTTTTCAAAGAGGTTAGTTAAAATAGCTAATATGTGTGTTTATTTTATGATGTCATTTTAGCTCCAAGACCTTATAAAGAAAATACTACATTTACTATTCTGTCCTATATAAATAATGAAGTCAACTTGATGTTTAATATACCAGTGAGTCTATCCAATAGTGGTTACTATATGATTATCATAGTTACTGTAGATTATTCTGGAATGTTCATCTGAAGCTCCAGAAAATGCTACAGTCATTGTACAATGTGATAATGTAGTTATATTTAATATAACATATCTGGTAGAATATTCAAGTCAATCTATGAATATATCAGATAGTCTGTTGGTCCCTCAACATCAACAATGTATTCTCTCTATTATCTTCAGTAATAATGCTGGACAGAGTGATGCATTGATATATACTTTAAGTAAGAGATAGTGATATTATGTAATATATTGATATTATTATATGATATAGGTACATATGATGTTATAAATGCTACTACTTACCCTAATGGTAATTCTATATGTGTGGAGTGTGTATTTTCATCTGCTCCATCTGCTAAGTCATGTTATGTTAGTGTGATTGGAGTGACTTCAAAAAACAAAACTTTGTTTAAAAACAGTTCAAATGATCTTACTGTACATGGTTGTATTGATAATCTCCCAGCTGGTAATTATACAGTCTATGTATATGATGTGGAGAATGATATACCACTAACATCAATATTACCAGCTATAATATTAAGAGATATTATAATAACTGATATATTACCAATTACTACTACAAGTCAGTTTTAATATTAGTTAAAACAGTCTGTTAACTTGCTATATTTATTTAGAAATTCTCACGATCACATTATTAACTACAGATGAGATAACAATGACAACAAAATCTCAAAATATTTCTAGTATATAACACAATATTATATTGTTGTAATTACATCTTTCCTCCATCTTCCTTTAGTTATAATTACTCCCACTATGATTATTTACACTATACCAAGTTATTCTACAGTAGTCATACCATCAAATAACACA
Source organism: Xestospongia bergquistia (assembly GCA_963965975.1). Lineage (NCBI taxonomy): Eukaryota > Metazoa > Porifera > Demospongiae > Haplosclerida > Petrosiidae > Xestospongia > Xestospongia bergquistia. The sequence goes on from OZ014412.1 coordinate 538,531, forward strand.
ATAACAGTGCCTGGATCTCAAAGTTATCTCAGTATGATATGATATAATAATTATTATAATTAAATGTTTTTATATAATTCTTCTCTCTCTAGTTATAATAGTTACCCCTGTGGTCAGTATCTTAATAATTTTAATAGTACTTATTATTTTCAGTGTTTTTGTAGTAGTTTATTATAAAAAGAAGAAGAGACAAAGTATGTCTATATAATGTATTCATATAATTTAATATAATTAATATTCTTATAGAGTCTAGTACTAATGATCTTATAATTGCTCAAGTTAATGTAGCATATGAAGATCCCAGACAATATCAAACAATAGTCTTGAATCAGAACACAGTTTATGGTCTTGTAATTAGAAATAGCAATAATACAACTATAATCTAACCCCAATATTGTTTGTTTATAATATTGATATCATTGTAACAACCAAATTATCATTTAATTATAAACATCTTAAAAGATAATGTACACTAGTTAAGTAAATTAAAACTAGTTATTGGCAGTATCTCCCAGAAAATGATAACATATTAACTATTATTAGGAATAGAATTTTGGAGTAAAACTTTTGAATTTTTTTCCTATTAAATAGTTGATTATTGAAAAGAAATTTAAAGAAAAACAATATACCTCTCACTTTACCACAATGTAATACTGAATGAACTATAGCAATGTAGTAGTACTGTTATCTCTTACTAATGCATGAAGCATATTGGAACTATGCTGAAGATCTTGAGCAACTGTTTTTTCTTCTACATAAAAAATAACTAATACATATAGTGTATAAAATTCTTGCTATAATAACTACAGCTCTGACTACTCTAATATATCAGGTGGTATATCATCATCTTGTACATTAGCTGGTATAGGAGGTGGTATATCATCATCTTGTACATTAGCTGGTATAGGAGGTGGTATATCATCATCTTGTACATTAGCTGGTATTATAGTAATATTAGGTATTGATGGCACTATCTCATCATATATACAATATCTTACTATTAGTATTACTTCAATAGAAACTGAACTCTTTTCTCTTTCAATCTTCAGAATTTTTCTACTTCAATACTCAATTGACTGAGTACTGACAATCTATATTTTTAAAATTATAATTATATTGATAATGTATAACTTACTGATGGTCTAGTATCAGCTAACAACATTGAATTCTATGAACAGTTCTAACGAAATGTTATCAGAATATATTAATTAACTCACTCTTCTTCCTCTCCTTTCTATAGCATAATACACAACAACAACAACAAACACATTAATAGACACAATAACATGATAGCTTCACCCACAAAAGTAACAATATAATACTTTAATTAATTACATAGAATTAATTAAAAGAAAATACAAACTAACAAATAATATTGTTATTGAAAAAAACTAATAAGAATAGAAGTTGTATTAAACATGCTACATATAAATAACACAGCTGGTGTCATTCCATCAAATAACAGACATCATCACAAGTGATAAATATAACAGCAGCAATGATAACTATTAACAATCTATGATTAGACATTAGAGATTACAATTCAGACAAGCAACTATTAATTAACAATAATAAACATCTGTTTACTTTTTGATATTAAAAAGTCAAATATTCTTTTTAATTTTACAACAAACTGGATGCGTTCTCTCTTGTGTCATTGCCTCTTAAACTTTTGAGCATTGAAAAGACATTACAGATTATAATTAGTGTTGGTTGGACAAACAATTATTGATCAGCAATAATAAAAGTCTGTTTTCATTTTGTTATGAATCTCTCTTGTATCATTGTCTTTAAAACGTTTGAGTGCTCCACACACCAACTGTTATCATTATCTGGTTGGTCAGTGTGATCTAGAAATGAGAGAAGTCTAGTTTTCTAAACAATTCAGTGATCACATTAGTACAAATATCTTAGTGCCATTGGAAACAAGCAATATTATATATATCAATAAATGTTTAGGAGACTCTACTGTTTGACTACTATGTAGTCATTTCCATATACCGCCATTTCTATTTATCATGACGTTGCCCCTACATTTACTTGTTTTTTATTTATATTAACATGTTTACTTAATTTATTAGTGTTTACATATGCTTTACAAAAATGCAAAGAATTGAAAATTTTCCTGTTTAATAATAATTATTAACTGAAGTAGTAATTAATAAAATGTATTAGCCTACAACATTTCATTGTTTTCTTTTCAGAGGTAGCAATAATCAAATGAGAGGGTTTTTTTAAAAGTGACTATCACTATTGTGGTCTTCTACATTAGTAAGACGGTAAGATGGTTTACAGCTGTTGTTACTTGTCCATCATTAGCTAGTGTGTGGTTTACTATCATATTGAATATACTTCATATGAAGAATATGTAACACTCAAATTAGTAGGAAATAAACACATCTTTTATAAGTTTCTTTTTTTCTAACTGTATAGCTACTAACATTTGATGATGTCATACAAACTCATTATGATTAGCTGTCTTTGATAAAATGTGATGTCCAAATTGTTTAAGATGTTGATAAACAACTGTTTTCCACTCAATAAAATGAGAATTATATATAATTTCTTGATCTTATTATTATTTGATCAGTTTTGAATGAGATATTCACAGTTTCTACAAATGCAATGGAAAATCCAGACCATCTCTAAATAGCTATCATTACCTGATATGATTCCAGTCCATATAATCTAAACATGTGTGTATATTAATATGTATAGTCACTACACCAATTTGAGCAGGATATTGCTGTACAATCATTATTAATATATTTATATTTTAAAAAATTAAAACAATATTAAAAAATACTAAAGTACATTCATATTGTTCATTAACTATTTATATGTGAATATTATAACTACTGGTAAGTAACAATACAAACAGTATCATAATATCATGTTATATAAATATGTTAGATAATATATATAATTACTGTCACGATAGTCAGACTGGTGTAACATAAACACATTTTGTACCGTTCTTAACATGATATTCTGTCTGTTCATTAGTACTGGTAAAAGAAGAAGACGTTAGTCCTCCAGTGAACTCTTCATTATTGGATATTTGTTTTGTAGTATCTGATGTCTTGTTAGTATTAGCTCGTATAGGAGGTGTATCATCTACTAGATTAGCTAGGATTGTAGTATTACTAGATATTGATGGTTCTATATCATCATAAGATGGAGGATATTGTTCTGTTTTTGGTGGAAAATGAAGTATATCAGCATATACTATTTTGTCACTTGATGAAAGAAAAGCTTGATGTCGCTTTTTAGAAAAGTTCGGAAGATCTTGATTAAAAAATTGCACCTTTTTCTGTTCAATATTTAAAGTATATTTATATATGTCATAATTACCTCATCATAACAATGAGTCATATCACTCTCAAAAGGTGTTGTAGATTGAACTTTAGCACTCTATAACATTAGTATTATCAATATTGTGTATCATATAATGACTTACTAATCGTTTATCATCAGTTTTTACTAAATTAATACTATGCTTTTCTAAGAACAGATATATTAATAGTACTGTATACTGTATATAAATTTACTTTTTCTTTTATAGACTCCAACTACTACAACAAAGATAATAATAACAATACCAACTACAACTGATGGAACTGTAGTAGCAACAATTATAACTAAATAAAATAATAAAGATATAAAAACTATAAAACAAATGTTTATCTTACTAGGAAAAGATTTGGCTGTTATTCCAACAGTAGTAGGAGATGATGTCACTGTTGTAACTATGTATCAGTAAACAATGAACACACTGTGTTATATATTAACTCACTTGTGCTAGTTGGTAATATATCAATTATTATAATATCTCTTAATATTATAGCTGGTAATATTGATGTTAGTGGTATATCATTCTCCACATCATATACATAGACTGTATAATTACCAGCTGGGAGATTATCAATACAACCTTGTACAGCAAGATCACTTGAACTGTTTTTAACGAATATTTTGTTCTTTGAAGTTACTCCAATCACACTAACATAACATGACTTAGCAGATGGAGCAGATGAAAATACACACTCCACACATATAGAATTATCATTAGGGTAAGCAGTAGCATTTATAACATCATATGTACCTATATCATATAATAATATCAATATATTATATAATATCACTATCTCTTACTTAAAGTATATATCAATGGATCACTGTGTCTAGCATTATTACTGAAGATAATAGAGAGAATACATTGTTGATGTTGAGGGGCTAACAATTTATCTGTTATGTTTACAGAATATTCTACTAGATATGTTTTATTAAATATAACTACATCATCACATTGTACAATGATTGTAGCATTTTCTGGAGCTTTAGATGAACATTCCATAATAATCTACAGTAACTATGATAATCATATAGTAACCACTATTGGATAGACTCACTGGTATATTAAAAATTAAGTTGACTTTATTATTTATATAGGACAGAATAGTAAATGTAGTACTTTGTTTGTTAAATCTTGGAGCTAAAATGACATCATAAAATAAACACGCATATTAGTTATTTTAACTAACCTCTTTGAAAAGAGAAGGTACTATTGTTATGTTCTCCTTCACCCAGTTCATTTAGACCATATATGGTATATGTATATCGATGATGAAATAATTCCTCATCTTCATACTTGTATTCATTTCCATTAATAGATACATTTTGTAATAACATCTTGTTGACATCATCATATATTAATAATATATAGTAAGATATCTGGACTCTACTGTCTACATTAGGACGATCCCAACTGATAGTAATAGTAGTACAGTTGTCAAGTGATGAAGAGATATCGAGAACAGAAGTAAGAAAACCTGTCTCATACAAGAGATAATACACACACACAACATAACATGTGATATATAACTTACCAAATGGAAATACATTGATAGTATGATCAAAATGTCCAGCTGGATTACTAAGAATTACCTCAACAAGATATGTCCTCAAGCTAACAGGTGATGATATATTAACTATTATCAGTTGATTATTAACTAAAGACAGTGTCACATTATGAGATAATGTTTGTTGTAGAACATCATTAGAGTCCTTGATATTTACTGTAACATTAGTAGGATACTCACCGATACATAGACCACTGATCTAGTGTATGAGAAGAATGCATAGAATCAAAAGCTATAATAAATATATTGAACTAATAACATTTTTGTAATACTATTTAGTAATTTACACATTTAACTAACATTTATGAATATTTTAAATAAAACGATACTTTCTTCTACTGTTGAGATAACTGATACAGATACTTGAGTATTTGGAACTGAAATAGAATGAAACACAATAATTGTACTTAAATGATTATACATACCTCTAGCTATATAGTACATGACATTATTACTATCTCCTATACCAGCTCCATTAATACCAGAGACATATACAGTAGTTATATTACATGGATCGTCATTACTAGATGTCAGAATGTACTCAGTAGTATTAACTATGTCTATAAGTGTTCCTTGATCATCATCATTGATGTTATATCCAGTGATAGGTACATTATCCAATGTATATGGTGGAGACCACATCAGTAATACACTAGATCCATTGAGAACTGTAGCAGTTAGATCTTTAACAGGAGCTAGTAAACCTACATCAATATATCATAATAATATGACATCTATAACATTAGTTCACCTTGTATTCTTAATACAGCAATGTCACTATTTACATTCACAGGAGAGCCATATGCTCTACATGATATATTAGTATTGTTATTATCTTTTAATGCTTTAGCAAATAACGTTCTTCTCAGTTTACCACCATTAATAAGATATGCAGGTAGCTGAGTGAATCCTTTGTTCACAACATCTGATGTATCTGCTGAACTATCATTTACTTGAAAGTCAATCAATTCAGCAAAACCTTCACAAGTAAAACTAACTGTTGAGTTAAGAGTGGTATTGACTGACTGAGGATGAAGAGTAATCTCTACATAACAAGAACACATCATTGAGTAGTGAAGATATTGAAAGTTTGTTGTTATTAGTCTCATCATCAGACTTGTACAAGTAGGAAAAACTATTTTAATGTTTCTCTTGGTTTGAGAATAAGTAAGACTATATACTTACCAGCTGCATGTACAAAAACTGGAACAATACATATCATCATCACAGTTATTAAGTGTAAAGTAGACATCATTGACTATAATATAAATTGAAGAATAAATGTTAACATGAACAATGTAGATTTCTAGTATATATATATGCTATGAAGGATGGTAAGTCAGTTTTAGAGGCCTCATTGATGTCTCAATACATAGTGAGGTCATATGGTTAATGCTAGACATTTATCATTGATAATTTAAATCTATAATAACAAGTCCTTTACTGGCATTAAACAATGAAAATAGGAACACATGTTATTTAATATTGTAAATAGCAGATTTCATAAAACAATTGTGACAGTAGAATATACAGTGTTACTATTCTTATCATTTATAACTTGGTATAATTTGTTTATTGCTTGATTGACCCTATTTTATTAATATTAGTATTGTCCTGTTTGTTTAAATATAAATAGAATTGCAAAAAGAGAAGCAATGGCTTGTAAGTCAGTTAGTTAACTACCAACAAAAATTGCAAATGATAATTGAGTAATAATTACCTCAGTAGTTGATGACAGACCATAACTTATCGTGAGAATTACTCATAGGCTATATCTATCTTGCATTATTGAAATGACCTTATAATATGAACTTAGTGCTCTCTCATATACTTTATGTTGCACTTGAGACTACTCGTAAACTTAGTAGCTCTAGCTACTGAAATTCCTAACCTGAGTTCATTTTATCAATGACATTACAAGCTTACTTTAATGACTTCACTCTCCATCACATATAACTGTCAACTCTTTCAAAGGTGGGCTGCATTTGGGCGTGCACTTAATATTCATGTCCGTCACATGAACGTTCATGAATTATCTAACCTTTATTGCTCTACTTGTAATAATGAAGCAATGAATAATATAAGATAGTCTGTTAATGACGCTATTGTTGTATTGAGTATGAATTGTGTTAGACTTATGATGTGTTTTGTCTTGTCTTCTTAGATGTTAAGCATGTATTACAATACCATTCAGTAGTAGGATGTTTGATGTTAATAATGTATATTATTATATATTGTATGTTGAATCAAACATTATTAAAAGACAAAACATGTTTTATTTATACATTCTTTGATACCACTCTTTACATAAGTCACATTGTATCATATTCATTGTTGTAGAAACACTGGTGTCACTTGTGATTAAATTAATATATCAAAAACACTAATATTGATTATAAATACCTTTCTTCAATTTGAAGAAGAACTTGAGTAAGAAACTTGTGGGCATCTTCCTGATCACCTGGAGAGCAGTGTAGAATGAATTCTATAAAATATGTAATTTGCTTCATATTAGTTTATCAATTACTGTTCAGGTGATTATAAATCTCTGCTGATTGTATCATCTTAGCCCCTCCTACATGCAGAGATTCTTTAATCTTTTTATCAAACATATACAGCATAATGTAGCTAAGAGTACATTTATATTATTATGATATTGACAATAACAATTCTTATTACATTCTTCATGTTTATTTTTATATTCTTATAGGAGAGGAATATGGGGAAAGTTGCAAAGCAAGTGTTTCCTAGATTTGTTAATCCTGAGGGAAGACTTGAGTCCAACACAGCTCTCAATAATCCAAACTGAACACAATATCATGTACAATACATTTTATTAGTGTTTATTATTCATTTAAAATATCATAATAACAATTAATAGAAGGATACGCCCACTATGTAATTTGATATACTTATTCATTGTTTTAAGTCAATGCAAACAAACTGCATAGACATTCCTACATATGTCTGGTTACTTTTAATATTGACATAATATAATTCTCATTAGTGCTCCAGAAATTGTTAATTAGTCTTTTCAATATTTTATAGCTAAAAAAAATCTTGTTAAATATAATTTATTAATAAGCTTTAATCTCTCTCAATTCTGTGGCCTTGTATTAAGATGCTAACAAGTTAATGTATTACTAAAATGTATATACAATGTCATGTTTCACTGAAATAGTATATGCCTACATATGTTAACTATATCATGTCAACTCTTAAAATGTCTATAATGTCAATGAACACCTTTTACTTGAGACAGTGGGAAGATATCTTGACAGACTGCCAACGTGTCATCTCAAAGTATGTCATGATAGTTTGAGGTTGAATATTTAAGTTGATATTTTGTGTTAAGTATCACAAACTGTTCATTCATAACAAATGTGATCTTTTCCTACTCTCTAACATCAAACAGATGAAAATAATTTCTTCTTGTTGCTTTTGTCCATTAACGCTCTAGTTATATTTGAGTTTAAGATTGATGTGGCAACAGTGGTAATATAATCCAACACCTTCTGTATAGAGACATTGTTATGGATTTTTTTTTAGAGTTGTCTCATCTTTTGCTCTTTAAAACATTGCTGACTAAACTTCCTCCATTTTGTTTGTATCAGGATTTGGTGGACAATGGTGATTTCCAGATATCTTTTCTGCCCACTCTCCTAAAGCTACAACTCACTCTTTACATAATCTGTCAATCCACCTCTAAAATACTCAGTCGTCAATGCTTTGTGTAATGACAACCTCCCATTAGTATAGAATGGTACTTTTTGATTGGTCACCATATACTGTCTTGATCTTTGATAATAAGTCACTAAATATGGTCTCAGCCATGTACTATGCTTTAAATATACCCACATTGGTCCTAGTGCCATCAAAGCTTTGAACAAGCTTTGAGCTATTTAAGTTGTATAATAAACCTTATTTTGCTGTTGCATCTATCCAGGCATAGAACTCTTAATTATGTAATATAGTAACAATAACTGGATAGTCAATATCATAGACTTTTCTCTATTTCTCTACAAATATTCATATCAGATAATTTATGCAGATATTCCACTTTAGTACACATTGACATTAGAGTATTTAGACATTATGGGAATGGACATTTTGGGAGTTGATATTATTGTCAAACTAACCCTATTTCATTATGTACACTTATTGACTAGAGGAACACCTTCTGTTGTATGTGTTCTATTTGTTGTCAAATCTTGTTAAAGATAATTTACTCAAATAGAGTGGTCCATTTCATTAGTTATTAAAAAAAAAGATATGTCTACATTTTAAATCTAATTAACTTATAATAATTTGTCACTTTAGACACTGAGAAATAATTAACTGAAGTAATGTGATTATCTTGTACATTAATAGAATGTGATGCATATCATGTAATACATTAGCTGGTTATTAAAATATAACATTATTACAATGATATTGTTCTGTTTTGGACCAAAAATGAAGTATTAAGTATATCAGAGTACAATACTCTATCAAAAGATTGGGGAGGAGCTTGAGGTCGATTTTTAGAAAATTGCTGAAGTTCTTGATAAACAACTGTTTCTTTTTTCTACCCAATAAAATAATATTATATACAATCTCTTAATATTAATATTACTTCAATAGAAGCTGGACTCTCTTCTATTTCAATACTCTTAGTATATGACAGTGGTTGAGGACTGTCAGTCTCTTCTTTTGCTATAGACATCTCAAAAGATGTTATTGGCTGAACACTGACGATCTACAATATTAATAATAATAGTAATATTAGTAATGTATTATATAATAACTTACTGATAGTCTATTATCAGCTGATGAATTAACAGCATAGGATACAATTTCAATATATTGTTATCAGAACATAATATTACTTAACTTACTCTTCTTGTTCCTTTTCTTCCTATACCACAGTATGCAACAACAACAACAACATAGTAATAGGCATAATAATATGATAACTCCACCCACAACAGAAACAACATAATACACTATTATATTATAAATAATATGATAGTCATTAAACAATTTATTTACATGTTAATGATGTAGTTGATAGTGTTGAATCCACAGAAAACATTGGTGTTGTCATGGTAACTACATAATGTTATAATATCATAATGTCAAGGAAAGTTAACATGTCATATATCTTATCATATTCATAATAACTATGTAATAAAAAGTTGTATAACTTACTTGTAGTGGATAATATATCAGTTATTATAATATCTCTTAATATTATAGCTGGTAATATTGATGTTAGTGGTATATCATTCTCCACATCATATACATAGACAGTATAATTACCAGCTGGGAGATTATCAATACAACCTTGTACAGTAAGATCACTTGGACTGTTTTTAATAAATGTTTTGTTCATTGAAGTCACTCCAATTACACTAACATAACATGACTTAGCAGATGGAGCAGATAAAAATACACACTCCACACATATAGAATTACCATTAGGGTAAGCAGTAGCATTTATAACATTATATGTACCTATATCATATAATAATATCAATATATTACATAATATCACTATCTCTTACTTAAAGTATGTATCAATGGATCACTTTGTCCAGCATTATTACTGAAGATAATAGAGAGAGTACAGAATTGATGTTTAGGAGCTGACAATTGTTGATTATCTGTTATGTTCATAGGTAGACTTGAATATTCTACCAGATATGTTTTATTAAATATAACTACATCATCACATTGTACAGTGATTGTAGCAATCTCTGGAGCTTCAGATGAACATTCCAGAATAATCTACAGTAACTATGATAATCATATAGTAACCACTATTGGATAGACTCACTGGTATATTAAACATCAAGTTAACTTCATTATTTATATAGGACAGAATAGTAAATGTAGTATTTTCTTTAGCAGATCTTGGAGCTAAAATGACGTTATAAAATAAACACACATATTAGTTATTTTAACTAACCTCTTTGAAAAGAGAAGGTACTATTGTTATGTTCTCCTTCACCCAGTTCATTTACACCATATATGGTATATGTATATCGATGACGAAATAATTCCTCATCTTCATACTTGTATTTATTTCCATTAATAGATACATTTTGTAATAACATCTTGTTGACATCATCATATATCAGTAGTATATAGTAAGATATCTGGACTCTACTGTCTACATTAGGAGGATCCCAACTGATAGTAATAGTAGTACAGTTGTCAAGTGATGAAGAGATATTGAGAACAGAAGTAAGAAAACCTGTCTCATACAAGAGATAATACACACACACAACATAACATGTGATATATAACTTACCAAATGGAAATAGATTGATAGTATGATCAAACTGTCCAGCTGGATTACTGAGAGTTACCTCAACAAGATATGTCCTCAAGTTAACAGGTGATGATATATTAACTATTATCAGTTGATTATTAACTAAAGAGAGTGTCACATTATGAGATAATGTTTGTTGTAGAACATCATTAGAGTCCTTGATATTTACTATGACATTAGTAGGATACTCACCAATACATAGACCACTGACCTAAGAGATGAATAAAATTTCTTATAATTATAAAAACAAACTGTCTTTAGTTTTAGCAGCACAAGCTACAGTGCTATAATGTGATATCAAAATAAAAGTAGTGGTGCATTATATAGACAATATATTACTGAATACTTGTATACTATGAACGCACATTGATGAAGACATGAAAGGAAATAATGTCTTCTTTTGTTGTTGGAACAATTGACACTGGAAGAGTTTTAGGAACTAAATTTTTTCTAAAATAATGGACATCCATTTGTACCATAAAATATACCTCTAGCTATATAGAACACGACATTATTACTATCTCCTATACCAGCTCCATTAATACCAGAGACATATACAGTAGTTATATCACAGTAGTTACCAGTCAGGATATACTCAGTAGTATTAACTCTGTCTAGAAGTGCTCCTTGATCATCATTGATGTTATATCCAGTGATAGGTACATTATCCAATGTATATGGTGCAGACCACATCAATAACACACTAGATCCATTGAGAACTGTAGCAGATAGATCTTTAACAGGAGCTAGTAAACCTACATCAATATATCATAATAATATGACAACTATAACAATAGTTCACCTTGTATTCTTAATAAAGCAATGTCACTATCTATACTCATTGAGCCATAAGCTTTACATGATATATTAGTATTATTGTTGTCTTCAAATGCTTTAACTAATAACACTCTTCTCTTTATACCACCACTGAGAGAGTCTTGTGGTTCTTGAATAAATCCTCTGTTTGTAACATTTGTTTCCAATATAGATAGTGACATATAATTGACTCTGAAGTCAATCAGAATAGCAACAGCTTCACATGTAAAATTAACTGTTGAGTTGAGAGTAGTATTGACTGACTGAGGATGAACTGTAATATCTGTATATGATTGTAATAATCATGATAATGAAATAATGACACTTACTGACTGATTGGACATCTATAATAATAGATATAATCACAGTGAGCAGGATAAACAGCATCTTTCTGACTACTATTATTATAACAAAATAATATATGACTGTATGGGACTACAAGCTATTTTGCATAATGTATAGTATTACTTAGTTGTCTATGCTTTCACTTATATAGTTGTTGTTGTGACAACCACAGTAGCATGTGATGTTCAGAAGACATTTAATTTATGAAATTAACAATTACACTTAGCAATGATGTGGTGTTTGTAGCTGCAATCTCCTGAATATAAGTCAGGTATTTAATTGAACTTTGTGTTTAAGGAAATGAAAGATTAATCCTTTTTAGCATGGGAAAAACCAACACACTGAACACAATGGTAGAGTGTACACTCCCTCATCTATTAGAATATATGTGATACCTACATTTAATATGTGTTTGTATGTATATTACGTAATATAATAATTTTATACTGATATTTATATAAGGATGTTTTGACATTGTTGTATGATGAGAAAGTATACAGTTGTCACTACTTCTATCATAATTTTACTCATGGCAGTTATAACAGTAAATTATTGCTTGCATCAGTAACAGATAGTCACTTTCTGGGCTACCAGTCATCTGATGCTTTAAGAAATGTGATGTAAACTGGTTCTATATAAGTAATCAATTGAAGATAGCATGAAGAGAATATTGTATCAAACATTTGTATCAAATGTTGTATCTAACATAGTATCATGGCTCAAGAGACCCTTTCCATATTTGTCATATACCTTTTTATTTCCTATATAAATTGATATCAGAAATTTCAGAGAGAATGCACACTGGTTAGGTTTTATTTGAGATAACTATATGATAGTTTTCTGTGACTAAGTTCCTGGCTAACAGTGACATCATGGATTCAATGGTTTGGATGTTTGAATAAAGCTGATTAAATTTGTTAGATCATTTACACATTTCTAATTGTTGCATTATTTGAAGATACTTCTATGTAGTTTTCAAGTTCAACTATAGAGAGAGGTCACTGTAATTCCATAACATTAGTGGCTTTGATAATGTTTAGGTTTTCTCAGTACAAGACGTTTGTTAACTTGGAGTTGATTAACTATTGTGGCACTTTACACTATAATTTTATATCTATTATTTAAATTCAAACTTACCTTACAAGTAGACTGCTGAAAATATCCTTACGTTCTTGACAGTTGTGATTTTGATTTCGCGTGGGTGTTACTACATCAACAGGTGGAGCTGTTATATTATTTTCTGATTTATTTTTAATTTAAAAATTAATTATACACATGTTATTATTTTCATTTAAATAAATAGACCAGAAAAAGATGTTTGAACAATGACAATAACAATATAATTGTTGTATATAACATTGTTGTTGTACTTCAATTTCTCAAACTGAAAGTATATACAATAAACCAGTTTATCATTGATACACACTATATGATATTAATGAGTACATGTAATAATGTAGCTAGTTAGGAATATTAATTATAAGTATGTAGTAGTATTATTATCTCTTGGTAACTGATGATCTCTCATAACAAGACCTACAATAAAGTCATAATATGTAATATATTATAAGAGTACGTACTGTCATGATAATTCTCAGGAGAGTCTTCTTCAATAAGACCAGGTAATGGTCCTTCATTATGATATGCTATCTGGTGTTGAGGTGATATCAATATTGGCTCTACTTCACTGGTATTGGTAAGAGATGATGTTAGTCCTCCAGTGATCTTTCATTGTTGAATGTTTGTTTGGTAGTATCCGATCATCTTGTACATTAGCTGGTATAGGAGGTGGTATATCATCATCTTCTACATTAGCTGATGTTATAGTAACACTAGGTAATGTTTGCTTTGTATCATTATAAGATGGAGGATGTTGTTCTGTTTTTGGTGGAAAACGATGTATATTATTATATACCACTTTATTACTAAATGAGGGAGGATCTTGAGGTCACTTTTTAGAAAATTCCTGAAGTTTTTGACAAACAACTGTTTCTTTTTTCTACACAATAAAATCAAATTACATACAATCTCTTAATATTATTATTACTTCAATAAAAACTGCACTCTCTCCTATTTCTACACTCTCAGAACTCTTAGTATATGTTATTGACTGAACACTATCAATCTATAATATTAATAATAATATTAATAATGTATTATATAATAACTTACTGATAGTCTATTATCAACATAATGTTAATAAATTATCATCATTATTTTTATTGTTTTCTATGAACAATATTAATACAATATTATAACTAAATTAACTCACTTTTCTTCCTATAATATAGTACACAACTAAAAGATGTTATGATCACTATAATAACTCCATCCCACCGCCAACACCAACACCAACACCAATAATCACTATTATATTATAAATAATATAGTAGTTATTAAAAAATATACTTACATATTGGTGGTGTTGATTTAGTTGATAATGTTGTACTCACAGTATTAATTGGTGTAGCCATGGCAACTATATAAATTAATCAGAATAGGCAAAACAAATTAATGTGGAATACATTCCATTGTGTTTCATAATAACAATACAATGAAATGTTGTACTTACTTGTAGTAGCTGGTAATATATAAGTTATTACAATATCTCTTAATATTATAGCTGGTAATATTGATGTTCGTGGTATATCATTCTCCACATCATATACATAGACTGTATAATTACCAGCTGGGAGATTATCAATACAACCTTGTATAGTAAGATCACTTGGACTGTTTTTAACAAATGTTTTGTTCTTTGAAGTCACTCCAATCACACTAACATAACATGACTTAGCAGATGGAGCAGATGAAAATACACACTCCACACATATGGAATTACCATTAGGGTAAGCAGTAGCATTTATAACATCATATGTACCTATATCATATAATAATATAAATATATTACATTATATCATTATCTCTTATGTATTAATGGATGACTTTGTATTTATGTATCTTGAAAATAGTTCACATCTAGATCCTAGTTGTGTGCACCTTTTAATTCAGGAAGTTCCTGTTGTAATTCCTTCACACAACTCCAATAAAAGTGTTTAGGATGAAGGCTATAGAACTGCTGTTTTTCAAATAAATAATGGAACATCCTAATTTTCTGCATATTCAGTTTGGAGGCCCAAGATTTGACTTTACTCCAAAGTGATTGGGCATAATGATAGTAGTAGCCTTTTACTCGAGACAGTGGGAAAGATATCTTGATAGACTACCATTGTGCCATCACAAAGTAAATCATGATAGTTTGACGTTGAATATCTAAGTTGATTTTGTGTGCTAACTATCAAAACTGTTCATTCATAGCAAATATGATGATCTTTACTCCTCTCTATAATCTGAGAAGAAAATAATTTCCTTTCTTTTAATCCATTAACTTTCTAGTTGTATTTCAGATTGAGATTGATGTGGCAACAGTGGTAATCTAATTCAACAGTTTATGTATAGAGTCATTGTTGTTGTTTTTTTATGGAGTTGTCTCATCTTTTGCTCTTTAAAATAGTACTGACTTAATTTCCTCTACTTTGTTTGTGGCAGAATTTGGTGGACAATGGTGATTTCCAGATATCTTTTCTGCCTACTCTCCTAAAGTTATGACTCACTCTTAACATAATCTGTCAATGCACCTCTAAAATACTCAGTCATCAATGCTTTGTGTAATGATAACCTCCCATTAATAGACATTGAAATCCCTTTTGCATATCATACACTCCTCTGCTCTTTGATAATAAGTCACTGAATATGGTCATTGGCCACATACTATGCTTTAAATATAACCACACTGGTCCTAGTGCCATCGAAATTTTGAGCAAGCTTTGAGCTGTTTAAGTTGTAATAAACCTTAATTTGCTGGTACATTTATCCAGGCATAGAATTCCTTAAATGTGTGTAATATAGTTACATACACCATAATTGGGCAGTCAACATCATAGACTTTTCTCTATTTACACAAATATTCATATCAGATAATTTATGCAGATATCCCACTTTGGTACAGATTGACATTAGAGTATTTAGACATTATGGGAATGGACATTTTGGGAGTTAATATTATTGTCAAACTAACCCTATTTCATTATGTACATTTATTGACTAGAGGAACACACTCTGTTGTATGTGTTCTATTTGTTGTCAAATCTTGTTAGAGATGATTTACTCAAATAAAGTGGTCCATTTCATGAATTATTAAAAATAAAAAAAAAGATATGTCTACATTTTAAATCTAATTAACTTATAATAATTTGTCACTTTACACACTGAGAAATAATGAAGTTATCTTGTACATTAATAGAATGTGATGCATATCATGTAATACATTAGCTGGTTATTAAAATATAACATTATTACAATGATATTGTTCTGTTTTTGACCAAAAATGAAGTATTAAGTATATCAGAGTACACTATTCTATCACAAGATGGGGGAGGAGCTTGAGGTTGATTTTTAGAAAATTGCTGAAGATCTTGATAAACAACTGTTTCTTTTTTCTACAAAATAAAATAATATTATATATAATCTCTTGATGTTATTATTACTTCAGTAGACACTGCACTCTCTTCTATTTCAATACTCTTAGTATATGATAGTGACTGAGGACTGTCAATCTCCTCTTTCGCTATAGACATCTCAAAAGGTGTTAATGGCTGAGTACTGTTAATCTATATAATTAATAATAATAGTAATATTAGTAATGTATCATATAATAATTTACTGATATTCTATTATCAGCTGATGAGTTAACAGCATAGGTTCCTATGAATAGTTCCAATGAAATGTTATCAGAACATAATATTAATTAACTCACTCTTCTTGTTCCTTTTCTTCCTATACCATAATATGCAACAACAACAACAACATAGTAATAGACATAATAATATGATAGCTCCACCCACAACAGAAACAAGATAATACACTATTATATTATAAATAATGTGATAGTAATTAAACAATTTATTTACATGTTAATGATGTAGTTGATAGTGTTGAATCCACAGAAAACATTGGTGTTGTCATGGTAACTACATAATGTTATAATATCATAATGTCAAGGAAAGTTAACATGTCATATATCTTATCATATTCATAATAACTATGTAATAAAAAGTTGTATAACTTACTTGTAGTGGATAATATATCAGTTATTATAATATCTCTTAATATTATAGCTGGTAATATTGATGTTAGTGGTATATCATTCTCCACATCATATACATAGACAGTATAATTACCAGCTGGGAGATTATCAATACAACCTTGTATAGTAAGATCACTTGGACTGTTTTTAACAAATGTTTTGTTCTTTGAAGTCACTCCAATCACACTAACATAACATGACTTAGCAGATGGAGCAGATGAAAATACACACTCCACACATATAGAATTACCATTAGGGTAAGCAGTAGCATTTATAACATCGTATGTACCTATATCATATAATAATATCAATATGTTACATAATATCACTATCTCTTACTTAAAGTATGTATCAGTGATACAAAGTATGTATCACTCTGTCCAGCATTATTACTGAATATAATAGAGAGAGTACAGAGTTGATGTTGAGGAGCTAACAGACTATCTGTTATGTTCATAGAATTTTCTACCAGATATGTTTTATTAATTATAACTACATCATTACATTGTACAGTGACTGTAGCATTCTCTGGAGCTTCAGATGAACATTCCAAAATAATCTACAGTAACTATGATAATCATATAGTAACCACTATTGGATAGACTCACTGGTATATTAAACATCAAGTTGACTTCATTATTTATATAGGACAGAATAGTAAATGTAGTATTTTCTTTAGTAGACCTTGGAGCTAAAATGACATGATAAAATAAACACACATATTAGTTATTTTAACTAACCTCTTTGAAAAGAGAAGGTACTATTGTTATGTTCTCCTTCACCCAGTTCATTTACACCATATATGGTATATGTATATCGATGACGAAATAATTCCTCATCTTCATACTTGTATTCATTTCCATTAATAGATACATTTTGTAATAACATCTTGCTGACATCATCATATATCAGTAGTATATAGTAAGATATCTGGACTCTACTGTCTACATTAGGAGGATCCCAACTGATAGTAATAGTAGTACAGTTGTCAAGTGATGAAGAGATATTGAGAACAGAAGTAAGAAAACCTGTCTCATATAAGAGATAATACACACACACAACATAACATGTGATAAATAACTTACCAAATAGAAATGATGAATTGTCAAACTGTCCAGCTGGATTACTAAGAATTACATCAACAAGATATGTCCTCAAGTTAACAGGTGATGATATATTAACTATTATCAGTTGTTTATTAACTAAAGACAGTGTTACATCATGAGATAATGTTTGTTGTAGAACATCATTAGAGTCCTTGATATTTACTGTAACATTAGTAGGAAACTCACCAATACATAGACCACTGACCTAAGAGATGACGAAAAACAATTATACTATAAAATTAAACGTCTTTAGTTTTAGCAGTGCAAGCTATACTGGTATAATGTGATATCAAAACATAAGTAGTGGTGCATTATATAGACAACATATTACTGAATACTTGTATATTATAAACTAACATTGATGAACACTTGAAGTGAAATGATGTTTTCTTCTATTGTTGGAACAACTGACACTGGAAGTGTTTTAGGAACTAAAATTTAACTAAACTAATGGAAATCCATTTGTACCATAAAATATACCTCTAGCAATATTGAACATGACATTATTACTATCTCCTATACCAGCTCCATTAATACCAGAGACATATACAGCAGCTACATTACAAGCTTCTAGTAGGTACGCAGTAGTATTAACTGTGTCTATAAGACTTCCTTGATCATCATTGATGTTATATCCAGTGATAGGTACATTATCCAATGTATATGGTGCAGACCACATCAGTAACACACTAGATCCATTGAGGACTGTAGCAGTTAGATCTTTAACAGGAGATAGTAAACCTACATCAATATATTATAATAATAATATGACATCAATAACTTTAGTTCACCTTGTATTCTTAATACAGCAATGTCACTATCTATATTCATTGAGCCATAAGCTCTACATGATATATTAGTATTATTATTGTCTTCAAATGCTTGAGTTATTAGCACTCTTCTCTTAATACCACCACTGAGAGAATCTTGTAGTACTTGAGTAAATCCTCTGTTAGTAATATTTATTTTAGTTACAGATAGTAACATATCATTGACTCTGAAGATAACCACATTAGCAACAGCTTCACATGTAAAATTAACTGTTGAGTTGAGAGTAGTATTGACTGACTGAGGATGAACTGTAATATCTGTATATGATTGTAATAATCATAATAATCAAATAATGACACTTACTGACTGATTGGACATCTACAATAATAATAGATATAATCACAGTGAGCAAGATAAACAGCATCTTTCTGACTACTATTATAATAACAAAATAATACATGATTATATAGCTGGATTATAAGCTATTTTGTATAATGTATAGTACTACTTAGTTGTCTATGCTTTCACTTATATAGTTGTAGTTGTGACAATCATAGTATCATGTCATGTTCAGATGTCAATTAGTTTATGAAAATAACAATTACACTTAGCAATGATGTGGTGTTTGTAGCTGCAATCTCCTGAATATAAGTCAATGTATTAATTTTAATGGAACTTTGTGTTTAAGTAAATGAAGGATTAATCCTTTTTAGCATGGGAAAAACCAACACACTGAACACAATGGTAGAGTGTACACTGCCTCATCTATTAGAATATATGTGATACCTACATTTAATATGTGTTTGTAAGTATATTACATAATATAATAATTTTATACTGATATTAATATAAGGATGGTTTAACATTGTTGTATAATGAGAAAGTATACAGTTGTTACTACTTCTATCATAATTTTACTCATGGCAGTTATAACAGTAAATTATTGCTTGAGGCAGTAGCACGTAGTCACTTTGTGGGCTATCAATCATCTGATGCTTTAAGAAATGTAATGTGAACTGATTCTACAGAATTAGTTGATTGATGGTAGTACAATCAATTTTAGGTTCCTAACTGTCTCTTCATTGTGAATGTTACATTTTTGGGTAATAACTACACATATATACCAAACATTGTATCAAACATTGCATCGTGGCTTAAGAAATCTTTTCTCTCCCGTCATATTTTTTATTTCCTATATAACAAATTTCAAAGATAATGTGGTTTTAGATATGGTTTATTTGAGATAGTTTTCTGTGACTGAGTTCCTGACTAGCAGTACAATCATGTTTGAATAAAGCTAATTAAATTTGTTAGATCGTTTACACATTTTCAATTGTTACATTATTTAAGATAATACTATGTAGTCTCCAAACATCAACTATAGAGATATGTCACTGTAATTCTATAACACTAGTGGCTTTGATTTTTTGTTTTCTCAGTACCACACGTTTATTAGCTTGAATTTAATTAACTATTGTGGCACTTTACATTATAATTTTATATCTATTATTTAAATTCATACTTACCTTACAAGTATATAGACTGCTGAAATTAACCTAACGTTCTTGACAGCTAATACCTTGTCGTTTGATTTTGCGTGGGTGTTACTATATTAACAGGTGGAGCTGTTATAATAATTTAGAGATATGTTATTATATACTGATGCCTGAACAATAACAGTAACAATATAATTGTTGTATATAACGTAAGAATACATACTATTGTGAACTGGTTATAATAGAAGCACTGAAGTCTAAAATTATCACAATAGCAATACAATAACAATATAAACATTACAACCAAACCTACTAGTATATCAACAGAAACTTAATAAATTAAATAAACATTTAATTATATCTTCAAATTTATTACTGTAGAACTTATTACTTAGGTTGAAACATTAGAGATAATAATTCAGACAATCAATTATCAATTAATAACAATAAAAGTCTGTTTACTGTTTGTTATGAAAAGTCAAATATCTCATTCAATAATACAACAAAGTGGATGTGTTCTCTCTTGCATCATTACCTCATAAACGTTTGAGCATTGATAAGACATTACAGTTTATAATTAGTGTTTGTTGGGCAAACAATTATTAATCAACAATAATAAAAGTATGTTTACTTTTTGATATGAATGTCTCTTGTATCATTGTCTTTTAAACATTTGAATGCTCTGCACTACTAAATGTTATTATTATCTAGTCAGTGTGATCAAGAAATGAGAGAAGTCTAGTTTCTAAACAATTCAGACATCATGTCAGTACAAATTAACTGGAGACTATGTACAAACATTTATCAGATAGAAATGGCAGTATAAAATTTCCTACATAGTAATTTGAACTCATGGTCCATAATATCATTGTAAACAAGACTATACTGTCCATACAAGTTTAGTGAGACTCTACTGTATAACTATTATGTAATGATATTCATACTGCCATTCCTACTGTAGTCTTGTTTGAGATATTTATACTGCCATCCTTACTTGTCATAAAGTTTTTAAATTTATTTATATCATCATGATTATTGGTAGTATGTCCAGACTAATTTATTACTGGTATTAGTAATAATATCATATTTAGAACTAAATATGACTGCTTTATTTTCAAGTCTATACTATCTTATACTTCAATTCTTTAAACTGAAAGTATATAAGACAATAAGCCAATTTATCATTAATACACACTATATGATATTAATGAGTACATGTAATAATGTAGCTACTTAGAAATATAAGTGTTAAACAAATAAAGTACAATATTATAACAACTTGAGTATCTTTGTAGCTTTAGTAATTTTGCATGTATAATATGTTAGATCTCTCAAGATCAGGTAAAAACAATACAGATATTAATGTAATGATATTAGTTTACAGACTTAAAATGTGTTTTATGTTGTTATCTCATACAATCAATTGTAAATATAATGATTGACTCAGTGTCTCTTTCTTAATTAGTCATAATATCTAGATGTGAGAAACCTTTATGATTTAGTTGTCATTTTCATTAATTGTGGTTAATTAAAAAAGATTTGCATTTTGGAAATTTCATTCAATTTACAAATTAACTATAAGTATGTAGTAGTAATATTATCTCTTGATAACTGATGATCTCTCATAACAAGACCTACAATAAAGTCATATTATGTAATATATTATAAGAGTACTTACTGTCATGATAGTTCTCAGGAGAGTCTTCTTCAATATGACCAGGTAATGGTCCTTCATTATGATATCCTATTTGGTGTTGAGGTGATACCAATATTGGTTCTACTTCACTGGTATTGATAAGAGAAGGAGATGTTAGTCCTCCAATGATCTCTTTATCATTGGACATCTGTTTAGTAGTATCTGATATCTTGTTAGTTTTAGCTGGTACAGGAGGTGGTATATCATCATCTTGTACATTAGCTGGTATAGGAGGTGGTATATCATCATCTTGTACATTAGCTGGTATAGGAGGTGGTATATCATCATGTTGTACATTAGCTGGTATTATAGTAACACTAGGTATTGATGGCTCTATATTATCATAAGATGAAGGATGTTGTTCTGTTTTTGGTGGAAAATGAAGTATATCACTATATACTACTTTATTACTAGATGAGGAAGGAGCTTGAAGTTGCTTTTTAGAAAATTCCTGCAGATCTTGATGAACAACTTTTTCCTCTTTCTATGAAGATTATAATAATATAATTATATTATTATATTAATGTATGTCATAATTAACCTTATCATCATGATCACAAGCTTCTATTAATTCATGAGTCCTATTTCTCTCAAAAGATGTTTTAGATAGACCTCGATCTCTCTATAACATTAGTAATATCAATATTATGTATGATATTAACTTACTAATGGTCTATTTACTAAATAAACTCTATATTGTCCTAAGAAAAGATATATTAATAGTATTATAGAGTGTATATAAATTTACTTTTCCATTTATAGACTCCAACTACTACTATAAAGATAATGATAATAATAACAAGTACAACTAATGGAACTACAGTAGCAACAATTATAACTAAATGAATAATAAAGATATTAAAATTTTGAAACAAATGCTTGTCTTACTAGGAAAAGCTTCCTTTGTTATTATTCCACCAGTAGTAGGAGATGATGTCACTGTTATAACTATATATTGGTAAACAATGAACACGCTGTGTTAAATTTTAACTTACTCGCAGTAGATATATCAGCTATTACAATGTCTGTTAATAGTATTGTTATTAACTCACTTGTTGTAGTTGGTACTATATCAGTTATTATAGTATCTCTTAATATTATAGCTGGTAATATTGATGTTAGTGGTATATCATTCTCCACATCATATACATAGACTGTATAATTACCAGCTGGGAGATTATCAATACAACCTTGTACAGTAAGATCATTTGGACTGTTTTTAACAAATGTTTTGTTCATTGAAGTCACTCCAATTACACTAACATAACATGACTTAGCAGATGGAGCAGATGAAAATACACACTCCACACATATAGAATTACCATTAGGGTAAGCAATAGCATTTATAACATCATATGTACCTATATCATATAATAATATTAATATATTACATAATATCACTATCTCTTACTTAAAGTATATATCAATGGATCACTGTGTCCAGCATTATTACTGAAGATAATAGAGAGAGTACATTGTTGATGCCGAGAGACAAACAGATTATCTGTTATGTTCATAGGTTGACTTAAATATTCTACCAGATATATTTCATTAAATATGATTACATCATCGCATTGTACAGTGACTGTAGCATTCTCTGAAGCTTCAGATGAACATTCCAGAATAATCTACAGTAACTATGCTAATCATATAGTAACCACTATTGGATAGACTCACTGGTATATTAAACATCAAGTTGACTTCATTATTTATATAGGACAGAATAGTGAATGTAGTATTTTCTTTGGTAGATCTTGGAGCTAAAATGATGTTATAAATTAAACACACATATTAGTTATTTTAACTAACCTCTTTGAAAAGAGAAGGTACTATTGTTATGTTCTCCTTCACCCAGTTCATTTACACCATATATGGTATATGTGTATCGATGATGAAATAACTCCTTATCTTCATACTTATATTCATTTCCATTAATAGATACATTTTGTAATAACATCTTGTTGACATTATCATATATCAGTAGTATATAGTAAGATATCTGGACTCTACTGTCTACATTAGGAGGATCCCAACTGATAGTAATAGTAGTACAGTTGTCAAGTGATAAAGAGATATTGAGAACAGAAGTAAGAAAACCTGTCTCATACAAGAGATAATACACACACACAACATAACATGTGATATATAACTTACCAAATGGAAATACATTGATAGTATGATCAAACTGTCCAGCTGGATTACTAAGAGTTACCTCAACAAGATATGTCCTCAAGTTAACAGGTGATGATATATTAACTATTATCAATTGATTATTAACTAAAGAGAGTGTCACATCATGAGATAATGTTTGTTGTAGAACATCATTAGAGTCCTTGATATTTACTGTAACGTTAGTAGGATATTCACTAATACATAGACCACTGACCTAAGCGATGAGGAAGTTTATTTTAACTAAAAAAACTATCTTTAGTTAAGCAACATAAGCTATAGTACTATAATATGATATCATGATATAAGCACCGCATTCTGTATAAAAACATTAATATATACTTGTATTCTACAAACTAACATTGATAAACACTTGAAATAAAATGTTGTCTTCTATTATTGTTGGAACAACTGACAATGGAAGAGTTTGAGGAACTGAATATAAAAAGTAATGACGTCTATATTTATACCATAACATATACCTCTAGCAATATTGAACATGATACTCTCACTATCTCCTATACCAGCTCCATTAATACCAGAGACATATACAGTGTTTACATTACAAGCTTCTAGTATGTACTCAGTAGTATTAACTGTGTCTATAAGTCTTCCTTGATCATCATTGATGTTATATCCAGTGATAGGTACATTATCCAATGTATATGGTGCAGACCACATCAGTAACACACTAGATCCATTGAGAACTGTAGCAGTTAGATCATTAACAGGAGCTAGTAAACCTACATCAATATATCATAATAATATGACATCCATAAGGGTAGGAAAGGGGGGGCAGGGGAGGCTGAAGCCCCCCCCCCCTCCCCCAACTTCAAATCAGGGGGGTCTAAGCTTCTCAGATTTGCACTCAAGACTATGTACACGATAACCTCAAGAACAATATGTGATACCATGAATGAGACATCCATTGGTAAAATGATGTTTCCTGAAGTTCATAACCTAATTAGACTGTATCTAACTGTACCAATGAGGCAATGACTTCTGCTACAGCGGAATGCATTTTTTCAACCTTATGCCAACTAAAAAATTACCTACGAAGTACTATGACCCAACAACGATTAAACCTTGTCATGCTGTTACATACACATAATGACTGTACTGATAACATAAACTTATTAGAAATAGCTAAAGAGCTTGTTTCCTTTAACGACAGATGAATTAATATAATGTAACTAAATATAAGGTCAGCCCCTCTAACTTAAACTTCATTCCTACCCATGTGATGGCATCTATAACATTAGCTCACCTTGTATTCTTAATACAGCAATGTCACTGTCTATATTCACTGGATCACCATATGCTTTACATGATATATTAGTATTATTATTGTCTTCAAATGCTGTAACTGATAACACTCTTTTCTTTTTCATTCCATTAAGACGGATTTGTTCCTTTTGTTTAAATCCTCTGACGATGTTACCAATAGATAGTGACATATCATTGGCTTTGAAGACAATCAGTTCAGCAATAGCTTCACATGTAAAACTAACTGTTGAGTTGAGAGTAGTATTGACTGACTGAGGATGAACTGTAATCTCTATATAATGTTGTAGTAATCATGATAATCAAATAATGACACTTACCAGCAGATTGGACATCTACAATAAAAGATATTACCATAGTGAGCAAGATTAACAGCATCTTTCTGATTACTATTATAATTACAAGATAATAAATGACTATATAGGACATTATGCTGTTTTGTATAATGTATAGTATTACGTAGTTGTCTATGCTTTCCCTTATATAGCTGTAGTTGTGACAATCACAGTAACATAACAGTAGTAACATTATTGTTTGCTGTATCATAATATCTATTATAACAATGTAATGACCTATTTAATGTTAAAGTTTGTAATGAACTACCAGATTTAATGACCTATTTTAAAAGTAGTTATAATATTCACAGCATCATGTGATGTTCAGCTGACATTTAATTTATTAAATTAACCAATCACTCACAGGAATGTTGTAATGTTTGTAGTCGGCAGTCTTCTGAGACTAAGTCAATATGTAGGTATTTAATTGGGACTTTGTATTTTAAGTAAATGAAGGATTAATCCTTTTTAGAATGGGAAACAACCAAACACCAAATGCAATGGTAAAGTGTACACTCCCTTTAGTACAGATTGGAGTACATGTGATGTTTACATGTAATAGATGTTTTTATATATATTGTACAATATAATAATTTTATACTGATATTTATTTAAGGATGCTTTAACATTGTTCTATAAGGAGGGAGTATACAGTTGTCACTACTTCTATCATAATTTTACTCATGGCAGTTATAATAGTAAATTATTGCTTGCATCAGTTGCAAATAGTTACTTTGTAGGTTACCAATTGTCTGGCACTTTCAAGAAACATAGTGCGAAACTAGACTAGTTCTACACAAGTAGTTGATTGATGAAGTATCAGCAGATTTAGATACAATGAGGTTTCTACTTCCGTCTTTATGATGAATGTTACATTTTTGGGTAATATATTAAATATTGTATCAAACAATGCTTCATGGCTCAAAAGACCCTTTCCATCTTTGTCATATACCTTTTTCTTTCCTATTTAACAAAGTTAAAAGAGAATGTGCACTGATTAGTTTTTATTTGAGATAGTTTTCTGTGACTGAAGCAGTACAATCATGGATTCAAAAGGTATGATAGTGCTCTGTAACTAAGTTAGTTGTTTGCAGTACCATCATGAATTCAAATATTTTTATGTTTGAATAAAGCTGATTAAAATTGTTAGATCACTTATACATTTTAATTGTTACATTATTTGAAGATAATTCTATGTAGTTTCTAAGTATAAACTATAGAGATATACCACTGTAATTCCATAGCATTATTGAATAGTGGTTTTGATCATTTTTAGGTTTTCTTAGTACCAGACGTTTCTTTGTTTGAAGTTGTTTGCTATTGTGGCACTTTACATTATAATTTTATATCTATTGTTTAAATACATAATTACCTTACCTTAAAAGTAGACTGCTGAAGTTGGCCTCGCGTTCAGACAGCAATGTTTTTTGGTTTGCGTGGGTGTTACACATAACAGGTGGAGCTGTTATAATATTTTGATTTTTCTTTTAAATTTAAAGATTAAGAAGATACATGTTATTATTGTCATTTAATTAAATAGACCTGAAGAAGGTGTTTGAGCAATAACAGTAACAATATAATAATTAATGTAATAACATGAGAATACATACTATTGTTGAACTGGTTATAATATAATCAACACTGAAGTCAAAAATAATCACAATAATAATATGAAATAAAGACATTACAAACAAACCTGCTAGTATATCAACATAAACTTAATAAATTAAATAATTATGGAATTATATCTTCAAATTTATTGCTGTAGAACTCATTACCTAAGTTGAGACAATAGTGATATAATTCAGACAAACAATTATCAATTAATAATAATAAATATCTGTTTACTTTTGACCTGAAAAAGTCAAATATTTTATTCACCTATACAACAAAGTGGGCATCTTCTGTCTTGTATCAATGCCTCTTAATGTTTGAATGCTCCACACTAGTAACTGTTTGTTTTCGTTTTCTGTTATTATTGGACAAAGTACCACACCTACTTTTACAACAGTCACTGTTCCTAGCCTACCACACTCCATGGTAAGAGATTCTGGTACCTTTGCTTGATTTTCTTGGGACAAGAGGTCTGAAATAAAGATTTTTGTCATGCATTTCCTGTTTCCTTAAAGTCTTAAAATAGTAACTCTTTAGATGCCAGGTTATGATAACTATTTCACTTGCCAAAATTGAAATGAAGTGGTTTCAATGGACACAGTAATGAAAGTGTGCATATCTTTTCCTGTATCAAAGCTACTATCTGAGTGTGTCAAAGTAAGATGATGAAACCAGGTCACATACTATTCTATTAATACATACAGAGTACATGTGAAAATAACATTGTCAACCACAAACGTCTCTACACTATCATTAACAATTTAAATAAAATACACATGAATATGATTAATGCAATTAACCACAAACCTTAGTAGGCCAGTAATAATATTTTCCCAACATTTTCCATTTTTATTGGGCAGAGACACCACAAAATTCTTGTTCCAAGCAAATAGCTAGAACTAATAACCTAAAGAATGTCCCATACACAGCAGTATAGCTAACCATTATCAACAGCTCTTATTAAGCATACTTACAGGATAGGTTTTTTTTACTAATGATGAAAGTCAATAATTATCACCTCATTGTTTACATATTAGAAGTGCTTCAAGTGTCAGACTAGTAGCTAGTGTAACTTTTTTAATTCTTTAATAAGAGACAGGAGGTGCTTCCATGTCACATTCTTAATATAATTCCTACATACAATTCTAATAATGTAGGTTTTTAAAATAGTATTCACAGTAAAGATGGTAGTGTTTTTATATTTAAATTGATTCTGATTATAATTGAATTTTGTTATTTTTAATAATCAATTTACACACGAGTTACATATAAACAGATATTCATATTAACATGATTTCTTTATTTCAGGAAAAAATGACTTAAAATTTATGGTGAGGAATATCATCCAATTAAGTTTGTGTCTGGCAAAATGATCTTAAAATCTCTAATTATAATAATTACAACATTAGTATTTATTGTTGAACTATGTCATACAATGAACATTCAACAATCATTTTTCAGCAAATGTTATCAGGAAATCTTTAATCACATCTATGACCCTACTTTCAAATTTTTTTAATAAGCACCTAATATCATCTCATCATTGTGTTGGTGACTATAATAACACACATAGTTGTCATCGCTCACATGCCATTAACCTTTCTCTGTGGAATTAATACTTAAGTAATATATGAATCTACAAAGTATTGTTAATATAACACAATACATGTTATATTAACTTCTATTGTCAATGATACAATTGATGTAGCAGTGCATTGTAATATTTTTTATATAATGCTAATTTTATTATATGTCACTGATAATGTAATGTTATAATTTTTAGTGTATGTTATGTACTATAATGTATCATTTATATAGTTAACAAATATGTAAAAGTAATAACAAAATATTTTTAAAATATAAAATATGATGTAGCAATTAATGATTATGTATAACAGGAAATAAACTAGGTTGGAATGAACATACAAATCCATGTATTAAAAGTCCTTTATAATTACCTATTTATTATGACATGATGAGCTTTGTATCTAATTATTCAGATTTCTATATATTAGAGGAAAGAGTACATATATTTATATAGAAATTGTGTTAAAGATTCTACCAGCTACTTCATAACAAAGTTAGATGTCTTAATATTTGAAAAAATTTAATATAGGTGGTCAATTAAACCTAATATTATGGAGCTATTTTAAAAGCATCATATGTTTAGACTGAACACAGCAGCCATTATCTTCTGGTGGCATCTCTACATATTTTGAGTATTGCTGTGTCTAATGATATAATGATGCAGAGAACATATATACAGAATAGAAGGTGTTCAATACAATGTTGAATAGTATATAAATGAATTGTCATCTACAATAAGCAAGTAGACAAGTGTTTAGTATAGGTAGTTGTTATATCTCATTACATGGGTGGAGTCAAAAATCCATCCACCCACTAATAATCACTTATTAACTAGTTAACATTATTCATAGTGGGAGGTGATACAAACATACAATTTGGCACTGGTCTATCATATTCTATTATTAATACATATATATATTTGAGCAGACTATTGCATATAGTACTGACTAACTAGGTTTACATAGCTATTACATTTATTTGTAGTTATAATTACATTGGAATGCGTGGAATCTGAGGGCAGTACCATAATATCTATATATATAGCAGTCACTTTTAAGAAAATAAAGACTGTAACTTTCAAAGTTCTCAAGATAACTGTTGTCTAATTATTCTTAAGAAATTTCGAGACATATCTAAATAATTATTTCCAAAAAGCTCACTGCTAAAAATGCTATTTACAATTCTTGATTAAAACATTGTACTGCCCACATCACACATATTTCAAATTTTTGTTCAGTCCTACCTTTACACAAAGATGTCTGTCCTTGTCATCCTTGCAGTTTGTCTGTTAAGCAGACGTTCTTCAACTACAAGTGAACAAATGACATCATAACCTTGTTAATAATGTATTGTTCTTGTTTTACAGAGATTATAGTTCATCCTCAGTCAGTCAATACCACTCTTAACTCAACAGTTAGTTTTACATGTGAAGCTGTTGCTGATCTGATTGACTTTCAAGTAAATGATAGTTCAGCAGATACAGCAAATGTTGTAGATAAAGGATTTATTCAACAATCTGCATATCCTATTAATGGTGGTAAATTGAGAAGAGTATTATTAGCTGAAACACTAGAAGATAATAACAATACTAATATATCATGTAGAGCATATGGCTTTCCTGTGAATATAAATAGTGACATTGCTGTATTAAGAATACAAGGTGAGTTAATGTTATAGATGTCATATTATTATGATATATTGATGTAGGTTTACTAGCTCCTGTTAAAGATCTAACTGCTACAGTTCTCAATGAATCTAGTGTCTTACTGATGTGGTCTGCACCATATACATTGGATAATGTACCTATCACTGGATATAACATCAATGATGATCAAGGAAGACTTATAGACACAGTTAATACTACTGAGTACTTCCTTACATCTAGTAATGATGATCCATGTAATGTAAGTACTGTATATGTCTCTGGTATTAATGGAGCTGGTATAGGAGATAGTAATAATGTCATGTACTATATTGCTAGAGGTATAGCTTTTTTTAAAGATATAATTTAGTTTATATTTTAGCTCCCAAGAATGGCTCAATACAGTTATCACTACAGATACAACCAACTGTCTATGGAAAAACAATATCAATACAAATATTTGTTAATGTAAGTACATCATTATAATAATAACAGTGAAAATAAACTGAATGTCATTATAATATATACAGGTGAGTCATCTTTGTCCTGGAGAGTATCCTACTAGTGTAGATATTATAATAAAGAATTCTACTGGTCATATAGTACATAGTCTCACTGATGGTACATTGTCTCTTATTACTGGACACCAGTTTGTTGTCAATGAGTATATTATATTGTCTAGTAAAGATAATATACCTATCTCAACTGAGGTTACATTCAGTAATCTTGATGGAGAATTTAATATATTAACAGATGTGGAGTTCAGTAAGTCTATATATTATCTCCTGTTTATTAATTGTTTGTTTTATTATAGTAACTTCAGTTAATATCAGTGTTAATAATAACAGTATTTGTATCCAATGTTATTATATTAATAATACTACTAAATTAGGATGTCAAGTGGATCTAGTCAATGATAGTAAAGTACTTTATAGAGTTCAATTATTAAAGAATTCAACTACTAACAAAGCTAATGATTGTATAGTAAATATATCAAGTGGTTACTATGACGTCTATACATATGATATTAATGAGAATAGTACAATAAATACTGTTCCTATTGATATCATATATCAAGTATTTGTACCTACTGAGTTGATACTTAGACCCACTGTAGTCCTATCTACTATTTACACACTCCCTTCAATGCTACCATCAACAACAACAACAACAACAACTACAACAATACTTTCTTCATGTAAGTATAATTTTGTGTCACTGATAACTATATATATTTCATTTTAGTTCAGTCTAATCTTAGTTCTAGTAAGACTCTTATCATTATTATATCTACCACTATATCAGTTATAATATTTGTGACAACAATTTTGGCTGTAGTCATCATTACTATTATTATAGCTATCAAGAGATCTCAACAAAGTATATATAGCCCTACATATGATATCTTGATGTACAATATATTTGTATTAGGTCACAATATAAATGTCAATGATGTCAACACACAACAAAATGAAGCTTATGATGTTATTGGACAGTTTAGAGTAAATATGTCTGAAAATATGTCTTATGGAGATATTACAACTCATAGACTACCAGTAAAAAACAATAACATCTATGATTATGTTAGAAATAGTAACTTGATATAAAAACTTTCACTTTCATTTCATTTATTGTTCAGTAAATATACTATATCTACCACTATACCAGTTATAATAGTTGGGACAATAATTGTGGTTATAATTATCATCATTATTATTACCACTATCAAGAGATCTCAACAAAGTATATATATACATATATTCTCTTTATGTACAGTATATTTTGTATTAGGTCACAATACAGATGTCAATGATGTGAACACACAACAGAATGAAGCTTATAATGTTATTGGACAGTTTAGAGTTAATATGTTTGAAAATATGTCTTATGGAAATATTACAACTCTTAGACTACCAATGAAACAATAAAACCAAAATATGTTAGAAGTAGTAACTTGATATAAAAGATGTTCAATTTCATTTCATTTATTGTTCAGTAATATGTTTTATATTACATGATTGAATGGGGTTTGGATGGACATGAGGTATGTTGTGATTTATAATGTGTGGCTGACTTCAAATATGTCACTCTTTGTGTTATTTAGTCATAATCACGGAGATGCCAACTGTATCATCAAAGATAATAGAAAAATAAATAACAATATTTATTACTCTATTATCTATGATTTCACTTTCAATGTTTCCTTGGAACCAATACAATAGTGTGTTCCATTAATCTAATAAATCTACTAATTGTGGCAACTATATTACTTTGGCTAGAGTGCATGTAATCACAATATATATATATATAGTGTATAAATTATCAATTTAAATAATAGGTTTACTTACGATGATGATACTAATAATTAACTAACTACAATACATTAAAACCATATTGGATATAACCAGGAATAAAATATCATGTGACTAATTGAGAGATGAGTATAAGTCTTGTTTCCAAATTAATGGTTACATATAGAATATCCTAAATATAATACTTATCTTTACTGTCATAATAGTTAGTAGTCCCAACTCATAAAGTTTTCCTGAACATGTAAGTAGGTAGTAATTATTCATCATGATATCCCTTCTATTGTTGGTGTTGAATGATATTACTCTACATCATTGATACTAGTAAAAGAGGTTGTCCTTCAATTATCATTACATAATGTAACACCTTGATTGAATCTGGTATCTTGTTAGTATTATCTGGTAGAGATGCTAGAATTCTCAAAAGGTTTATACAGCTCTTATTTCTTTTAACACTGTGTTAATAATAATAATAAACCATCTGAAAACAACTTATATTACATATATATATATATATATATATATATATATATATATATATATATATATATATATATATATATATATATATATATATATATATATATAATACCAAAGATCTATTCTTGCAAGTACAATAGCAGATTCATCTTCAGTCATTGCAAATAGATTATTATCTGCGTTAGTCCTAAGTTTGCCTCTCTATACCAGTTTCTACATTTATTTGATTTGTTTGACTAATTTTATTATTACATGTGTAATTAAAGGATTTTACAACAATCACTGATAAATATCTTATATACCTTGAGATGTCTCTAGGTACTTGACAATATACGTCTCCTCTATCAGAGCTAGGTTCATCAGAATATCTAACAGATGATGTGTGTTCAGTATTTGCTTTTAAAGGATCAACGTTAATATAATTTATCATTGTTAAATTGTTATAGTAACACTCAGTTCTGTCATTGTATGTCTCTCCTTTTATATATTATTGTATTACATAGACTATATTAATAGATCAATACTATATGTAAAATAATATTTGTGAGTCATGATCTGTCAGTTATAATTAATTGAGATACTGCAGATATCCCATAATGAATATAAGCACAGCTATTCTGACTCAGCACTCCATCTGATAATATAAGTTAATACATGATCTCTCTATAAGTAACAAGATATAATAGTAGTCAAGAAGAGTTTACTTATTATGGTTGCATTTAAGATATGATAGAAGATTATGGAAAAAGATGAAGTGATATAATTATACATTTCTGTCATATTTTCTAAATAGTTTGAATTCTTATGTACATAATCTTCAATGATAAATACATATACATTATTGTTATAATGATGTACTGGAGCTGTGTACTACTTTAATACATGATAATATATTGAGATGAGAAACGTGAACATTATTGGAGTTGATGAATGTTCTTTGGTTGTTTGTGTCACCTGTGCTATCAAGATGCCGTCCCTACATGTACTTGATTTATATTTAAGTACATGTTAAAGTAGTGCTTAGATATGCTGTATAAATTTAATACTGCAAAGAATTTAAAGATTAAGGTCACACAAATCAAGTAACATGTAGTGTTTAACATTAGTTTTGTTTAGGAAACTCATTTGAATTAATTTCGGTTTCTAGCAAATATATTGGTAAATAACTTGAACATTTTTCAAAGTACTTGATAAACTGAGATTATAGACTGCATAATAACTGACTATAAATAATTTTTGAATATGCTGACATGACAATATTTATATAATAATATTCACGATCTACCACTTTGTTATCCAAAGATTGCAACTCTCCTGTTTAATAATACGGTTTACAGCTGTAGAGTTACTTGTCCATCACTAGCTATAGTGTGAACAGGTGGAGCTGTTAGAATATTTTTGATTAATTTAAAGATTCATGTTATTATATTTTCATTTAATTAAATAGACCTGAAGAAGATGTCTGAGCAATAACAATAACAATATAATTGTTGTATATAACATGAGAATACATAATATTGTGAAGTGGTTATAATAAAAGTCAATACTAAAGTCAAAAATTATCACAATAGCAATATGAACATTGGAACCAAACCTACTAGTATATCAATAGAAACTTAACAAATTAAATAATCATTGAATTATATCTATTATTGTAGAACTCATTACCTAGATTGAAACAATAGAAATTATAATTCAGACAATTATCAATTAGTAAAATGAAAATCTTTTTACTGTTTGATATTAAAAAGTCAAAATTCTATTCATTTTACAACAAACTGGATGCATTCTCTCTTACATCATTTCCTCTTAAATGTTTGAGCATTAAAAAGACATTACAGACTATAATTAGTGTTGATTGGATAAATCAGCAATAATAAAAGTATGTTTACTTTTTGTTATGAATCTTTTTTTTTGTATCATTGTCTCTTAAGCGTTTCAATGTTCCACACACTAACTGTTATTATTATCTGGTCATTGTGATCAAAAAATGAGAGACATCTAGTTTCTAAACAATTTAGGGATTATATAAGTTAACTGGAGACTAAGTACAAACATAGTAATCTTTATTTATCAGGTAGAAATGGTAGTATAAAAATCCTTACATAGTAACTAGAACTCATGGTCCACAGTCTCATTGGAAACAAGACCATAATGTCCATGTCATCATCAATACATTTTTAGTGAGACTCTATTGTATAACTATTATGTAGTGATCTTTATATTGTCATTCCTAATGTAGTATTGTTTGAGATGTTTGTACTGTCATCCATAAATGTCATGTTTATTTGTTTATGTCATCATGATTATTGGTAGTATATCCAGATTAATTTTATATCTGGTATTAATTTTTGTATTAGTAATAATATCATATTTAGAGTTAAATATTATGGTAGTTTTATTTTTAAGTGTATATGTTGTTATACTTCAATTTCTCAAACTGAAAGTATATAAGACAATAAACCAGTTTATCATTGATACACACTATATGATATTAATGAGTACATGTTATAATGTAGCTAGTTAGGAATATTTATTATAAGTATGTAGTAATATTATTATCTCTTGGTAACTGATGATCTCTCATAACAAGACCTACAATAAAGTCATATTATGTAATATATTATAAGAGTACTTACTGTCATGATAGTTCTCAGGAGAGCCTTCTTCAATAAGACCAGGTAATGGTCCTTCATTATGATATGCTATCTGGTGTTGAGGTGATATCAATATTAGCTCTACTTCACTGGTATTGGTAAGAGAAGATGTTAGTCCTCCAGTGATCTCTTCATTGTTGAATGTTTGTTTGGTAGTATCTGATGTCTTGTCAGTTTTAGCTGGTATAGGAGGTGGTATATCATCATCTTGTACATTAGCTGGTATTATAGTAACACTAGGTGATGATGGCTCTATATTATCATTAGATGGAAGATGTTCTGTTTTTGGTGAAAAATAAAGTATCTCAGAATATTCTACTTTATCACTAGATGAGGGAGGAGCTTGAGGACGCTTGTTAGAAAATTTCTGAAGTTCTTGATAAACAACTTGCCCTTTTTTCTGTTCAGACTATAATAATGCAATACTAAAATTATATTTATATAATATGTCATAATTACTTCATCATAATAATGAGTCATATCACTCTCAAAAGATTTTGTAGATTGAACGTTAGCACTCTATAACATTAGTATTATCAATATTGTTTATCATATAATGACTTACTAATTGTCTATTATCAAATTTTGCTATATTATAACTATATTTTCCTAAGAACAGATATGTAGTAGTACTGTAGAGTGAATATAAACTTACTTTCTCTTTTATAGACTCCAACTACTACAACTATGATAATAACAATAATAATAATAACAATACCAACTATAACTGATGGAACTGTAGTAGCAACAATTATAACTAAATAAAATAATAAAGATATAAAAACTATGAAACAAATGTTTGTCTTACTAGGAAAAGCTTCACTTGTTATTATTCCACCAGTAGTAGGAGATGATGTCACTGTTATAACTATATATTGGTAAACAATGAACACACTGTGTTAAATATAAACTTACTTGTAGTGGATAAATCAGTTATTACAATATTTCTTAATATTATAGCTGGTAATATTGATGTTAGTGGTATATCATTCTCCACATCATATACATAGACTGTATAATTACCAGCTGGGAGATTATCAATACAACCTTGTACAGTAAGATCACTTGGACTGTTTTTAACAAATGTTTTGTTCATTGAAGTCACTCCAATCACACTAACATAACATGACTTAGCAGATGGAGCAGATGAAAATACACACTCTACACATATAGATATACCATTAGGGTAAGCAGTAGCATTTATAACATCATATGTACCTATATCATATAATAATATCAATATATTACATAATATCACTATCTCTTACTTAAAGTATGTATCAATGGATCACTGTGTCCAGCATTATTACTGAAGATAATAGAGAGAGAACATTGTTGATGTTGAGGAGCTAACAGACTATCTGTTATGTTCATGGGTTGACTTGAATATTCTACCAGATATATTTTATTAAATATAACTACATCATCACATTGTACAGTGACTATAGCATTCTCTGGAGCTTCAGATGAACATTCCAGAATAATCTACAGTAACTATGATAATCATATAGTAACCACTATTGGATAGACTCACTGGTATATTAAACATCAAGTTGACTTCATTATTTATATAGGACAGAATAGTAAATGTAGTATTTTCTTTAGCAGATCTTGGAGCTAAAATGACATCATAAAATAAACACACATATTAGTTATTATAACTAACCTCTTTGAAAAGAGAAGGTACTATTTTTATGTTCTCCTTCACCCAGTTCATTTATACCATATATGGTATAGGTATATCGATGACGAAATAATTCCTCATCTTCATACTTGTATTCATTTCCATTTATAGATACATTTTGTAATAACATCTTGTTGACATCATCATATATCAGTAGTATATAGTAAGATATCTGGACTCTACTGTCTACATTAGGACGATCCCAACTGATAGTAATAGTAGTACAGTTGTCAAGTGATGAAGAGATATTGAGAACAGAAGTAAGAAAACCTGTCTCATACAAGAGATAATACACACACACAACATAACATGTGATATATAACTTACCAAATGGAAATACATTGATAGTATGATCAAACTGTCCAGCTGGATTACTAAGAGTTACCTC
Organism: Xestospongia bergquistia; assembly: GCA_963965975.1. Lineage (NCBI taxonomy): Eukaryota > Metazoa > Porifera > Demospongiae > Haplosclerida > Petrosiidae > Xestospongia > Xestospongia bergquistia. The sequence continues at coordinate 577,294 of OZ014412.1, forward strand.
AACAAGATATGTCCTCAAGTTAACAGGTGATGATATATTAACTATTATCAGTTGATTATTAACTAAAGACAGTATCACATCATGAGGTAATGTTTGTTGTAGAACATCATTAGAGTCCTTGATATTTACTGTGACATTAGTAGGATACTCACCAATACATAGACCACTAACCTAAATGATGAGGAAAATTTATTTTAACTAAAAGCTTTAGTTAAGCAATGTAAACCATAGTGTTATAAAATAATATCATAATATAAGTGGTGCATTCTATAGAAAATATATTACTAAACACTTGTACACTACAAACTAACATTGATAAGCACTTGAAATAAAATGCTGTCTTCTTCTATTATTGTTGGAACAACTGACACTGGAAGAGTTTGAGGAACTGAAATATATAAAATAATGAAATCTAATTTTGTACCATAGTATATACCTCCAGCAATATTGAGTATGACATTATTACTATCTCCTATACCAGCTCCATTAATACCAGAGACATATACATTAGCTATATTACAAGCCTCCAGTATGTACTCAGTAGTATTAACTGTGTCTATATGTGTTCCTTGATCATCATTGATGTTATATCCAGTGATAGGTACATTATCCAATGTATATGGTGCAGACCACATCAGTAACACACTAGATTTATTGAGAACTGTAGCAGTTAGATCTTTAACAGGAGCTAGTAAACCTACATCAATATATCATAATAATATGACATCTATAACATTAGCTCACCTTGTATTCTTAATACAGCAATGTCACTGTCTATATTCATTGAGCCATAAGCTCTACATGATATATTAGTATTATTATTGTCTTCAAATGCTTTAGCTAATAACACTCTTTCCTTAATACCACCACTGAGCAGATCTTGTGGTTCTTGAATAAATCCTCTGATAGTAACATTTGTTTCCAATATAGAAAGTGACATATCATTGACTCTGAAGTCAATCAGAGTAGCAACAGCTTCACATGTAAAATTAACTGTTGAGTTGAGAGTAGTATTGACTGACTTAGGATGAACTGTAAACTCTATATAATGTTATAGTAATCATGATGATCGAAATTAATTATGACACTTACTAACTGATTGGACTTCTAGAATAATAGATATTACTGCAGTGAGCAAGATAAACAGCATCTTTCTGACTATTATTATAATAGCAAAATAATATATGACTATACAGGACTATATTCTATTTTACATAATGTATAGTACTACTTAGTTGTCTATGCTTTCACTAATATAGCTAGTGGTATCAATTAACATTATACCTATTATAACCTTGTAATGATGAAAGTTATTTTAATATGTTAACATTTATAATGAATAACCAGGTTTAATGACCTATTATAAACAAAAGTAGTTGTGACAATCACAGTATCATGTGATGTTCAGCTGATATTTAATTTATTAAATTAACCAATCACTCTTAGTAATTATGTGATGCTTGTAGTTGACAGTCTCCTGAACATAAGTCAATATATATGTATTTAAGTGGGTCTTTGTGTTTTAAGTAAAGTAAGGATTGATCCTTTTTAGCATGGGAAACACCCAATGCACTGAACACAATGGTAAACATACACTCCCTCATAGATTAGAGTACTTGTGATGTTTACATGTAATATGTCTTTTTTAATTGTATTGCACAATATGATAGTTTTATGATATCTATTTAAGGATGTTTTAACATTGTTGTATAAGGAGGGAGTATACAGTTGTCACTACTTCTATCATAATTTTACTCATGGCAGTTATAACAGTAAATTATTGCTTGAGTCAGTAACAAATGGTCACTTTATGGGCTACCAATTATCTGGTACTTTCAAGAAATATGGTGTGAAACTAGTTCTACACAAGTAGTTTATTGATGATAGTATCAGCAGATTTATGTTCCTAATTCTCTCTTTATGATGAATGTTACATTTTTGGGTACAAACTACATATATATCAAACGTTGTATCTAACATTGTTTCATGGCTTAAGAGACCCTTTCCATCTTTGTCATATACCTTTTATTTTCTATATAACAAATTTCAAAGAGAATGCGTACTGATTAGATTTTATTTGAGATAACTATATGATAGTTGTTTGTGACTAAGTTCCTGGATAACAGTACTATCATGGGTTCAAATGGTTTTCATGTTTGAATAAAGCTGATTAAATTTGTTAGGCCATTTACACATTTTTAATTGTTACATTATTTGAAGATACTTCCATATAGTTTCTAAGTGTCAACTATAGAGAGATGTCACTGTAATGCCATAACACTATTGACTTTGATAATGTTTAGGTTTTCTCAGTATCAGACATTTGCTAGCTTGAAGGTGATTGCTATTGTGGCACTTCATATTATAATTTTATATGTATTGTTTAAATTCATCCTTACCTTACAAGTAGACTGCTGAAGTTGGCCTCACGTTCAGACAGCAAATACCTAACATTCTTGTGCTTTATTAGTTTTGCGTGGGTGTAACACATCAAAAGGTGGAGCTGTTATAATATTTTTGATTTTCTATTTCATTAAAAGATTAATAATATACATGTTATTATTTTCATTTAATTAAATAGACCTGAAGAAGATGCCTGAGCAATAACAGTAAAAATATAATTGTTGCATATAACATGAAAATACATACTATTATGAACTGATTATAATAGAAATCAACACTAAAGTCAACAATTAACACAATAGTGATGTGAACATTGAAACCAAACCTACTAGTATATCAACTATCAACAGAAACTTAATAAATTAAATAATCATTGAATTACATTTTTAAATTTATTGCTGTAGAACTCATTACCTAGATTGAGACAATAGAGATTATAATTCAGATAAACTATTATCAATTAGTAATAATAAAAGTCTGTTTACTTTTTGATATGTAAAAGTCAATTATTCTATTAAATTATACAACAAACTGGACATCTTCTCTCTTGTGTCAATGCCTTTTAACTTTTGAATGCTCCACACTAATTACTGTTTCTTTTCATTTTCTGTTATTATTGGACAAAGCCTATATGTAACTTCATATATATGTAAACATATGTACAGAATAGAAGGTGTTCAATGCAATGGTAAATAGTATATACTACACCTACCTTTACAACAGTCACAATTAGTCCTGTTGCTAGCCTACCACACTCCATGGTAAAAGGTAGTCTGGTACCTTTACTTAATTTTCATGGAACAGGAGGTCTTAAATGATGAAATAAAGAAGTTTGTTGTCTTCAAGTCTTAAAATAATGACTCTTTAGAAGTTTAGATGTCAGGTGATGATAACTTTTCACTTGCCAAAATTGAAAATGAAGTACTTTCAATGGGCACAGCAATGATAGTGTGCTTTTCTTTTACTGTCCCCAAACTGCTACCACAGTGTGTCAAAGTAAGATGGTGAGACTAGCTAACACATTGTTGTATTAATACATGCAGAATACATGTGAAAATAACATTGTCAACGACAAACCTCTCTTCACTATCACTAACATTTTCAACAAAATACATGTGAATATGATTAATACAATTAGTCACAAACCTTAGAAAGCCATTAATAATATATTTCCCAATGTTTTCCATTTTTGTTGGGTGGAAACATCACAAAACTCATACTCCAAGCAAATAACTAGAACTAATAACTTAAAGAATGTCCCAAACACAGCAGTAGCTAAGCATTATAAATAGCTCTTTAGAGCATACTTACAGGGCAAGATTTTTACTTATTATGAACTTGAATGTGGTCAATTGCAAGTTATTTTAATTATCACCACATTGTTTACATATTAGAAGCACTTCAAGTACTCTAGCAGCTAATATAATCATTAACATGTCTTTTAAATTCTTTTATAATAGATGCAGTTGTCATTGGGAAATCAGGAGATGATTTCATGTCACATACTTAATGTACTTCCTGAAATAAATCTAGATACAATTCTAACATTCAATTTACATATGAAGTTACATATAAGCACGTGGAATAGTGTAATATATAGCTGTTCATATTATAATATAATTTCTTTATTTCAGGAAAAAAATGATTTGAAATTAATGAAGAGGAATATCATCCAATTAAGTTTGTATTATGTGTCTGGCAAAATAATCTTCCTTTTTTTGCTAAAATAAAATCTCTAATTTTAATAGTTACAATACCAATATTTATTGTTGAACTATATCATACAATGAACATTCAGCAATCATTTTTCAGCAAATTTTATCAGGAAATCTTTAATCGAACATTTTTTAAAAGTACCAATATCATCTCATCATTGTGTTGATGACTATAATAACACATACAATTGTCTTTGGTTACATATCATCAATTATTCTCTGTAGAACTATCATTGAGTAATGTATCAATCTACAAAGTATTGTTAAAATAACACATGATATATTAACTTGCTATTGTCAATGTAACAATTCATACAATTGATGTAGCAGTGGATTGTTATATTTATTATGTAATATTGTTTTTATTGTATGTCACTGATAATTTGATGTTATACTTTTTAGTGTATCTTATGTACTATAATGTATGATTTGTATAATCAACATAAAAAATATGTAAAAGTAATAACAGGTAAAAATATTTTGAAAATATAAAAAACGAAGTAGGAATTGATGATAGTGCAAAACAGGAAATAAACAAATTTTGAAAGTGTCATAATGTTTAGATTGAATGCAGCAGCCATTTTTTTGGCTGGCATCTCTACATATTTTGAGTATTGCTGTGTCCAATGATATAATGATCCAGAGAACATATGTACAGAATAGAAGGTGTTCAATACAATGGTAAATAGTATATACTATCATCTAGAATAAGCAGGTAGTGGTAGTATAACTATATCTCATTACATGAGTGGAGTCAAAACATTCATCCGCCCACTAATAATCACTTATTAACCAGTTTCATAGTGGAAGGTGATACAAGCACCACAGGTCCTCTTTATATTTGAGCAAACTATTGCATACAATACTGACCACTAAAACAAACTAGGTTTACATAACTATTACATTTACTTGTAGTTACTATTACATTGGAATATGTATAACTGTGAACAGTACCATAATGTCTACATATACTAGTAGTCACTTTTGAGAAATTAAAGACTGTATCACTTTTAAAGTTCTCAACATAACGTTTGTCCAATTATCCTTAAGAAAATCTCAAAAAATTCTATAAAATCTTTTCTAAACAGTTAATTGCTAAAAATGCTATTTGACAATTCTTTGTTAAAACATTATGGTAATGCCCACATTCCACATATTTCAATGCTATGCTCAGTTCTCCCTTTATACAAAGATGTCTGTCTTTGTTATCCTTGCTGCAGTCTGTTTAATAAGTAGATGTTCTTCAACTACAAGTAAACAAATGACATCATAACCTTGTTAATAATGTGTTTTTCTTGTTACACAGAGATTACAGTTCACCCTCAGTCAGTCAATACCACTCTTACCTCAACAGCTAATTTTATTTGTGAAGCTATTGCTGATCTGATTGACTTTTGAGTAAATGATAGTTCAGCAGATACAGTAGATGTTGTAAAGAAAGGATTCATTCAACAATCTATACATGCTCTTAATGGTGGTAAAGTGAGAAGAATATTATTGGCTAAAGCATTAGAAGATAATAACAATACTAATATAAAATGTAGAGCATATGGTACTGCAATGAATGTAAACAGCGACATTTCTATATTATGAATACAAGGTGAGTTAATGTTATAGATGTCATATTATTATGATATATTGATGTAGGTTTACTAGCTCCTGTTAAAGATCTAACTGCTACAGTTCTCAATGGATCTAGTGTGTTACTGATGTGGTCTGCACCATATACATTGGATAATGTACCTATCACTGGATATAACATCAATGATGATCAAGGAAGACTTATAGACACAGTTAATACTACTGAGTACATCCTGACATCTAGTAATGATGATCCATGTAATGTAAGTACTGTATATGTCTCTGGTATTAATGGAGCTAGTATAGGAGATAGTAATAATGTCATGTACTATATTGCTAGAGGTACATAATTATTATATTACCTATGAACACCTCATTTTGTTATATTTTAGTTCCTCAAAGTATTACAATGTCAGTCATTCCAACAACAGAAAGAGACACTTTTAGTTCAGTCTAATCTTAGTTCTACTAAAATTCTGATCATTATTTTATCTACCACTATACTAGTTATAATAACTGTGACAATAATTGTGGCTATAATTATCATCATTATTATTATTATAACTATCAAGAGATCTTAACAAAGTATATATAGCCCTATATATGATATCTTGATTTACAGTATATTTGTATTAGGTCACAATATGATATGATATGAACACACAACAGAATGAAGCTTATGATGTTACTGGACAATTTAGAGTAAATATGTTTGAAAATATGTCTTATAGAAATATTGCAACTCTTAGACTACAAATGAAACAATAACACTTAATTATATTTGAAGTAGTAACTTGATTTAAAAGATGTTCAATTTCATTTTATTTATTGTTCAGTAATATGTTATATATTACATGATTGAATGGGCTTTGGGTGGATATTTGGATTAATTCTACATTGCTACTCCATGTCCAATATAACTTCAGTCCTTATCTTGTTAATAATTTGAACATGAAACTAAAGTAAATTTACATTGTTCATTAATTATTTATTTGTAAATATATTGTTATATTATTGTAAATAAGAATCTTTCATGACAAGAAAAACAGAATAATAACATGAGATATGTTATAGGTTACAATGTGTGGCTGACTTCAAATATGTCACTCTTTGTGTAATCACGGACATGCCAACTGTATCATCAGAGATAATAGAAAAATAAATAACAATATTTATTTACTCTATTATCTATGATTTCACTTTCAATGTTTCCTTGGAAGTAATAATCTGATATGTTGCCAGTCTGCATCTTGTCAATATTAACATGTATGTCTAATATATATATAGACAGTGCACCAATATTATTAGAACATATTAACTAACTTACTATTATTCTTCCTCTTATAATATAGTACACAAAAACAAACACAGTAATAGACATAATACAACAATCAAGATGACAACTCCACCTACAACACCACCAACAACATAATACCCTATTATATTATAAATAATTATAGTAGTTTTTAAACTATGTACTTACATATTGGTGATGTAGTTGATAATGTTGTATCCACAGTATTAATTGGTGTTGTCATGGTAACTACATTATTTAGAACATTGCAATTGGTAAGGAACACGGAACATGGAACACATAAATAGTCTTTATAGTAATAATGCAGTAAAAAGTTATATAACTTACTTGTAGTAGATGTATCAGTTATTACAATATCTCTTAATATTATAGCTGGTAATATTGATGTTAGTGGTATATCATTCTCCACATCATATATATAGACTGTATAATTACCAGCTGGGAGATTATCAATACAACCTTGTACAGTAACATCACTTGGACTGTTTTTAACAAATGTTTTGTTCATTGAAGTCACTCCAATCACACTAACATAACATGACTTAGCAGATGGAGCAGATGAAAATACACACTCCACACATATAGAATTACCATTAGGGTAAGCAGTAGCATTTATGACATCATATGTACCTAAATCATATAATAATATCAATATATTACATAATATCACTATTTCTTACTTAGAGTACGTATCAATGAATCACTCTGTCCAGCATTATTACTAAAGATAATAGAGAGAAAACATTGTTGATGTTGAGGGGCTAACAGACTATCTGTTATGTTCACAGAATATTCTACTAGATATGTTTTATTAAATATAACTAGATCACCACATTGCACAGTGACTGTAGTATTCTCTGAAGCTTCAGATGAACATTCCAGAATAATCTACAGTAACTATGATAATCATATAGTAACAACTATTGGATAGACTCACTGGTATATTAAACATCAAATTGACTTCATTATTTATATAGGACAGAATAGTAAATGTAGTATTTTCTTTAGCAGATCTTGGAGCTAAAATGATATCATAAATTAAACACACATATTAGTTATTTTAACTAACCTCTTTGAAAAGAGAAGGTACTATTGTTATGTTCTCCTTCACCCAGTTCATTTACACCATATATGGTATATGTATATCGATGACGAAATAATTCCTGATCTTCATACTTGTATTCATTTCCATTAATAGATACATTTTGTAATAACATCTTGTTGACATCATCATATATCAGTAGTATATAGTAAGATATCTGGACTCTACTGTCTACATTAGGACGATCCCAACTGATAGTAATAGTAGTACAGTTGTAAAGTGATGAAGAGATATTGAGAACAGAAGTAAGAAAACCTATCTCATACAAGAGATAATACACACACACAACATAACATGTGATATATAACTTACCAAATGGAAATAGATTGATAATATGATCAAACTTTCCAGCTAGATTACTAAGAATTACCTCAACAAGATATGTCCTCAAGTTAACAGATGATGATATATTAACTATTATCAGTTGATTATTAACTAAAGAGAGTGTCACATTATGAGATAATGTTTGTTGTAAAACATCATTAGAGTCCTTGATATTTACTGTAACATTAGTAGGATACTCACCAATACATAGACCACTGACCTAGTAAAGAAATGAGATGGATTATAAGAAGGAAGCATACTACTGACTAACATTGATAAACACTTGAAATAAAACATTATATCCATCTACTGTTGGTATAACTGATACTGGAATAGTTTGAGGAACTGAAATATAACAGAAATGAGGTGTCTACAAATTATAATTATGTACTTCTGGCAATATTGAGTATGACATTATCACTATCTCCTATACCAGCTCCATTAATACCAGAGACATACACAGTAGTTATGTTACAAGCTTCTAGTTTGTACTCAGTAGTATTAACTGTGCCTACAAGTGTTCCTTGATCATCATTGATGTTATATCCAGTGATTGGTACATTATCCAATGTATATGGATCAGACCACATCAGTAACACACTAGATCCATTGAGAACTGTAGCAGTTAGATTTTTAACAGGAGCTAGTAAACCTACATCAATATATTATAATAATACGACATCTATAACATTAGTTCACCTTGTATTCTTAATACAGCAATGTCGCTGTCTATATTTATTGAGTTATGAGCTTTACATGATATATTAGTATTATTGTTATCTTCTACTGCTTCAGCCAACAACACTCTTCTATTAATACCACTACTGAGAATCTCTTGTGGTTTTTGAGTAAATCCTCTGTTTGTAGTAGCTGTTGTAAATATAGATAGTGACATATTATTGACTCTGAAGTCAATCAGAGAAGCTACAGCTTCACAAGTAAATTTAACTGTTGAGTTGAGAGTAGTATTGACTGACTGAGGATGAACTGTAATATCTGTATTATATTGTAGTAATCATGATGATCAAAACTAATTATGACACTTACTAACTGATTGAACAGCTGTAATAATAGATATAATCACAGTGAGCAAAATAAACAGCATCTTTCTGACTACTATTATAATAACAAAATAATATATAACTATATAGGACTGTATGCTATTTTGCACAGTACATAGTACTACTTAGTTTTCTATGGATAGCAATCAATTAAGCATTATATTATATTTAAGTTATATATATTATTTTATATTAAATTGTATAACTGAACTAATTTGTTTAATTACCTAATAAAAGAGTAGAAATGATTAATCCTTATTTAAAACATCAAGTTTACTTTAATCCAGCATGCTTATATACTTAGGTTATAGCTGACTACAAACATAATATTGCTAACTACATCATTATGAGCTTTCAACAAACATTATTAACACTATATGATAGTATATAGGTGCATGTGTATTGAGTATATGATGTTTTGAATTAGTATGTGTTTTGTATACTCAATATAATAATTACTCTGACCTTCACTTAAAATAACATCATAGATTGAATACTGTTATAGTAGTACTACTATTATTATAATTCACTCATAACAGCTGTGACAGGAAATTATTGTGATAGTTACTTCATAGGCTATAACTAGCAAATATATCTGGTACTTTCAAGTTGCTCTATAACTTGTATGCAAGTAGTTGGTTGATTGAAAAATATAGCTACATTTTAGGTGTGATTAGATTTTCCTAATAATCTCTACTCAGATGTTACGTTTGGTACAAACTGCATTGTATCAATGTTCAAATAGACCCTTTCATCCTTGTCACACTAACAAGTGTGATAGTTGTGTGTGACTAAGGACCTGCAGGACCTGTCACTAGTGTCATCATAGATTTAAATTAATGGTTTTTATGTTTGAATATAGCTGAGTAAATTTATGAGGTCATATATATATTTATATATTGTAAAAATTGTAAAACATTTGAAAAGGTATCTCTACACAATTAACATAACTAGAGCATGGACAACTAAATGGTGTTATAATTGTAATTATAAAAAATCTATGAACCTAAAATATAAAAACATCACATTTAGTGAACTACAATCTAATCCTCATTATATATAGTATTCTCTCATGTTTGTATCTGAGAGTATATTTGATGGACAGTCACTAGTGGACTTGTTTGTCATCTATTACAAAATTAAACAATTACAAAAACTTCAGTATTTTATAGAACATGTTATACAGTTTCTTAAGCCCTTTCTGTCCAGTGACTAGTTTAGTTAATATCAATTTTGTAAGATGCTTCCATGTAGTTTCAAGTGTCAACTATAGAGAGATGTCACTGACAGTATCAGACGTTTGTTAGCTTAGCCATGGAGTTGATTAACTATTGTGACTCTTTGCATTATAATTTTATACATATTGTTGTCTAAATGTCACATAAATTGAACTTACCTAACGAGACTGTTCTAACCGAGAATAGCCGCAGAGACGAAGCACGTGAATGGCGTGAATGGATGTGGATCATTATGACTAATTATCAGTAATAAACAGGAATAAGATATCGTTAAAAGATAGAATTCAGCAAATGCAATTATGTAGTCAATTAATTCTTAATAATTTACTAATGTGTTATTGTTATATAGTTACAATTTATAATACTCAATTCTATTATTGTATTTCTTCTTTTAAATTATTGAATGGACTATATTGATAAGTCAATGCTATGTAAACAAATATTGTCAGTTAATTACAATACTACAGATATCCCCATAGTAAATATAAACACAATTACTCAGTACTCCAGCTGCTAATAAGATACATATCTACTAAGTTATACATGACTTATTTTATATGTGACAAGATATAATAGTAGTCAAGAAGAGATTAGTTAGTAATATTTGTGGTAGGAGTTATCACAGAAAAAATATAAAGTGATGTAATTATTACATTATGTCATATTTTGTAGGAGGAGACAACAGGATAGTTAATAGTTAAGTACATTTGTTAAGAAGCATCTTCATCAAATGCAACCAATGAATTGTCACCTGAAAGACCTAAAGAAAATCAATAAATATATATTAATTAATAATCCACCTTGTATAGATCCACCTTGCTTTCATATAATACCATATCATTTATAAAACCTCAAATAATAATAATTGCTATATATAAAACACTAACACTCAATACATTTATTTGTCAATAATTAGACACATGTAGGGACTTAGTAAACTTAGACTATACAATAGTCAAGGAAGTCTATTACACATTATAATAGTGACCACTTTAATAGAGACTGTTTAATAAACTGAACATTGAAACAATTAAATAAGAGTTACTGTCCACAATGAAAAATATGATAAACTGTTTATGTAAAAAGTGACAAAAAATATGATTTGAATATGAACACAATTTTATGTAAACAAATAGAATTTCATTATAAGAGGTGTGGCAATGGTTTAAACTACAAGTAAACAAGCTCTTTAAAAGTAAATATAAACAGAAAACAAATAATATATATAACTTATAGTGGATACCTAGTGATCTCCAGTAACTGATAAGAAGTGGTCTAATTCTCTATTGTAAGTATGTCGTTATAACAAACATCAGAAAATGATAATTAAGTTTGTGAACTTTGATAAATATATGAATTGGGTATGTGAAAAAGAATAATAAAAGTGGGTGTGACAAATTGTTTGAATTACAGGTTTGAATAATAATCATGTTAAAAATGGATGTAGATATAATGCAATATTATTATTACTACAAAGATCAGAAAAAAACAATACAAATATTAATGTAATGGTATCAGTACACAGATTTGTCTAATACCAATAACTATAAATACATTATCACTACATTGAACCTATTTATCTAAACCAAACACTGTTATTGCAAATACAATGATTGACTCAAGTAGTTCTTTCTTAGTCACATATCATATGATGTGAGACAACAATCATTTTACAAGTTAGTTGTCATTTTCATGACATGTTCTTATCATTGATAGTGGCTCATTAAAACTTACTAAGTAACTATAAGTATGTAGTATTATTATTATCTCTTGGTAACTGATGATTTCTCATAACAAGACCTACAATAAAGTCATATTATGTAATATATTATAAGAGTACTTACTGTCATGATAGTTCTCAGGAGAGTCTTCTTCAATATGACCAGGTAATGGTCCTTCATTATGATATCCTATTTGGTGTTGAGGTGGTATCAATAATGGCTCTACTTCACTGGTACTAGTAAGAGAAGGAGATATTAGTCCTCCAGTGATCTCTTCATAATTGGACATTTGTTTGGTAGTATCTGATGTCTTGTTAGCTTTAGCTGGTATAGGAGGTAGTATATCATCATCTTGTACATTAACTGGTATAGGAGGTAGTATATCATCATCTTTATTGCTTATATAACAAATTTCAGAGAGAATGTGCACTGATTAGGTTTTAGTTGAGATAACTATATGATAGTTGCCTGTGGCTAAGTTTCTGGTTCACAGTACCATCATGGATTCAAATGGTTTTGAATAAAGCAGAGTAAATTTTTTAGGCCATTTACACAATTTAATTATTACATTATTTAAAGATAATTCTATGTAGTTTCCAAGTATCAAGTATAGAGAGATGTCACTGTAATCCTTCCTATAACACTGATGACTTTGATAATTTTTACGTTTTATCAGAAGCAGACATTTCTTAGCTTGGAGTTCATTAACTATTATGGCACTTTACATTATAATTTTATATCTATTATTTAAATTTAAACTTACCTTACAAGTAGATTGTTGAAGTTAGTCTTGCCTTCAGACAGCGACATTCTTGTGGTTTAGACTTTGCGTGGGTGGCACTACTCAAGTGGTGGAGCTGTTATAATAATTATTTTAGATTTTTCCTTTTAATTCAAAGATTAAGAATGTATATGTTATTATTTTCATTTAATTAAATAAACCTGATGAATGTGTCTTCACAATAACAATAACAATATAATTGTTGCATATAACATGAGAATACATACTATTGTGAACTGGTTATAATAGAAATTAATACTGAAGTCAACAATTAACAAAATAGTAATATGAACATTGGAACCAAACCTACTAGTATATCAATAGAAATGAAATAAATTAAATAATCATTAAATTACAATTTTAAGTTTATTGCTGTAGAACTTATTACCTATAGATTGAGACAATAGAGATTATAATTCAGACAAACAATTATCAATTAGTAATAATAAAAGTCTGTTTACTTTTTGATATGAAAAAGCCAAATATTCTATTAAATTATACAACAAACTGGACATCTTCTCTCTTGTATCAATGCCTCTTAGTATCTGATGTCTTGTCAGTTTTAGCTGGTATAGGAGGTGGTATATCATCATCTTGTACATTAGTTGGTATTATAGTAACACTAGGTATTGATGGCTCTATATCATCATTAGATGGAGGATGTTGTTCTGTTTTTGGTAGAAAATGATGTATTTCAGAATATACTACTTTTTCACTAGATGGGGGAGGAGCTTGAGGTCGCTTTTTAGAAAATTTCTGAAGATCTTGATAAACAACTGTTTCTTTTTTCTATAGAATAAAAAATAAAATTATATCTTATTATTATTATTACTTCAGTAGAAACAGTACACTCTCCTATTTCCACACTCTCAGACCTCTTAGTATATGATATTGACTGAACATTATCAATCTATAATATTAATAATAATAGTAATATTAATAATGTATTATATAATAACTTACTGATGGTCTATTATCTAATAAACTCTTGTTTTTATTGTTTTCTATAAACAGTTTTAATACAATGTTATATAACTAAAGTAACTCACTTCTCTTCCTATAATATAGTATACAACCAAAAGTTGTAATGATCACTATGATAACTACACACACAATACCAATAACAACACCAATAATCCCTATTATATTATAAATAACATATTAGTTATTGAAATACATACTTACATGCTGTTGATATTGATGTAGCTGATGATGTTGCATTCATGGTATTAATTGGTGTAGTCACGGTAACTACATTAATTAATCAAAATAGGCAAAACAAATTAATGTAGAATACATTCCATTGTGTTCCATAGTAATAATGCAATGAAATATTGTACTTACTTGAAGTAGTTGGTAATATATCAGTTATTATAATATCTCTTAATATTATAGCTGGTAATATTGATGTTAGTGGTATATCATTCTCCACATCATATACATAGACTGTATAATTACCAGCTGGGAGATTATCAATACAACCTTGTACTGTAAGATCACTTGAATTGTTTTTAATAAATGTTTTGTTCATTGAAGTCACTCCAATCACACTAACATAACATGACTTAGCAGATGGAGCAGATGAAAATACACACTCCACACATATAGAATTATGATTAGGGTAAGCAGTAGCATTTATAACATCATATGTACCTATATCATATAATAATATCAATATATTACATAATATCACTATCTCTTACTTAAAATATGTATCAATGCATGACATTGTCCAGCATTATTACTGAAGATAATAGAGAGATTACATTGTTGATGTGGAAGGGCTAACAGACTATCTGTTATGTTCATAGAATATTCTACCAGATATGTTTTATTGAATTTAACTACGCTATCACATTGTACAGTGACTGTAGCATTCTCTGGAGCTTCAGATAAACATTCCAGAATAATCTACAGTAACTATGACAATCATATAGTAACCACTATTGGATAGACTCACTGGTATATTAAACATCAACTTGACTTCATTATTTATATAGGACAGAATAATGAATGTAGTATTTTCTTTAGCAGATCTTGGAGCTAAAATGATATGATTAAATAAACACAAATATTAGTTATTTTAACTAACCTCTTTGAAAAGAAAATGAACTATTGTTATGTTCTCCTTCACCCAGTTCATTTATACCATATATGGTATATGTATATCGATGACGAAATAATTCCTCATCTTCATACTTGTATTCATGTCCATTAATAGATACATTTTGTAATAAGATCTTGTTGATATCATCATATATCAGTAGGATATAGTAAGATATCTGAACTCTACTGTCTACATTAGGAGGATCCCAACTGATAGTAATAGTAGTACAGTTGTCAAGTGATGAAGAGATATTGAGAACAGAAGTAAGAAAACCTGTCTCATACAAGCGATAATACACACACACAACATAACATGTGATATATAACTTACCAAATGGAAATACATTGTTAGTATGATCAAACTGTCCAGCTGGATTACTAAGAATTACCTCAACAAGATATGTGCTCAAGTTAACATGTGTTGATATATTAACTATTATCAGTTGATTATTAACTAAAGAGAGTGTCACATCATGAGATACTGTTTGGTGTAGAACATCATTAGAGTCCATGATATTTACTGTGACATTAGTAGGATACTCACCAATACATAGACTACTGACCTAAGAGATGAGGAAAAATTTATATAACTATAAAAGCAAACTGTCTTTAGTTTAGCAGTGTAAACCATAGTACTATAATATGATACTTGGGGTATCACAATATAATTAGTGCATGTTATAGACAATATATATCTGAACAATTGCATACTCTAAACTAACATTGATAAAAGTTTGAAATAAAATAATGTCTTCTTCTATTGTAGGAACAACATACGCTGGAAGAGTTTGAGGTACTAAAATTTAACAGAAATAGTAATGCCTCCATTTGTAATATATATATAATATATATATTTATATACCTCTAGGTATATATAACATGATACTCTCACTATCTCCTATACCAACTGCATTAATACCAGAGATGTATACAGTAGTTATATCACAATAGTCACCAGTCAGTATGTAGTTTGTAATATTAACTCTGTCTATAAGTGTTCTTTGATCATCATTGATGTTATATCCAGTGATAGGTACATTATCCAATGTATATGGTGCAGACCATATCAGTAACACACTAGATCCATTGAGAACTGTAGCAGTTAGATCTTTAACAGGAGCTAGTAAACCTACATCAATATATCATAATAATATGACATCTTTAACATTAGCTTACCTTGTATTCTTAATACAGCAATGTCACTGTCTATATCCATTGGAGAACCATATGCTCTACATGATATATTAGTATTATTGTTGTCTTTTAAAGCTTCAGCTAATAACACTCTTCTCTTTATACCATCACTCGGAGGGTCTATTGATTGTTGAGAAAATCCTCTGTTAACAACATTTTCATTAGCTGCTGACATATCATTAACTCTAAAGTTAACATGATTAGCAACAACTTCACAAGTAAATTTAGCTGTTGAGTTGAGAGTAGTATTGACTGACTGAGGATGTACTTTAATCTCTATATGATGTTGAAGTAATCATGATAATCAAAATAATGACACTTACCAACTGATTGGACATTTAGAAAAATAGATATCACTGCAATGAGCAAGATAAACACCATCATGTGACTATTATTATAATAACAAAATAATATATGACTGTATTGGACTATAAGCTATTTTACATAATATATAGTACTACTTAGTTGTCTATGCTTTCGCTTATATAGCCATAGTTGTGACAATCACAGTATCATGTGATGTTCAGATGACATTTAGTTTATTAAATTAACCAATCACTCTTAGCAATGATGTGATGTCTGTAGTTGACAATCTCCTGAACATAAGTCAATATATATGTATTTAATGGAACTTTGTGTTTTTAGTAAAGTAAGGATTGATCCTTTTTAGAATAGGAAACAAACAAACACCAAATGCAATGATAGATGTACACTCCCTCACTACATGTGATGTTTACTTGTAATATGTGTTTGTATGTATATTACATAATATAATAATTTTATACTGACATCTATTTAAGGACAGTATAAGGAGGGAGTGTACAATTGTCACTACATATATCATAATTTTACTCATAACAGTTATAATGGTAAATTATTGCTTGAGTCAGTGACAAATAGTTACGTTACTTTGTGGGATACCAATTGTCTGACACTTTCAAGAAATGTATTGTGAAACTGATTCTATGCAAGTAGTTGATTGATGATAGTACAAACAGTTTTAGGTACCATGAGGTTCCTAACTGTTTCTGGATGTTATTTTTTGGGGTACAAACTACATATATATCAAACAGTTTATTAAACATTGCATCGTGGATCAAGAGACTTTTCCATCTTGTCATATCTTTTTATTGCTTATATAACAAATTTCAGAGAGAATGTGCACTGATTAGGTTTTAGTTGAGATAACTATATGATAGTTGCCTGTGGCTAAATTTCTGGTTCACAGTACCATCATGGATTCAAATGGTTTTGAATAAAGCAGAGTAAATTTTTTAGGCCATTTACACAATTTAATTATTACATTATTTAAAGATAATTCTATGTAGTTTCCAAGTATCAAGTATAGAGAGATGTCACTGTAATCCTTCATATAACACTGATGACTTTGATAATTTTTACGTTTTATCAGAATCAGACATTTCTTAGCTTGGAGTTCATTAACTATTATGGCACTTTACATTATAATTTTATATCTATTATTTAAATTTAAACTTACCTTACAAGTAGATTGTTGAAGTTAGTCTTGCCTTCAGACAGCGACATTCTTGTGGTTTAGACTTTGCGTGGGTGGCACTAATCAAGTGGTGGAGCTGTTATAATATTTTTGATTTTTCCTTTTAATTCAAAGATTAAGAATGTATATGTTATTATTTTCATTTAATTAAATAAACCTGATGAATGTGTCTTCACAATAACAATAGCAATATAATTGTTGTATATAACATGAGAATACATACTGTGAGACAATCATTTTATGACATGTTCTTATAATTGATAGTGGCTAATTAAAAAAAAAGATTTTCATTTTTGAATTTTCATTCATTTTACAAATTGAACAATTACTTCTGTTCAGATGGATATAACTGTCAGAGAATTAACTATAAGTATGTAGTAGTAGTAATATCTCTTGGTAACTGAGGATCTCTCATAACAAGACCTACAAAATACTATCTAATGTCAATCTATAATATTAACAATAATAATAATATTAATAATGTATTATATAATAACTTACTGATGGTCTATATAGGATAATTGTTTTCTATGAATAGTTTTAATATAATGTTATATAACTATATTAACTCACTTTTCTTTTTACAATATAGTACATAACAAAAAAGTATAGTAATCACTATGATAATTCCAACACCACCAACACCAACACCAACACCAATACCAATACCAATAATCACTATTATAATATAAATAATATAGTATTTATTAAACAATATACTTACATATTGGTGGTGTTGATTTAGTTGATAATGTTGTATTCACAGTATTGATTGGTGTAGCCATGGCAACTATATAAATTAATTAAGATAGACAAAACAAATTTATATAGAATACACTCCGTTGTGTTTCATAATTACAATGAAATGTTGTACTTACTTGTAGTAGTTGGTAATATATAAGTTATTAAAATATCTCTTAATATTATAGCTGGTAATATTGATGTTAGTGGTATATCATTCTCCACATCATATATATAGACTGTATAATTACCAGCTGGGAGATTATCAATACAACCTTGTACAGTAAGATCACTTGAACTGTTTTTAACAAATGTTTTGTTCATTGAAGTCACTCCAATCACACTAACATAACATGACTTAGCAGATGGAGCAGATGAAAATACACATTCCACACATATAGAATTACCATTAGGGTAAGCAGTAGCATTTATAACATCATATTTACCTATATCATATAATAATATCAATATATTACATAATATCACTATCTCTTACTTAAAGTATGTATCAGTGGATCACTGTATCCAGCATTATTACTGAAGATAATAGAGAAAATACATTGTTGATGTTGAGGGAATGACAATGATTGAGTATCTGTTATGTTCATAGGTTCATTTTTATAGATGACTAGATATGTTTTATTAAATATAACTACATCATGACATTGTACAGTGACTATAGCATTCTCTGGAGCTTCAAATGAACATTCCAAAATAATCTACAGTAACTATGATAATCATATAGTAACCACTATTGGATAGACTCACTGGTATATTAAACATCAACTTGACTTCATTATTTATATAGGACAGAATAGTAAATGTAGTATTTTCTTTGTTAAATCTAGGAGCTAAAAAGACATAAAATAAACACGCATATTAGTTATTTTAACTAACCTCTTTGAAAAGAGAAAGTACTATTGTTATGTTCTCCTTCACCCAGTTCATTTACACCATATATGGTATAAGTATATCAATGATGAAATAATTAATTCCTCATCTTCATACTTGTATTCATTTCCATTAATAGATACATTTTGTAATAACATCTTGTTGATATCATCATATATCAGTAGTATATAGTAAAATATCTGGATTCTACTGTCTACATTAGGAGGATCCCAACTGATAGTAATAGTAGTACAGTTGTCAAGTGATGAAGAAATATTGAGAACAGAAGTAAGAAAACCTGTCTCATACAAGAGATAACACACACACACACAACATAACATGTGATATATAACTTACCAAATGGAAATACATTGATAGCATGATCAAACTGTCCAGCTGGATTACTAAGAATTACCTCAATAAGATATGTCCTCAAGTTAACAGGTGATGATATATTAACTATTATCAATTGATTATTAACTAAAGAGAGCGTCACATCATGAGATAATGTTTGTTGTAGAACATCATTAGAGTCCATGATATTTACTGTAACATTAGTAGGATACTCACCAATACATATACCACTGACCTAGTGTAGATTGAACACATACATTATAAAGTTTAAACATTATTATAGCTACAAAAAAAAACATAGCAGTCGGCCATAATATTATAATGTGATATTAAAATACCAGTATTCATTCTGTAAACAAGTAATATTTTTGGTTTAGTTACAGTTTTCATCCATGCTACAGACTAACATTTATAAATACTTGAAATAAAATTCTGTCTCTCTTTATTGTTGGAATGACTGATACTGGAATAGTTTGAGGAACTGAAATATAATGGAAATGAAGTAACTACATGTAATATAACAATTATGTACTTCTGGCAATATTGAGTATGACATTATTACTATCTCCTATACCAGCTCCATTAATACCAGAGACATATACAGTAGCTACATTACAAGCTTCTAGTATATACTCAGTAGTAATAACTGTGTCTATAAGTCTTCCTTGATCATCATTGATGTTATATCCAGTGATAGGTACATTATCCAATGTATATGGTGCAGACCACATCAGTAACACACTAGATTGATTGAGAACTGTAGCAGTTAGATTTTTAACAGGAGCTAGTAAACCTACATCAATATATCATAATAATATGACATTTATCCACATTAGCTCACCTTGTATTCTTAATACAGCAATGTCACTGTCTACATTATGAATATGCATTGGACCATAAGCTCTACATGATATATTAGTATTGTTATTTTCTTCAAATGCTTTAGCCATTAAAACTCTTTTGCTAATACCACTACTGAGATCATCTATTTTCTCTTGCTTAAATCCTCTGTTTTCAACCTCTGCAAAAGCTGCTGACACATAATTAACTTTGAAGTCTATGTGACGAGCAACAGCTTCACAAGTAAAATTAACTGTTGAGTTGAGAGTAGTATTGACTGACTGAGGAGGAGCTGTGATCTCTATATTATATTGTAGTAATCATGATGATAAAAATAAAGTAGGAAACTTACCAACTGCATTTACAGCTGAAATAATTGATATAATAACAGTGAGTAATATACATGTCATCTTGTTGACTACTATTATAATAACAAAAAAATTCAAAACTAGTATTATATAGGATGTTATGTTTTTTTGTATTACACACACACACACATATATAATGTGTATATGTATATATATGTGTATATATATATATATATATATATATATATATATATATATATATATATATATATATATATAAATATATAAAGCTAAACAGCTAAATACATCATTATAAGAACCAAATTGACACTCTATGAACACTATATAGTAGTAGATGTATAGAGACTAGAATGTTTTCATTTAATGTAGTATATATTATAATATTTGTACTGACCTTTCTTTATGAATAATATTTAAAACTGTTATAATATAATGAGGGAGTGTACACTTGTTGCTACTATACTATTATTATGCTTCATTCATGACAGTTGCAACAAGAAATTATTGGCATAGTGACCTCATTGGCTAAAACTAACTGTCATCTGCCACTTTCAAGTGGTTCTACTACTTGTATACAAGTATTTCAGTGATTGTAAACTATTACTAATAAGACCTGTCAGTAGTGCTATCACAGATTCAAATTAATAGTATTCATGTTTGAATATATAGCTGATTAAATTCGTGAGGTCATATATAAATATTTTAAGTTGTAAAACAATTGAACTACACAATTAATTCAGCTAGACTAAATACAACTAAATAGTGTTATAACTATAATTATAAAAATATATGAGTTGAAAATATCAAAAACATCACATGTAGTAAACTATAAGGTCCTCCTCATTATATAGTTTCTCTTATGTTTGTATCTGAGAGCATATTTGATGTACAGTACTAGTGGACTTGTTTGTTATAAATTATTTTAATTGCAAAGTAGTCCATTAGTCCAACTTAGTCAGTTCAATCTATTGTCTAGTTCATACCTCCCTCTAATTGGTGGTACTTTCATGTGAAATAAATCTTTAATCATTAGTCAGACCTGTTTCATAATAAGACAGAGAAGAATTTGGGGAAATTATATGATATAGCAGAACTTGTTCTTCTTGCATAGAAACCTTTAACCTTATTAAATTACACTATATATATATATATATATATATATATATATATAGAACAGAATTAAAGGACAAAAGAACAGAGCTCTCGCTGTGTTGCTGTTACTCCGAGTTTCACGCGTTATGCGATCGTCAGACAGCTCTATATATATATATATTATTGTATATATCATGTACTACAATTAAACAATTACAAACAACTTCAGTATTAGTTGATAGAACATGTTATACAGTTTCCCAAGCCATTCCCTGTCTAAATATAAAGGAAAGTCTGGTTAGTGACTAATTTAGTTTACAACATTTTTTGGAAAGTAGCTCCATGTAGTTTCTTAGTGTCAACTATAAAGTAATGTCACTATAATTCCATAACACTATTGGTTTAACTATTTTTAGGTTTTTCAGTGCTAGACGTTTGTTAGCTTGGCCATGGAGTTATTGTGACTCTTTGTATTATAATTTAATGCATATTGTTGTCTAAATGTAACATAAATTGAGCTTACCTTACGAGACACTTCCACGAACGTCTATCGTAAGCCCCAGGAAAGAAGCTCTACATAAAGTGAATAGGTGTGGCTCATTATTAACTTCATAGTCTACCGAAAATTATTAGTGGGTGTAAGTAGCATACATACATACATACATACATACATACATACATACATACATATATATATATTTATATATATATATATATATATATATATATATATATTTATATATATATATAATACCATCACAAATTAAATGTTTGTGGTGGGTGAGATTTTTTAGATGTAAATAATAAAACCACATGTGTGCGTGAGCATAGACTTCATTTTTCTTTTCTTAAGAGAAAATTTATTGGCAAATCTTTAAAGTTAGATTTATATCTACATTAAGTTATAAAAAAAATAAATTATGTGCAATAGTTTATCTAGCAATGGACCATAGAAACAGGTCATCTTCCACTAATCAAGAGCCTCAGGCTATACATATGGTAGCTAAGAAACCTGGGAATGGGGTTAAATTGATGTCACAAATCAAATATGTAATTGAAAAGCCAAAGCAGTTTTTTGAGAAAGAGAAAAGGAAGCACATTTAGAGAGAGAGAGGATCATAGAATGTACAGCAGAGGCTATTGGTGTATCAGTAAGAAGTGTGCATGATATTTATAATGAACATTTAGTATATATTATAATAATTGTACTGACCTTTCTTTATGAATAATATTAAAACTGTTATAATACTTGTTGCTACTATACTATTATCATGCTTCATTCATGACAGTTGCAACAATAAAATAATATTATATACAATCTCTTATTATTATTATTACTTTAATAGAAACTGCACTCTCTTCTACTTTAACATTGTGGCAACTTAAACCACTGAATTCACAAAATATGATTTAGAAATAAATCTTTCTATCTCTCTATATCAATGACAACATCAAGCAAGTTTATATAGAAAACTCAACAAAGAAATAATAATAATAAATGAATAATATTTAAAACTGTTATAGTATAATACAGTACACTTGTTGCTACTATAGTATTATCACACATGATAGTTTTGATAAAATAGCTAATATAAGATGTCACCTGATTTTTTAATTATCTCTAGTCAGATATTACATATTTTGGTACAAACTTATATAGTTACAATATATAATACTCAGTTCTGTTATTGTATCTCTTCTTTTAAATTATTGAATGTTCTATATTGATAAGTCAATGCTATGTAAACAAATATTGTCAGTTAATTACAATGCTACAGAAATTCCCATGATAAATTGTGCACTCCCTCACAGATTAGAATAAATGAGGTGTTTGCGTACACATTATTGTTTGCATGTATTTTGCACAATATAGTAATTTTATATGATATTAATTTAAGGATGGCTTAAATTGTTGTATAAGGAGGGAGTATACAGTTGTTACTACTTCTATCATAAGGTTACTCATGGCATTATTGCTTGGGTCAGTAACAAATAGTCACTTTATGGGCTACCAATCATCTGGTATTTTCAAGAAGTTTAGTGTGAAACTGGTTCTACACAAGTAGTTAATTGATGATATTACAAACAGGTTTAGATATCATGAGATTCCTAATTTTCTTTTTATGGTGAATGTTACATTTTGGTACAAGCTACACATATAACAAACATTGTATCAAAAATCGTATCATGGCTCAAGACATCCTTTCACCTTTATCATGCATTTTTTTTATTTCCTATTTAACAAATTTCAAAGAGAATAAGTATTGATTAGGTTATATGAGATAATTATATGTTAGTTGTTTGTGACTAAGTTCCTGGCTATCAGTGCCATCCTGTACGTATTCACATGTTTTATATGATTGAATAAAGCTGATTAAATTTGTTAGATCATTTGCACATTTCAATTTTTGCATTATTTAAAATACTTCTATGTAGTTTTCAAGTATCAATTATAAAGAGATGTTATTGTAATTCCACTACACTAGTGGCTTTGATAATTTTTAGATTTTCTCAGAATCAGACGTTTGTTAGCTTGAAGTTAATTAACTATTATGGCACTTTACATTATAATTTTATATCTATTATTTAAATTCAAACTTACCTTACAAGTAGACTAACCTCACACTCTTGACAGCAAATACCTGACATTCTTGTGGTTTTGATTTTGCGTGGGTGTACCATATCAACAGGCGGAGCTGTTATAATATTTTTGATTTTTTTTAAAGATTAATAATATATATAATTATATTGTTATTTTTGTTTAATTAAAAAGACCTGAAGAAAATGTCTGAGCAATACCCTTAACAATATAATTGTTGTATATAACATTAGAGTACATACTATTACTGAACTGGTTATCATAGAAGTCAATACTAAAGTCATAAATTATCACAATAGCAATAGGAACCAAACCTACTTGTATATCAATAGAAACTTAACAAATTAAATAAACAATAAAATATATTTTTAAAGTTTTTATTGTAGAACTTATTACCTAGGTTGAGACAATAGAGATTATAATTCAGACAAACAATTATCAATTAATAATAATTAAAGTCTATTTACTTTATGATATGAAAAAGTCAAATATTCTATTCAATTATACAAAAAAAAACTGGACATCTTCTCTTTTGTATTAAGTCCTCTTAACATTTGAATGCTCCACACTAGTAAGTGTTGTTTTTCACTTTTCTGTTATTATTGCACAAAGCACTACATCTACTTTTACAACAGTCACAATTAATCCTGTTCTTAGCCTACTCTACTAAATGGTAAAGGATAGTCTGGTAACTTTGCTTAATGTTCGTGAGATAAAAGTCTTAGTTGATGAAATAAAGATGTTTATCGTCCATTTCCTGTTTCCTTCAAGTCTTAAAATAGTAACATTTAGATGTCAGGTTATGATAACTATTTCATTTGCCAAAATTGAAATGGAGTAATTTCAACATACATAGTGATAAAAGTGTGAATATTATTTCCTATCTCAAAAAAGGAGCAAAGATACCAAACTACCTTCACAGTGGGTCATACATAGTCATAGTAAGCTGATGAGACTAGGTCATACAGTATTGTATTAGTATATACAAGATACCTGTGAAAATAATTAATATTGTCAACCACAAACCATCATTAACAATTCTAACAAAATATATGTGAATATCATTAATACAATTGACCACAAACCTTAGTAGGCAAGTAATATTTCTTCAACATTTTCCACTTTTGTTGGGTAAAGAAACCACAAAAATTTATTCCAAGTCAATAGCTTGAACTAGTAACCTAGAGAATGTCCTATACACAGCAGTAGCTAACCATCATCAACAGCTCTTATGAGCATACTAACAGGGTAGGATTTTTTACTTATCATGAATTTGAATGTGGTCAATGAAAGTCATTTTAATTATCATCTCATTGTTTACATATTAGAAGGGCTTCAAGTATCTAGTAGCTAATGTGATTATCAACACATCCTTTTAATTCTTTTATAATAAGTGCAGTCATTGGGAAATAAGGAGATGACTCCATGTCAAATTCTTAATATACTTCTTGAAACAAATTTACATAGAATTCTAACAATGTAAGTACTACAACTCTATTCACAGTAAAGACAGCAGTGTTTTTATATTTATATTGATTCTGATTGTAATTGGATTTGTGCTATTTTAAATAATCAATTTACATATGAGATACATATAAACACATGTAAGTAATGTAATATATAGCTGTTCATATTATAATATAATTTCTTTATTTCAGGAAAAATGACTTTAAATTTATGGAGTGGAATATCATCCAATTAAGTTTGTATTATGTGTCTGGCAAAATGATCTTCCTGTTTTTGCTAAAATAAAATCTCTAATTTTAATAGTTGCAATACCAGTATTTATTGTTGAAATATATCATACAATGACAATTAACAATCATCTTTCAGCAAATTTTATCAGGAAATCTTCAATCACATCTGTGATCCAACTTTCAAAACCTTTTTTATAAGTAAACAATATCATCTCATCATTGTGTTGGTGACTATAATAACACGTACATTTGTCATCATTCACATGCCTTTCTCAGTAGATTAAAAATTAAGTAATGTATGACTCTACAAAGTGTCGTTAAGAAAACACAAAACATAATATGTCAATTTCCTATTTTCAATGTAATATTTCATACAATTGGTGTGGTAATGCATTGTTATATTAATTATGTAATGTTACTTATTGTTCGTTACTTTTGTTATTTTGATATTATATTTTTAGTGTATTTTATGTACTATAATACATAGTCAGCATTGAACAAATATTTAAAAGAAAAAATATTTTGAAAATATAAAATATGATGTAGGGATTGATGATAATGCAAAATATGAAACAAACAAGGTAGGAATGAACACACAAATCCATGTATTAAAATTCCTACATAATTACATAATCAATATGACATGATGAGCTATTCATATTTCTATATATTGGAGGAAAGAGTATATAGTATTTTTATTGAAATTGTATTATAAAGCTTCTAGCTACATTATGGCAAAGATAGATGTCTTACTATTTGAAAAAAGACTTGATATAGGTGCTCAAATATGCCTAATATTATAGAGCTATTTTAAAAGCATCATCATGTTTAAATTGAATGCAGCAGCCATTTTTCTGGTGGGATCTCTACTGTGTCTAATGATAATTATAATGATCCAGAGAATATATGTACAGAATAGAAGGTGTTCAATACAATGTTGAATAGTATTTGTCAATATATCTCATTACATGGGTGGAGTCAGAAAATTCATCCACCCACTAATAATCACCTATTAACTAGTTAACATTATTCATAGTGAGATTTGATCTAAGCATCCTTTTTGGAACACTATTACATATAGTACTGACCACTAAAACAAACTAGGTTTACATAACTATTACATTTACTTGTAGTTACTATTACATTGAAATGTATGGAATCTGAGGGCAGTATCACAATGTCTATATACTTAGTAGCAGTCACTTTTGAGAAATTAAAGACTGTATAACTTTTAAAGTTCTCAACATAACGTTTGTCCAATTATCCTTAAGAAAATCTCAAAAAATTCTATAAAATCTTTTCTAAACAGTTAATTGCTAAAAATGCTATTTGACAATTCTTTGTTAAAACTTTGTGGTACTGCCCACATTCCACATATTTCAATGTTATACTCAGTTCTGTCTTTATACAAAGATGTCTGCCTTTGTTATCCTTGCAGTCTGTTTAATAAGTAGATGTTCTTCAACTACAAGTGAACTAATGACATCATAACCTTGTCAATAATGTATTGTTCTCGTTATACAGAGATTACTGTTCATCCTCAGTCAGTCAATACCACTCTTAACTCAACAGTTAGTTTTGCTTGTGAAGCTGTTGCTGATCTGATTGACTTTCAAGTAAATGATAGTTCAGCAGATACATCTGATGTTGTAAACAAAGGCTTTATTCAACAATCTGCACGTGCTCTCAATGCTGGTAAAGTGAGAAGAGTGTTATTAGCTGAAGCATTAGAAGACAATAACAATACTAATATATCATGTAAAGCATATGGTTCTCCAATGAATAGATACAGTAACATTGCTGTATTAAGAATACAAGGTAAGCTAATGTTATAGATGTCATATTATTATGATATATTGATGTAGGTTTATTAGCTCCTGTTAAAGATCTAACTGCTACAGTTCTCAATGGATCTAGTGTGTTACTGATGTGGTCTGCACCATATACATTGGATAATGTACCTATCACTGGATATAACATCTATGATGATCAAGTAACACTTATAGACACAGTTAATACTACTGAGTACATCCTGACATCTAGCAATGATGATCCATGTAATGTAACTACTGTATATGTCTCTGGTATTAATGGAGCTGGTATAGGAGATAGTAATAATGTATATTATCTCCTGTTTATTAATTGTTTGTTTTATTATAGTAACTTCAGTTAATATCAGTGTTAATAATAACAGTATTTGTATCCAATGTTATTATATTAATAATACTACTAAATTAGGATGTCAACTGGATCTAGTCAATGATAGTAAAGTACTTTATAGAGTCCAATTATTAAAGAATTCAACTACTAACAAAGCTAATGATTGTATAGTAAATATATCAAGTGGTTACTATGACCTCTATACATATGATATTAATGAGAATAGTACAATAAATACTGTTCCTATTGATATCATATATCAAGTATTTGTACCTACTGAGTTGATAATTAGACCCTCTGTAGTCCTATCTACTATTAACACACTCCCTTCAATGCTACCATCAACAACAACAACAACAATAACAACAACAACAACAACAACAACAACAACAATGCTACCTTCATGTAAGTATTATCTTGTGTCACTGATAACTACATATATTTCATTTTAGTTCAGTATAATCTTAGTTCCTACACCTTGTTGAGTAAATCCTCTCTTAATAACATCTGCATAAAATGCTAAGGTACCATCAACACGAAAAGTAATGTCTCCTATGTTAGCTTCACAAGTAAAACTAACTGTTGAGTTGAGAGTAGTATTACTTGATTTAGGATGAACTGTAATCTCTATAGTGTATAAGATAACTATAAAAATTAACCACTAGTTTATACTTACCAACAGAATGTACAAGGGATATTACTACAATCAATATCAAGAACATCTTTATTATTATTATGGACAGAGTTTGATTCGAAGGATAACTGAGACAGGTCTTCATATCTACTATAGTGACGCCATGTGCCTCAGAATCTGACAGTACACTTTGACTCCACCCAATAGAATAACTAGCAGCATGTGTCTCTCCAGTCAAGGATGTCTGATTTACTTAATGCTAATATTATTTAGTCTCTCATCTTTTAGTTATACAGCTGGTGAGTTTCATTTTAATTACAACTTACCATTAAAAGATATTGTCATATTTTACAGATATTACAGTTTATCCTCAGTCAGTGAATACTACTCTCAACTCAACAGTTAGTTTTATTTGTGAAGCTAACATTGGAGACATTACTTTTCTTGTTGATGGTACCTTAGCATTTTATACAGATGTTATTAAGAGAGGATTTACTCAACAAGGTGTAGAGGATCTTGATAATGGTAAATGGAGAAGAATGTTATTAACTAAAGCATCAGAAGATAACAATAATACTAATATATCATGTAGAGCTAGTAACTCACTGTCACAGAAATTTTACAGTGATATTGCTGTATTAAGAATACAAGGTAAATAGCTCACAATTATGCATTAAACTGATCACCATATGCCTTTAAACAAAGGTTTCCAAAAGCAGTTACACAGATGGCTTATTGCTATGTATTCTACATATAGAACCAACTATAATTATTACTATAGTGTTTTAAGTAATTAATTGTTGTTTGTTTAGATATTACTCCAAATTAACTAGATGCATGATTAGTTTATATTATATTCAATATTACATGTATGAGAATCTAGAAAGTTCTCTCTTAAATTGAAATCAATTTGTAAACTGTGATTCTATATACACAGGATTACTAGTTCCTGTTAAAAATCTAACTGCTACAGTTCTCAATGGATCTAGTGTCTTACTGATGTGGTCTGCACCATATACATTGGATAATGTACCTATCACTGGATATAACATCAATGATGATCAAGGAACACTTATAGACAGAGTTTATACTACTGAGTACATCCTGACATCTAGTAATGATGATCCATGTAATGTAACTACTGTATATGTGTCTGGTATTAATGGAGCTGGTATAGGAGATAGTAATAATGTCATGTACTATATTGCTAGAGGTACAAGTTTATTGTTTAGATAAATTACTCAAATGTTATACTTTTATATTTTATAGTGTCAAGAAACTCTGAACTTTTATTATTAATAATAAAACCAACAATCTATGATACAACAATATCAATACAAATATTTGTTAATGTAAGTACACCATCATTATAATAACAAGGAAAATAAACTGAATGTCATTATAATATATACAGGTGAGTCACCTTTGTCCTGGAGAGTATCCTACTAGTGTAGATATTATAATAAAGAATTCTACTGGTCATATAGTACATAGTCTCACTGATGGTACATTGTCTCTTATTACTGGACACCAGTTTGTTGTCAATGAGTATATTATATTGTCTAGTAAAGTTAGTAAACCTATCTCAACTGAGGTTACATTCAGTAATCTTGATGGAGAATTTAATGTATTAACAGATGTGGAGTTCAGTAAGTCTATATATTATCTCCTGTTTATTAATTGTTTGTTTTATTATAGTAACTTCAGTTAATATCAGTGTTAATAATAACAATATTTGTATCCAATGTTATTATATTAATAATACTACTAAATTAGGATGTCAACTGGATCTAGTCAATGATAGTAAAGTACTTTATAGAGTCCAATTATTAAAGAATTCAACTACTAACAAAGCTAATGATTTTATAGTAAATATATCAAGTGGTTACTATGACGTCTATACATATGATATTAATGAGAATAGTACAATAAATACTGTTCCTATTGATATCATATATCAAGTATTTGTACCTACTGAGTTGATAATTAGACCCACTGTAGTCCTATCTACTATTTACACACTCCCTTTAATACTACCATCATCAACAACAATAACAACAATACTACCTTCATGTAAGTATTATCTTGTGTCACTGATAACTATATATATTTCATTATAGCTCAGTCTGGTCAGTTCAGCAGTACTACTACAATTATTGTCGTTACTATATCTACCACTATATCAGTAATAATAGCTGTGACAATAATTGTGGTTATAATTATCATTATTGTTACCACAACTATCAAGAGATCTCAACAAAGTATATATATATTCTCTTTATGTACAATATAATGTTATTATATTATTAGGTCACAATATAACTGATAATGATATTAACACACAACAGAATAAAGCTTATGATGTCATTGGACAGTTTAAAATGAAAATGATTCATAACATATCATATGAATTTGTCGCAGCTCCTGCTAATAGAACACCTGATTATGTTAATGTTTTAAAATGTGAATAAGAAAAGTTGAAAGATTTATTTAATCTAAGTCTAATGTCTAAAAATTAAGATAATAGTTAGTATGTTAAGATGTACATTGTGGGTCAATTACTAGAACATTTGTGTATTCTAATAATTATTTTTAAAAATCATTTTTGCCAAACTTTGTTTACCTTAAGCTCATTGATCCTAAAATTGTTTTTATATGTAATTAAATGAAACTGAATTTAATGTTTATTTGACACACAAAGTATTTATTAACTATAACTATATTGGTAAGTAAAGATCTCTCATAACAAGATCAATTATATAATAATAAATTTATATAATATATTGAGAGAATACTTATAAAATAAGAAAAGGTATGAAGTAGTAGTATTATCTCTTGGTAACTGATGATCTCTCATAACAAGACCTACAATAAAGTCATACTTGATGGTATAAAGATGACTTCATTCCAAGCAGGTCTTGTAACTCTATCAAAGCTATGTCTTATAAAACTCTAGATATATGTGAAGTTATTGTATAGTCTACGTATGTATCATTATGTTAATATTTTAGATATCACTTAAAATCATCCAACAATACACTAGTAATTGGGATAATAATTGTTGTACTTGGAACTGTTGTCTTTGTTAGCCTGACTGCTGATTTTGTATAGCACAATATATAGTACATATTAAGAAGAATGATTAGTATGATAATTTGAGATATCATAAATAATAAACTATTTCTAATTAGCATGTATTAATAATTCATAACTTAAGATTCCTATAATGAAGAACATTTACAACCAAGGTACTTCACATATCACTTTACATGTGTTTGAAGATATGTCACTACAATATTGATGAAGATAATCATGTTTATCTAGATATATTAAATCATAACATATTGAGATCTTCTTTGCAATATAGTGGATCTCACCTACTCCTGTATCAGCTGATCCATACCATTACCACAGCAACAGTAGACCAGTGTTTCCGGTATGTTTTGACATCAATTTAATGAGATATAAGTTATCATAATATTTTAGATTAGATCATTACAACTGACCAGTTATCAGAGGGATATATGAATGAATGGAAATATAAAATGTATCATAAAATCATGTCCATGGGTCTACTATAATTATATAGTGGTTGTCATGCCATCAAAGTATCATATTGTTCCCTGGTATAGTCAGGCATGTGGGAGAGGATATATCCCAAAGCTGAGTTATTTTGAATGATAGTAACTTCAATATCTAGTGTTATCAACCTATATAATGATCACTTTGTGTGGGTAGCTAATGTAAGAGATCAAAGTACATCTATAAGATTATACTAAGGTCATATATTGGTCAGTATTGTATTAAGTTGTGAGTCCCCCCAAATGAACATATAAACCACCCATTATTATTACATAATTTAAATTATGTTCTTTTCAATTGAACTCTTTTCAACAATATTAGAAAAAATAAACTGAAGACAACAGATTTTTTTATCTTGTGCATATTATTATGATGTCCTCCAAACTCAATGTGTCTCCTCAATTTATGACCAGATAGTACTCCCTCTGACCACACCTTCTTATAATCTTCAAATCAGTTGGAGTACAGTTCAGACATAACTGTAGCTGAAGTTACTTGTCCATCACTAGCTAGTGTGTGCATACTATCATATTGAATAGTGTTACTTCATATTAAGTATATGGAATATTGAAATTAGTAGGACATTATAATAATAAAGTGATTAATATGATGGTATAAAGATGACTTCATTCCAAGCAGACTTTATTACCATATTTATCAATATCATATACACTGATATTATTAGTATTATTAAATCCAGAGGGAATATATAGACATTGAGTCAATGTATTATTGAAATAGAAAGTATAGTTGTAGATAAATCCATTAATTGGACACTCAAACTCAACTATACATCCCAAAGCTGAGTTACTTGAATGATAGTAACTTCAATACACACTCTACTAGTACTATCAATCTGACAGATTGTCACATCTTGTATACTGTGAGTAGCTATAGTAATTTACACAAATTAAATATATGAGGTTAAACCGTTAGTAAAGGGATTTCCCCTATAATCATTACACTAGTTATTACACCAGCTAGAATGAATATTATCACATTATATAGTCTCTCTCTCTCTTCTCTTTATATAAAATTATGTGTGTGTATATATATATATATATATATATAGAACAGAATTAAAGGACAAAAGAACAGAGCTCTCGCTGTGTTGCTGTTACTCCGAGTTTCACGCGTTATGCGATCGTCAGACAGCTGGATACTACTCTGTTTGCAGGCTGGTTATATAGCATCGAGGTGTTAACTATGTCTTATCCCTAGAGAAGTGTGCTAAATAGTACTTGTTTTCGTGTCGGCATTTTGAAACGAGTTCGGATCTTTTATTCAGGGTGGTGGTTTTGTCGGCGTTGATGATAGAGAGCTTTTCCGTTAGGCAAAGGTCGCACCGCTTTGTTGTGTTGGAGTAGGCTTGTGCCCTTCGGTTTATTGACCAGGTGATTTTGAATTCCTCGCCTTCTTTCTTCAATTGCCAAACATACTTCGATAGTTCCGTGCTATTTCCGTATTTCTCGTGCCTGATTGATTGCATGTGGTTGGAATATCTCTGCTTGAAGGCGTTTTCGGTTAGGCCTATGTACACCTTTTTCTCATTTCTTCTCATGTTTTCGACTTCTGCGTTGTAGACGATGTTATTGGACTGGCATTCGCCGTTTAGTGGGCATAGGTCTTTTTTTCGGTAGTTGCAGGGTTTCTGCGTGGGCGTGCTGGTGTCTTTTGAGACCTCATTATTGTGTGCTTTGATGATGTTGGCTAGGTTTGGCATGCAGCTGTAGCTGACCTTAACAGTGTTTTTGTTGAATATTTTGTGTAGCCTTGAGTTTTCCGGGAAATGCTTGGCGATCAGCTTTAGGAATTTTTGGCCTACGTTCGTTGATACGTTTTTGCTGAATGGTTGGTTGAACCATATGATGTTGCGCTGTCGGTTACGTTTGCTCTTTTTTGGTTGCTCGTCGCTGTAATGTAGGCTTTCCGAGTAGCCGCAGGATTTGAGTGCATCTGCATAGAGGGGGGCAGCTTGGTTGAAGATTTCTTTGTCATGCGAGATGTCGGAGATGCGCCTGCTGATCGAATCTGGCAGGTTCTTGATGATGTTAGGTGGGTGGTTGGACTGCTTGTGGATGTAGACTGGTTTGTCATTCGGCTTTCTATAAGGGTAGTACTTACCATTGTTCAAGTTTAGGGTGATGTCAAGAAAATTTACAACTTTTAGGTTGGCTTGGATGGTGATTCTAAGGCCAGTCTCTTTGAAGATCTTAGTTATATCCTTTTTGATTTTGTCTGCTTTACTGCCTGAGGTGTTTTTGAAAGCTGCAAGCCCATCGTCTCTGTACAGGCCTATCTTGCTTTTATCATACTTGTTTGCAAGGGTGTTGAGTACGTAGATGAAATCCCTACTCTTCGACAAAGACAAACCATGGATAAAACGAGAGGGAAACAGCCTGTTCGACGTGACGATGGGAAGTTACGACGGAGCGGAAGTTTGTGAGCTGATTGGCATCTACGTACTCAACACCCTTGCAAACAAGTATGATAAAAGCAAGATAGGCCTGAATATTTTGTTGAATATTTTGTGTAGCCTTGAGACTCAAGGCTACACAAAATATTCAACAAAAACACTGTTAAGGTCAGCTACAGCTGCATGCCAAACCTAGCCAACATCATCAAGGCACACAATAATGAGGTCTCAAAGGACACCAACACGCGCACGCAGAAACCCTGCAACTGCCGAAAAAAAGACCTATGCCCACTAAACGGCGAATGCCAGTCCAATAACATCATCTACAATGCAGAAGTCGAGAACATGAGAGGAAACGAGAAAAAGGTGTACATAGGCCTAACCGAAAACGCCTTCAAGCAGAGATATTCCAACCACATGCAATCAATCAGGCACGAGAAATACGGAAATAGCACGGAACTATCGAAGTATGTTTGGCAATTGAAGAAAGAAGGCGAGGAATTCAAAATCACCTGGTCAATAAACCGAAGGGCACAAGCCTACTCCAACACAACAAAGCGGTGCGACCTTTGCCTAACGGAAAAGCTCTCTATCATCAACGCCGACAAAACCACCACCCTGAATAAAAGATCCGAACTCGTTTCAAAATGCCGACACGAAAACAAGTACTATTTAGCACACTTCTCTAGGGATAAGACATAGTTAACACCTCGATGCTATATAACCAGCCTGCAAACAGAGTAGTATCCAGCTGTCTGACGATCGCATAACGCGTGAAACTCGGAGTAACAGCAACACAGCGAGAGCTCTGTTCTTTTGTCCTTTAATTCTGTTCTAACCCGCTCTGTCTAAACGACATCGAGCACTCTTCAACAGACTTAGATACTTCAGTATATATATATATATATATATATATATATTTACTAAGTTATCAGTTTATATAATAAATAACTACTATGTATTAAGGCCATATTTTATTTGGCCAGCACTAAAATGTCAGGTAACTAATTGAGAGATGGGTATAAGCTTTGGTCCCAAATTAATAGTTACACACAGAATATTGTAAGTATTAATATATACCATCAGTAGTCCCAACTCCAAACGCTTTTCCTGAATATGTGACTAGGTAATGATCATTCATTGTGATATCCCATCTTGTTGTTATCATTCAACATCAACATATTGTTGATGTTGAATGATATCAGGTTCACTCTACATCATTGATACTGGTAAAAAAGGTTTATCCTTCAATGATCATTAGACAACTTCTGATAGCATCTGATATCTTACTAGTGTTAACTGGTAGAGAGACACTATTTTTGATAATATAATACTTTTAAATGCTAGAATTCTCAAATGTTCATAGAACTCTACTTTCTTTTAGAACTGTGTTAATAAAACATATTAATGCTACTAATATTACATAATATATATAATATAAATGTTTTATTCTTTTAAGTACAATAGCAGATTTACCTTCAGATATGGCAATTGGATTGTTATTATCTGAGTTAGGCCTAAGTTAACCACTCTGCAATTCCATACCAGATTCTACATTTATAATATAGTTACTAAAGTATTTTACAGCAGTCACTGATGAAGAGCTTATATATAAATTCACTGAGTACTTGACAAGCTATATTAGGCTCAATTATCAGAGGTCATTCAGAATATCTAGCAGATGATGTGTGCTCAATAGTAGCGTATAAATGATCAACATTAACATAATGTGTCATTCTTATGTAGTTATAGGCATAGGAGCAGGAAGATAGGAGGGATTAGGAGGGCTAAAATGTTATCACTGTTCCATGAGCAGGGTGTTGCATTCCCAGAAGTTTAGTTTGAAAACCTTGTAAAATTATGTCAAATGATAACAGATGATTATTACTGAATTAAAGAAATGACATATATGTACATGACCTAATATGTTAATAATGTCCAAAATAGTTTGCACGTCTTTCGTTGCTGGTTACAAAATCCTTTGCGATAATTAATAAATTTACCTTATCAGTACGCTCCTTGTGTGTGTGCATTATTACTATATTATTAAGTCTTTTTTGAGTCATTGTGGACCTTAGAAGTAACTGATCTAGATTACCTTCATCGTTGTTGCTATGTCCTCTGATGGCCAAGCCTTGATGTAGCAAATATTTTAGGGATTCAAGTTGTTTAAGAAGCATCTTTCGCCTTGTTTCCTGGTCTTTTTGTTCTGCCGAGCTAACCATTGAAATCACAGTAGGTCTTGCTGACACCTCGTGTGAAAATAATGCTTCTTTATGGGCATGGCTTGTTTCGTGCTCTTTGAATTTCTGATGTCCTTTTTTCCAGTTATTGAAACCTGTTGTAACAAAAGCATCCTTGAATTTTGTGCCAAACACAAAACCTCCATTTTTATTGTCCTTCAACAATGGAAGCAGTATATTGAATTTCTAGTGGTGCAGTACAGCACCCATTTATAATCATTAAACCAACTTCTTTGAATACTACGATTCTGTTTACTGTGCTTTTTTGTGCTGCTACTAATATTCACCAAATGATATGATTCATTTCTAGTTACCAGGCAACATTCCTTTCTACAAACACTACCATCATCGTAGTATGATTCATAATTACTTTCTTCTTCTATTTCATTCTCTGACTCACTAGATAGTTCATCTTCAGACTCATTCTGGTCAATATCAAGTTCAACTCTTGGTGTCTTTGATGGTGGTTCCAAGGATCCAGTTGAGAGAAAAAAAGGTTTGACAGTTGACTGCTTTGATGCCATTTTCTACATTTCTTGATGTTCAGCTGCTTTTCAGTACAAGTGGGATGGTATCCAATGGATTAAATGACTTCAACAAAAGAGGTACTAAATACATACTATTAGGTCAAAGGTTTAGCTTGTGTGAAAAGGAGCTGACTACAAACAAGCCTTTGCATGCATGATTAATTTTTTAAAAATAGATCTATATACATGTAACTTTACTTTGTTAACAATATTAGGAGGGCTAAGCCCCCCTTTAATCAACATTAGGGGGGCTAGCCCCCCTAGTCCCCCTTGTTCCTACCCCTATGGTTATAGGAATGTTGAGTCAGAATAACTATACTGATACTCAATATGGAGATATCTGTAGTATCTCAATTAAACTGACAAAATATGGCTCACAAATATTATTTTCATAGTATTGATCTATCAACATAGTCTATGTAATATAATATATAAAAAGAGAGACATACAATGACAGAACTAAGTGGTACATCTGCTAATATCATCATATACACAATAAGTTTAATAGTAGCTAAGAAGAGCTTAGTTATAGTTAGATTTGAGGTAAAAGATGTCATAGAAAAAAAGATGAAGTGATATAATTAATACTCATCTGTCATATTTTTCTGTGATATTTACTAACTAGTTTAAATTCCTAGGTACATAATCTTCAATGACTGATACATGTACTCTGTTGTTAAAATTATATACTGGAATTGTGTGCTAGTTTAATTCATGATAATACATTGAGAAACATGAGCTGATGAACATTCTTTGAGTGTTTGTGTCACCTGTTCTATCGTAATGCTGTCCTACATATATTTGATTTATATTTATTTACATGTTTACTTAATATATTAGAGTAGTTTTTACATATGTTGTATAAATTTTGTAAAGAATTGAATGGTTCATATTACACATATCAAGTAACATCAAGTGTTTTAATTCTAGTTTTGATTGGGAAATTCATTTGAATTAACTGTGATCTCCAGCAAATTTATTTTTAAATAATTTGAGCACTTTCAAATCATATGATAAACTGAAATTACAGACTACATGATAACTTACTCAGAATAATTTTTGATTATGTTGACATAACAATATTTATATAATACATTTCATAGAAAATCCTGACCATCCTTACATAGACATTGCTACTGCATGTCTGTTCAGTCCTTATCTTGTTAATAATTTGAACATGAAACTAAAGTAATTACATTGTTCATTAATTATTTATATGTAAATATTATAACTACTGTTAAGTGATAGTATTGTTATATTATTGCAAATAAGAACCTCTCATGACAAGACAAACAGTATAATAATTTCATGTTATAGAAATATATGAGAAACTATACGTACTAATTGTCATGATAGTCAGACTGTGGTCTCACAAAAAGATGTTATCTGAACAGTACCTTTCTCATCATGACATCCTATCTGTTCACTATTAGCTGGTATAGGAGGTGGTACATCATCATCTTGTACATTAGTTGGTATAGGAGGTGGTATATCATCATCTTGTACATTAGCTGGTATAGGAGGTGGTATATCATCATCTTGTACATAAGCTGGTATAGGAGGTGGTATATCATCATCTTGTACATTAGCTGGTATAGGAGGTGGTATATCATCATCTTGTACATTAGCTGGTATAGGAGGTGGTATATCATCATCTTGTACATAAGCTGGTATAGGAGGTGGTATATCATCATCTTGTACATTAGTTGGTATTATAGTAACACTAGGTATTGATGGCTCTATATCATCATAAGATGGAGGATGTTGTTCTTTTATTGGTGGAAAATGAACTATATCAGCATATACCACTTTATGACTAGATGGAGGAGGAGCTTGAGGTGGCTGTTTAGAAAATTTAGGTTTTTCATAAATGATCGTTTCTTTTTTCTACACAATAAAATAAAATTATACACAATTCTTGATATTATTATTACTTTAATTGAAACTTCACTCTCTTCTATTTCCATACTCTCAGATGGAGGATGTTGTTCTGTTTTTGGTGGAAAATGAAGTATATCAGCATATACTACTTTTTCACTAGATGGGAGAGGAGCTTGAGGTCGCTTTTTAGGAAATTTCT
Organism: Xestospongia bergquistia; assembly: GCA_963965975.1. Taxonomy (NCBI): domain Eukaryota; kingdom Metazoa; phylum Porifera; class Demospongiae; order Haplosclerida; family Petrosiidae; genus Xestospongia; species Xestospongia bergquistia. The sequence continues at coordinate 617,536 of OZ014412.1, forward strand.
GAAGATCTTCATAAACAACTGTTTCTTTCTTCTGCACAATAAGATAATATTATATATAATCTCTTAATATTATTATTACTTCAATAGAAGCTGGACTCTCTTCTAGATTTACTTTATTACTCTCAGAACTCTTAGTATATGTAATTAACTGACCACTGTCAATCTACAATATTAATAATAATAGCAATATTAATAATGTATCATATAATAACTTACTGATGCTCTAGTATCAGCATTTAGTGATAAATTATTATCATTGTTTTTATTGTTTTCTATGAACAGTTTTAATACAATGTTATATAACTAAATTAACTCACTTTTCTTCCTATAATATAGTAGACAACCAAAAGATATAATGATCACTATGATAACTATGATAACTACACCTCCACCACCAACACTAACACCAATAATCCCTATTATATTATAAATAATATAGTAGTTATTAAACTATGTACTGACATATTGGTGGTGTTGATTTAGTCGATAATGTTGTATTTACATTATTTTTTGGCGTAGCAGTTGTTGCCATGGTAACTACATAATTTACAATTGCAAGACAAGTTATTGTTGAATAGATCCTGTTGTGCTTCACAGTAGAGCAAGTAATGAAATATTCTAACTTACTTGTAGTTGGTAATATACTTGTAGTAGATATATCAGTTATTACAATATCTCTTAATATTATAGCTGGTAATATTGATGTTAGTGGTATATCATTCTCCACTTCATATACATAGACTGTATAATTACCAGCTGGGAGATTATCAATACAACCTTGTACAGCAAGATCACTTGAGCTGTTTTTAGCAAATGTTTTGTTCTTTGAAGTTACTCCAATCACATTAACATAACATGACTTAGCAGATGGAGCAGATGAAAATACACACTCCACACATATAGAATTACCATTAGGGTAAGCAGTAGCATTTATAACATCATATGTACCTATATCATATCATAATATCAATATATTACATAATATAACTATCTCTTACTTAAAGTATGTATCAATGGATCACTGTGTCCAGCATTATTACTGAAGATAATAGAGAGACTACATTGTTGACGTTGGAGAGCTAACAAACTATCTGTTATATTTATAGAATATTCTACCAGATATATTTTATTAAATATAACTACATTATCACATTGTACAGTGACTGTAGCTTTCGCTGGTGCTTCAGGTGAACATTCAAGAATAATCTACAATAACTATGATAATCATATAGTAAACACTATTGGGTAGACTCACTGGTATATTAAACGTCAAGTTGACTTTATTATTTATATAGGACAGAATAGTAAATGTAGTATTTTCTTTAGCAGATCTTGGAGCTAAAATGACATAATTAAATAAACACACATATTAGTTATTTTAACTAACCTCTTTGAAAAGAGAAGGTACTATTGTTATGTTCTCCTTCACCCAGTTCATTTACACCATATATAGTATATGTATATCGATAACGAAATAATTCCTGATCTTCATACTTGTATTCATTTCCATTAATAGATACATTTTGTAATAACATCTTGTTGACATCATCATATATCAGTAGTATATAGTAAGATATCTGGACTCTACTGTCTACATTAGGACGATCCCAACTGATAGTAATAGTAGTACAGTTGTCAAGTGATGAAGAGATATTGAGAACAGAAGTAAGAAAACCTGTCTCATACAAGAGATAATACACACACACAACATAACATGTGATATATAACTTACCAAATGGAAATACATTGTTAGTATGATCAAACTGTCCAGCTGGATTACTAAGAGTTACCTCAACAAGATATGTGCTCAAGTTAACAGGTGATGATATATTAACTATTATCAGTTGATTATTAACTAAAGAGAGTGTCACATCATGAGCTAATGTTTGTTGTAGAACATCATTAGAGTCCTTGATATTTACTGTAACATTAGTAGGATACTCACCAATACATAAACCTCTGATCTAGTGTAGATTAAACACATACATTATAAAGTGGATACATTATTATAGCTACAAAAAAATTGCAGTGGGCCATAATATTATAATGTGATGTCAAAATACAAGAATTCATTCTGTAGACAAATAATATTTTTAGTTTAATTAGAGTGTTTATCCATACTACAGACTAACATTGATAAACACTTGAAATAAAATACTGTCTCTCTTTATTGTTGGAACAACTGACACAGGAATAGCTTGAGGAACTGAAATATAACAGAAATAAAGAAATCAAATGTAATATAATGATTATGTACTTTTGGCAACATCGAGCAAGACATTATTACTATCTCCTATACCAGCTTCATTAATACCAGAGACATATACAGTAGCTACATTACAAGCTTCTAGCATGTACTCAGTAGTGTTAACTGTGTCTAGAAGTGTTCCTTGATCATCATTGATGTTATATCCAGTGATAGGTACATTATCCAATGTATATGGTGCAGACCACTTCAGTAACACAATAGATCCATTGAAAATTGTAGCAGTTAGATCTTTAACAGGAGCTAGTAAACCTACATCAATATATCATAATAATATGACATTTATCCACATTAGCTCACCTTGTATTCTTAATACAGCAATGTCACTGTCTACATTATGAATATGCATTAGACCATAAGCTCTACATGATATATTAGTATTGTTGTTGTCTTCAAATGCTTTTGCTAACATAATTCTTTTTATTTTATCACCACTGAATATATTCTGTTGAATAAATCCTCTGTTTTTAATATCTCTATTAGATGCTGATATATCATTGACACTGAAGTCAATTAGTTCCGCAATAGCTTCACATTTAAAACTAGCTGTTGAGTTGAGAGTAGTATTGACTGACTGAGGATGAACTGTAATCTCTGTATAATGTTGTGGTAAGCATGATGATTAAAATTAAGCATGAAACTTACCTGCTGTATTGTCAGCAGAAATAATTGATATAATCATAGTGAGTAAGATACATGTCATTGTTTTCACTACTGTTTTTTATGAAAACAAAATAATTCAAAACTAGTACTACATAGGATGTTATACTATTTTGTATTATAATACATAGTACTACTTAGTTGTCTATGGATAGCTGTACTAATTAAGCATGTATTTATTTATTTATTAAAGTTGTATATACTATATTACTGCATATACTATATAAGTTTTATAACTGAACTAACCAGTCAATTACTTATTTTAAAACTGAAATTGTACTAATGAACAATCCTTATTTTATGTACTTAAAACACAAAGTTCAACTTTAATTCATACATACTTATATACTTAGGAGATAACTGACTACAAACATCATATCATATTATATATAAGAGATCAGCTAATTTAATTAATTATATATTGGCTAAGTATCACGCTGATAACTATTGTAAATGTCATGGCTAACTACATCATTATGAGAATCAAACCAATACTATGAACACTATATAATAGTGGGTGAATAAAGACTAGAGTGTGTATGATGTTTATATCTAATGAAATAGTGTTTGTTATATTACTCATACTGACTTTTATTTAAGATTAACATCATACATTTAACAATGTTATAATATAGTGAGGGAGTGTACACTTGTTACTACTATTATCATAATTCACTCATGACAGTTGTGACAGGAAATTATTGGCATAGTGACTTTATGGATTAAAACTAACAAGCATCTGGTACTTTCAAGTGGTTTTATAACTTGCTTACAAGTATTTGTTGCTAAAATAAAACGTCACTAGATCATCTAATTAACTCTAGTCAGATATTACATATTTTGATACAAACAAAATATCAATAAAACATTATACCAAGGCTCGTATGATCCTTTCCATCACTGTCACAACTAAACAATGTGCACTGATTAGGTTTATTGGGTGAAACAGAGTTATCATATGTAGTTGTGTCTGTCCAAAGACCTGTCAGTAGTGCTATCATAGATTCAAATTAATAGTATTCATTTTAAAATATATAGCTGATTAAATTCGTGAGGTCATATATAAATATTTTAATTTGTAAAACAATTGAACTACACAATTAATTCAGCCAGACAAAATACAACTAAATAGTGTTATAACTATAATTACAAAAATATGTGTCTAAAATATCAAAAACATCACATGTAGTAAACTATAAGGTCCTCCTCATTATATAGTTTCTCTTATGTTTGTTTTTGAGTGCATATTTGATGTACAGTACTAGTGGACTTGTTTGTTATAAATTATTTTAATTGCAAAACAGTCCATTAGTCCAACTTAGTCAGTTCAGTCTATTGTCTAGTTCATACCTCCCTCTAATTAGTAGGACTTTCATATGAAATAAATCTTTAATCATTAGCCAGACCTGCTTCATATTAAGACAGAGAAGAATTTGGGAAATTATATGATATAGCAGAACTTGTTATTCCCACATAAGTTTTAATCTTATTAAATTACACTATATATATATATATATATATATATATATATATATATAGTGTAATTTAATAATTATAATTATTTATATATACATATATATATATTATTGTATATATCATATACTACAATTAAACAATTACAAACAACTTTAGTATTAGTCGATAGAACGTGTTATACAGTTTCCCAAGCCCTTCTCTGACTAAAATATACGGGCAAATCTGTCAAGTGACTAATTAAGTTCATAGTATTTTTTGGAAAGTAGCTCCATGTAGTTTCTTAGTGTCAACTATAAAGTGATGTCACTATAATTCCATAACAGTATTGGTTTAACTATTTTTAGGTTTTTTCAGATTCAGACATTTGTTAGCTTGGCCATGGAGTTATTGTGACTCTTTGTATTATAATTTAATGCATATTGTTGTCTAAATGTAACATAAATTAAGCTTACCTTACGAGATACTTCCACGAACGTCTATCGTAAGCCCCAGGAAAGAAACTCAACATAACGTGAATAGGTGTGGCTCATTATGACTAATTATTAATTCCATAGCTTGTCCGCGTTACCTTGTCGCCAGAAATTAGTAATGGATGTAAGTATCATAATAGCATGACAAATTAAATTTTTTTTGATGTAAATAAAAGATCACGTGTGTGCGTGAACATAGAGTTCTTTTCTTAAGAGAAAATTTATTGGCAAATCTGTAAAGTTAGAATTATATCTACATTAAGTTATAAAAGATTAATAAATTATGCAATAGTTTATCTAGCAATGGACTACAGAAACAGCTCATCTTCTTCCACTAATCAAGAGCCTCAGGCTATACATACGGTAGCTAAGAAACCTGGTAAGGAGGTTAAATTGATGCCACAAACCAAATATGTAATTGAAAAGGCAAAGCAGAAAGAGGAAAGGAAGCACATTTAGAGAGAGAGAGAGAGAGAGGATCATAGAATATACAGCAGAGGCTATGGGTGTATCAGTAAGAAGTGTGCATGACATTTATAATGAACATATTTCTGAAGAGGGTAAATTACTGACTCCTGTTACACAATATATACACAACATATACGGTATGTGTGAATCCAGACTCCTTTAATAACGAAGTAATACGATGTACTGTTCATAGCTTTTATTATATCCCACTTTGACTATTGTCTTAGCTAAATAAAAGTTGATAGAGTTTTTAGAGGTGGTAGGTTTTGTCTATGGCTGGTTCTGTGAGAGTTGGGGTTTTCATACAAGAAAAGGGACAATAAAAAATACATATATGAACAATGTAATAAACTGGAACAAAGACATACATACCTGTTAATGATAGACAAACTAAGAAATGGCAACAAGACAATAATCTATACTGATGAGATGTGGATAAATGCACATCACTGTAAAGAACATATTTGGGTAGATGTTGATGGTAAAGGAGGATGGAATGTGCCAAGTGGAAAGGTCAACGATTGATTGTGATTCATGCTGGTGGAGCAGAGGTTGGGTTCCTATTATAGACTTGGTTTTTAGATCTAATACAAACTCAGCAGACTATCATGACGAAATGAACTAAGAATACTTTATAGAATATTTTACATTATAGCAACTTCTGAACATCCGCCTACATCCATAACAGTTTTAGACAACGCTTCGTACCATAATAAACAAAAGGAAAACCTCCAACAACTGCAAACAGAAATTTAAAGATGATATTAAAAGATGGTTAGACAAACACAACATAGAATATGATGACAAGGACATTAAAAAGACATTACTAGAAAAAGTAAAACAACACAAACCAGGATGACTTTTTTACTAATAAACCAGCACATACACATGGACATACAGTATTAAGGTTACCATTAGCCTATTGTGAACCCAATCCAATAGAGTTAGTATGGACTTCTGTTAAAGACTATGTAGAAAAACATAATAAGACACAGCTTACCAGACATTGAACAGATTACACCTGATGGATTTACATACACAACAACTGTCATGTGGAGGAATTTTGTAGACATGTTATAGATATAGAAAATGACTACTTTGAAAAAAAATGGACTTATTGAGGTCACAATAGAAAATTCATAATTGAACTTGGTAAAGATAATAGTGATATGATACAACAATAACACTGACAATGACATGATTAACAAGATGACAGACAATTAATAGATGAAGCACTAAAAAATAACAGAACCTACACAAACATTACTCACTTTTACATCTAAAATGTATTTCTTAACGTACTTGATTTCTCTTTCCAAGCAGTAGCTATTTTATTGATTAACAAAATTCACGATATCACATTCCTCGTGGTCAATGGCATATCCAATACTTTGCTGTACAACAAATCGACGTCAAAAGAACTGGATGATCGTCAGGAGATCATTTGACTTTGAAATTTGTATTCGGTCGAGTTATTACAAAGTTATGATAATTTTTACTAGTAAGGTGAACTCGAATAGACTTTAGTAATAAACAGCATTAAAATATTGTCAAAAGGTATGATTCAACAAATGTAATTTTGTAGGCAATTTATTGTACATACTCCTGTCAACCAATAATACATTAGTAAAATAATCTTGTATGAGCATTTCTGTCAGCATTCTATCCACTATACCAGTTATAATAGTTGTGACAATTATTGTGACTGTGGTCATCATTATTATTATAGAGCTCGAAATTTCAACAAAGTATATATGTTCTCTTCATGCACAGTATACTAAGGTGACATTGTAGATTGTGACTCATAAACTACCAGTGAAAAAACAATACCTAATTATGTTAGATAGATTAACTTGATAGAAAAGATGTTCAACTCCATTTTATATATTGTTCATCAATGTGTTCTATATTACATGATTGAATGGGCTTTGGATAGATGTATTCTTATTTACTGACTCAAGAATTTCAGACTGGTATTAAATAATATGTCAGTCTTTGTGTTATTGATTCATAATCACAGACCTGCCAACTTTTTAATCATAAATAATAGGGGAAATAAATATCAATATTTTCTTACTCTATTATCTATGATTTCAATGCTTACATAGTAATGACCTATCAAAATAGTCCATGCAGATTAATAATATATATAAGGAGAGAGCATAGTAGTAACTTTAATTCAGGTAATGACAACAAATTAGTTGTTCTCTTAGCTATAAATAATTATTTTCTATGTACATGCTACGTTTCTAACATTATAACATGAGGAATTTATAAAATAAAGACAATGGTATATAATTATCATAAACATGAAGAAATATTTTACCAATTGTCTATATAATTATTAGTATCATCATAATCAGTAAAACATATTATATAAACTGAAAACTTAGAAAATATATATATATATATATATATACTATACAGTGATAAGATGCACTCTAGCTAGTGTAACATAGATAACACAAATAGTAGATTTATTACATGAAACAGAAAGTTCTATTGCATTAGCTCCATGCCAAGCAAACAATGAAATGAAATGCATAGCCAATAAAATTCTTCTCAGTTTTGAGAGGGTCTTGTTTTTTTTGAGTAAATCCTATGTTTGTAATAGCTGTTGTAGATATAGAAAATGACATATCATTGACTCTAAAGACAATATCTTCAGCAACAGCTTCACAGGAAAAACTAACTGTTGAGTTGAGAGTAGTATTCACTGACTGAGGATTAACTGTAATCTCTATATAGGATTAACTGTAATCTCTAAAAATTTTTAGATGTGATTAGATTTTCCTAATTATCTCTACTCATATTGGTATAAATTGCATTGTGTCAAGCTCAAAGGGACCCTTGTCATATAGTTTACATATTCATATATAACAAGTGTACATTGATTATGTTTTATCAGGTGATATGAAGTCACTACATTATAGTTTTGTGTGACTTAGGACTTGTCAGCAGTGCCATCACAGATTTAAAATTATGGTCTTTATGTTTGAATAAATTTGAGAAGATACTTAAGTAAAATATCTATACAATTGACACAGCTAGAGCATGGACAACTAAATAGTGTTATAACTATAATTATAAAAATATATGAACTTAAAATATAAAAACATAATTTGTGGTGAACTACAATCTCCTCCTCATTATATAGTCTTCTCTCATGTTTGTATCTGAGAGTATGATGGACAATCACTAGTAGATTAGCTAACATGATTTATATACAATAAGATATACATGATTTAATTTATTTATAAGTGACAATTAAGATATAACCGCTTCCAAGAAGAGATTACTATAGTTAAAATAACAGTTGAAGTAGGAGTTACCACAGAAAAAAGTAGTTATCTAATAATATTACTACATTTACATCATAATTTCCTGGAACATTTCCAAATAGTTTGAATTTTTAGGTACATAATATCTAATGACAAGTACATATACATTGTTGTTATAATAATGTACTGGAACTGTGTACTACTTTAATACATGACAATATATTGAGAATAAATTAACTTGAGCTGATTGTGTCACCTGTTCTATCATGATATTCTCCCTATATTTACTTAATGTTATTGATTTACATGTTTACTTAATTGATTAAAGCAGTATTTAGATAAAAAGCATAAATATTCAAAGAATTGAAGGGTACTTGTTAAATAATAATTATTAACTGGAGTAGTAATTAATAACATATATAATCCTCCAATATTTCACTTTTTTTCTGAGGTAACAATAACCAAATAAGAGTCATAATAATATGTCACTCTTTGTGTTATTGATTCATAATCACAGACCTGCCAACGTTTGAAATGACTATCACTACTGTGGTCTTCCACAATAGTAAAATGGCTGGCAAGGAGGTTTCCAGTTGTAGTTACTTGTCCATCATTAGCTAGTGTGTGGTTTACTATAATGTTAAACAGTCATTTCATATGGAGAATATACAACATTGAAATTTGTAGGAAATCAATACTTCTTTTCTAACTATCTTTTTTGTCATACAAACTCATTATGACTAGCTGTCTTTTGATAAAAAGAGATGTCCAAATTTTTGAATATGTTGATAAACAACTGTTTTGTACTCAATAAAATGAAAATTATATATAATCTCTTGATCTTATTATCATTTGATCATTTTTGAATGAGATATTTACAGTCTCTACAAATACATTGGAAAATCTAGATCATCCCTAAGTAGGCATTGCTACTGTGTAACTGATATGATTCCAGTTCATATAATCTAAACATGTATATGTATACTAACATGCCAATACTATACCAATCTGAGCAGGTGTCTGATCATTATTAATATATTTATATTAAAGTAAAAATCCAAATAATTTTAAAAAATACTGAAGAATATTCAGATTGTCCATTAATGTAAATATTATAACTATTGGTAAGTAATAGTATAACAGCATAATGATATCATATTATAAAAATATGTTATATGATATACATAATTACTGTCACAATAGTCAGACTGGGGTCACATAAAAACATTTTGTAACTTTCTCAACATGATATTTTGCCTGTTCACCGGTAGATGTTAGTCCTCCAGTGATCTTTTCATTATTGAACATATTTTTGATAGTATCTGATGTCTTGTTAGTATTAGCTAGTATAGGAGGTAGTATATCATCATCTTGTACATTAGCTGGTATTATAGTAACACTAGGTATTGATGGCTCTATATCATCATAAGATGGAGGATGTTGTTCTTTTATTGGAGGGATATGAAGTATATCAGCATATACTACTTTATCACTAGATGGGGAAGGAGCTTGAGGTCGCTTTTCAGAAAATTTCTGCAGTTCTTGATAAACAACCTTTTCTTTTTTCTATGAAGATTATAATAATATAATTATATTAATGTATGTCAATAATTAACCTTATCATCATGATCACGAGCTTCTGTTAATTCATGAGTCCTATTTCTCTCAAAAGATGTTTTAGATAGACTTTGATCTCTCTATAACATTAGTAATATCAATATTATGTATGATATTAACTTACTAATGGTCTATTAACTAAATAAACTCTATATTTTCCTAAGAAAAGATATATTAATAGTATTGTAGAGTGTATAAAAATTTACTTTTCCATTTATAGACTCCAACTACTACAATGAAGATAATGATAATAATGAAAAGTACAACTAATGGAACTACAGTAGCAACAATTATAACTAAATAAATAATAAAGATATAAAAACTATGAAACAAATGTTTGTCTTACTAGGAAAAGCTTCACTTGTTATCATTCCACCAGCAGTATGAGATGATGTCATTGTTATAACTATATATCAGTAAACAATGAACACACTGTGTTAAATATAAACTTACTTGTAGTAGATATATCAGGTATTATAATATCTCTTAATATTATAGCTGGTAATATTGATGTTAGTGGTATATCATTCTCCACATCATGTACATAGACTGTATAATTACCAGCTGGGAGATTATAAATACAACTTTGTACAGTAAGATCACTTGGACTGTTTTTAACAAATGTTTTGTTCATTGAAGTCACTCCAATCACACTAACATAACATGACTTAGCAGATGGAGCAGATGAAAATACACACTCCACACATATAGAATTATCATTAGGGTAAGCAGTAGCATATATAACATCATATGTACCTATATCATATAATAATATCAATATATTACATAATATCACTATCTCTTACTTAAAGTATGTATCAATGGATCAGTGTGTCCAGCATTATTACTGAAGATAATAGAGAGACTACAGAGTTGATGTTGAGGGGCTGACAGATTATCTGTTATGTTCATAGATTGACTTGAATATTCTACCAGATATATTTTATTAAATATAACTACATCATCACATTGTACAATGACTGTAGCATTCTCTGGAGCTTCAGATGAACATTCCAGAATAATCTACAGTAACTATGATAATCATATAGTAACCACTATTGGATAGACTCACTGGTATATTAAACATCAAGTTGACTTCATTATTTATATAGGACAGAATAGTAAATGTAGTATTTTCTTTAGCAGATCTTGGAGCTAAAATGACATCATAAAAAAAACACACATATTAGTTATTTTAACAAACCTCTTTGAAAAGAGAAGGTACTATTGTTATGTTCTCCTTCACCCAGTTCATTTATACCATATATGGTATATGTATATCGATGACGAAATAAATCCTGATCTTCATACTTGTATTCATTTCCATTAATAGATACATTTTGTAATAACATCTTGTTGACATGATCATATATCAGTAGTATATAGTAAGATATCTGGACTCTATTGTTTACATTAGGATGATCCCATCTGATAGTAATAGTAGTACAGTTGTCAAGTGATGAAGAAATATTGAGAACAGAAGTAAGAAAACCTGTCTCATACAAGAGATAATACACACACACAACATAACATGTGATATATAACTTACCAAATAGAAATACATTGATAGTATGATCAAACTGTCCAGCTGGATTACTAAGCGTTACCTCAACAAGATATGTCCTCAAGTTAACAGGTGATGATATATTAACTATTATCAATTGATTATTAACTGAAGACAGTGTCACATCATAAGATAATGTTTGTTGTAAAACATCATTAGAGTCCTTGATATTTATTGTAACATTAGTAGGATACTCACCAATACATAGACCACTGACCTAAAAGAGATAACATCACAAAAAGGAAATGTAATTTATTATAACTATATAAACTGACTATACTAATGAAACCTAACAATATAATGTGGTATATCTTAATATTCTAATAATATAATTCTACATTATAGTATAGTCAGACTATAATTGTTATATTATCAAGAACACTTGTTGTCTACAAACTAACATTGATAAACACTTGAAATAAAACATTATCTCCATCTACTGTTGGTATAACTGATACTGGAATAGTTTGAGGAACTGAAATATAACAGAAATGTAACATCACTGTATAACATAATATGTTACCTCTAGCAATATAGAACGTGACATTATTACTATCTCCTATACCAGCTCCATTAATACCAGAGACATAAACAGTAGCTACATTACAAGCTTCTAGCATGTACTCAGTAGTATTAACTGTGTCTATAAGTCTTCCTTGATCATCATTGATGTTATATCCAGTGATAGGTACATTATCCAATGTATATGGTGCAGACCACATCAGTAACACACTAGATCCATTGAGAACTGTAGCAGTTAGATCTTTAACAGGAGCTAGTAAACCTACATCAATATATCATAATAATATGACATCTATAACATTAGCTCACCTTGTATTCTTAATACAGCAATGTTACTGTATAGATTCAATGGAGAGCCATATGCTTTACATGATATATTAGTGTTGTTATTATCTTTTAATGCTTTTGCTAATAATCCTCTTCTCAGTTTACCATGACTAAGAGTATGTGCAGATTGTTGAATAAATCCTTTGCTTAAAACATCTTGTCTATCTGCTGAATTATTGTTTACTTTAAAGTCAATCAGATGAACAACAGTGATCACTGATTCGCCAATAACTCTAAAGATAGTTTCATCAGCAACTGCTTCACAAGTAAAAGTAATTGTTGAATTAAGAGTGGTATTGACTGACTGAGGATGAACTGTAAAATCTGTGTAATGTTGTAGTAATCATGATGATTAAAAAATAAGCATGAAACTTACCAACTGCATTTACAGCTGAAATAATTGACATAATAACAGTGAGTAATATACAAGTCATCTTGTTGACTACTATTATAATAAGAAAAAAATTCAAAACTAGTACTATATAGGATGTTATGCTATTTTGTATTACACACACATATATAATGTGTATATGTATATATATATGTATATATATATATATATATATATATATATATATATATATATATATACTGAAGTATCTAAGTCTGTTGAAGAGTGCTCAATGTCGTTTAGACAGAGCGGGTTAGAACAGAATTAAAGGACAAAAGAACAGGGCTCTCACTGTGCTGCTGTTACTCCGAGCTGTCTGACGATCGCATAACGCGTGAAACTCGGAGTAACAGCAGCACAGCAAGAGCCCTGTTCTTTTGTCCTTTAATTCTGTTCTATATATATATATATATATATATATATATATATATATATATATATATATATATACACACACACATACATATGTATATATAAATATATAAAGCTAAACAGCTAAATACATCATTATAAGAACCAAACTGACACTCTATGAACACTATATAGTAGTAGATGTATAGAGACTAGAATGTGTGATGTTTTCATTTAATGTAGTATATATTATAATAATTGTACTGACCTTTCTTTATGAATAATATTTAATTTTTGTATAATACAGTACACTTGTTGCTACTATAGTATTATCATGATTCACACATGACATGTATAGTTGTGATAAGAAATTATTGGCATACTAACTTATTGGGCTTTATCATAATTCACACATGACAGTTTTGATAAAATAGCTGATGTCACTGGATTTCCTAATTATCTCTAGTCAGATATTACATATTTTGGTACAAACTTATATAGTTACAATATATAATACTCAGTTCTGTTATTGTATCTCTTCTTTTAAATTATTGAATGTTCTATATTGATAAGTCAATAGTATGTAAACAAATATTGTCAGTTAATTACAATACTACAGAAATTCCCCATAATAAATTGTGCACTCCCTCACAGATTAGAATAAATGAGGTGTTTGCGTACACAATATTGTTTGCATATATTTTGCACAATATAGTAATTTTATATGATATTAATTTAAGGATGGATTAAATTGTTGTATAAGGAGGGAGTATACAGTTGTCACTACTTCAATCATAATGTTACTCATTGCAGTTATAACAAGAAATTATTGCTTGGGTCAGTAACAAATAGTCACTTTATGAGCTACCAATCATCTGGTATTTTCAAGAAGTGTAGTGTGAAACTGGTTCTACACAAGTAGTTAATTGATGATATTACAAACAGATTTAGATATCATGAGATTCCTAATTTTCTTTTTATGGTGAATGTTACATTTTGATACAAGCTACATATATAACAAACATTGTATCAAAAATTGTATCATGGCTCAAGACATCCTTTCACCTTTATCATGTATCTTTTTATTTCCTATTTAACAAATTTCAAAGAGAATAAGTCTTGATTAGGTTTTATTTGAGATAATTATATGTTAGTTGTTTGTGACTAAGTTCTTGGCTATCAGTGCCATCCTGTATTCACATGTTTTATATGATTGAATAAAGCTGATTAAATTTGTTAGATCATTTACACATTTCAATTGTTGCATTATTTAAAGATACTTCTATGTAGTTTTCAAGTGTAAGAGATGTCACTGTAACTCCATTATGCTAGTGGCTTTGATAACTTTTAGATTTTCTCAGAATCAGACGTTTGTTAGCTTGAAGTTGATTGCTATTGTGGCACTTCATATTATAATTTTATATGTATTGTTTAAATTCATCCTTACCTTACAAGTAGACTGCTGAAGTTGGCCTCACGTTAAGCCTTCCTGACATCCTTGTGGTTTATTGGTTTTGCGTGGGTGTAATCAACGGGTGGAGCTGTTATAATATTTTTGATTTTCTTTTTAATTTAAAGATTAATAATATATATACATATTATTATTTAATTAAAAAGACCTGAAGATGCTTGAGCAATACCCTTAACAATATAATTGTTGTATATAACATAAGAATACATACTATTACTGAACTGGTTATAATAAAAGTCAATACTGAAGTCATAAATTATTACAATAGCAATATGAACCATACCTACTTGTATATCAATAGAAACTTAATAAATTAAAAAAACATTGAATTATATCTTTAAAGTTATTATTGTAGAACTTATTACCTAGATTGTGACAATAGAGATTATAATTCAGACAAACAATTATCAATTAATAATAATGAAAGTCTATTTACTTTATGATATGAAAAAGTCAAATATTCTATTCAATTTTACAACAAACTGGACATCTTCTCTTTTGTATCAATACCTCTTAACATTTGAATGCTCCACACTAGTAAGTGTTGTTTTTCACTTTTCTGTCATTATTGTACAAAACACTAGTGTACTACATTTACTTTTACAACAGTCACAATTAATCTTGTTCTTAGCCTACTCTACTCCATGGTAAAGGATAGTCTGGTACCTTTGCTTAATGTTCTTGGGATAAGAAGTCTAAATTGATAAAATAAAGATGTTTATTGTCCATTTCCTGTTTCCTTCAAGTCTTAAAATAGTAACATTTAGATGTCAGGTTATGATAACTATTTCATTTGCCAAAATTGAAATGGAGTAATTTCAACAGACATAGTAATAAAAGTGTACATATTATTACCTATCCCAAAAAAATGGAGAAAGATACCAGACTACCTTCACAGTGGGTCATACATAGTCATAGTAAACTGATGAAACTAGGTCATACAGTATTGTATTAGTACATACAAGATATATGTAAAAATAGTTAATATTGTCAACCACAAACCTTTTTATACCATCCTTAACAATTTTAACAAAATACATGTGAATATGATTAATACAATTGACCACAAACCTCAGTAGGCAAGTAATAATATTTTTTCAACTTTTGTTGGGTAAAGCACCACAAAACTCTTATTTAAAGTCAATAGCTTGAACTAGTAACCTAAAGAATGTCACATACACAGCAGTAGCTAACCATCATCAACAGCTCTTATGAGCATACTTACAGGGTAGGATTTTTTACCTATCATGAATTTGAATGTGGTCAATGGAAGTCATTTTAATTATTGCCTCATTTTGTACATATTAGAAGGACTTCAAGTATCTAGTAGCTAATGTGATCATCAACACATCCTTTTAATTCTTTTATAATAAGTGCAGCCATTGGTAAATCAGGAGACAATTCCATGTCACATACTTAATATACTATACTTCTTGAAATAAATCTGCATACAATTCTAACAAAGTATGTTTTTAAAATTCTATTCACAGTAAAGATGGCAGTGTTTTATATTTATGTTGATTCTGATTGTAATTGAATTTGTGCTATTTTTAATAATCAATTTAATTTTGAAGTTAAATATAAACACATGTAAAAATGTAATATATAACTGTTCATTATAATATTATTTCAGGAAAAAATGACTTTAAATTTATGGAGTGGAATATCATCCAATTAAGCTTGTATTATGTGTCTGACAAAATGATTTTTCTGTTTTTGCTAAAATAAAATCTCTAATTTTAATAGTTACAATACCAGTATTTATTGTTGAACTATATCATACAATGAACATTAACAATCATCTTTCAGCAAATGTTATCAGGAAATCTTCAATCACATCTGTGATCCTACTTTCAAAACCTTTTTTATAAGTAAACAATATCATCTCATCATTATGTTGGTGACTATAATAACATGTACATTTTTAGATTAAAAATTAACTAATGTATGAATCTACAAAGTGTTGTTAAGAATAGACAAAATAGTATGTTAATTTCCTATTTTCAATGTAACAATTCATATAATTGGTGTGGTGATGCATTATTTATTATGTATTGTTACTTTTGTTATTTTGACATTATACTATTTAGTGTATATTATGTACTATAATGTATAAATTATATAGTCAGCATTGCATTGACAAACATTTAAAAGTAAAACATTTTGAAATTATAAAATATGACGAGGAATCAATGATAATGCAAAACATGAAATAAACAAGGTAGAAATAAACACACATATCAATGTATTAAAATTCCTACATAATTACCTAATCAATATGACACGATGAGCTATTCAGATTTCTATATATTGTAGGAAAGAGTATATTGTATTTTTATTGAAATTGTACTATAAAGCTTCTAGCTAAATTATGACAAAGATAGATGTCTTACTATTTGAAAAAAGACTTGATATAGGTGCTCAAATATGCCTAATATTATAGAGCTATTTTAAAATCATCATCATGTTTAAATTGAATGCAGCAGCCATTTTTCTGGTGGGATCTCTACATATTTTGAGCATTACTGTGCCTAATGATAATTATAATGATCCAGAGAACATATGTACAGAATAGAACAATGTTGAATAGTATTTGTCAATATACCTCATTACATGGGTAGAGTCAGAAAATTCATCCACCCACTAATAATCACTTATTAACTAGTTAACATTATTCATAGTGGGAGTTGATCTAAGCATACTTTGTGGCACACTATTGCATAAAGTACTGACCACTAAAACAAATTAGGTTTACATAACTATTACATTTACTTGTAGTTACTATTACATTGGAATGTATGGAATCTGAGGATAGTACCACAATGTCTATATACTTAGTAGCAGTCACTTTTGAGAAATTAAAGACTATAACTTTTAAAGTTCTCAACATAACGTTTGTCCAATTATCCTGAAGAAAATCTCAAGAAAATTCTAAATAATATTTTCTAAACAGTTAATTGCTAAAAAAGCTATTTGACAATTCTTCGTTAAAACATTGTGGTACTGCCCACATTCCACATATTTCAATGTTATGCTCAGTTCTGTCTTTATGCAAAGATGTCTGCCTTTGTCATCCTTGCAGTCTGTTTAATAAGTAGATGTTCTTCAACTACAAGTGAACTAATGACATCATAACCTTGTCAATAATGTATTGTTCTTGTTATACAGAGATTACTGTTCATCCTCAGTCAGTCAATACCACTCTTAACTCAACAGTTAGTTTTACTTGTGAAGCTGTTGCTGATCTGATTGACTTTCAAGT
Organism: Xestospongia bergquistia; assembly: GCA_963965975.1. Classification (NCBI taxonomy): domain Eukaryota; kingdom Metazoa; phylum Porifera; class Demospongiae; order Haplosclerida; family Petrosiidae; genus Xestospongia; species Xestospongia bergquistia. The sequence goes on from OZ014412.1 coordinate 635,662, forward strand.
AAATGATAGTTCAGCAGATACATCAGATGTTGTAAACAAAGGCTTTATTCAACAATCTGCACATGCTCTCAATAGTGGTAAAGTAAGAAGAGTGTTATTAGCTGAAGCATTAGAAGACAATAACAATACTAATATATCATGTAAAGCATATGGCTCTCCATTGAATGTATACAGTAACATTTCTGTATTAAGAATACAAGGTAAGCTAATGTTATAGATGTCATATTATTATGATATATTGATGTAGGTTTACTAGCTCCTGTTAAAGATCTAACTGCTACAGTTCTCAATGGATCTAGTGTGTTACTGTTGTGGTCTGCACCATATACATTGGATAATGTACCTATCACTGGATATAACATCAATGATGATCAAGGAACACTTCTAGATACAGTTAATACTACTGAATACTTCCTTACATCTAGTAATGATGATCCATGTAATGTAACTACTGTATATGTCTCTGGTATTAATGGAGCTGGTATAGGAGATAGTAATAATGTCATGTACTATATTGCTAGAGGTATAGCTTTTTTTTAGAAAAATAATTTACTTTTCATTTTACAAGTTAGCTCCCAAGAGTGGCTCTATACACTTATTATTGCTCATACAAACAACAGTCTATGATATGACAATATCAATACAAATATTTGTTAATGTAAGTACACCATCATAATAATAACAGTGAAAATAAACTGAATGTCATTATAATATATACAGGTGAGTCACCTTTGTCCTGGAGAGTATCCTACTAGTGTAGATATTATAATAAAGAATTCTACTGGTCATATAGTACATAGTCTCAATAATGGTACATTGTCTTTTATTACTGGACACCAGTTTGTTGTCAATGAGTATATTATATTGTCTAGTAAAGTTAATATACCTATATCAACTGAGGTTACATTCAGTAATCTTGATGGAGAATTTAATATATTAACAGATGTGGAGTTCAGTAAGTCTATATAATTATTATCTCCTGTTTATTAATTGTTTGTTTTATTATAGTAACTTCAGTTAATATCAGTGTTAATAATAACAGTATTTGTATCCAATGTTATTATATTAATAACACTACTAAATTAGGATGTCAAGTGGATCTAGTCAATGATAGTAAAGTACTTTATAGAGTCCAATTATTAAAGAATTCAACTACTAACAAAGCTAATGATTGTATAGTAAATATATCAAGTGGTTACTATGACCTCTATACATATGATATTAATGAGAATAGTACAATAAATACTGTTCCTATTGATATCATATATCAAGTATTTGTACCTACTGGGTTGATACTTAGACCCTCTGTAGTCGTATCTACTATTAACACACTCCCTTTAATACTACCATCATCATCAACAATAACAACAACAACAACAACAACAACAATGCTACCTTCATGTAAGTATTGTCTTGTGTCACTGATAACTATATATATTTCATTTTAGTTCAGTCTAATCTTAGTTCTAGTAAGACTCTTATCATTATTATATCAACCACTACATCAGTTATAATATTTGTGACAGCAATTTTGGCTGTAGTCATCATCATCATTATTATTATAGCTATCAAGAGATCTCAACAAAGTATATATAGCCCTATATATGATATCTTGATGTACAGTATATTTGTATTAGGTCACAATATAAATGTCAATGATATGAACACACAACAAAATGAAGCTTATGATGTTATTGGACAGTTTAGAGTAAATATGTCTGAAAATATGTCTTATGGAGATATTACAACTCATAGACTACCAGTAAAAAACAATAACATCTATGATTATATTAGAAATAGTAACTTGATATAAAAACATTCACTTTCATTTCATTTATTGTTCAGTAATATGTTCTATATTACATGATTGAATGGGCTTTGGGTGGACATGAGGTATGTTGTGATTCACTGACTCAAGAATGTGTGGCTGATTTAAAATATGTCACTCTTTGTGTTATTGAGTAATAATCACAGACCTGCCAACCATGATATCACAGATAGGCTTGTCCACTTTATGCTCATAAAATTGAGCATTATGCTTTTAAGCAATGCTTGAAAAACAGCTATTATGCTTTTAGTAAAATAAATTATGCTTGAAACTTGGCCCTATTATTCTCACATTATGCTGGAAATCAGTACAGATGAAAAAACTTTTAATGTAGAAAACACTTAAAATGAATAGTAAATAGATAATTATCTTTTGTTATATTGCATCATTAATGAAGCTTCAATATAATCTTGAAGGCTGAATTGCTGACGATCACTAAATGAGTTCTGTAGCAACGAAAAACCCTTTCAGCAGCAGCTGAACTGGGTAGCACCAACAAAATGGTTTTACACAAAATATTTTTTTATAGGAAATGGTACATATTATTCTCTAATTATTCCCTATTATGCTGGCATAATTCTACTATGCCAGCTCCTACCTATTATGCTCAAAATTATGCTCTCATGATGTGGACATTACCAATCACAGATAATAAATATCAATATTTAATTACTCCATTATTCATGATTTCACCTTCAATGTTTTCTTTGGAGAGTAATTTTATTTCATCTCTTGAATCTACTATTTGTAACAACTATATTACACTAGCTAGAGTGTATGTTACCAAAGTATATAGTCTATATATATTATCATTGTTATCAGTTGATATAATAGGTTTATATGATCTCATTTCTTTTAATACTGTGTTAATAATGATAACAAACCATATAAATACAACTATATTATATATATATGTAATACAAAAGATTTATTCTTTTAAGTATGATATGGCAATATCATACTTTTCAGATATGGCAATTACATTGTTATTATCTGCATGTCAACAAGATCAACTTGACCACAAGAGTTGAATTCGCTGGAAAGAATAGGCTTGACAACAACACCTGTAGTCTTGGGACGTTTCCTCTTCTCTTGACATACAACACAGTAGGACTTGAAGAGTTCAATAGCATCTGTTGTGATGTTGGCATACTTTTGCCTAAGATGTTTCAGATTCCTGTCACGACCACAGTGGCCAGTTGCAATGTGAGCTTTGCTGATGATGTTGTAGGTGCTATTACAACACATTAAAGGAAGTGTGAACTGCTCTGAACTATGTATGATAAATCCTCAGAGTAGTCATCAAAGCTATGGTATTATTTCCAGTTGAATTACTGTTTCATCAAAGATGTCTCATTGTGGTGATTGTCCATGAAAATCTGTAATAAAGAATTGTGTACAGATATTAAAACTAATCGTATATTTATGAATAAACTTCCTTACAATACTTAAACAATGCTGAATTTCTACCAATATATCACATTCAGTGATTTTGCGAAATAACAAGAGCCTCATTTCAGTGATTTCATGAAATCACTAGGGTTTTTAGTGAATTTATGAACTCCCTAAGTGAAATAGTGATTTCACAAACTCCCTGAAAGTTTCAGGGATTTCACAAAATCCCTATTTAGACAATCTTACTGTAACATATATAAATTAACACTATATATACATACCTTGATAATGATCTTTTGTTGAATTTTATACCAGACAGCTGAATTAAAAGCAAAGACAATTACTTTGTGTATTTATTGATCATTATTGTACACAATATCAATCATGTTTGCCATAAAATATATTTTTAAAAAAACTTGCTCTATTTGATATAACTCATAGCAGTTAATTAGAATAATAAATATCATTATATTATAGACATACAAAAACAAGAACATACCATCTCAAGTTAAAATATGATATTTTAATATTTTCTACAAAATGGGCACTAATATGTCACATGATATAAGATGACATATGACATCATATAATTGTCTGGGTAAGGAGCTTCATTGTCTAAGAAAGTCAATTTTTAGTTAATGAGTTATCATAATAGACTTTTTATAGTGATATTAAAATTATTTTATAGTTGTTTTTTTGCTAATCACTTTAATGATTACATCATAGCAACACACATAGCAACTATATAAAGTAAATATAGGCACACCTGTACTTCAGCTCAAAAAAAGTATATATCTCACAATGTAGTATTGAATATCATATATAGATACTCAAATATACTTAAGAATATAATGGCTGAGTTAAAAATAGTTATGGGAGACATAAATTACACACAGATACGTTAGTGTATTTATACACAGAGCATTACATTAACAACAATACTTCCTTTATACTTCAGTTCAAAAAAAATATATATCTCACAATGTAAGTATTGAATAGATCATACATAGATACTCAAATATACTTAAACATATAATGGCTAAGTTAAAAACAGTTATGGGAAATATACATTACACATGATATGTCAGTGTATTAACAACACTACTTCCTGTTAATACATATAGACATAAGCTTTCAAGATTATAGTATAATTATATACTTATTATATTATTTTACCTGTTTCTCTTCAACACTTATTACTTCATTGATGAAGATGATCTCCTATTCTATGTGTCTCTTAACTGATCTGTTTTTCTTATGTAATAGCCTCAGACAGTAACCTGGATCCATAAGAAAAGAATGGACTTTAAAATCATCATGGGAAGGAGAGAGAACAAGAAGAGACATCTTTATCACACACTTCAGCAGCAATAATAATACGACTATGACCTACAAAAGACAACAGAGTTAATTAATAATAGTTACATTAATGATAAAAACAATAAAGCATCACAAGACAGATTGAACACATTGTAGAATGTGATAAGAACATTCACAAAAAATATAGCAGACTAATACAAATGAGATACATTGATAGAATTTATACGAAGAAGCTATAAGACCAGATAGTTATAAAGGGAAGACAATTACTTATAAAGGACATTTAGTTATAAAAGAAAGACAATGTCTATTGAAGTAATAATGTACCTTCATATTAGAAGTACAAAGAAAGAATGTCATCATCATCCATATATTGAACTTCTTTACTTTTAGCACACTCAGATGAAGTGGACTCAATTTTGCTAATGCTATCTTCATGTTCTGTGATATTCTTGTCTTGAGCAATCAGTTAAGTCATTGTACATTATAAATGGATTGCCATTATGGAAATAATTCTACATCCAATAGTTTTTATTTTGAACAGAGTCATCAGTGTCTTTAACAGCATTGACAAGACTTGTATGTGATTAATAGCCTTCTTTAGCCTTATAAGAGCATTAGTATTCTACCATTATAATATAGAGACTTTCTACAAAGTACCTTATTGGGTCAACTCCTTCTACTTCATGACCAAACAGGTGATCCTCATGATCAAGATCACTGAATACATAAACAAGTTTACAGTTACTTTCTATAATATCAAGTCATTAAAACATTTTATAGTACTTACCATAGTGATCATACTGAGGACATATAGTGAATGATACCCACCTTCTGTCTTCAGTTATATGCTGAAGTAAATACATGAATTAGTTAGTACTACATGCAGAACATTCAGGGCATTTGCCACTTACCTTCTTTAACTTCATATTTAAAATAACAACTCGTGATGACGACTAATGCTATATATCATGTACCAGACAACCAGCTGCATACAACAACTCAAATCAATGGTTGAGCAGATCTTGTTAGCAATCATTATTTGCTTACTCAGCACAATCACCACATGTAAATCATGTGACATCACACATTAGCTTTTCTGAACTTTATTGATTATATGCAATATTTTACACAAAAAATGTAACTAGCAGTCAAAAGAACAACACTTTATTCATTTCATACTGTAATACTAAACGTTGAAATATAATAATATTATTAAGAAGATAATCACTTCTTTTCAAGTTATAGTATACTAAAATTCACGGAAATATTCGGTCTTCTTTATATCGTATTGACTTGTGGCTCGAGCTTACTTTGCAACTTGCAGTCTTTGAATTTAGAACTACTACCAGTTAAAACCTATAAGGTTAGTGAATGCGTGGGTCTCTGTTAACAAGCACACAGTACAGAACTCATGACACAGACAGGAAATTAATTTGGGAAGACGGTGAATTTACAAGTATTGTAATTGTTAGACCCTCGTTCTTGTATCTGTGACAAACAAGTCGTTTTTTTTGAATGAAGTGTTTAATTCTAATTCTAGTAGCTAATGAATAATTAATAATCCAGATGGAGCTTGCATATAAAGGAGAAGTCAGTCATTAAAAGAGTAACTTAGTAAATAATAACAAGAACTAGTATTTCTATAACCAATCTTTATCTACAAAGATATAGGTAAGTTGTGAAGACATAAGATATAATAGATTTTTTGATTGTTGGTCTACTGTACCATTTTACTCCCTTTTATTACTATTAAATGTAAGTAATTATAATTCCTTTAAAAATATATTTATGAAGTTGTAGGGTTATAATAAATGCAAGCATATTATAGTTAAATGCCTTATTATTTCAATGGTCCTAGAAATATTCTATTACACAGTGCTGATCAATACTATCGTTATTTTGTTGTGTATAAATTAATTGCCTTTCCTGTTAATTACTGATAAATAGCACTGCATTGATAATATTATGCTCTATATTCTTTACCAGGACATTGCATAATCTAGTGAAAATCAGTAATCTGTTTATTTTTAAATTATTTGCATATATATTTTTCATAACTAGTCCTTTGTAATGTTTCTTGTCTTTTGTTCACAGATAACTAAAATTGCTAATATGGAACAAATATTGAATGAAAGAAGACAATTCAAGTCTACATTAACCATTTTTTTCTCACTTTACTTTGTCTTGCTGCTTACCCATCTCTCTCTAGCATCCTCTGGTAAGTAAATATATTGTAAAACACATAATTACTATCATTATTTTTGTTATATTAATGATAAATCTTGTATTTATATATCATTTGAATAATTGTTATATTAAAGAAGAAATCCTGCATGTACCGTTGAAACATTTGGCATTAATATTTATCTTTGTTTGGTGAAAAAATTTTAATATGAATATTTCAACCATCTTAGTAACTTATTACAATTTAAACTCTCTATAATTATACTGACTAATATTGTTATATCAGAAATAACAATAGTTGAACTTCTGTATGCATATTGTGCATGATGTGAGGCTTTATAATTTACATGTACATGTTGTTATGTCATTATGTTGTTACATTACGTCATCAGACAGTAGGAGACGTGTTAAAGTGGATGACATTTCATAGCAACATGTCTGAACCACCTGTGTTATCATTTCAAAGATAAAGATACTTTGCTCCCGAAAAATCATTTCTTATATAACACACTTGTCAAATCTACTTAGAACATACATGTACATGTGGATGTAGAGTATCTACATTTATAAGGACGTACCATCCTACACTAACAGTAGTGATGTTACAAATGTACACTTGTCAGGTGCTTAGTAGAATAGTTGTACTTTGTATCTGTTGCTTTGTCAAACCTCATAGCTAAATGTTTGATTTGACTGGAACTCTTTGAAAGGGTACATATGTATTCTTGTCTTTATTCAAAATGTTTTGTAGGAAGTCACTTAAGGAATTTGTTATTTTACTGTTATTTGTGTTACTTGTGACTTGACTGATAGTCAGACTTGTACATGCACATGTAATATGTATTTATTTTTTAATAAAGCATACTTTTGTGTTTAATTACTATCTAAAAATCACGTAGATTTAATGTGCTTGATATTTACTGGTACTTACTTGTTCTCTCTCTCTCTCTCTCTCTCTCTCTCTTTCTCTCTCTCTATTCAGCCTCAGTCAGCCTACTTGTTACAAAACCTTATATCAAATTGAAATGGAGTAATTTCAACAGACATAGTAATAAAAGTGTACATATTATTACCTATCCCATCCCAAAAAAATGGAGAAAGATACCAGACTACCTTCACAGTGGGTCATACATAGTCATAGTAAACTGATGAAACTAGGTCATACAGTATTGTATTAGTACATACAAGATATATGTAAAAATAGTTAATATTGTCAACCACAAACCTTTTTATACCATCCTTAACAATTTTAACAAAATACATGTGAATATGATTAATACAATTGACCACAAACCTCAGTAGGCAAGTAATAATATTTTTTCAACTTTTGTTGGGTAAAGCACCACAAAACTCTTATTTAAAGTCAATAGCTTGAACTAGTAACCTAAAGAATGTCACATACACAGCAGTAGCTAACCATCATCAACAGCTCTTATGAGCATACTTACAGGGTAGGATTTTTTACCTATCATGAATTTGAATGTGGTCAATGGAAGTCATTTTAATTATTGCCTCATTTTGTACATATTAGAAGGACTTCAAGTATCTAGTAGCTAATGTGATCATCAACACATCCTTTTAATTCTTTTATAATAAGTGCAGCCATTGGTAAATCAGGAGACAATTCCATGTCACATACTTAATATACTATACTTCTTGAAATAAATCTGCATACAATTCTAACAAAGTATGTTTTTAAAATTCTATTCACAGTAAAGATGGCAGTGTTTTATATTTATGTTGATTCTGATTGTAATTGAATTTGTGCTATTTTTAATAATCAATTTAATTTTGAAGTTAAATATAAACACATGTAAAAATGTAATATATAACTGTTCATTATAATATTATTTCAGGAAAAAATGACTTTAAATTTATGGAGTGGAATATCATCCAATTAAGCTTGTATTATGTGTCTGACAAAATGATTTTTCTGTTTTTGCTAAAATAAAATCTCTAATTTTAATAGTTACAATACCAGTATTTATTGTTGAACTATATCATACAATGAACATTAACAATCATCTTTCAGCAAATGTTATCAGGAAATCTTCAATCACATCTGTGATCCTACTTTCAAAACCTTTTTTATAAGTAAACAATATCATCTCATCATTATGTTGGTGACTATAATAACATGTACATTTTTAGATTAAAAATTAACTAATGTATGAATCTACAAAGTGTTGTTAAGAATAGACAAAATAGTATGTTAATTTCCTATTTTCAATGTAACAATTCATATAATTGGTGTGGTGATGCATTATTTATTATGTATTGTTACTTTTGTTATTTTGACATTATACTATTTAGTGTATATTATGTACTATAATGTATAAATTATATAGTCAGCATTGCATTGACAAACATTTAAAAGTAAAACATTTTGAAATTATAAAATATGACGAGGAATCAATGATAATGCAAAACATGAAATAAACAAGGTAGAAATAAACACACATATCAATGTATTAAAATTCCTACATAATTACCTAATCAATATGACACGATGAGCTATTCAGATTTCTATATATTGTAGGAAAGAGTATATTGTATTTTTATTGAAATTGTACTATAAAGCTTCTAGCTAAATTATGACAAAGATAGATGTCTTACTATTTGAAAAAAGACTTGATATAGGTGCTCAAATATGCCTAATATTATAGAGCTATTTTAAAATCATCATCATGTTTAAATTGAATGCAGCAGCCATTTTTCTGGTGGGATCTCTACATATTTTGAGCATTACTGTGCCTAATGATAATTATAATGATCCAGAGAACATATGTACAGAATAGAACAATGTTGAATAGTATTTGTCAATATACCTCATTACATGGGTAGAGTCAGAAAATTCATCCACCCACTAATAATCACTTATTAACTAGTTAACATTATTCATAGTGGGAGTTGATCTAAGCATACTTTGTGGCACACTATTGCATAAAGTACTGACCACTAAAACAAATTAGGTTTACATAACTATTACATTTACTTGTAGTTACTATTACATTGGAATGTATGGAATCTGAGGATAGTACCACAATGTCTATATACTTAGTAGCAGTCACTTTTGAGAAATTAAAGACTATAACTTTTAAAGTTCTCAACATAACGTTTGTCCAATTATCCTGAAGAAAATCTCAAGAAAATTCTAAATAATATTTTCTAAACAGTTAATTGCTAAAAAAGCTATTTGACAATTCTTCGTTAAAACATTGTGGTACTGCCCACATTCCACATATTTCAATGTTATGCTCAGTTCTGTCTTTATGCAAAGATGTCTGCCTTTGTCATCCTTGCAGTCTGTTTAATAAGTAGATGTTCTTCAACTACAAGTGAACTAATGACATCATAACCTTGTCAATAATGTATTGTTCTTGTTATACAGAGATTACTGTTCATCCTCAGTCAGTCAATACCACTCTTAACTCAACAGTTAGTTTTACTTGTGAAGCTGTTGCTGATCTGATTGACTTTCAAGTAAATGATAGTTCAGCAGATACATCAGATGTTGTAAACAAAGGCTTTATTCAACAATCTGCACATGCTCTCAATAGTGGTAAAGTAAGAAGAGTGTTATTAGCTGAAGCATTAGAAGACAATAACAATACTAATATATCATGTAAAGCATATGGCTCTCCATTGAATGTATACAGTAACATTTCTGTATTAAGAATACAAGGTAAGCTAATGTTATAGATGTCATATTATTATGATATATTGATGTAGGTTTACTAGCTCCTGTTAAAGATCTAACTGCTACAGTTCTCAATGGATCTAGTGTGTTACTGTTGTGGTCTGCACCATATACATTGGATAATGTACCTATCACTGGATATAACATCAATGATGATCAAGGAACACTTCTAGATACAGTTAATACTACTGAATACTTCCTTACATCTAGTAATGATGATCCATGTAATGTAACTACTGTATATGTCTCTGGTATTAATGGAGCTGGTATAGGAGATAGTAATAATGTCATGTACTATATTGCTAGAGGTATAGCTTTTTTTTAGAAAAATAATTTACTTTTCATTTTACAAGTTAGCTCCCAAGAGTGGCTCTATACACTTATTATTGCTCATACAAACAACAGTCTATGATATGACAATATCAATACAAATATTTGTTAATGTAAGTACACCATCATAATAATAACAGTGAAAATAAACTGAATGTCATTATAATATATACAGGTGAGTCACCTTTGTCCTGGAGAGTATCCTACTAGTGTAGATATTATAATAAAGAATTCTACTGGTCATATAGTACATAGTCTCAATAATGGTACATTGTCTTTTATTACTGGACACCAGTTTGTTGTCAATGAGTATATTATATTGTCTAGTAAAGTTAATATACCTATATCAACTGAGGTTACATTCAGTAATCTTGATGGAGAATTTAATATATTAACAGATGTGGAGTTCAGTAAGTCTATATAATTATTATCTCCTGTTTATTAATTGTTTGTTTTATTATAGTAACTTCAGTTAATATCAGTGTTAATAATAACAGTATTTGTATCCAATGTTATTATATTAATAACACTACTAAATTAGGATGTCAAGTGGATCTAGTCAATGATAGTAAAGTACTTTATAGAGTCCAATTATTAAAGAATTCAACTACTAACAAAGCTAATGATTGTATAGTAAATATATCAAGTGGTTACTATGACCTCTATACATATGATATTAATGAGAATAGTACAATAAATACTGTTCCTATTGATATCATATATCAAGTATTTGTACCTACTGGGTTGATACTTAGACCCTCTGTAGTCGTATCTACTATTAACACACTCCCTTTAATACTACCATCATCATCAACAATAACAACAACAACAACAACAACAACAATGCTACCTTCATGTAAGTATTGTCTTGTGTCACTGATAACTATATATATTTCATTTTAGTTCAGTCTAATCTTAGTTCTAGTAAGACTCTTATCATTATTATATCAACCACTACATCAGTTATAATATTTGTGACAGCAATTTTGGCTGTAGTCATCATCATCATTATTATTATAGCTATCAAGAGATCTCAACAAAGTATATATAGCCCTATATATGATATCTTGATGTACAGTATATTTGTATTAGGTCACAATATAAATGTCAATGATATGAACACACAACAAAATGAAGCTTATGATGTTATTGGACAGTTTAGAGTAAATATGTCTGAAAATATGTCTTATGGAGATATTACAACTCATAGACTACCAGTAAAAAACAATAACATCTATGATTATATTAGAAATAGTAACTTGATATAAAAACATTCACTTTCATTTCATTTATTGTTCAGTAATATGTTCTATATTACATGATTGAATGGGCTTTGGGTGGACATGAGGTATGTTGTGATTCACTGACTCAAGAATGTGTGGCTGATTTAAAATATGTCACTCTTTGTGTTATTGAGTAATAATCACAGACCTGCCAACCATGATATCACAGATAGGCTTGTCCACTTTATGCTCATAAAATTGAGCATTATGCTTTTAAGCAATGCTTGAAAAACAGCTATTATGCTTTTAGTAAAATAAATTATGCTTGAAACTTGGCCCTATTATTCTCACATTATGCTGGAAATCAGTACAGATGAAAAAACTTTTAATGTAGAAAACACTTAAAATGAATAGTAAATAGATAATTATCTTTTGTTATATTGCATCATTAATGAAGCTTCAATATAATCTTGAAGGCTGAATTGCTGACGATCACTAAATGAGTTCTGTAGCAACGAAAAACCCTTTCAGCAGCAGCTGAACTGGGTAGCACCAACAAAATGGTTTTACACAAAATATTTTTTTATAGGAAATGGTACATATTATTCTCTAATTATTCCCTATTATGCTGGCATAATTCTACTATGCCAGCTCCTACCTATTATGCTCAAAATTATGCTCTCATGATGTGGACATTACCAATCACAGATAATAAATATCAATATTTAATTACTCCATTATTCATGATTTCACCTTCAATGTTTTCTTTGGAGAGTAATTTTATTTCATCTCTTGAATCTACTATTTGTAACAACTATATTACACTAGCTAGAGTGTATGTTACCAAAGTATATAGTCTATATATATTATCATTGTTATCAGTTGATATAATAGGTTTATATGATCTCATTTCTTTTAATACTGTGTTAATAATGATAACAAACCATATAAATACAACTATATTATATATATATGTAATACAAAAGATTTATTCTTTTAAGTATGATATGGCAATATCATACTTTTCAGATATGGCAATTACATTGTTATTATCTGCATGTCAACAAGATCAACTTGACCACAAGAGTTGAATTCGCTGGAAAGAATAGGCTTGACAACAACACCTGTAGTCTTGGGACGTTTCCTCTTCTCTTGACATACAACACAGTAGGACTTGAAGAGTTCAATAGCATCTGTTGTGATGTTGGCATACTTTTGCCTAAGATGTTTCAGATTCCTGTCACGACCACAGTGGCCAGTTGCAATGTGAGCTTTGCTGATGATGTTGTAGGTGCTATTACAACACATTAAAGGAAGTGTGAACTGCTCTGAACTATGTATGATAAATCCTCAGAGTAGTCATCAAAGCTATGGTATTATTTCCAGTTGAATTACTGTTTCATCAAAGATGTCTCATTGTGGTGATTGTCCATGAAAATCTGTAATAAAGAATTGTGTACAGATATTAAAACTAATCGTATATTTATGAATAAACTTCCTTACAATACTTAAACAATGCTGAATTTCTACCAATATATCACATTCAGTGATTTTGCGAAATAACAAGAGCCTCATTTCAGTGATTTCATGAAATCACTAGGGTTTTTAGTGAATTTATGAACTCCCTAAGTGAAATAGTGATTTCACAAACTCCCTGAAAGTTTCAGGGATTTCACAAAATCCCTATTTAGACAATCTTACTGTAACATATATAAATTAACACTATATATACATACCTTGATAATGATCTTTTGTTGAATTTTATACCAGACAGCTGAATTAAAAGCAAAGACAATTACTTTGTGTATTTATTGATCATTATTGTACACAATATCAATCATGTTTGCCATAAAATATATTTTTAAAAAAACTTGCTCTATTTGATATAACTCATAGCAGTTAATTAGAATAATAAATATCATTATATTATAGACATACAAAAACAAGAACATACCATCTCAAGTTAAAATATGATATTTTAATATTTTCTACAAAATGGGCACTAATATGTCACATGATATAAGATGACATATGACATCATATAATTGTCTGGGTAAGGAGCTTCATTGTCTAAGAAAGTCAATTTTTAGTTAATGAGTTATCATAATAGACTTTTTATAGTGATATTAAAATTATTTTATAGTTGTTTTTTTGCTAATCACTTTAATGATTACATCATAGCAACACACATAGCAACTATATAAAGTAAATATAGGCACACCTGTACTTCAGCTCAAAAAAAGTATATATCTCACAATGTAGTATTGAATATCATATATAGATACTCAAATATACTTAAGAATATAATGGCTGAGTTAAAAATAGTTATGGGAGACATAAATTACACACAGATACGTTAGTGTATTTATACACAGAGCATTACATTAACAACAATACTTCCTTTATACTTCAGTTCAAAAAAAATATATATCTCACAATGTAAGTATTGAATAGATCATACATAGATACTCAAATATACTTAAACATATAATGGCTAAGTTAAAAACAGTTATGGGAAATATACATTACACATGATATGTCAGTGTATTAACAACACTACTTCCTGTTAATACATATAGACATAAGCTTTCAAGATTATAGTATAATTATATACTTATTATATTATTTTACCTGTTTCTCTTCAACACTTATTACTTCATTGATGAAGATGATCTCCTATTCTATGTGTCTCTTAACTGATCTGTTTTTCTTATGTAATAGCCTCAGACAGTAACCTGGATCCATAAGAAAAGAATGGACTTTAAAATCATCATGGGAAGGAGAGAGAACAAGAAGAGACATCTTTATCACACACTTCAGCAGCAATAATAATACGACTATGACCTACAAAAGACAACAGAGTTAATTAATAATAGTTACATTAATGATAAAAACAATAAAGCATCACAAGACAGATTGAACACATTGTAGAATGTGATAAGAACATTCACAAAAAATATAGCAGACTAATACAAATGAGATACATTGATAGAATTTATACGAAGAAGCTATAAGACCAGATAGTTATAAAGGGAAGACAATTACTTATAAAGGACATTTAGTTATAAAAGAAAGACAATGTCTATTGAAGTAATAATGTACCTTCATATTAGAAGTACAAAGAAAGAATGTCATCATCATCCATATATTGAACTTCTTTACTTTTAGCACACTCAGATGAAGTGGACTCAATTTTGCTAATGCTATCTTCATGTTCTGTGATATTCTTGTCTTGAGCAATCAGTTAAGTCATTGTACATTATAAATGGATTGCCATTATGGAAATAATTCTACATCCAATAGTTTTTATTTTGAACAGAGTCATCAGTGTCTTTAACAGCATTGACAAGACTTGTATGTGATTAATAGCCTTCTTTAGCCTTATAAGAGCATTAGTATTCTACCATTATAATATAGAGACTTTCTACAAAGTACCTTATTGGGTCAACTCCTTCTACTTCATGACCAAACAGGTGATCCTCATGATCAAGATCACTGAATACATAAACAAGTTTACAGTTACTTTCTATAATATCAAGTCATTAAAACATTTTATAGTACTTACCATAGTGATCATACTGAGGACATATAGTGAATGATACCCACCTTCTGTCTTCAGTTATATGCTGAAGTAAATACATGAATTAGTTAGTACTACATGCAGAACATTCAGGGCATTTGCCACTTACCTTCTTTAACTTCATATTTAAAATAACAACTCGTGATGACGACTAATGCTATATATCATGTACCAGACAACCAGCTGCATACAACAACTCAAATCAATGGTTGAGCAGATCTTGTTAGCAATCATTATTTGCTTACTCAGCACAATCACCACATGTAAATCATGTGACATCACACATTAGCTTTTCTGAACTTTATTGATTATATGCAATATTTTACACAAAAAATGTAACTAGCAGTCAAAAGAACAACACTTTATTCATTTCATACTGTAATACTAAACGTTGAAATATAATAATATTATTAAGAAGATAATCACTTCTTTTCAAGTTATAGTATACTAAAATTCACGGAAATATTCGGTCTTCTTTATATCGTATTGACTTGTGGCTCGAGCTTACTTTGCAACTTGCAGTCTTTGAATTTAGAACTACTACCAGTTAAAACCTATAAGGTTAGTGAATGCGTGGGTCTCTGTTAACAAGCACACAGTACAGAACTCATGACACAGACAGGAAATTAATTTGGGAAGACGGTGAATTTACAAGTATTGTAATTGTTAGACCCTCGTTCTTGTATCTGTGACAAACAAGTCGTTTTTTTTGAATGAAGTGTTTAATTCTAATTCTAGTAGCTAATGAATAATTAATAATCCAGATGGAGCTTGCATATAAAGGAGAAGTCAGTCATTAAAAGAGTAACTTAGTAAATAATAACAAGAACTAGTATTTCTATAACCAATCTTTATCTACAAAGATATAGGTAAGTTGTGAAGACATAAGATATAATAGATTTTTTGATTGTTGGTCTACTGTACCATTTTACTCCCTTTTATTACTATTAAATGTAAGTAATTATAATTCCTTTAAAAATATATTTATGAAGTTGTAGGGTTATAATAAATGCAAGCATATTATAGTTAAATGCCTTATTATTTCAATGGTCCTAGAAATATTCTATTACACAGTGCTGATCAATACTATCGTTATTTTGTTGTGTATAAATTAATTGCCTTTCCTGTTAATTACTGATAAATAGCACTGCATTGATAATATTATGCTCTATATTCTTTACCAGGACATTGCATAATCTAGTGAAAATCAGTAATCTGTTTATTTTTAAATTATTTGCATATATATTTTTCATAACTAGTCCTTTGTAATGTTTCTTGTCTTTTGTTCACAGATAACTAAAATTGCTAATATGGAACAAATATTGAATGAAAGAAGACAATTCAAGTCTACATTAACCATTTTTTTCTCACTTTACTTTGTCTTGCTGCTTACCCATCTCTCTCTAGCATCCTCTGGTAAGTAAATATATTGTAAAACACATAATTACTATCATTATTTTTGTTATATTAATGATAAATCTTGTATTTATATATCATTTGAATAATTGTTATATTAAAGAAGAAATCCTGCATGTACCGTTGAAACATTTGGCATTAATATTTATCTTTGTTTGGTGAAAAAATTTTAATATGAATATTTCAACCATCTTAGTAACTTATTACAATTTAAACTCTCTATAATTATACTGACTAATATTGTTATATCAGAAATAACAATAGTTGAACTTCTGTATGCATATTGTGCATGATGTGAGGCTTTATAATTTACATGTACATGTTGTTATGTCATTATGTTGTTACATTACGTCATCAGACAGTAGGAGACGTGTTAAAGTGGATGACATTTCATAGCAACATGTCTGAACCACCTGTGTTATCATTTCAAAGATAAAGATACTTTGCTCCCGAAAAATCATTTCTTATATAACACACTTGTCAAATCTACTTAGAACATACATGTACATGTGGATGTAGAGTATCTACATTTATAAGGACGTACCATCCTACACTAACAGTAGTGATGTTACAAATGTACACTTGTCAGGTGCTTAGTAGAATAGTTGTACTTTGTATCTGTTGCTTTGTCAAACCTCATAGCTAAATGTTTGATTTGACTGGAACTCTTTGAAAGGGTACATATGTATTCTTGTCTTTATTCAAAATGTTTTGTAGGAAGTCACTTAAGGAATTTGTTATTTTACTGTTATTTGTGTTACTTGTGACTTGACTGATAGTCAGACTTGTACATGCACATGTAATATGTATTTATTTTTTAATAAAGCATACTTTTGTGTTTAATTACTATCTAAAAATCACGTAGATTTAATGTGCTTGATATTTACTGGTACTTACTTGTTCTCTCTCTCTCTCTCTCTCTCTCTCTCTTTCTCTCTCTCTATTCAGCCTCAGTCAGCCTACTTGTTACAAAACCTTATATCAACGTTGAATATATGGGATGTAATCCATCTGACACTACCAATTGCTACCTGGTTAATTTCAAATTTAATAATTCCATTGTCAGTACAAGTGGCGGAAAATATCAAATAACAAATACATCTTTTCCAGTCATCTTGAGAATCCTCAACGTAGGCCCAAGTGATGCTGGAACATATCAATGTACATTTAAGTGCTCAGGTGTTGATGTTAGCTCCAGTGCTGTCTATCTCCCTTTTGCCTGTAAGTCAACTAACAAACCCCATTTTGACAGTCATGTGTTAGCATATGTTTATACTGTTCCCCCCAAAGTCCACTGCTCCAAGTTATATCATGTACATGTACATGTACTTACAACATACCATTAGTAGCCTTTAGACTCAATATTTACCAACAGATATACAAGTACATTGTGTATTACCACGTTTAAAGTTAACACATGTTTCCTTTTCACTTACTATAGATCCTGTAGCATTTAGTACTCCTAACAATGTGATCTATCATGAATATATTGGTCATGATGTGACTTTGATTTGTGATGTCATCAACTACGCTGAACTTCAGTGGCAACTCACAGATAACACTGTCCTTAGTTCCAATAATAAATACCAATATCAGGTTAGAAACTAAAATATTAAGATTTTTTTGTTTTTATATTAACATCAATTACCACTTGATACTTTCAACAATATTATTTTCAGCTGTGTTATTTTCAGCAACATTAAATGTAACAGTATTATATCTTGATAGTACATGTACTTTGAATAAGATAATAAATTTTATACACATTTTTACAAACTTGTAACTTTTTATAAAACATAATAACAACAATTAAAATGCAAATATATGAATATACATGTGAAAAAATTATGACCTTTTAAAGAACTACATTTTTAAATGAATTGGATTACACTTAACTATATTATTTTGTTAGGGTTCCAATCTGATGATATCTTCTCTTCAATTATCTGATGAACGTACTTATAGATGTGTTGTCGAGGATCCATTAAACTTTAGTTTTGAGATTAATGCTATCCTTAAAGTTTATAGTAAGTAATCCATACACAATTACATATATATAGAGTGCCTGCTAACATTTACTTCTTCATGTTAATGTAGCATTAATTTATGACATATGTATATGATATACCCTGTGATATGACATTTAAAGTACATGTACAATATACGATATACATGTGCATGTAAAATGGTATTTATGTTTTGTACATGTACTTAATCACGATATTATTAATTTGTAGTTGTTTAATTTTGGTTTAGGAGCTGAAAGTGCATAATATGAAAAATTTAGGCCAACCCTAAATTTAGTGAAATTCTGTACTGTATGTTAATTATTTTTTAAATTTTTCTTAACAGTGAAACCAGTTATACAAGTGTCACATAATACTAGTGTATTAGTTTATGAGGGTAACAGTACTTACTTTACATGTAATGCAACTGGATCACCACGTCCTGTTATTATTTGGTCCAGGACCGGCAACCAGGAGACCTTAAGTATTGGTGGAAGGATCCAGAAAACAGAAGGTATATACATGTATGATACAATTTTCTTGCCCTTGTTGAAACTGTCATGTACATGTACATGTAGATGACAAAATGTATCAATATCTCTATAATTCTATTCTAGGAATGAGTTTCAGTCCATGTTATAATATGCACACTTTCTTTCTGTGTAGTTGTGGTAAATCAGTACACACTACATAGTACTTTGACTATTAATCATGTGCAAATAGGTGATAATGGAACCTATCAATGTATAGCCTCTACTGTAAATGCAACACGATTTTCAACATTTCGTCTCAATATTTATGGTATGTATTTTAACTCTCTCATCACATGCCCATGTTATTGTTTCCCTTTTTTCTTTTCCTCTTTCCTACCTCTTGTACCTTCCCCATCAATTTTACCCCTTTTTTTCAACTTCCTTTTTCTTTTATCCCTTCCTTCCTTCCTACATCTTCTCACTTTCCTCCCTCCGACTTCCCACTTCCTCTTTCCTATCCCTCCTCACTCACCTCCAGTCCCACCTACACCCTTCTTTTCTTTATACTCAATTGTTATTAGCTACTTCAGTGTTAATATCAGTTGGATCTTATCAAATGTAGAAGATAACACTAATTTAACTGTAAGTCAACTAGATGTGTATATCTAGTGGGTATCACTATTTTGCTTAGTTAGATGCACTTAGTAACTGTACATGTACGTATTGCAATACATGTGCATTATGTACATGTGGAGTTGTTATTATATTCTACTATTTAATTTTAATATTTAAATGTTTTTAATAATGTCTTTTCTGTAGATATCATGGAGACTTGCTAGCAATATTGGAGATGTTCTTGGACAAGTAACTTTACCTAAAAGTGTTTCAACTTTCTTTATTTCTGGTCTCTCTTCAAATACTTCATATGTCATATCTGGTCAAATCTCTGGGATGAATCTGAGTGATTTCAAAACTATTACTACTGAAGAATTGGGTTAGTATAGAGTTAGTATACACATACAGCTACAGGGAGGCTCAGCCACATCAAATACAATGGTATTTGTACACTCCCTTTAGTACAGATTATAGTACATGTGATGTTTACATGTACTATGTGTTTATATGTATATTGTACAATATAATAATTTTATACTGATATTTATTTAAAGTTAGTTTAACATTGTTGTATAAGGAGGGAGTATACAGTTGTCACTACTTCTATACTCATGGCAGTTATAACAGTAAATTATTACTTGCATCAGTAGCAAATAGTTACTTTGTGGGCTATCAATTGTCTGGTACTTTCAAGGAATGTAGTGTGAAACTGACAAGTAGTTGATTGATGATAGTACAAACAGCTTTAGGTACAGTGAGGTTCATATCAGTCTCTTCATTGTGAATATTACTTTTTTTGGTACAAACTGCATATATATCAAGCGTTGTATCAAACATTACATCATGGCTCAAGAGACCTTTCCATCCTGTCATGTAATTTTTTATTTCCTATACAACAAATTTCAAAGACAGTGTATACTGAGTAGGTTTTATTTGAGATAACTATATGATAGTCGCCTGTTGCTAAGTTCCTGGCTATCATCATGGATTCAAATGGTTTTCATGTTTGAATAAAGCTGATTAAATTTGTTAGATCACTTATACATTTTTAATTGTTACATTATTTGAAGATAATTCTATGTAGTTTCTAAGTATCAACAATAGAGATATGTCACTGTGATTCTATAACACTAGTGGCTTTGATCATTTTTAGGTTTTTTCAACGTTTGTTACTTTTTGTTAGCTTAGAGTTGATTAACTTTTGTGGCACCTTGCATTATAATTTTATATATACTATCTAAATTCATATTTAACTTACAAGTAGACTCTGCTGAAATTAACCTCACATTCTCGACATCAAATACCTGACATTCTTGTGGTTTGATTTTGCGTGGGTGTTCCACATTAACAGGTGGAGCTGTTATAATAATTTTTGATTTTCTTTTAAATTTAAAGATTAGAATCTGCATGTTATTATTTTCATTTAATTAAATAGACCAGAAGATGTTTGAGCAATAACAATAACAATATAATTGTTGTATATAACATAGTATACATTAATGTTGTTTTAGTTTAGGTTTATATAATTTTAGTTAGTTATAGTTAGTTTTTCTACCAATGGAATAGTTTTAGTTAGTTATAGTTAGTTCTCTGCCAGTGGAATAATTTCAGTTATTTCTCTGCTTTAGAAATAATTTTAGTTAGTTATAGTTGAGAAAGTTAGTTAAATTTAATGCATTATTAGACTAAAGATACTGCTTGTTTTTCTTAAAAGTATTTCACTCTTTAAGTTTGTATCTGCCAATCGGTTTCTTCTATTACTTGATGCATACCTAGCTTTGGAAGGAGAATCTTGTTCCATTAGTAGATCACGAAATTCCTGGTTTTCCACTAGAATTGTTGCAACATTTACACTACCAATTAATGTAGCTAACTTCTCAGTTATTTTCTAAATTATTTGTTGTAAGAAGATTTATGCAGCATCAAAAGCAAGGCTTAGTTGCCTGGTGTCGTTTTACCATTACAAGTAGCATTATTATCCTTAAGATTCTTTTCTTTCCAATAACTTCCTATAAGTATCAGCAAGACATTTGCTCAGGTAATGTTTTAATTAGTTGGATTTTTTCCTTTTATTTTATTGTCACATTCAACCTTTTTTGAGGTCTTAATCTTGCAAACATTATTGTTTGGTGCTTCATCATCTTCAAAAGTATTCCCAAACTGGGCTTGCTTTTGGTCTTCCAGTTGACATAGCAGACATAATAGAAATTTCAACTTCCTGTCTTTTTACTGTCTACTGATGTATGCCCAGCACACAGTTGTATTGTGCATTGTGATAGCTTTTTGTACAACCAAAGTGAAAGGTATACATGTGCTTATATTGAATTGTGCTATCTGTCATTATCATTTTATAACAAGTTAACATATCACTTACTAGTGGTTTATCTTTTGTGCAAGTATGACAGTTATTTATTGAGTACAGGTATCTGTTGGTTTAGTTCGGAACTAACTATAATAGTTAGTTATAGTTAGTTTTTGCCATTATTGCATTAACTTTAGTTAGTTTGAGTTAGTTTTCTTGGTTTCAAAAAACTTTTAGTTAGTTTTAGTTAGTTAATTGTCAGACGAAAAAGATTTATTTAGTTATAGTTAGTTAACTAAAAGTCAAACAGACTAAACTAAAAAGGTTTTAGTTTTAGTTATTGTTAACTAAAACAACACTAGTATACATACTATTGTGAACTGGTTATAATAGAAGTCAATAATGAAGTCATAAATTATCACAATATTAATATGAACATTACAAACAAACCTACTATTATATCAATAGAAACATGATAAATTAAATAAATATTGAATTATATCTTCAAATTTATTGCTGTAGAACTGATTACCTAGATTGAGACAATAGAGATTATAATTCATCAAGTATCAATTAGTAATAATAAATATCTGTTACTTTTTGATATACAAAAGTCAAATATTCTATTCAATTATGCAACAAACTGGACATCTTCTCTTTTGTATTGATGTCTCTTAATGTTTGAATGCTCCACACCAGTAAGTGTTTTTCTGTTATTATTATACAAGCACCTACGTTTACAAAAGTCTCAATTAGTACTGTCCCTAGCTTACTACACTCCATAGTAAAAGGTAATCTGGTACCTTTGCTCGATTTTCTTGGGATAGGAGGTATTAAATGATGAAATAAAGATGTTTATTTTCCATTTCCTGTTTCCTTTATGTCTTAAAATAATATCATTTACATGTCAGGTGGTAATAACTATTTTATTTGCCAAAATTGAAATGGAATAGTTTCAATGAACATAATGATAAAAGTGTGCATATTAATATTAGCTACCCCAAAAAATAAAGTAAAGATACCAGACTACCTTCACAGTGGATCATACACAGTCATAGTAAGCTAATGAGACTAGGTATTAGCTAGCTGTATAAGTACATACAAGATACAAGTGAAAATAATTAATATTGTCAACTACAAACCTTTTATACCATCATTAACTTTTTTAATGTGTATGGGACATTCTTTCTAACGATTTGTTTGGAATAAGAATTTTGTGGTGTCTCCACCCAATAAAAGTGGAAAATGTTGAAAAAATATTATTACTTGCCTACTAAGGTTTGGGGTTAAATGTATTAATTATATCACATGTGTTTTTAATTATAATAGTTACAATATCAGTATTTATTGTTGAACTATGTCATACAATAAACATTAACAATCATCTTTCAGCAAATGTTATCATGAAATGTTTAATCACATCTGTGATCCCACTTTCAAACCTTTTTATTAAGTGACCAATAATATCTCATCATTGTGTTGGTGACTGTAGCATTAGTCTTTGTTCACATGCCATTAATTTTCTCTGTAGAATTGTCAATGTAATCATTCGTACAATTGGTGTAGTAATGCATTGTTATATTTATTATGTAATGTTACTTATTGTTTGTTACTTTATTTTGACATCATACTTTTTAGTTTATCTTATGTATTATAGAATTGATATAGGTGCTCAAATAAACCTAATATTATGGAGCTATTTTAAAAGCATTATAATTTATAGAAGCATCTTGACATATTTTATTTATATTTATATTTATATTTATAGTAGCAGTCACTTTTGGGAAATTGAAGACTATAAGTCTTCAAAATAATGTTATCCTCAAGAAAATATCAAAAAATATCAAGAAAATCTAAATAATCTTTTCCAATAAGCATTGCTAAAAATGCCATTTGTTGTGGTACTACCCACATTCCATACATTTCAATGTTATATTCAGTCCTACCTTTACACAAAGATGTCTGTCCTTGTCATCCTTACCATCTGTTTGTTAAGTAGATGTTCTTCAACTACAAGTGAACAAATGACATCATAACCTTGTTAATAGTATATTGTTCTTGTTATACAGAGATTACAGTTCATCCTCAGTCAGTCAATACCACTCTTAACTCAACAGTTAGTTTTACATGTGAAGGTGTTGCTGATCTAATTGACTTTCAAGTAAATGATAGTTCAGCAGATACATCAGATGTTGTAAACAAAGGATTTACTCAACAATCTGCATATACTCTCAATGGTGGTAAACTGAGAAGAGTATTAATAGCTGAAGCATTAGAAGACAATAACAATACTGATATATCATGTACAGCATATGGTTCTCCAATGAATTTATGCAGTAACATTGCTGTATTAAGAATACAAGGTGAGCTAATGTTATAGATGTCATACTATTATGATATATTGATGTAGGTTTACTAGATCCTGTTAAAGATCTAACTGCTACAGTTCTCAATGGATCTAGTGTCTTACTGATGTGGTCTGCACCATATACATTGGATAATGTACCTATCACTGGATATAACATCAATGATGATCAAGGAACACTTCTAGACACAGTTAATACTACTGAGTACATCCTGACATCTAGTAATGATGATCCATGTAATGTAACTACTGTATATGTCTCTGGTATTAATGGAGCTGGTATAGGAGATAGTAATAATGTCATGTACTATATTGTTAGAGGTATGGCGTTTTTCAGAAAAATGATTTACTTTCACTTTAGCTCCCAAGAGTGGCTCAATGCACTTATTACTTCTGATACAACCAACAGTCTATGATACAACAATATCAATACAAATATTTGTTAATGTAAGTACACCATCATTATAATAACAATGAAAATAAACTGAATGTCATTATAATATATACAGGTGAGTCATCTTTGTCCTGGAGAGTATCCTACTAGTGTAGATATTATAATAAAGAATTCTACTGGTCATACAGTACATAGTCTCACTGATGGTACATTGTCTCTTATTACTGGACACCAGTTTGTTGTCAATGAGTATATTATATTGTCTAGTAAAGTTAATATACCTATCTCAACTGAGGTTACATTCAGTAATCTTGATGGAGAATTTAATATATTAACAGATGTGGAGTACAGTAAGTGTATATATTATCTCCTGTTTATTAATTGTTTGTTTTATTATAGTAACTTCAGTTAATATCAGTGTTAATAATAACAGTATTTGTATTCAATGTTATTATATTAATAATACTACTAAATTAGGATGTCAAGTGGATCTAGTCAATGATAGTAAAGTACTTTATAGTGTCCAATTATTAAAGAATTCAACTACTAACAAAGCTAATGATTGTATAGTAAATATATCAAGTGGTTACTATGACCTCTATACATATGATATTAATGAGAATAGTACAATAAATACTGTTCCTATTGATATCATATATCAAGTATTTGTACCTAATGAGTTGATAATTAGACCCACTGTAGTCTTATCTACTATTTACACACTCCCTACAGTACTACCATCGACAACAACAATACTACCTTCATGTAAGTATTATCTTGTCTCACTGATAACTATATATGTTTCATTTTAGTTCAGTCTAATCTTAGTTCTACTAAGATTATTGTCGTTACTATATCTACCACTATATCAGTAATAATAGCTGTGACAATAATTGTGGTTATAATTATCATTATTGTTATCACCACTTTCAAGAGATCTCAACAAAGTATATATATATTCTCTTTATGTACAATATAATGTTATTATATTATTAGGTCACAATATAACTGATAATGGTATTAACACACAACAGAATGAAGCTTATGATGTTATTGGACAGTTTAATATGAACATGAGTCATAACATATCATATGAAGATGCCACACCTTCTCCTAATAAAACACCAGATTATGTTAATGTTTTAAAATGTGAATAAGAAAAATTGAAAGATTTAATTGCTTAAATCTATTGTCTGCAAATTAAAAAAATGATCATGTGTTAAGATGTATACTGTGTTTCAACTACAAGAACATTTTCTGTGTATTCTAACTTATTAAAAAACATTCTTTGCCAAACTTTCTCCCCTTTAAGTTCATTGATCTTTGTCCTTAAAATTGTTTTAAAATGAAATTAAATATAACAATCATTTAACACACAAAGTATTAACTAACTATAACTATCTTGATAACTATTGATCTCTCATAACAAGACTTACAATAAAGTCATATTATGTAATATATTGTAAGAGTACTTACTAGCAGGATAGTTCTCAGGAGAGTCTTTTTCAACATATATGAAATGAGGCTGGTCAAGTGATGGTCATGCAATTGTGGTATGAGTTTAGATCATCTGACAAAATTGAGTTTGGAGGACATCATCATAACATGTACAAGATAAAGAAGTATAAATTCTGTTCACTTTAGTTTATTATTTCTAATATTGTTGGAGAAGACACTATTAAAAAAAATATTTGTAAGTGAGTTATCAATCATGTGATGACCTTAGTAATTTATTTTAGGGGAAATTCTTTTACTGATGATTTGACCTCATATATTCAATATATTACTACAACTACTCACAGTATCCGGAATGTGACCATCTTTCAGATTGATAATAGTAACAGAGTGTGTATTGAAGTTACTATTATTCTATAATATACTATATATTATACTATAATAATATTAGTGTTCCATATATCAATGATGAAGTAGGTGGTACAGTGTCACATCCTATTGATAATTGTGGCTATAATTATCATTATTATTATTAGAACTATCAAGATATCTCAACAAAGTATATATATATATTATATATATATAACAGAATTAAAGGACAAAAGAAAGGGCTCTCGCTGTGTTGCTGTTACTCCGAGTTTCACGCGTTATGCGATCATCAGACAGGCTGTCAGTGCAGTGATCAAATGCAATTCCATGTGCACATAATCCTCCTGTCAAATAAAAACATCCCAACAAAGAATAATTAATGTGTGTGATGTTTCTATAATATTTTAAAGGAGAGAGAACCCAACAACCTTTAACCAAAACAAAACAAAAACATTACTAATACAGAACTGAACTACAAACAGGAAATGCATGTTCTTATATACCAATAAAGCCATACAACTAACTATAACTAAGTTATTGCAATGTGTCATTATTATATACAGGATAATTAATAAGTAAGTAACTGGACCACATTTGTTGAGAAGCATGTTCATCAAACACAACTAATGAATTGTCACCTGAAATAGTAAATTGAATATTGTTAAAACTATCAATTTGAGTGAGTGAAAATGAATGATAGAATAAGTGAAAATAAATTATAGAATATGTGACAAACTATGTGAATTATGACTTTGAAGAATAGTAATGATGTTAAAATCGATATAGATATAATGCGGTATATTAATAGCTCTATATTGTCTCTACTCAGCTATAGACTCTAATAATAGCTCAGTATTTATTATAGTCACTATAATTATACTGTATGTTACTATAGCCACTCAACAGTATACATAGTCCAAATATTTATAAGACATCTTGTGTTTATTGTCTACAGTACTTAACAGAATATGTAGCATTTAAATTACAGATACCTCCAGAGATTAAACATAGAGGGAACACTGTAGTTATAAAGAGAACCATCTTGAGTATTGAGTACTACTTAAGAATTATTTATTACTATGACGTCATGTTAATTATTTCACTCAAAAGTAAGTGGAAAATAGTTTTTGACTAAGGAATACGTTTATTATAATAACAAGTTCATTATTAATTCTGACCAAAGAGACTATTCTATTACACAGAGCAATAATAGTTACTATAAGAATGTAATAGTATTATTATCTCTTGGTAACTGATGATCTCTCATAACAAGACCTACAATAAAGTCATATTATGTAATATATTATAAGAGTACTTACTGTTATGATAGTTCTCAGGAGAGTCTTCTTCAATATGAACAGGTAATGGTCCTTCATTATGATATCCTATCTGGTGTTGAGGTGATACCAATATTGGCTCTACTTCACTGGTACTGGTAAGAGAAGGAGATGTTAGTCCTCTAATGATCTCTTTATCATTGGACGTTTGTTTGGTAGTATCTGATGTCTTGTTAGTTTTCGTTGGTATAGGAGGTGGTATATCATCATCTTGTACATTAGCTGGTATTATAGTAACACTAGGTATTGATGGCTCTATATCATCATAAGATAGAGGATGTTGTTCTGTTTTTGGTGGAAAATGAAGTATATCAGAGTAAACTACTCTATCACTAGATGGGAGATGAGCTTGAGGTCACTTTTTAGAAAATTTTTGATGATCGTGATAAACAACTTTTTCCTACCCAATAAAATAATATTATATACAATCTCTTATTATTATTATTACTTCAATAGAAACTACACTCACTTCTACTTTAACATTCTCAGAACTCTCAGTATATGATATTAACTGAGTATTAACAATCTATAATATTAATAATAATAGTAATATTAATAATGTATCATATAATAACTTACTGATGGTCTATTATCAGGATATGCTAATAAACTATCATCATTGTTTTTATCATTGTTTTTATTGTTTTCTATAAACAGTTTTAATACAATTTATATAACTAAATTAGCTCACTTATAATATAGTACACAATAAAAGGATGCAAATAAGAAAGTGATGATAATTACAATTGACAATAATAAAACAGCAATAATCGGATTAACTACTAAAGAATCAAAATTAATATTAAAAAATAAAAATAATTGTCTCACTTGAAATATCAGATGATGTTACATTGAGAGCAGTTGATGGTATAACTATTATTAACTCACTTGTAGTAGTTGGTAATATATCAGTTATTATAATATCTCTTAATATTATAGCTGGTAATATTGATGTTAGTGGTATATTATTCTCAACATCATATACATAGACTCTATAATTACCAGCTGGGAGATTATCAATACAACCTTGTACAGTAAGATCACTTGGACTGTTTTTAACAAATGTTTTGTTCATTGAAGTCACTCCAATCACACTAACATAACATGACTTAGCAGATGGAGCAGATGAAAATACACACTCCACACATATAGAATTACCATTAGGGTAAGCAGTAGCATTTATAACATCATATGTACCTATATCATATAATAACATAAATATATTATATAATATCACTATCTCTTACTTAAAGTATGTATCAATGGATCACTGTGTCCAGCATTATTACTGAAGATAATAGAAAGAGTACATAATTGATGTTTAGGAGCTGACAAAGGTTGATTATCTGTTATATTCATAAGTTGACTTGAATATTCTACCAAATATGTTGTATTAAATATAACTACATCATCACATTGTACAGTGATTGTAGTATTCTTTGGAGCTTCAGATGAACATTCCAGAATAATCTACAGTAACTATGATAATCATATAGTAACCACTATTGGATAGACTCACTGGTATATTAAACATTAAGTTGACTTCATTATTTATATAGGACAGAATAGTAAATGTAGTATTTTCTTTGGTAGATCTTGGAGCTAAAATGACATCATAAAATAAACACACATATTAGTTATTTTAACTAACCTCTTTGAAAAGAGAAGGTACTATTGTTATGTTCTCCTTCACCCAGTTCATTTATACCATATATGGTATATGTATATCGATGACGAAATAATTCCTCATCTTCATACTTGTATTCATTTCCATTAATAGATACATTTTGTAATAACATCTTGTTGACATCATCATATATCAGTAGTATATAGTAAGATATCGGGACTCTACTGTCTACATTAGGACGATCCCAACTGATAGTAATAGTAGTACAGTTGTCAAGGGATGAAGAGATATTGAGAACAGAAGTAAGAAAACCTGTCTCATACAAGAGATAATACACACACACAAAATAACATGTGATATATAACTTACCAAATGGAAATACATTGATAGTATGATCAAACTGTCCAGCTGGATTACTAAGAGTTACCTCAACAAGATATGTCCTCAAATTAACAGGTGATGATATATTAACTATTATCAGTTGATTATTAACTAAAGAGAGTGTCACATCATGAGATAATGTTATGATAAACAATTCACACTATGACTAAATATTGAAATATATTATATACTTCTAGCAATATAGTACACAACATTATTACTATCTCCTATACCAGCTCCATTAATACCAGAGACATATACAGTAGTTACATTACATGGATCATTATTACTAGATGTCAGTATGTACTCAGTAGTATTAAGTACACATAAATATTTAATGAACAATGTAAATGTATTTTATTTTAAATGCTGTTAATAATTTAAACATTAATATAGTAATAATACTTTAATAAAGATGTATTAGTTTGAGATGTAATGCAATTCATGATTGGGTTGGTGCATTGACTGTAGACATGTATAGTACAAATTAACAAGCTGTGTAATACATTGCTCATTTCATTACAAGTCATTGACGTTTTGATTATATCACATTAATCAGGTGAAGTACAAATTAGTCATAATAAAATAAAACTGTTAAAAACAATTGTCATTGCTTTTAATCCAGTTTATAACATAAAAGACAGATGACTGATAGAAAGTGAGAATATTATCAATGTTTAATAACTGAGAGTTATTAACACTTTGTATCATCAAATCATACTATAAAATAGAATTGAAAAGTTCTGTTTTGTTTGGGAGAAAACTCATTTTAGAAGAACGTTCATAAGACTTATGTAAATCAATCATTATAATAAGTGATCAATTTTCATTGACAATCCAGAGGATACATAGCCTTACATAATAACATGTGCTGTAACTAATCATATATTAGATATAAAATATTGTTTCAACAACATAGCTATATACACTGTTCAAGGTAGCAAAGAATCTTCCACTCTCAGTGTTTCATTTTTCATGTCCTGTTCTTAATTGCCACACTTATCTTTTTATTTTTTCTCTTGTTTAGTTACAAATCTATGTTATCAGACTTCATTTATTCAATAACTTTCAATAAGAAGAATTACTACTTCCTGTTTCTGGACATCTATAAAATTTAATGTCAGTAACCATTTTAAGTGGTAAGTAGATATCGTGATCACTAACTATTGTTTCCTTCAATAGAACCAATGTCAATTAATTCCAATGTGGATGTAAGAGAATGCAGAATTATGTGTGTATGTGTAGAACTGAAGTCAAGTCACTGAATTATGACTACTGATCAGGTGTCACTGTATCATGTACACTTCAAAACAAACTCTGTTTAGTACAGGTAACTATTAGCCAGGTTTTTCCAGGTTGTATGAATTTACTTATTATTCATTATTATGATAATACACATTAATGTCCAATCAAACTTCATTTACATATGATCCTCTTAACTGATCAACTGAAGAGAAAGAAACTGATATTCTTTACCACCATCACTCAAAAAACTCTGCTTTGAGGTATGTGTTTGATCGATCTCAATGACCATTATCATTACTATTATTAACTTTAACATTCATCTCAATAACATCTAGCACTTATATAAAGTGAAGAAACATTTATGGGCTATTAATTCATAGCAAATATAAGTATTAATATGAATGGTTCTCTTCCTCCATGATTATTATAATAATTATAATATATATATTGTAGTTATTACATATGATACTTGTCTATATATGTTACATATATAGACAAGTATCTGATATAATATTATTATTATCTACTATGATATAGAATATCATATAGTCACAATAGTCACATGCATGTTAGATTATAATGTTTTATTGACTAATGCTACCACTGAAAAGTGTCACATTATAATTTGATAAAATTTTATTTATAATCTTTGAACAATTTATATATTTGATATATTATCAAACATTTGTCAAACAGAATTATTACAATAATAATTATGTTCAAATGATATTAACATAATTAGGTGTTATTGTAACAAGTTCATAAGATGTATTCTGTGTCATTGTTATCTGATATTGTTTAGTATCTTCATATGATATATTATGTTGTATAGTTATATCATCATCAATACTATTACACTCTATAATATAATATAATTAGATTATATTACATGCATACATCATGTACATACTGTGCATCTTCTTTATATAATAAACACCCACACAAACACTGGAGATAATTAGTATTATTAAGATACTAATGATGATCACAGTGATAACTATTATAACTAGAGAAAGAGAAGTTATATATAAATATTTAATTATAATAGCTATCTTACTAGGCGAACTTAAAGATTTGTGTACTGGCAATCCATTAGTAAAAGATGGTATGACCAGTATTGTAGAATGGGATTGAATAGCGTGAGTGGCATCTCTAATATTGGAGGTATCTACAATATATAAATGAGATAGTAATTATTGTACATTTTAAGCTGATTTAGTTGGTTAATTAAAAGATGATATCATCAAAGATGTTTTAACTAGGAAACATTAACAATATAATATTGTTGGTATATCATCACATTTAATTCTACTATGTAGTTAATTATATTGACAATTATAGGGGGTTATATAATTATATTACACAACTCACCATGCATAAATAAGTAACATTCAATATATATCTTACCATTAACTGTACCAGTAGATAATATAACTGATATAGAAGTTTCTTTACCTAGAAAGAGATGGCATGGTTAATATACTGTAATTAGAAAAACCCTATTGATATTACATTGATCACTAAATAAATAAATTAAAGAGTTTATAGTAGCTCAAGTTATAATCAGTTAACATTATCTTACCATCAACTGATGTACTAGGAGTAATAACATGTGTAGATGATAACTCTGGTACAAATATTTGTTGTATTATTTGAACAGGTATAAAATTAAAAGAATTATCACTTTCAATATCATAGACATAGAGATCATATAATCCTGTAACAATGTCTACACATCCACTAGATGTACTAGATGTGATAGGACTTCTTAAGAACTGCTTTTCAAGTATAATAATATCATTTTGTAATAAGTTGATCAGACATCCTAACTCTGTAGCTCCATTAATAAAGTAACATATAATACATATAGAACCAAGATTAATATTAACTATCACATTCTGTATACCATGAGTAGCTATAATAGATAATAATAATAATAATAATAATAATAATAACAATACTATTTTATTGTACTTACTAAACTTAACATCAGTGATTGTATTAAATGTTCCATCAAGATTACTAAGAGTAACTTCACCAATATATGTCATATCAGGACTTAATATAATAGAGTTAGTTATATTAATAGATGGTCCACTAGTTAATACATTACTCATTATAGTATATATCACTTTACCAGTAGTAGAATTCTTTATATCTACTATAACATTAGTAGGGTATTCTCCAGGACAAAGATGAGTTACCTAATAAAATAATATTATACAATAAGTACATATTATTAAAATTATCATAAAAGTAATGTGAGTAAACTTTTAAAATACCTACACATACTGATACAAAATATATCAGTATATATGCATCTTATGTTAACTATTAACTATTAATACAAGCTGTTAATATTAATTTAACTGCATGTCAACTATTATATCATGTATGAATAGAAGTGAGTATATTATGTACATTTTTCATATTATGTACATTTTTCAAATATTAAAACGTACTTAATCGATATATAATAATATGTATAATATCTTACATTAACTGATATAATAATATGGACCATATTCTCTGATACTACTGGAATAACATTCACAGGTATTAATGAACTGTTTTGAGGTACTGTAATAGAAAGTGAAAATAAAGTTAATAAAAACGGGTATAGATACTTTGTTTATTATTAATAATATATCATAACAAATAATTAAGAACATACCTTTTGGGAAATAAAATGACACATTAGATATGATACCATTACCAGCTGTATTAATAGCAAATACATCTACTTTTATTTCAGCACAAGGATTTGTTTCATTAGATCCACTTTGATATGATAATTGTAGGGACTCTGTGAAATATGTCTCTATTTCATTTGTTAGTGTGTTAGTAATAGTAATATTGTAGCCATTAATATATGTATTATCAAGAGTATATGGAGTAGACCAAGATAATGTTACTGTATTAGTACTAGTAACATTAACAGTTAGATCTCTAACACCCTCTAATAAACCTATAATGAGAAAATAAAAGTCATGTAGTTATAAATATAGTACATGATATATACCTTGAATTAATAATAACACAGTGTTACTAATATCATCAGATAATGGTGATGTATTAATGGCAACACAAGATATATTAGTATTATTGTTGTCTTCTCTTGGATTAACTAATAAAACTCTTCTTCTTATTGTATTATTGACAGTTTCTGTATTTTGTTCATGAAATCCTTTACTTGCAATATTAGCATCATCAGCTGGTGTATTATTGGCATGAAAGATTATAAACTCAGCTCTAGCTATACAAGTGAAGTTAACAGGTCCTGAGTTTACAGTAGTATTCACACGTAATGGATGAATTAGTATCACTAAGAGAGGTAACATGATAATGAAAATACTATTGGATAGTGTCATTGTCTTACTAGCATCCTGACTTGCAACATATCTCAAATGTAGAAAAATTACGATCACTATAACCAATACAAAGCTATAAACAAAAAATAAAAAGTACTAACATATTACATAACTTGTATTGATCTCAGAAAGTTTTATAGACAAAATTTTGTCAGTATTGACTCAACTGCAATCAAGAACCAATATTAAAAAGTAAATATTTAATCACTTCTTAACTGTAAAGATGTAGCACTAACAAATTGTAAATAATCATGACCAATCACAATGAAATGTATCTATCTAAAAAAAGTAGACTAAAATCAGAGCAGAACAGGATTTTACCGATTACAGTCATGTGTGATACAACTGTAATAATATATGTTATGTATTAAACATACATTTTAGAAGATTAAACTAAAAGACTTACTTTTGACAACACAAATCCATAGATTCAACTTTTACTGCACTGTCATCAATATCTTGTACTTATTCCACTATATCCTACATTGTTTATACTCATATCCTCAGTATGATCATTATAAAAATTGATTGGTTCAGTTCTCACCATATGGTTATGTAGGTTACATGTTTTTAATGCAAACTGAAAGTAACATAATACTGTCCAATATCCTATTAAGTGATGAATTGAATGTTTCAGAAATTATTGTAAAGTTTAATATGTAGTCAATGTCTTAGGACATCAATAATCAAAACAGCATTTTGTAGTTTGAATCACTTCATAAACATGCAGTCAATTTAATAGGACATTAATTTGTAATCAAAACTGTATTATGTTACTTTCAGTTTGAATCAAGTAGTTTTGCTACTTGCAAACTATAAAATCAAATATTAGTTAAACCAACCAATCAGTTTTTATTTTTTACAGTAATATATATTATATGTAAGAAGCTGCTCCTCCATTTGATATGCTTGGTTGTGTGAGTAGCAAGCATCTCTGCAGAGTATGTACCTCAGATGGATAAAAGCCCTTTTTGTCATTACCTACCTTCTCAAACTCGGCTACCCAGCAAACTACCCTGTCAATGGAGACTTTGCTGGCTACAATTATATTAGGCAGATGGTCCAAGAGGAAATGACTTGGTCTCAATTTCTACTTATTCTTGGCTCTTCCGAGTCACCCTAAGTCACTCCAGAAACAGTATCAGCAACATTAGGAGGTGGTGTATATAGGTAATTGTAGGTGGCAACAGGCAGCAGAGGAATCTGCTGCATCCCTGTGATAGCATCTCCCCTTATCCTATTACAGTCTGCCTAATTGCCCCCTTTTGTCATATTCAGTTGGTTCACTACCCACCCTTACCATAATATCCTACCACAGTCTCTTGTGGACTGTTGTCGCCTTGAAGGACATCCCTCGCACCATGTTAGGCTGACCTTGCCATTGTCTCTGGACTGCCCACCATTCCTTCTGGTCTTGTATTACTCACCAACTACTCCCACCTACAATGCCACCACAGTAGAATGCTACACACTTGCTCATCATGGCTTGCTGAAGGTTAACATGTGTGGACTCTCATACACCTCCACTGTTGATGTGTCATTGCAATTCTTGAATAGCCTCTCTCTATCTATCTCTCTATCTATTTTTATGTCTGATACATTGGCTGGGTTTATGAAACCTTTTTGCTCAATCACACAAGTTGTTCCAGGTCAAGTGGCTCCTGACATGGCACTTTGTTAACACAACCGCAAAAGAGATTCTTCCCTTGTTGTCACAACAAGGCCTTCAACACTGTACAATATCTGGCAGCCTTATAGCACATACAAATCTCAGCTGGCCTTCCTCTGTCCCAGTGAGATATCTGTCCATGGCTGCAGGGGATTAATGGTGCCAGACCAGGGCTCCCTGCAGGGTTAGCCTTCCTATAACAGTATACATATTACACAAACTCCTAGCAATTTTGTCAGATAGGTTTAAAGGCACACAAGCAGCATGTCTTTGGTTCTTCAGCTTTATGGAGCAGGAGAGTTCTCTCTAATAATTGTTCTAGCTATCCCCTACTCTTGCCATCTGATATAGCTGTTGACTCACATATGACTCTGTCCATGTTAAAAGTTTTTTTTTGTCAGGATGATATGACAACATTTGATCAAGGAATCTCTCTTTTTCTGGGGCGTGTCAAAACTATAGCCCCTGCCTAGTGGCTGTGGTCCTCAATTATCTGGCTATCCAACCTCCATTGCATAGTCCACTTTTCATCCACAGGAATAGTCCCTCTCTTATGAGACATCTTTGTTTGCAAGGTCAAAAGAGACTCTGAGTGCAGTGGCCTGGATCAGCGAGGCTAATTCGGTCACAGTCTTTGTATTATTGGTGCAGTGACATTGGCAGCAGATCATAGGCGTATCTAGGTCTCTAAAAGTAGTAGGACTCATTAATTTTCATCATTATTAATTAGTAGTAATTAATAGTTATTAACAATTTCAACCAAAAACAAGTTCATTTAAAGAAGGGCTATCTTAGAGTTGTTGTGCTTACGAGCAAACTTTATGACGAGTTCATCCAGACAATCTCAGAGTCGAGATGACAGGCATCTTTCTATTGACAGTAAGGCTAAACTATCCAACCTTTCCTGGCACATAGTGGAGCGCAAGTACGTCTTAATACGACGAAGAGATGAAAAACTGCGTTCAACAGTTGCAGTACAAAGTCATCGCTACCATTAAGCACTCTCTCAGAAGTGGAAACGCTTCCTCTACAGGGTCTATGTCCTGCAAAAGTTAACAAGTGTCCTTTGGCTTCTTGTCCTCAGGAATTGGGTTTCTTACAAGAAAATTTTGGAAAGTCATAATTTCATTCTGTAAATTGCCAGTGGGAAGACATTTGTGGTACTGATCAAGAAGTGGAACAAACAAGTCAGCTTTAAGAAAATTCTTTGACTTGGAATTCAGACAATTGATCGATTTCATCAAAGATACATTGATGTCACTAAATCTGTCCCTCATTTCTGTGAGAATCACATCAATAGTGAGGAAGTATATATCTACTTTGTAGCTATCACTTGATGCTGAATTTGAAGTAGTGCTACTGCCTATTGTCTCAGTTGTCATTACATAGTCATTCATTGCAGCAGGAGGTTGGAGTAAATAGGAGTAACTATCTCTATCTCATGGTGTCTAGCAAAAGCAAGAGCTTCTTCCCAGAGTAGATTCCATGCATCATCAGTACGCAAGTTATCAAAGGTGTCAATTGTTGCTTGGATAAGGCTAGCAGGGTCCAGTGAATCCTTATGGAGCAAATCAGAAAGATTAGTAGATATCCCCATTACTTTTTTAAGATGGTAAGGCTGATTACAAATCCAAACGACTTTACCCCAGATAGAATTCCACTGGCTTCAACAGCCTTGTTTCTGTCTGAACCATCGACTGTTTCCTGGAGAGTTTCAAGAATTGCTGAATAGGTTGCCATGAGTGCCGCAATTGAATCATACTGACAATACCATCTGGTATCAGACAGTTTCTTCAACCTAATCTCTCTACCACCTCTAGCCTTCTCAGTTGAAAGGAAGCGTTCATGACATTTAGATGCAGTGAAGAACACATATAGTGCTTGCAAAAGAGCAAAAAATTCAGCAGCCTCTTGTGGTATCTTAATAACTCTTGATAATCTTAACTTAATATTCTTTTCATGCTAATATAATTATGCTAATATGTTATGGTTTTGTGGGTGTGAAACCACGTGTAGAACTTCTAGAATATTCTATGGATTCCATTTATAAACGTGTGTACATGTGTTTTCTGTAACTTATTACTGTTCGTCAGTACATTCATTTATCAATCAGTTGTTTATATTTGAAGGTGTACTAGAACACTACACCTCTCTAACATGTTTTGCCATATCTACTAACACAAGATTCAGTCTATGAGCAGAGCAGTGGACATAAGTGGATTGAGCACACTTTTCCTTCAACAAGGTTTGAACTCCTGAGTTACAGCCACTCATAACGGAGGCACCGTTATAACTCTGTGAAACCAAGGTCAAGACTAAAGTCAGATATTTTCTGAAGGATATAATCAGCAAGTGCTCTAGCTGTTAGTTCAGAAGCTAAGGTGTAACCACTGAACCTCTCTACAATTTTAAAACCATGGACATACCTGAATGCAATAGACAACTGTTCCCTTTTGCTTATATCTTTTGTTTCGTCAGCTAAGACTGTGAAGTACTTAGCTTCATGGATCTCTTTTTTGATGTATTCTTGAACTTCATTTGCAAGGAAGTGGATGATTTCATTTTGGAGACTTGGTGAAAGCCATGTAGCACTTTTGCTATGGTGTTTAAAACGCTGTCTGACTTCTTGGCAATGTCAAGAGATGAGGATCATAAGTGACTTAAAATTTCATGGATTTAGTCCATCATTGCCTTCATCATGACCACAAAGAACTATTCCCTGTTGTGAACAGTATAGAATGCACTCCATCAAGGCAACTACATACTTTCTGTTTCAACAGATGATTGGGTACCCATTTGTTCCGGCTGTTCACCAATTGACCATCCTGTCACCACTCTCTTCTGGTATTCCTTCCAAGCTGTCATGAATTCAGTGTGAACATTACCAGTTGAATGATTTGTGAGCACCCCTTTCTTACCCAAGGCATGTTTCCAGTCCCTGAACCTGTTCTGAGTGAACGCATCATCTGGATTGCTATGCTGGAAAAACCTGCATGGGAAACAAAAATCAGCATCCAAGCTTTTTGAATATTC
The DNA here is from genome assembly GCA_963965975.1 of Xestospongia bergquistia. NCBI lineage: Eukaryota > Metazoa > Porifera > Demospongiae > Haplosclerida > Petrosiidae > Xestospongia > Xestospongia bergquistia. The sequence goes on from OZ014412.1 coordinate 675,283, forward strand.
AAGCCATGGAAACTGTTGGTACCATATAGGTTGAATGCTAGACTACCTTTTCCAAAAACAGAAAGTAGATAATCAATGCTGACTGGTTGAGTAGGCTTTTCGGATTTATCTTTAGCTATGCCTGCAGGACTATCTACTCTCTGGTTTGAGCTTGATGCTACGTAACCAATGTTTAACTTCTGGTATTGTGGGTATATCACTACCTAAACCCTGCAGACCCTCTAGATCAACACCATGACCATTTGTATCTATACAGTACAAGAAAAGTAGAAAGAATAATTTCAAACTACTTTGTTATTAGATTTACACCTATATAGCCATCTTGATCATTTAATCCTCTAATTTCTCTGTCAATTTCTTCATTGTTGTCATTTTCACTGTAGTCTTCCTCACTCTCTTGAACATTGTATGCTTTTTTTGATGGACCTTGTAATGTTACTCGTAACTCAAAACAACTCTTTTACAAACAAACAACGACCTCTCTTCTTACTAAAGACACACATGATAATAAAACAAAGCTGAGCTTGCTCAAACATTACAATAACAACACAATATGAATAATCATAAGATATATACACAAGTATATGAATAACCATAAGATACCTACACAAATGCAATCCATTACATCTCCCCTCTTAAGCTAATAAGTAAGTCTGTCTGGGGTTATTCCTGAGCGAAAACAGGTAGTAATACTTCTAGGTCTAGTTTCCAGCTCAGTATCAGTTGATTCTTCACTTCTGACTCTAAGGTCTCTTTGATTTCTACGAACTTGTCCAGATGGCGTATTGACTAAATAAGATCTAGGAGTATTAGCAGGTTGAACAATTTGACTGGGTACCTGCCTTCCTCCAGTATTCACCCACACTGATAAGTCATCTGGATATGGTGGTAAAGGTCTGACTCGATGACGACAGTCATAATAATGATTTTGTTCTGCGTTGAGTATCTGGTCTAGCCTCCTGAAATTCTTAAGATATGGCCATTTAGGAATAAAGAGATGTTTAATCTGTGGAACATTAGTATGTACCCCGTGATCCATTAATAATTCAGCTGGGCTGAGTCCACACCAAGGCATAGGAGTTGCCCTGTAGGTTAAAAGAGCCAAATGAATGTCTTGTGAATTTTCCAATAGATGTTTCACTATCTTTACTGTCCTCTCAGCTAAGCCATTTGACTGAGGCTGATAGGGACTGCTTGTAACATGTACAAAGCCATACGACTGTCTAAGCTCATTCATTTCCTCGGAACAAACTGGGGTCCATTATCGCTCATAAAGGTTAGGGGAATTCCATGCAGGGAGAAAATAGACTTTAAAGCTGCTATTACATTCGTGGAGGTTGTAGAGGTGAGCTTTTGGACTTCCACAAATCTGGAATAGTAATCCACTACCAAAAGATACGTAGTCTTCTTCAGTTCAAACAGATCTGCTGCTACTCTTTCCCAGGGATGGCTAGGAAGAGGAATTTGTAACAATGGTTGAGTAGGAGGGGGTGTGGTCTTCAAACACTGCGGACAGGATTTAACAAATGTTTCTACCTGTTTGGCTACACCTGGCCACCACACTGCCGAGGAGACTCTCTGACGACAACGATGAATACCTTGGTGACCATAGTGAATTTTAGAAAGGGTTTCGGCCTGTAAATTTTTGGGGACAACAATACGAGTACCAAACAACAACAAATTGTCCACAATGCTAAGTTCACTCCTCACCTTCCAATAGCTCCTATACTTTTCTTCGATTCTATGACGGCTAGGCCATCCTTGGTTGCAGTAAGCTATAATTTGGGAACAAATAGGGTCAGCTTTTTGAGCTTGACGATAGACCTCTAAACGATCAGGATTGACTGGTAGAGAGGAAACATGTAGAAATGATTCCATATCCATATTATCAAAACCACTTGAACCATGATGATGAGAGCTTGAGAGAGGGTATCTGCTGTATAAAGTAGTTTACCAGGAACATGAGAAATGGAATAATCAAATCGTGAGATGAAGTCGGAAACGCAAAATTCGAGGTGGTAAACTATCAAGATTGGCTTTTCCAAGTAATGGTATGAGAGGTTTATGGTCTGTTTCTAACCTGATATGTTTACCTAAAATGTAGTTTGAGAACTTCCTACAGGACCATACAAGGACTAACGCTTCCTTCTCCATTTGTGAGTATTGACGTTCAGTGTCACTCATTGACCTGGATGCATAGGCAACAGCATTCCACTGGGTGTGTTGCTGTTGTTGTAGAAGGACCACCCCTAATCCATATGTAGAAGCATCTGCACATATCTTCGTTTCAGCTGCAGGATCATATAAAGCTAGAAAAACTGGTTTGTTAGCTCTTTCTTGACATTTTCAAAAGCAGTATCTTGACAGTCAGTCCAAACCCAGGCCCGCTTAGGGCTGAGGAGCTCACGAAGAGGTTGAGAAAGGTCGGACATTTGAGGGCTGAATTTCCCTAACTGATTGACCATACCCATGAATTGTCTAAGTTGGGTGAGTGTCTTAGGTGTTTCCATCTTGAGAATAGCAGCTGTTTTACTAGGGTTTGGAGAGATTCCACATTTATTGATCTTATGACCTAAAAAATTGAGAGAGTCTTTAAAGAACTCACATTTATCCTTGTTTAGAGTCACTCCTGCTGCTAAGATCTTCTGTAATACTGAATGAAGTCTAGCATCATGTTCTTGACGATTTTTCCCAAAGATAAGGACATCATCCATATGGCAGAGCACTCCTTCTTCACTGGCTAGCATATTGCTCATCCTTCTTTGGAAGCACTCAGGAGCACTACATATACCAAAGGGTAATTGTTGAACCAAAATCTACCAAATGGAGTTATAAATGTGGTAAGAGGTCTTGACATCTCATCCAATGGTATTTGCCAAAAGCAGCAATTAGCATCTAATTTACTAAAAACTGTAGCTCCAGCTAACTGAGCTAAGGTCTCGTCTACCGTTGGCAATGGATGTACTTCTCTCAATACCCCTTCATTGAGTGGCCTGAAGTCAACACAGATACGGACATCCCCTGACTTTTTGGGGACCACTACCATCCCGGCGCACCAATCAGTTGGCTGATTAACTCTGGAAATGACTCCTAGAGACTCCATTCGTATTAGTTCTTCTGCGACCTTTTTCCTTAGTGGAAGGGGAACGTTTCGTGGAGTAAACAGGGAATATGTTTGAGCATCTGCCTTCATTTTGATAGCATAACTGACCTTGAAGGTACCTAGACCTGTAAACAATGCTGGATATTGATCAGTGATCCCTTGAGTAACTGTGTGTACATGAGACAACATTCCCAGAGCTTGAATGGCAAGTAGACCAAGAAGGTTCTCTTTCAGTCCTTTCACGACATAGACTAACTAATCGCATAACTTTCCTTTGTATGAGAGTGATGCTAATAGCTCACCCAGAACTGACAAACGCCTTTGGTCTGGACCACACAGACTCTTCGACAATTTCCTTAGTTTTTTCAGATTAAGTTGTGTGAGAATGTTCTCAGCTAGAACAGTAACCTTGGCATCAGTATCTACCTTAAAGGTGACTTCTTTCCCATCAACCAACACTTTACAGTTCCATGATTTTGATTGACTCTTAGAAACAACTGTGTTTAGGTAAAATCCCTTTTCTTCCTAATCAGATTCTAAAGAGGGTGTTACTACATTAGCAACAGACCTTGAGAAACACTGGGAGCGGCAATGCCCCTTCTTCTGGCAGGTATGACACACAGCATCCCTGGCAGGGCAGGTCTGTCTAGAATGTGGGCCTTTGCCACACCTTGTAATTTGTGGTTAGTCCCTGACCTTTGTCTGGGGCCTCCTTTGGGTGGTACTCTGAAGGGTCTCCTTTGTTGTCCAGAGGTTTTTTTCTCCTTTAGTGTATCCACTGTCTTCACGTCTCCCTGACCACACTTTAAAATCTCTTGTTGCTCATGCACGGCCTCACGCTGCCTCACCATTTTCTTAGCTTTTTCCAGTGTCAAGTCCTCATCTATTTGCATCCGCTCTGATAACGAACTATCACGAATACCGACCACAATTCGGTCTCGGATCATTTCTTCTTTCATGGCTGCAAAATCGCAGTTCTCTGCTAGACTGTACAAACTGGTTATAAATTGCTCAACAGACTCCCCTTCGCTCTGACTATGCCGATTAAATCTGGCGCGCTCAAAAATGGTATTTCTTCTAACCTGGAAGAAGGCATCAAATTTAGTAAGGACTGTCGCGTACGATTTCCGATCATCCTCGGACATGTTAGTAGAAGTAAGAGTATCTTCGGCATCTTCGCCCATATAATATAATAGTGCGCTGACCTGTCTCTCATCAGATTCACCGGAGAGACCAGAGGCTAGTCTATATTGGTCGAATCGTCGTTTCCACTTAGACCACTGATCAGGTGTCTTGAACGAGAACTGAGAAGGAGTTGAATACTGGCCATCCCACTCCTGACACCATGTAATGTTACTCGTAACTCAAAACAACTCTTTTACAAACAAACAACGACCTCTCTTCTTACTAAAGACACACATGACAAACTGAGCATGCTCAAACATTACAATAACAACACAATATGAATAATCATAAGATACATACACAAGTATATGAATAACCATAAGATACATACACAAATGCAATCCATTACAGACCTACACCACTACTGCTACTATTACTAGAAGCTCAAAAGTCTTTAAGAGTTCTTTTCATATTGGCACTCAGTCTGACTAAGATCACAGTTCACAAAATGATCAAAACTCAAACTAAGGCAAAACTCTACAATACAGGTGCTAATTGCTAACTGTGAAGTCATACATGTGGGCTGGCATGTGTTAGTGGTTAATCTTTGTGTAAAAAAACAGATTATGAATTTTGATAAGTTACAATTCAAAAGTAATGAATTTATTTTTGAAAAAATATAATTAATTTTGGTCTGGGCAAGTTCACCCAGGCAAGGCCCGTGCTGGCCCGGGTCTAAATACGCCTATGCAGCAGATGCTGGTGTCCCTGCTCTGTCATGACAATTATTATCCTACCTATAATTTGTCCGACCGGATATAGTACTGCAGAATTATTTTATCCTAGGATAAAAGATTGCTGCACAATTTTGTCCTACCCACAAAATTTATCCTAGGATAATAAATTGCTTGCATTATTTTATCCTAGGATCTATAAAAATATAACTTGTTATATTTTATTCTATACTAATAATATTTAAGGTTAACATTAATTTTCATTTTACTGTAATAAACTTTTGATATTTTATCACAGTTGTCGCATAACCAAATGGAAGATCTCTTTTTAATGACCTCTTCTGAGACTTGCACACAAACATCAATATGGTACCATTCAGAACAAGTGCTGCATTGAATCATCTTTAAATCTTTGATCTCTGGCATCCGACATTTGCAATATACTGGTATCTTTACAATATTGGTGATTTTATGGACTTTTCGACCAACACGTCTTGTAGACATTTTGTCAGGATTTACAGTGTAGTTAAGAAATTATTATGTTATGATGACTGTATGACATAGGTCCAAATTATGAGAGACTTCTTATTTACTGTAAAACAAGAGCTTGGATTGGAGTCTGTGACAATAGTTGTAATGGTGACAAAAATGACATATTGGAGATACTGGGGCGAGAAAGTCAATTGCCACATGGTACCGTGGAGAATGTACTGGTATAGGATGAAGCTCATTGTTAGTAACAATTCGATTTTTGTTCATCCTCTGACATTCATCACATGTAGCAACCTACATGTGTTGATATAAGACAGCACCAAATTTTAAAAAAATTACCACTTCTTTGACATCATTCCATATACCTTTCCACATAAATCATTCCCTGATTCGTCCTACTGTTTTCTTATGTCCCGATGTTGGATCAATGTGACATGATTTCACAATCTTTAATTGCTCACTTCGAGACTGTATGTATTTAACTATCTACAATAGTTCCAGCAACCATTGAATTGAAACTTTATTATACAAACATTTGTCATTTTACCTGCTTCTCTCTTCCAGGTTTGTAGTACAGTTTTCTATCAACTATGACAAATTTTTCTGCCTTTTTTCTAATTATTCTCTTCCTAGTTGCACTGGCTCCATATGGATATTTCTTCTCTGGCACATAAAGAAAGCTTCATCAATTAGATCGTCTCCCTCGGCCATACTTTCTTTTCTAGCTAAATCTCGACCAGTATGAATCTCTAAACAGTAAAGTGTGAATCTCTGAACAGTATATCATTTGCCAAAAATACTTTGATCAGTCATTTTGCGCGGCAAGGACTCTTTGTTCAGTTTGGAGAGATAGCGACACATGCGGATACAAAAATGCAGGGTGGGATAAAAACAACCTAGCAATTTTTGGTCCTAGGGCCAAAAATTGCGTAAGATAAAATACTGCGTGACAGCTCATTTACTCCAAAGTTGGACTGCTGGAAATACAATGCCTATCAACTTTATTTTCGTTCTCTCAGGGAGTCTCTGACAGAGATATCTCAGTTACTCATTGTCTAAACTAGATTTGTCCAATTAAACTTCTGATTCTGTTTTTTTAGTTGACAATTTCACCCATGTTGTTAATTGTTATATGTTATATCATTCTAATATTGTTCAATAAGTTTCTCCCTGGACAGAGTTCCAGGATAGGGTCATTAGTGTCAGTTCTAGAATGAATGTATGAGAAAGGTGTTATTGGGAGCTAGAGCTTTGTGTGTACACTAAAGCACTACCACCAGAGTTCACCAGTATCAGCAGATGGACCTTGGACCCTGATGCTAAGTCTGTAACAACTCATCTGATTGTAATATCCTAGGAGTAGCCAAGGCAAAAGCTTGTGCTTGCACATTTATGGCACACTGGTTGGCTAGTGTGCTCAACCTCCAGACACAGTCATAGCAGTGTCAAGTGCAACCCAGGTAGGAGATTAATGAGCTTTATGTATAGGTTGTATATGTTTGCAAATAATACTAAGTTTATGGCACTTTTGGAGTCTGATGACAACAGCAATAGACTTCAAGAGGATCTTGATTAATTGTCTAACTGGTGTTAGCACTGTTAGGAGTGGAAACGGTAACTCAACCTTTCTAAATGTTCAGTTATGACATTCAATTCTAATGATGTCACTCCTCACTACTTATAGACAACCACATAATTCTTCCTACTGGTAATCAGTATGACCTCTGGTAGGTCATGGACAACAACTTGTCTTGGTGTAACACTACATGCACATCTGTAGCCAAGTTTATAAATTCTCTGAATTATATCAAAAAGGTATTTCCTGCCAATTCACCAACCAGTGTTAAGAAGTCTTTATACATCTCATTTATTTGGTCAAAATTTTTGTATTGTTCACAGCTGTGGAGACCATGGCTACATAAGGATATCATGAAGCTTGAGTAAGTTCAAAGAGAGGTACCAAATACATTTTAAAAGATTTTTCTAATGACTACAAATCTCGCCTTATTTCTCTCATATTTTTCCTCTTATGTTTAATCTGAACTTCAAGATATTTGATTTTTGCTTATAAATCTCATATATCCACCTGACAGCTAAATTCCTTTTTCTCAATTGTCAACAAGATCATCTTCTCAAAAGAAACTCCTATCACATACAAAAGAGTCAAAGTAGCTGGTCATTTCTATTTTAAATGTATAGTTAAACTGTGGAATTCCTTACCATATCTGGATTTGTTCTTATCTATTTCAACATTAAAGAAACAAACTTTAATTCTTTGTGGCAAAAATTTACAAATATCTTTGATCTCAACAATCCATGTTCTTTTCATTACCTGTGTCCCTGTTCTAAATAACGTACAGAACCATACTTAATATTGACTTCACTGTCAATTAGTGGTTTTCCATCAATCGAACTTTGCTTATTAATTATTTATGTCCATCTCCTATATATTATTTTTTGGAGGCGTGTCAATTACGCGTGGAGGTTGTCATGTTGAGTAGCTGATTATAAGGGAGGGGCTGGCAACGCATGGTTGCTGCACTAACTGGTTTTTAGAGGATCTGTGATTAACTTTCCTACTGAACATAGGAAAAGAAACAAATCGATTGCTCCTGTTTGTCAAAAGATTGGAAATGAATTATGTCAAACAAAAGACGACTATAGTGGTTTCAAGGAAGACTATCAGAAGACAAAACATGAGTCCCATTACTAACAAAGAAGGTAAATGATATGGAAGAACGATGTAAAAACTAAGAGAGGAGAGTGAAACACTTAGAAGATAACATGCTATTTCTATGTCTTGCAGAGTGACAAGTCTAAAGTGAAGTATCTCATAGGAATACCTTCAATGACTGTTTTAATGATAATTTTTAAATTTAGTTGTTTTAGGAGTTGTTTTAGAAAAAAATTGAGTTATTAGTTGAGCTATTATTAACTGTTTCAAGATATTTATTGAAAACAAAGCAACTTGATTATTACCTTACCACAAACATGATTGAACTATAAGAACCATAACACAGTGAAATATTTAATTGTTATGTAACCAGAAGGAAAAATTACATATAATAATATCTAAAGGATGCAGCGGATGGACATCTGACAACCATATCACTGAGAATTATGGATTATTAACTAATTTCTTACCTCGGTCTGGTGATTTGATTTTTGCGATTGAGGTTTTACTGTTGAAAAAAGTGCTACTATTTATTATGCAAAAGTCATGATGCCTTTATTTACCAAAGAAAAACCACAATTAAGTAAAAATAGAAGTCATCAGTGTTCAATCTTCATCCAGGTGAATATTCATATAGGAATGGTTAGACAGAAATATACTCTTTTGCAATCAACACTACTTATGGATTTTGTGTAAGATGGAAATGGACTGATTGATTGATAAAATTAGGAAAGTAGCTTCTGCTTTGTGTAATTTATGTGAATTAATAATTACTCCTGAATGAATTATTATACTTCATCCTTGATAATCATCTCAATTGTAACACATAGCTATTATTAAGTCAAACAGCAATATCATAATTTTGTAAGTTAATTTAATTTCATATCAATTCTCTTTCTGTTTCTTCATTTTTCTGCATTCTGGAAATACTGCCTTTAGGTGTTTGAGATGATGTTAACTTCCAACAAGACAAGTGAAATCGAACTATATAGGACAATTACTTTTTTTACAAGTTATCATGTTATCTATATCACCTAACATCCTCATTACTATCACTAGTCTCATGAGATACACACATAGTTAGACTAGAACAGATAGGCTCTTTGAAACCAACACAGACAAAATCCCAACTTTATTAACTGTTGTGCTTGATTGATGCTTCATTATGGATCCTTTATTATATGATATCCTTTCAACAAAAAGTTCTTCTTTTCACAAAACTTCACTGCATTTTTAATTGATAACAAAAACTATGATTGCATATCATATCATCAATGGTGGGGATGGCTGTCCCAAAAGCACAAGTACTACAGTAAGGTTAAACCCTCCAATTATTCTGTGTGTATAAAACACAATTAATATACCAATAACTTCAGAACAAAAGTTTTGTTCTGAAGTTATCGGTATATTAGTTAAATTATGTAATGTGGTCACTGATGGGTTACACGTGGCCTGGTCTATCTTGTGTGTGACTTTTGAGCTATTTTTGCCCTTGAAAGTGACTTCAGATCATATCTTGTAATTTATTAGTTACGTGTCTAATATAACGTAACTGTGTTCTGCACACTGACTAATTGATTAGGCACAGGGACATGTTGTAATAAAATATTCTTTCGTACAGATTGTATGGTGTACCCTTTGTGTCAGAAAGTTCTGATGAATATGGAAGTGGTAATGTCAGCATTATACTTAACTTTTATACTTTTACTAGACTCCAATGACCATCACCACACTCAATGCCTAAATTTCAAGCATACAGTGCATGATGCACAGCTAGTTGTTAGCCACACCGGTACCATTATTTAATTTTGACACAGGAGCATACCATATGATTGTGATAGGGTATGGAAAGCAGCTTTGCTACCACTCTGTGCAAGGAAGAGTTATTGTAAGGTGGATGTTGTAGATTTTGTATATGAGGGAAATCTTGAATACTCACTAATTTTGTCTTGTTTACAAAGAAAGACTTGTGTATAAAATTTACTTATACTTCCTTACTTCGTGTATGTTTCAAAAGCACAGGCAATAAATAGAGTTGATCTTTCAAAAATTAGTGTTACAAAATACAATTTAATTGGGAACTCTTGTAAAAATGTTTCATTCTCTGAAGTTATGGGAGTTCTTACCAGTTCTTTGCATCCATGCCTCTTTGAAAATATATAATAGGATTGATGATTTGTTTACTCTTTGTCTTTTGACTTGTGAACTATTTTCTGTTGTAGCAGTAAGTGACTCACCTTAACAAACAGAACTACTAGCAAGACAAAACTGGTTATGGCTGGACAAATTTCCACAGCTGTGGTATAACTGTTACCATATCTTGATTGTATGAGTTTGAAACCTCTGATCCCTATTTTATTTAGCAAGCTTTTATTTAATGATCACTACCACTACATGAAAACTTGCTCAATAAAGAAATATGAGGCTAACCAACATTACAGCTATGTGGCTATGGTTCTGTACTTTATTGTTTTCATTGTAATTGAATTTCCTTATTATTGTCATTGTAAATCATTGGTCTTGCACATGTGATCTTGCTGCCACAATAAATTTAATTAACAAACTATCAGGCTATGATTAATATATAGTCCACTCCCTTTCCTTATATAGTCATAAAAATCGCTGACTAAGAACAACAAAGATGATGGTTACAAATAAACAGTCAAGGTAAATGTCCCAATAGCAAAATAGTCACATCATCATGAGGTCATTTGTATTGTGAGTTATTTTCTGTTGTAACTGTAAGTGACTTAGCTTAAACAGAACTACTACTAATATGATAAAACTGGTTATGACTGGTTGAATTACCACACTTGTGGTATAACTGTCATCATACCTTGCACACTTTCATGATAATATATAATGAAATCATCACGTGTACAATTAGTTATTGTGGTCATGTCTTTTGATGACAGAGCTAATTAGCTGTAAACAAGTTTGACCTTTTATCTATATTTGTAATCATCAGATTATCAAATAGCTTCACCTACTGTGTCTATAATGACTGTCAGCAAAAATCTATTTGTTTTCTCATCAAATTAACTAACCTGTAAAACACATTTTTAAAGTTTCAGTATTATGAAGTACTTGTTGTCTTTTACATTGTATCATCAAAATGACATTTTAACAATCCATATTTGTACACAGATTTAATTTGATTATAGTAATCATAATTTTCCTACTTTTGAGATATGTTACAAGTCAGGATGCTAGTAAGACAATGATACTATCCTATAGTATTTTCATTAACATGTCTCCTCTCTTAGTTTTACTAGTTCATCCATTACCTGTGAATACTACTGTAAACTCAGGACAAATTAACTTCACTTGTATAGCTAGAGCTGAACTTATTCTCTTTCATGTCAACAATACACCAGCTGATGATGCTAATATTGCAAGTAAAGGATTTCATGAAGAAAATACAGTAACTGTCAACAATACAAGAAGTAAAGCTTTATTAGTTGATCCAAGAGAAGAAAACAATAATACTAATATTTCTTGTGTTGCCATTAATATATCACCATCATCTGATGATATTAGTAACAGGGTATTATTATTAATCCAAGGTAAACAACATTGTCAATATGTTTTATTTTATTATCTCGTTATAGGTTTATTAGAGGGTGTTAGAGATCTAACTGTTAATGTTACTAGTACTAATAGAGTAATATTATCTTGGTCTGCTCCATATACTCTTGATAATACATATATTAATGGCTACAATATTACTATTACTAACACACTAACAAATAAAATAGAGACATATTTCACAGAGTCCCTACAATTATCATATCAAAGTGGATCTAATGAAACAAATCCTTGTGCTGAAATAAAAGTAGATGTATTTGCTATTAATACAGCTGGTAATGGTATCATATCTAATGTGTCATTTTATTTCCCAAAAGGTATGTTCTTAATTATTTATTATGATATATTATTAATAGTAAACAAAGTATCTATACCTTTATTAAATGAACTTCATTTTCACCTTCTATTACAGTACCTCAAAACAGTTCACTGATATCAGTGACTTTTATTCCAGTAGTATCAGGAAATATGATCCATATTATTATATCAGTTAATGTAAGATATACATAAATTAAGTATATGTTTTTATATTTGAAAAATGTACATAATATGAAAAATGTACATAATATACTCATTTCTATTCATACATGATATAATAGTTGACATGCAGTTAAATTAATATTAACAGCTTGTATTAATAGTTAATAGTTAACATAAGATGCATATATACTGATATATTTTGTATCAGTATGTGTAGGTATTTTAAAAGTTTACTCACATTACTTTTATAATAATTTTAATAATATGTACTTATTGTATAATATTATTTTATTAGGTAACTCATCTTTGTCCTGGAGAATACCCTACTAATGCTATAGTAGATATAAAGAATTCTACTACTGGTAAAGTGATATATACTATAATGAGTAATATATTAACTAGTGGACCATCTATTAATATAACTAACTCTATTATATTAAGTCCTGATATGACATATATTGGTGAAGTTACTCTTAGTAATATTGATGGAACCTTTAATACAATCACTGATGTTAACTTTAGTAAGTACAATAAAATAGTATTGTTATTATTATTATTATCTATTATAGCTACTCATGGTATACAGAATGTGATAGTTAATATTAATCTTGGTTCTATATGTATTATATGTAACTTTATTAATGGAGCTACAGAGTTAGGATGTCAAGTTAATATAATACAGAACAACAGTAACATACTATATTCAGTGAAGTTCTTAAGAAGTCCTATCACATCTAGTACATCTAGTGGATGTGTAGACATTGTTACAGGATTATATGATCTCTATGTCTATGATATTGAAAGTGATAATTCATCAGATATTGTCATTGTACATAAAAAAGAGAATATATTAATAATAGAGCCATCGATTAGACAAATAATTACTCCTGCTACTACAATATATATATCATCTAATGATACTGTTGATGGTAAGATAGACACATGTATTGTATTATGGTAAATTAAATGATAATCATTACATGTTTGAAGTCTTAATCACAACATTATAACTGCTAATATAGTCTTTATTTTAACACTTGAAGAAAGACTTGAATTGTTTAGTATTGAAGAACCAATATCTGTATATCAACATAACTAATAGAATATTTACTTGTTAATAATATTGTGTTGGCAGTTTATGACATAATCCTATACAGATACCATGACAACACCAAGTAATGCTATGAATACAACATTATCAACTACATCATTAATATGTAAGTACATAGTTTAATGAATATTATAATTATTTATAATATAATAGGGTATTATGTTGTTGGTGGAGCTATCATCTTGATTGGTGTATTACTACTGTGTTGTTGTGTACAATGTTGTATAAAGGGTGAGTTATGTTATATTATGTAACATTGGATTAAAACTGTTTGTAGAAAGGGAGTTGTTATTACATGCACTGTGTTCTTATGAACTATGTGAACTATCTCATCAATACTTTATGGAGCATAGTGAGTTAATTTAGTTATATAACATTGTATTAAAACTGTTCATAGAAAACAATGAAAATGATGATGATAGTATATTAAGAGCATATGATAATAATATATCAGTAAGTTATTATATGATATGTTATTAATATTATTGTTATTATTAATCTTATAGACTCTCTATACTCCATCAATGGAGAGTTCTGTGAGTATTGAAATAGAAGAGAGTGCATTTTCTTTTGAAGTAATAATAATATTAAGAGATTGCTTATAATATTGTTTTATTGTGTAGTAAAAAGACAGTTGTACAGACATCCAATAATACAATAGGTCTCATTATGAATGATCCTCAGTTACCAAGAGATTATAATGCTACTTCATATGTATAGTTAGTGACTGTAACTGTGTTTATTTGTCTGCTGAAATAATTTATTTTAAGAAAATTTAGTTTTGTGTTTTGAATTCGAAGATGTTATTATGAATAATTCATAAGCAGAATCCTGCTTGGTTACTCAGTTCAGCAAGAGATGTTCTTTTTATAGCTACAGTTTTCGTTCTACTGGTTTCTGGAGGTATATATCTATAGTGTAAATGCTATACATGTTCTGGTAAGTTCTACAAAGAAACGTAAGATATGTCTTGAAATGCTTGGACTATATACATGTATATATTATATGAGCAGTGGCCATAATAGTTAACTTTATATAGAATTATTGATTTATATAGGTTTGCAATTGCAATATTTTATGATAAAAGTGCAAGGCTTACTTCTCTAGCATGCTCAATGTCACTGAGATGGTATAGCCAGACCTTGCAAGAAAGGAAAGGACTGTTAAAAGATTCTGTGGGAAAAGAAAAAAGAATAGTAATTGTTGTATACTTAGCCAAGATCAATGTGGATAACACAACAACAGAACACATTCAGGACAAGAAAAAAACATGTGCTCGGGTGTGTCCTTATCGCCCCCATACAATAATAATAACTAACATTATTAAATTAATATACCACATCTCTCCTCTCTTAAACAATACAAATAATTAAGAGAAATGCAACAATTAGAAATGTCAAAAAGTACCTGTCTGGAGGTCATTGAATTCGTTGTGGGTAACGATGGCTGTTAACAATTGGAGCTTCAACAACTTCTTCAGAGTTATGCTGTGGTAAGAGATTATTAGAATAATAGTCAGTATCAACATTGGTAGTAGTACTATCAAATCTTAAGTTAGAAACCGAAAGTCTAATTTGGTCAATGTATCTTCTCCATAATTATCCATTATCCATTTTAATGAGATACGATAAGGGACCAGATCTCTTTTGAACCATCCATAGGGGTCCACTTCTGTAATTCCTGACTAGTACTTTACTTCCAACATCAATTTGCCTTTCTCTCTTAGATGAATTGTGGTCCTTTTCGCTGTGCTTGCTTAGCAAACACACAAGCTTCAATGTTAGGTTTCAAAAGACTTATCCTAGTTTGAAAGTTACGTTTCAAAAACAGTTCACCAGGAGTTACACCAGTATAGTGGTATGTGGTGTTGATCTATAACATTAGGGAAATTGGATAAACGATCTTCAGCTACTAAAGAGAGTATCCCATTTTTGGGACTGAATATGGAGGTTAGTGGCGTGTGATCAGTTATAATTGTAAAATGCTGTCCATATAAGAACTTGTGAAAATTTTTGATACCAAAAATAAGGGACAAAGCTTCCTTATCTAGTTGGGATTAGAATGAAGTTCTAATTTAGCTTTAAATGTATTGATAGTTCCTAATTCATATTTAAAAATATCTGAATATTGATCAAGGAGGGGTTGTAGCAATGCCTGACTGCTGACTGTAGTTGATGTAAAAATTGTCTTCCAATCAGTACTCAAGACCAATTAAATTAGGTCCATCACTTTAATGACTTAAAGTGTGAGAGACTTGTTTTGACCATTATGTTGAACATCACCATTGAACAGACCTAATAAGGTCATCTTTTCCTGAGTATATGTTTTAAGAATAGCTGAAAAGTCAGAGAGTGGTATGTTCAGAAAAAGACGACTCTTTGTACTTTCTGAAATTATTGAAACAGACGCCCCTGTGTCAATTTCCATACACAACTCTGTGCTGTTAACTAATAAGGGAAATTATGATAAGGAACAAAGCAAAGTTGTGACATGTATGCACTCCCTCAAAGAGTACATATAATAAATAAACATTTATTATATCATGTATATATATTAAACATGCATCGCTTTATTATATGTAAACACCATATGCTATTATCTATGAAGGAGTGAACACTTACCATAACTTTCATAGTGTTGATTTGTGTCATTTAATACTTTTATACATTGCAATTATAACAGGTATTACAATTATAATCTATGAATACTCAGTACTAATATATGATAAAATTAATAAATCAATTATTAATAATAATTATTACATCAGATGAGACTAATTGCCACGACAGAAAATACTATAATATTCAAAACTAAAAAAAAATAGAAGTTATTATTAACAAACATGATAAATCTATTACAATTACAAGTAAACAAACAACTTACTAGTAGAAGTTAATGTAATCACAAAACTAGTTAGTTTAGGAGTTGTTGTTGTTGTTATAGGAGTTACTAACACTGGAACAGTGCAGCGATATTAGTATGATGAGGTGAAAATCATTTCTGTATCAACTTACTTGTACATGTATAAGTTGGTAATATATCAGTTATTATTATTATATCTCTTGAATTACCATTAGGGTAAGGGGTAACATTTATAACTGAATATGAAAGAAATACAGTACTATGCATATTGACATAATGTGTTTACCTCTAGCAATATAGTACATGACATTATTACTATCTCCTATACCAGCTCCATTAATACCAGAGACATATACAGTAGTTACAACACAGTAGTCACTAGTCAAGATATACTTAGTAGTATTAACTGTGTCTATAAGTGTTCCTTGATCATCATTGATGTTATATCCAGTGATAGGTACATTATTCAATGTATATGGTGCAGACCACATCAGTAACACACTAGATCCATTGAAAATTGTAGCAGTTAGATCTTTAACAGGAGCTAGTAAACCTACATCAATATATCATAATAATATGACATCTATAAAATTAACTCACCTTGTATTCTTAATACAGCAATGTCACTGTCTACTATATCTGAGACATTATAATCAACAGCTCTACATGATATATTAGTATTATTGTTATCTTCTAATGCTTCAGCTGTTAATACTCTTCTCTTTATACCACCACTAAGTGTATCTTGTGATTGTTCAGTAAATCCTTTATTTATAGATTTATTCTCCACTGCTGGCATATTATTAACTACTCTAAAGGTAATAATATCAGCAACAGCTTCACAAGTAAAATTAACTGTTGAGTTGAGAGTAGTATTGACTGACTGAGGATGAACTGTAATATCTGTAAAATACGACAACTGTTATAATCATGATAAGTTGTATTACAGTTATATCCACTATATGTCATGATACTTACTTGCAGCACAGACAGGAGCAGGTACAACAGACAACATCTTTGTCATCACTATCAGTACAAATTGTAGGGTAGCCATTGTCTATCCAGGGGATTATTACTGCTTGGCCGCTTGCCATGCAGTCTTATATATTGATACTATAAAAACATATATCATGTGAGTAAAATCAGGCATTACAATATTGATAATATTGATAATTACAAACAGAATATTGTTTACCTGGTTTTTAAAGAGTTATTAGTTCAGAAAATGCTTTTTTCTTACTCATCTGATGACCAGTACTAGTCACCCTAACGTTGCTTAAATGACACATGTGACACCCCCAATAATAATAATAACTAAATTTAAACGTATTCAATTGACTTACCTCAAGCTACTTATATAACCTACTGAGCACTTCTACACAATTATTATAGCACTTGTTATTCACGGTAAATAATAACAAAAAGGGTGCACACATTAGAGTAGAATTGCTGGAATAATTGTCGTTATGAATAACAATATTTAATGCATGTCAAAAAGATAACAGTCAAGCAAACGTGCAATTAATGACCATCTGTACTTTTCAGTAACACATTATAAACTAACTAAATTGATATCAAAGGACTGATGACAATAACTATTCTTTGTTTATATAAACAGCATGAAAACAATCTTTTTGATTAAAAATGTGTAAATATTATTAAATTTTACTGAAAATTGAAAAAGTTGTTTGTAATTTAATAGATTATCAGTTTAAAAGTTTCCTACACCAGCAAGTACTCTCAATTCTTCGTAGACTAACCAAAATGTTAAAGACCACGGTGCCTAAAATAAAACAGAAAGTACACAGTATAATAGCAATGACCTTGCAAGAAGAAAAATATGTTCTTTAAATTTCCTATTAAATACATTAGGGGGTGTTTCATGTTTTGCCTTTCACAAAAGCTCCACATTATACCAAATGGTTATAATTTCTTAATGATCCCACAATGATTGAATTTGAAATTGGTTAGCTAGTACTAGTAGAAAAACAAGCTAGCTAAAATATAAGAACCTTTTAAATTATAGCTATCATAGTAGTATTCACATATGATAATTTACTATTCTTGTCCATGTAGGTACAAAGCCTTTCCATAATGCAAGTACTCCTTCAGCTTTGATCTAAATAAAATTCAAAATTAATTATGGGAGTACATAATTTTCTCTCTTAAAAAATTCATGAAATATAGGGATGACATCTGAACAAGACTGCAAGAAGGATAGCAGTATAAAATCCCTACATAATAGCCACAAAGTAGACTTTCACTAAGATATATATTGGGTCTCATGTTGTGGTTACTATGAGGAGATTTCATAACATTGTGTAACAAAGATGTATTCAGTACAATTTAAAAAACCCACAAGTTAAATGAGAAGTAATATCTTTGTCCATTAAGGAGGAGGAAGTATTCCATCTCCGTGACAAGAACACATACCAAATATTGCAAGCTCAACAATGTCAATGCCACAACTAAGGTTAATCAACATATTAATGCCTGTTACTATTTGAAGTTTTTTTTCTTAACAGCCCTTGATTCAATGAGATCAAATTATTAAGTCAACAGATACAGTATTTTATGGACTTAGGCTTATTCTCTTAACAAGAGTGCTACAGTTACTAACTTGGGCCTCAGACATTCAGGGACATTTGTAAAATAACATCTGGAGTGTTATTTAACTGTTTTATATTATGATGAAACCATATACAAAAGTTGTTGACTAAAACTTATCTATACATATCTGCAATGTGCACTTCCAGGCAGAGGAAAAACAGCACAGGAAGTACACAAAGTCACTAACAAACAGTATAAAATATCCAACGCTGTTAAGCTTCTAGTCTGTTACTACTACTGACATGGCTTGGACAGCAAACTGAGACTCACTAGTCAATTCTAAGAATTGATGTCTTCTCCATATAAAAGATTAGCATTTTTTAGAACTTGGTGACCAATATATGACTATTACCTTAAAGGCCTGTTGTCACAAATGAAGTCATTGTTGTAACAGCAGAAGACCTTTTGTTATTTATATTGTCTACAACTACTGAATTTTTTCCTTCTTAAAGAGCAGTTGACTCTGGAAGACAAATCTTTATTGGGTCTTATTACTTAAAAAGCTAAATAATTATGAAAGTAAGAAGTGAAGAGCTTAAATTCAAAAATACTAAAAATAAAATTGCAAAAAGATGATGTTATCAAGTAATTCATTTGTCCAATCAAACTGTGCCCCACACTATGTTTTAGGTATGATACAAAACCATTTATATACCATGGATAGGTATGGTTTATTATAAATATATTTGTTAATTATTAATATTTCCTTCTCCCCACCCTTAGAAAATTATATTTGATTCGCATGTCTACAATAAACGTATCAATAAAGGTATACCTACAACTTATTGCCTGACTGTATACGCCCACATTAGTGTGTTTTGTGACCAATGTGTTTGACCTTTGTTGTAATGTATGTTTATAAATTAGGAAGCTATTATGTTGTATTAATTGATATATGGTGTGCTTGCTCAAATTAGTAAGAAAGCACATTTTCCCCACTGACTTTGGCTAGCTTTGTAAAAGTGTTATCTGTATTTTTCTGTATACTATTATTTAGTCATTATCAAAACAGCTCCTAGTAATGGAATAACGAGAATACCCAGATCACAAAGTGTTCATTGTAAGATAATATCAACTAAATTATTATGTAACTACTTTTCTGTAGATATGATTATATTTGCTGTTTTCATTCCTGGTATATCATTTATTTTGATTGTACTAACTATCTCCAGTGTTTATGTGGGTGTTTATTATATAAAGAAGATACAAAGTATATATATCATGTATACATGTAATATAATATAATTATATTATATTATAGAGTGTAATAGTATTGATGATGATATAACTATACAACATAATATATCATATGAAGATACTAAACAATATCAGATAATAATGACACAGAATACATCTTATGAACTTGTTACAATAACACCCGATTATGTTGATATCATTTGAACATAATTATTATTGTAATAATTCAGTTTGATAATATACCAAATACATGGATTGTTTAAAAGATTATAATAAAACTATTACCAAATTATAAAGTGACAGTTTTATATCTTCAGTGATAGTAGTAGTCAACAAAGCATTATAATATAACATGTGACCATTATGACTGTATGGTATTCTATATCTTAGTACATTATAAATATCAGATACTTGTCAATTGTTAGAAGATGATGTACTACGCAAGATATGTAGTACTATACACATTAGTATTATAATAATCATGGATGGAAGAAAACCATTCATATTAATATTTACAATTGCTGTAAATTAAAAAACTATCAATTCTTCTTCACTTTATACAAATACCGGATGTTACTGATCATTGATTAGATAATTATACACAACTCTAAGTAAAGTTATTATAAGTGATAGTGACCTAAAAAAAACTCTGTGTAATGTGACTATCTATTAGAGACTTAGAAATGCAGTGAGATTTAAATTTATTTATTATTTATTAATGTGATAATACACATTATATGTCCATTCAAACTTCACTTACAAATGATCTTCTCAACTCAATAGAAAGGAACTTATGCTTCTCTATCTAATACAGTGATATAATGTCCTTCAAATTTAATGTGTCAACTTATTATTAGAGTTCTTGTTAGAATTATGCTATTAAAGCTTCAAAAACAGTAACTGACTTCAGCTTACATATATGTGCTAACTTTATATTCTCTTATACCTACACTACAAATAATATAGTTTGTCAAAATTCTATTTTCAGCACAGATTACATGTACTTTTAACAATATAGATATGGCATAGATACTATGATAGAGCCACAGACATGTACATTGGTATATTATCTAATGAAAATGGTCTATTTCAAAGGTGTTCAGATTTAGCTATTTTATTGAAAAGAGAAAAGATAAAGATAAGGGTAGCATTTGAAAAGATAGTTGGAATGAGAGATCTACATGGGCAATATTAAGTAGAGACACGACGTTATCATCAACTGTTAACAGTAGTTACTCCTATTTTCATGTAACTAGCCCTTCATAGTAAGGCAAGGAAGGGTCTGTTTACTTTCCTCCCTTTAACAGTGAGGGGATGACTCCATGAGACTGTTAAGTTACTGCTTCATTTCAATAACTCTAAATTTTATCAGTGGATTTAACACATTTGAGAATATAATTATAACTGCCAAAAATATTTTATATCGCAATAAATGTATTAGCAATATAGTTTTATTAAAATATGAATAATTTAATATGTTATGATAATTATATAATGTTATTAATTTGATTCAAACGGAATAATGTCATCACCTTCACGTATAGGAGAGAGTTCTTTAGGGTGATCACCTGTATCACTGTTTGTACGACAGAAACTTGGCTGATGTTGACGTTCAGAAAAGGTTTGGTGTGAGTATGACTAATTATCAGATAAATACAACAACAACAATTAGAATATAATTATTTAACTAACTGTTTGTTTATCACTATCTGGTTGTGGTTCAAGATATGAAAAGTCTTGAACAGATTCAATATTGATTGTATCATCTTCTTTATTAACTACTGTAGTATCTGGTAATTTCTTTTTGTTAGTTGTAGGAAGTACATGAGGAGATGCTTGAGTCAGATTAGAGGGAGGTTCCTATTTAATGCAATGTAAATACCTTCAAAGTTCAGATAATCATTTACCTGAAGGTCATCAGTACATTCATGAATCTCAGCAGGTACAATAACACCATTCTATAATGAGTGTTTTGTATCTATAAATTAAAGGAAACGGCTTCTTACCAGTTGGTTCAATGAATGTGTATCATTGTCTTTATTATCACTATAAATTAATAATATATTTAATTAACAATTACAATTATCATTATGTCATACTTAAAGGGAGTCTCCATTTCAATAACAGTAGAAAGTTTTCGTTGATGAAGAATGGGGTCCCTTACTTCTAATGAAGTTATGTCTGAACTGTCAGAAGATCTGTAGAAATATATTAATGTAATTAATCATATTATCATAATATATGACCTTGTATTAGTATTAGTGTCAGTATTAAGAAGATGTTTTGTTTCAATTGTCTCAGCTGTGCTACCATATCTAATGCTAGCAGCTACAATAGGTACTGATCTGCCAAGTTGTAAAGAAGTTAGAGTATTGACCATTTCACCAGCGTTCTCTTGATAATCATCTCCAGTAGCTATAAAAATTTATTTATAAATCAAAAAATAAATATGATTGTTTACCTTCTGTTGAGAATATTATTTTCTTATGGAGTGTTTCTTTCTTATTATGTTGTTGTTTCCATTTCCTGATGACACATACTGATATTATTGATATTATTGCTGCTACAAATAGAACTATAAGACTAGCCACTACACTTCCTATTATGGTGGACAAATTGTCTGTACAGAATATGGAAAAAATAAATATGATCTATCAAAATTTTACCTTTAGTCTGTTTAGTCGAATTTTCTTCAATGAAAAAAATATTATGTTATTATAATTAAATTAATCTTTACCTGGTTCAGTTCCATTGATATAGATTGAATACTGACATATCTCATATTCCATAGAGAGAGGCAAAGAAGTATAACATATGTCATAGTAACCTGAAGGGAACCATGTAAAACAGCCAAATGCAGATGACTTATTTTCTCTGTAGAGTAGGATATAAATCCTTTCTGTTGTATTGACATTTAGAAAACTAATATTACAGCCAGTTGCATGATCATTGTGCGTCAATACATCATTCTCAAAATGACATTGGAAACATGGTCCAGTTGTAATGTTTCCTTCAATATAATGTGCATCTTGAATGTCATTAGTGTCTATAAAAGAGCACTATACTAATATTATGAAGTGTGACTATGAAGTCATAGGACATATATATATATATATATATATATATATATATATATATCATGTGATTGAACTGTGAACTCATGTAATAACAATTTCATAGAGTATAGGATGATTGTTATTGATAAACATATGAATTTACTTACTAAACTCTAATGATGGTTGCTTGGTCTGACCACCTTTATTTTTTAGCCATATATCTACCTGTACATATTGATTTCCTAAGAACTCTAGTTGATGGTTAGGATTGGATTTAATAATACCAGTACATCCTACTTTTATAACTGGTATATTATTATATGATACACTAGGGTGATCTTTATAATGAGCTATAATAGTTGAATGAGTACTTTGTCTACCAGGACAGTGACATTGCTCCTATATTAATAGATCATAGAAATGCATTAACATGGAATTATTACCTTATATTTCATTGTAACAGTAGTACTACCATTATAATGTTTGTACAGTTTAGTAGTAAAATTTGAGAGTGGTGGTTCTATAACACAAATTGGTTAGAGGACATAAGTCAGCATTATACTTACTATGAGGAAAAACAATACTTGACAAATGACTACTCCTTGATTCTAAAGTATCAACTGTTCCTGCAATTGTCAAGTTCCCCCGAGTACATGGATCTTGTGATAACTTTATAGTCCACGAGTTAGTAGTAATATTGGTCACATTAGCAATGGGAATAGAGTCATTAAGATATCTCAGTAATAGACTAAAGAGAACCACTATACCCTCTAGAACTGGTGGGATATCCCAAATAAATGTTATATGTGTTAAGTTGACATGTGAAGTAATGTTAGTCACTGGGTCGAGATGATCTAGTTAAAAACAATGAAATATTGTAATGATTAAGTTACTTACCTTGGACAAGTATTATTGCTGTATTGGAATGAATGGTAAGATTGGGTCGTTTAATACCTGGCACACAATAGTACTGTTTTCTAATATTGTCAGTGTACAGATCATTTCACAGAAAGTTGAATTGCATTTTTTCTGACAGGAGTTTGTTATATCCATACCATTCTTGTATACATCTACATGGCCACAGCTCAAAGCCACACAATTAAATTTATATGAACTATCCACTGTACCATTATAAGATGAAGGACTCTTGTCAAACACTGGCACAGCAATACAAAAGTCGTGTTATTAGTTTACAACGACTTACCACAAGAGTCAGAGATTAAGAGGAAAATGGCTAGACAGACTAAATTCACTCTCCAGAAAATCGCTTGTATATGTGATAAGTACATGATGTCCGACGACCCCTGCGTGACTTTTTTATCTATAGTATGTAGAACAGAAAACAAGATTATAACATAGTACACAGATACCTAGTCTCACGTAGCTAGCCTTGAGAATTGGCTACCAATACAACATTACCTGTACCCTTAAAAATAAAAAGGGCTTGTCTTACCGCTTTCTGAGGTTTTGGGCATTTTGAGGCTTTGCGGCATTTAAATTATTCAATAAAAGTTCAAAGGCTCAAAGGTCCTGATTCCACATACTGATAAAAGTATGTCAAAATGAATCACTGTGAGACTATATATCTCATCTTTTATAAAAAGTAGGGAAATTGGGAAATTTTAACTTTTAAGAGTCAGCTACATAAGATACTAAACAATATCTGATAACAATAGCACAAAATACATCTTACGAACATGCTATAATAAAACCTGATTGTGTTAATAACGATTTAACACAATTATTATTATAATAATTCACTTTCATAATATACCAAATGCATGGATTGTATAAAAAATTACTATCAAATTATAAAGTGGAAGTTTTGCAGTAGTCAATAAAACATTATTATCTGACATGTGACTATATGATATTATATATCATAGTAGATAATATATATCAGATACTTGTCTATTGTTATAAGATGATATGCTACACAACATATGTAGCAACTATCAATATTGATATTACAATAACATGGAAGCATTAACATTAATATTTTTACATTTGCTGTAAATTAATATGTTTTATATAAATACCGGATGTTACTGATCATTAATTAGATAATTAGACTCAACTCAAAGGTTATTTAGTGGTTTAGAACAAATTCTGTGTAATTGTGGATAACTATTAGAAGTCTAATCAAACTTCACTTGCATATGATCCTCTCAAATGCAGAAAAAGGAATTGATATTTCTATATCTAGATAATACAGTGACATCTGATAATGTCCTTCAAATTCAATGCATTAACGTATTATTAGAGTTCTTGTTAGAATTAAATTTAAAATGCTTCGAAAACAATGATTGATTTCAGCTTACATATTAATGCTAACTTTATATCTCATATATCTACACTAGAAATTCTTATAGTTAGTCAAATTTCTATTTCTAGCACATTTTATAGGTACTATATTAACTATATAGATATGGTATAGATACTATTATAGAACCATAAATATGTACATTGGTATGTTATCCAGTGAAAATGGTCAATTTCAAAGGTTTTCAAATTTGTTAGCTATTTTATTGAATAAAAGGAAATAATGATCTGAAAACACATTTGTATACAAGCTGCAAAGAAACTAGAGAAAGATAAAGATAAGCATAGCATTTGATAAAGGACAATAAAAAGAGAATGAATTAAATGAAAGTTGAAATGAGAAGTATACCCATAATATCAATTGGATAATAACAAGTACAGACACAACATTGCCATCATCATTAACTGTTAACAGTAGTTACTGCTAATTTCATGGAATCACCCCATTAATGCTAAGGCAAGGAAGGGTCTGTTTACTTCACTTATTCTAACAGGGAGGGGCCGACTTCATGAGGCTAAGTTACTGCTTCATTTCAGTCACTCTAAATCTTATTAGTGGATTTAACATGATTGAGAATACATTTATGACTGCTAAAATATATCTTATAGCACAGTAAATATTTTAGCCTTATAGTTGTTACTAAAATATGATAATTCATTGTATCATGATCATTACATAACATAATTCAAAAGAAATAAGGTCATCACCTTCACATTAGGAGAGAGTTCTTTAAGGTGATCACAATTATTACTAATTATATGTATGAAACTTGGTTGATGTTGATGTCTAGAAAAGGTTTGGAGTAAGTATGACTAATGACGAGAAAATAATAACAACAACAATAATCAGAATATAATTATTTAATTACTAGTTGTTTGTTTAGCTGTGTCTGGTCGTGGTTCAAGATAAGAAAAGTCTTGAACAGATTCATCATTGATTGTATAATCTTCTTTATTAACTATTCCACTATCAGGTGATTTCTTTTTGTTAGTTGTACAAAGTACATGAGGAGATACTTGAGTCAGATTATAGGGCAGTTCCTATTTAATATAATGTCAGTGCCTTCCAAATTCAGATAATCATTTACCTGAAGGAGATCAGTACATTCACGAATCTCAGCAGATATAATAACATCATTCTATAATGAGTATTTTGTATTTATAAATTGAAGGAACACTTTGTCACCAGTTGATTCAATGAATGTCTATCATTATCTTTATATCACTATAATTAATAATACATTCAATTAACAATTATAATTATCATTATATCATACTTAAAAGAAGTCTCCATTTCATCAAGTTTTCGTTAATGAAGAGTGGAGTACTTTTACTTCTAATGGAATTATGTCTGAAGTGTCAGATTATCTGTAGTGATACATTAATGTAATAAATATATACAGTTAGTTATACTATAATAATAGCAATAAAAATAATAATAACCTATCAGTAGTGTTAACAAGATGTCTTGGATCAGAAGATACATTGAGACTTGAAAGTCCAGCATTGTCATGTGGTTCACTATAATAATTTCCAGTTATAACAATACTTAAGCTTGTAAAATTCACTGTCTACTTTGATGTTTCACGATATCTGTAAGGAGCTATAGTTGGTGCATTAAGTAGTGAAGTGGTTGGTTCATTGAAGTTTCAACCACACCTTCCTGATTACCTCTAGGAGCTAATAGTAATATACCTTGTTCTGCTGATTTTGATTAATTGGATGTTCAAACTCAACTATATATCCCAAAGCTGAGACTTTATTATGCTGAGTTATTTTGAATGATAGTAACTTCAATACACACTCTACTAGTATTATCAATCTGACAGATGGTCACATCCTGGATACTGTGAGTAGCTATAAAGAATGCAAAGTCTATACACTAAGAGACTCAGGGATTTCCCTGGGAATTCCCTCAAATGAGTATACTAATCACCTATTATTATTGGCTTACATATGTTCTTCTCAACTGAACTCTCTCCAACAAGATTAGAAAAAATGAATTGAAGGGAACAGAATTGGTACTTCTTTATCATATTGTGATGTCCTCCAAATTCAATGTGTCTCCTTATTTCATGACCAGTCATTGATAGTTTGTACTTAGTAATATTCTTTTGTTGCAAATGACCACACCTCCTTATAATCTTCAAATCAGTTGGAGTACAGTTCAGACATAACTGAAGCTATAAATTAAATATAAACAATTAATAATATTATGATCAACTGACCTCAGCTTGAACATGTATACAAACATATTTATCATTACATTCTCTTACATCTACACTAGAGTTAATAAACATTGGTTCTAATTAGAGGAGATTATAGTTAGTGATCATAACATCTATGTTTACTTACTGTTTGGGAATACGAGAGTGTAGTTTGATGACATACCATTACCAGCACCATTTACTGGTAATATGTTAATGATATATGATTCATTTAGATATGGAGCAGGCACTGATATCACAGAGCAGGTATCATTAGTAGTAACAGTATAAACTATATTGTTGTATACAGAGACTGTGATCACAAAATACATTGGTACATTATCCAGTGAAAATGGTGGCTGAAAGCAAAGTTGAAAAGTGTCTGGAGTCAAGTAGTAATGATAAATGTTAGTCACTTTAGTAAGAGTCCCTAAATAAAAGAAGCAATCATCTGATAACATACATTAATTAGTCAGAGATAAAACATGAAGATAGAATGATAAAAAGATGGACAGTTTCATTTGCTTACCTTGTACAAGAATAGAAACTTCATTACTCTTGACTGTAACATAACTTCAACCCAATATTCTCGCCATTTGCATTCGTTAATACTAGTCTACAACTATTACACTTGGCAAGGCTATGTAATTAATTAAAACATTCTTTGTTGTCAACCACAAAGAATGTTTTAATTAATTACA
The DNA here is from genome assembly GCA_963965975.1 of Xestospongia bergquistia. NCBI lineage: Eukaryota > Metazoa > Porifera > Demospongiae > Haplosclerida > Petrosiidae > Xestospongia > Xestospongia bergquistia. The sequence goes on from OZ014412.1 coordinate 703,545, forward strand.
TAGCCTTGCCAAACATTCTTTGTGGTTCACACATACATATTTGTATTGAAATAAAATAAAATCTATTATTGCTGTTAATTATATTATTATATTATTAGTTTTGTGTTTCAAAGGAAATGAACTCATTGTCTTCTAGTACAGCTCAGAGTTCTTTGGGATACTTACCAATCTCACTGTTTGCATGAAACAAACTTGGTTGATGTTGCTGGAGAGAGAAGTTTGGTAACGAGTTTGATTGATAACAAGTGAATAATAATAATAATTGTATATAATATATTTAATTACTAACTATTTGTACAGTAATAGCCTGTAATGGTTCAGGATATGAAAATACTTTATTAGTTTCTTCATTTTGTTTTTGATCATTACCAATATCTTAGTGACTTTCTAATCTCCTTTTATTAGTTGTAGATAATACAACTGACAAAGGAGAAGGTGATGGAGGTCCCGCATAATTCATAGCAATTAAATTCCAAGTTCAAATTTTGACAATAATTTACCAGAAATTTAGGCATGCCAAGATCATGAACTTCAACAAGTATATTTTGTAATTAATTGATATTGTTATAAATTGAAGGAAACAGTTTCTTACCAGTTGGTTCAATGAATGTGTATCATTATCTTTATTATCACTATAAATTAATATTACATTTAATTAACAATTATAATTATCATTATGTCATACTTAAAGGAAGTCTCCATTTTAACAACTGTAGAAAGTCTTTGTTGATGAAGAATGAAGTCCCTTTCTTCTAATGGAATTATGTCTGAACTGTGAGATCATCTGTAGTGGTAGATTAATGTAATAAATATATATAGTTAGTTACATTATAATAATAATAATAATAATAATAATAATAATAATAATAGTGACCTATCAGTAGTATTAAAAGCTGCCTGGTTTCATTCAGATCAGAAGAGATATTCAGAGTTGAAGGTCCAGCATTGTCATGTTGTTCACTATAATAATTCTCAGTTATGACAACAATCTCGATTCATTTAGATATTGGGAAGGCACTGATATCACAGAGCAGGTATCATTAGTAGTAATACTATAGACTATATTGTCGTATACAATGACAGTGATCATAAAATACATTGGTACATTATCCAGTGAAAATGGTGGCTGAAAGCAAAGTTGAAAAGTGTCTGGAGTCATGTTGTTCACTATAATAATTCTCAGTTATGACAACAATCTTGTATAATACTTACTATGATATTCCATCATATATTAGCAGCTATAGTAGGTGTATTAAGTAGTGAACTAGTTGGTTTATTGACTATTACATCAACACCCTCCTGATTACCTCCAGGAGCTATAACAGTAATATGAAATTAGTGTAGTTACTATTAATAATATGCCTTGTATACTAATACTTGTATAGTATAATAATACACTATATTGTTATTAATAGCAATAGAGGATCTATTGTGTATATAGTAAATAGCATAAGTATGATTCTTACAAGGACTTAAGGACTTGATTTCATGTCACAACCATCATCATATGTACCATTATGATTTACATAGATGATTGGGTACTGAGTGTTCACAGATCACAGAACATATCCATGACAATACTTGTACAAGTAGATAGAGCAGAAATGCATGGTGTTTTAAGAACAACACAGGGCTTAGCTATAGACAAATCTGTTTAAAAAGAATTAAGACTAATTGTAATTATTTTTAAAAACACACAAAAGAGCAATTGTATAATTATTATTGCTATATGAAATATTATGTTTATAACTAAACTTATGTTTAGTGAACCACTAAGATCATGACTTAGCACTCTGTATTTTAACATTAAATGCCTTTTGTACATATAACTTGATATCATGATCATTCCAAAGCAGAGATAGTACCTTAATTGGTATCCTCACGACATCAAACTTATCTAGTTCTTTTTAGTCATGTTTGGATTATAATTGTCTATTAAATAAGATTTTAAAAAAATATATCAAAACAATTCACACACACTCTAGATCTGTAATATGTAGTATGAACTAATATTGATCACATCTAGAAACATGTAGTGTAGAACAGTGATTAGATTAATTTCTTTCTTTTACAAATAGACACCTAAATTTATCACTTGCCATCTTTGAGCATCTTTACCATATCCAGCCACTTACTTCATTTTAATTAGTGGATATTATCATTCAATGCTTTTACTGACAGCACTCTTCATCATTGAGAGTATGTGATTGTCAAGTAAATTTCCTCTGTACTTATAATACATGCATATTATAACAGGGTGCACTCTATTATCAGTAACAATGTTACTACTACTTGTGTATTCATGTTATTAACAGAAATTTGAAGCATAAATTTCTAAAGCTAATTTCATTTATATAACAATATTAACATATATATATGTTTTATGACTATATGTTCATAGCTTCATATAAAATCCTACATAGACTTGTTGTAACAGTATTTTCTTTTTTTATGTAACATCCCTTGCTTGTGTGTACATTGGTTGACCCCTCCAATTTAATTTTAATAACAAGAATTATGTCCTTGCACTTGATCCTGACAGTGATCTTTGTACCAGCTTTTGTCCAATCAATTGGTAAGTGTTATATTATTGGATATCACTATAATCACTATTAATCATAATATTATTATTGTTATATACAGAAAAAATTACACTTCATCCTCAGTCAGTCAATACCACTCTTAACTCAACAGTTTATTTTCCTTGTGAAGCTTTTACTGATGAAATTAATTTCAAAGTCAATGATGAATCAGCAGCTAATAGAAATATTGTAAATAAAGGATTTATTGAACAATCACAATATACTCTCAGTTTTCTTTTTTTATGTAACATCCCTTGCTTGTGTGTACATTGGTTGACCCCTCCAATTTAATTTTAATAACAAGAATTATGTCCTTGCACTTGATCCTGACAGTGATCTTTGTACCAGCTTTTGTCCAATCAATTGGTAAGTGTTATATTATTGGATATCACTATAATCACTATTAATCATAATATTATTATTGTTATATACAGAAAAAATTACACTTCATCCTCAGTCAGTCAATACCACTCTTAACTCAACAGTTTATTTTCCTTGTGAAGCTTTTACTGATGAAATTAATTTCAAAGTCAATGATGAATCAGCAGCTAATAGAAATATTGTAAATAAAGGATTTATTGAACAATCACAATATACTCTCAGTGATGGTAGAAAAAGAAGAGTGTTATCAGTTAAAGCACTAATTAATAACAATAATACTAATATAATATGTAGAGCTATTCAGACACAAATACTATACAGTAACATTGCTGTATTAAGAATACAAGGTGAGGTAATATTATAGATGTCATATTATAATGATATATTGATGTAGGTTTACTAGCTCCTGTTAAAGATCTAACTGCTACAGTTCTCAATGGATCTAGTGTGTTACTGATGTGGTCTGCACCATATACATTGGATAATGTACCTATCACTGGATATAACATCAATGATGATCAAGGAACACTTATAAACACAGTTTATACTACTAAGTACATCCTGACATCTAGTAATAATGATCCATGTAATGTAACTACTGTATATGTCTCTGGTATTAATGGAGCTGGTATAGGAGATAGTAATAATGTCACGTACTATATTGCTAGAGGTATAGCTTTTTTTAGAAAAATAATTAACTTTTCATTTTACAATTTAGCTCCCAATAGTGGGTCTATACACTTATTATTGCTCATACAAACAACAGTCTATGATATGACAATATCAATACAAATATTTGTTAATGTAAGTACATCAACATAATAATAACAGTGAAAATAAACTGAATGTCATTATAATATATACAGGTGAGTCACCTTTGTCCTGGAGAGTATCCTACTAGTGTAGATATTATAATAAAGAATTCTACTGGTCATATAGTACATAGTCTCACTGATGGTACATTATCTCTTATTACTGGACACCAGTTTGTTGTCAATGAGTATATTATATTGTCTAGTAAAGTTAATATACCTATCTCAACTGAGGTTACATTCAGTAATCTTGATGGAGAATTTAATGTATTAACAGATGTGGAGTACAGTAAGTCTATATATTATATCCTGTTTATTAATTGTTTGTTTTATTATAGTAACTTCAGTTAATATCAGTGTTAATAATAACAGTATTTGTATTCAATGTTATTATATTAATAACACTACTAAATTAGGATGTCAACTGGATCTAGTCAATGATAGTAAAGTACTTTATAGAGTCCAATTATTAAAGAATTCAACTACTAACAAAGCTAATGATTGTATAGTAAATATATCAAGTGGTTACTATGACCTCTATACATATGATATTAATGAGAATAGTACAATAAATACTGTTCCTATTGATATCATATATCAAGTATTTGTACCTACTGAATTGATAGTTAGACCCACTGTAGTCCTATCTACTATTAACACATTCCCTTTAATACTACCATCAACAACAACAACAATACTACCTTCATGTAAGTATTATCTTGTGTCACTAGACTCACTAATAACTATAATATATTTTACTTTAGCTCAGTCTGGTCATTTCAGTAGTATTAATATAATTAATAATACCACTATACCAGTTATAATGGCTGTGACAATAATTGTGGCTATAATTATCATCATCATTATTATTTTCACAACTATCAAGAGATCTCAACAAAGTATATATATATTCTCTTTATGTACAATATAATGTTATTATATTATTAGGTCACAATATAACTGATAATGATATTAACACACAACAGAATGAAGCTTATGATGTTATTGGACAGTTTAAAATGAAAACAAGTTGTAATATTTCATATGAAGATGTCTCAGCTCCTGCTAATAGAGCACATGATTATGTTAATTTTAGAAACGATATTGAAAGGACTTGATTTCAGTAACTCAGTCTATCATGTTAAAATATCATAAATATTACTTCTGTACTCACAATATATAAATATTATATTATACTCAATAATTGTTCAATTAATGCAGAGAACTGATTTTGTATATAAGAAAAGTTAAAAAGTTTAATATCTCTCTCAAATCAATGGTCTACAAATTGAGATAATATTTAGTGTGTTAAGATGTTCATTGTAGATCATTTTTTGTCAAAGTTTTTTTAATTGAGATAATTCCCTCAAATTAATTGATCTTTTTCCTAAAAATAGATTTTATATGTAATTAAATGAAATTGAATATAACAAAGTATTAATTAACTATAAGGGTCTTGGTAACTAAAGATCTCTCATAACAAGATCAATTATATAATAATAAAGTTATATAATATATTGAGAGAGCACTTGCTAATTATAACTATAAGTATGTAGTAGTATTATTATCTCTTGGTAACTGATGATCTCTCATAACAAGACCTACAATAAAGTCATATTATGTAATATATTATAAGAGTACTTACTGTCATGATAGTTCTCAGGAGATTCTTCTTCAATATGACGAAATAAGGGTCCTTCATTATGATATCTTATCTGGTGTTGAGGTGATACAAGTACTTCACTGGTACATTAGCTGATATAGGAGGTTATATATAGTATTACAGTAATACTAGGTATTAATGGCTGTACATACCATAAGGTGAATGGTGGCAGAAGTGAAATAAACAATATGTACCATATTGATATGTTCTTCCATAAAATTGCAAGATTATAGAAAGTCATCATGATTATGTCCAACTTGATGTTATTAGTAGAAGATATGATACTTGATCAAATGGAACGACTACTTCAAATTCAGAGTATGAAACATTAATATTAGAAGGAAAATCAATTCTATCATTATAATATTAAATTATTTATTGAATTATGTGGTCGTACTATGAGTACAACATTCCTTGCATGTGTCTATGTTGACTGACCCCTCCCACTTAATTTTAATAACTAGAATAATGTCCTTGCACTTGATCCTGACAGTGATCCTTGTACCAGCTTTTGTCCAATCAATTGGTAAGTATTATATTATTGGATATCACTATAATCACTATTAATCATAATATTATTATTGTTATATACAGAAAAAATTACACTTCATCCTCAGTCAGTCAATACCACTCTTAACTCAACAGTTTATTTTCCTTGTGAAGCTTTTACTGATGAAATTAATTTCAAAGTCAATGATGAATCAGCAGCTAATAGAAATATTGTAAATAAAGGATTTATTGAACAATCACAATATACTCTCAGTGATGGTAGAAAAAGAAGAGTGTTATCAGTTAAAGCACTAATTAATAACAATAATACTAATATAATATGTAGAGCTATTCAGACACAAATACTATACAGTAACATTGCTGTATTAAGAATACAAGGTGAGCTAATGTTATAGATGTCATATTATTATGATATATTGATGTAGGTTTACTAGCTCCTGTTAAAGATCTAACTGCTACAGTTCTCAATGGATCTAGTGTCTTACTGATATGGTCTGCACCATATACATTGGATAATGTACCTATCACTGGATATAACATCAATGATGATCAAGTAACACTTATAGACACAGTTAATACTACTGAGTACATCCTGACATCTAGTAATGATGATCCATGTAATGTAACTACTGTATATGTCTCTGGTATTAATGGAGCTGGTATAGGAGATAGTAATAATGTCATGTACTATATTGTTAGAGGTATAGCTTTTTTTAGAAAATAATTTACTTTTCATTTTACAATTTAGCTCCCAAGAGTGGCTTATTATTGCTGATACAAACAACAGTCTATGATATGACAATATCAATACAAATATTTGTTAATGTAAGTACAACAACATAATAATAACAGTGAAAATAAACTGAATGTCATTATAATATATACAGGTGAGTCACCTTTGTCCTGGAGAGTATCCTACTAGTGTAAATATTATAATAAAGAATTCTACTGGTCATATAGTACATAGTCTCACTGATGGTACATTGTCTCTTATTACTGGACACCAGTTTGTTGTCAATGAGTATATTATATTGTCCAGTAAAGTTAATATACCTATCTCAACTGAGGTTACATTCAGTAATCTTGATGGAGAATTTAATGTATTAACAGATGTGGAGTTCAGTAAGTCTGTATATTATCTCCTGTTTATTAATTGTTTGTTTTATTATAGTAACTTCAGTTAATATCAGTGTTAATAATAACAGTATTTGTATCCAATGTTATTATATTAATAACACTACTAAATTAGGATGTCAACTGGATCTAGTCAATGATAGTAAAGTACTTTATAGAGTCCAATTATTAAAGAATTCAACTACTAACAAAGCTAATGATTGTATAGTAAATATATCAAGTGGTTACTATGACCTCTATACATATGATATTAATGAGAATAGTACAATAAATACTGTTCCTATTGATATCATATATCAAGTATTTGTACCTACTGAGTTGATAGTTAGACCCACTGTAGTCCTACCTACTATTAACACATTCCCTTTAATACTACCATCAACAACAACAACAATACTACCTTCATGTAAGTATTATCTTGTGTCACTGATAACTATATATATATATATATTACTTTAGCTCTGTCTGGTCATTTCAATAATACTAATATAATTAATATCACCACTATATCTACCACTATACTAGTTATGACAATAATTGTGGTTATAATTATCATTATTATTATCACAACTATCAAGAGATCTCAACAAAGTATATATATATTCTCTTTATGTACAATATAATGTTATTATATTATTAGGTCACAATATAACTGATAATGATATTAACAGACAACAGAACGAAGCTTATGATGTCATTGGACAGTTTAAAATGAAAACGAGTTGTAATATTTCATATGAATATGTCTCAGCTCCTGCTAATAGAGGACATAATTATGTTAATGTTAGAAACAATATTGAAAGGACTTGATTTCAGTAACTCGGTCTACCATTTCAAAATGTCATAAATATTACTTCTGTACTCACAATTTACAAATTATTATTTGATACCCAATAATTGTTCAATTAATACAGAAAACTGATTTTGTACATAAGATAAGTTAAAAGGTTCAATATCTCTCACTTAAGTCAATGGTCTACAAATTGAGATATTAATGTGTTTAGATGTTCATTGTAGATCATTTTTTGTCAAAGTTTTTTTAATTGAGATAATTCCCTCAAATTAATTGATCTTTTTCCTAAAAATAGATTTTATATGTAATTAAATGAAATTGAATATAACAAAGTATTAATTAACTATAAGTGTCTTGGTAACTATAGATCTCTCATAACAAGATCAATTATATAATAATAAAGTTATATAATATATTGAGAGAGCACTTACTAATTAACTATAAGTATGTAGTAATATTATTATCTATTGGTAACTGATGATCTCTCATAACAAGACCAACAATAAAGTCATATTATGTAATATATTATAAGAGTACTTACTGTCATGATAGTTCTCAGGAGAGTCTTCTTCAATATGACGAAATAAGGGTCCTTCATTATGATATCTTATCTGGTGTTGAGGTGGTACCAGTACTTCGCTGGTACATTAGCTGGTATAGGAGGTGATATATGGTATTTCAATAACACTAGGTATTAATGGCTGTACATACCATAAGATGAATGGTGGCAGAAGTGAAATAAACAATATGTACTATATTGCTATGTTCTTCCATAAAATTGCAAGAAGATTATAGAAAGTCATCATGATTATCTCCAACTTGATGTTATTAGTAGAAGATGTGATACTTGATCAAATGGAACAACTACTTCAAATTCAGAGTATGAAACATTTATATTAGAAGGAAAATCAATTCTATCATCATAACATTAAATTATTTATTGAATTATGTGGTCGTACTATGAGTACAACATTCCTTGCATGTGTCTATGTTGACTGACCCGTCCCACTTAATTTTAATAACAAGAATAATGTCCTTGCACTTGATCCTGACAGTGATCCTTGTACCAGCTTTTGTCCAATCAATTGGTAAGTGCTATATTATTGGATATCACTATAATCACTACTAATCATAATATTATTATTGTTATATACAGAAAAAATTACACTTCATCCTCAGTCAGTCAATACCACTCTTGACTCAACAGTTTATTTTCCTTGTGAAGCTTTTACTGATGAAATCAATTTCAAAGTCAATGATAAATCAGCAGCTAATAGAAATATTGTAAATAGAGGATTTATTGAGCAACCACAATATACTCTCAGTGATGGTAGAAAAAGAAGAGTGTTATCAGTTAAAGCACTAATTAATAACAATAATACTAATATAGTATGTAGAGCTATTCAGACACAAATACTATACAGTAACATTGCTGTATTAAGAATACAAGGTGAGCTAATAATAAAATATGTTTGCAATAACTTGAACATGTTGGAATTCATGTTACCTACCAAACAATTACTATACAGGAATGCATTATTGCATGTATGAGAATAAGATCATATAATGTATACAAAATCTTGTAAACAACCAGAATATACATCATAATAATATTATCATCTATATGTAGGTTTACTAGCTCCTGTTAAAGATCTAACTGCTACAGTTCTCAATGGATCTAGTGTGTTATTGATGTGGTCTGCACCATATACATTGGATAATGTACCTATCACTGGATATAACATCAATGATGATCAAGGAACACTTATAGATGCAATTAATACTACTGAGTACATCCTGACATCTAGTAATGATGATCCATGTAATGTAACTACTTTATATGTCTCTGGTATTAATGGAGCTGGTATAGGAGATAGTAATAATGTCATGTACTATATTGCTAGAGGTAACATATTATGTTATACAGTGATATTAAATTTATGTTATATTTCAGTTCCTCAAACTATTCCAGTATCAGTTATAACAACAACAGAGGAAGACAATGTTTTATTTCAAGTTTATATTGATGTCAGTCAGTGATGTTTTGACACAAGCATTTCTTTTGTTGGTAGTGTTGTAAATGTTTATACAACATACTATATGGACTAACAAGTACTGAATATGTAGTACTATGATAAACATTATGTACTAAATAATTACAGTAATACTAGAGAGATAAAAGCAACTTTATATATTAATGAAAGCATTAATATGTTACTTTATTCAACTAATTAGTGAAATATACATTAGTTGATAACTATGGAATGTAGAGTTCATGTAAAGTACTTACTCTATAATTTGTTACCTTGTAATAGTACAACATACCAATTAAACTAGATGACTAAACAATTATATCTTTAAAAATATATTATTATAGATGGGAGATTTTTAATCATAGACCAAAAATTTTTTCATTGTAAGCATATGACCCAGGAGAAACTTACATGATATCAGTATATACTTTGTGTAAAACATTTATAATATATTTTTATTTGTCATTGTATGATGGTTACCATTTATCACTATCTACACTAGGTCAGTGGTCTATGTATTGGTGAGTATCCTACTAATGTTACAGTAAATATCAAGGACTCTAATGACATTATACAACAAACATTATCTCATGATGTGACACTGTCTTTAGTTAATAATCAACTGATAATAGTTAATATATCATCACCTGTTAACTTGAGGACATATCTTGTTGAGGTAACTCTTAGTAATCCAGCTGGACAGTTTGATCATATTATCAATGTATTTCCATTTGGTAAGTTATATATCACATGTTATGTTGTGTGTGTGTATTATCTCTTGTATGAGACAGGTTTTCTTACTTCTGTTCTCAATATCTTTTCATCACTTGACAATTGCACTATTATTACTATCAGTTGGGATCGTCCTAATGTAGACAGTAGAGTCCAGATATCTTACTATATACTACTGATATATGATGATGTTAACAAGGTGTTATTACAAAATGTATCTATTAATGTAAATGAATACAAGTATGAAGATGATGAATTATTTCGTCATCGATATACATATACCATATATGGTGTAAATGAACTGGGTGAAGGAGAACATAACAATAGTACCTTCTCTTTTCAAAGAGGTTAGTTAAAATATCTAATATGTATGTTTATTTTATGATGTCATTTTAGCTCCAAGATCTACCAAAGAAAATATTACATTTACTATTCTGTCCTATATAAATAATGAAGTCAATTTGATGTTTAACATACCAGTGAGTCTATCCAATAGTGGTTACTATATGATTATCATAGTTACTGTAGATTACTCTGGAATGTTCATCTGAAGCTCCAGAGAATGTTACAGTCACTGTAAAATGTGGTGATGTAGTTATATTTAATAAAATATATCTGGTAGAATATTCAAGTCAATCTATGAACATAACAGATAGTCTGTTAGCTCCTCGACATCAAGTCTGTATTCTCTCTATTATATTCAGTAATAATGCTGGACACACTGATCCATTGATAGATACTTTACGTAAGAGATAGTGATATTATGTAATATATTGATATTATTATATGATATAGGTACATATGATGTTATAAATGCTACTGCTTACCCTAATGATAATTCTATATGTGTGGAGTGTGTATTTTCATCTGCTCCATCTGCTAAGTCATGTTATGTTAGTGTGATTGGAGTGACTTCAATGAACAAAACATTTGTTAAAAACAGTTCAAGTGATCTTACTGTACAAAGTTGTATTGATAATCTCCCAGCTGGTAATTATACAGTCTATGTATATGATGTGGAGAATGATATACCACTAACATCAATATTACCAGCTATAATATTAAGAGATATTGCAATAAATGATACATTGCCAATTATTACTACAAGTGAGTTCTAATACTAATTATAATAATTTGTTAACTTACAATATTTATTTGGAAATAATCACAATCGCATTATTAACTACTGATGGGATAACAACAAGAAAATCTCAAACTTTTTCTAGTAACATAATATTATATTGTTATACTTACGTTTGTCCTTCATCTTCCTTTAGTTATAATTACTCCTACTGTGATTATTTACACTATACCAAGTTATTCTACAGTAGTCATACCATCAATTAATACAATAACAGTGCCTGGATCTCAAAGTTATCTTAGTATGATTATTTAATTTTTATTATAATTAAATATTATTACATAATTCTTCTCTCTCTAGTTATAATTGTTACCGCTGTGATCGGTATCTCAATAATTTTAATAGCACTAATTATTTTCAGTGTTTGTGTGGGTGTTTATTATAAAAAGAAGAGACAAAGTATGTCTATATATGTATTCATATAATATAATATAATTAATATTCATTAGAGTCTAATACTAATGATGTTATAATTGCTCAACATAATCCAGCATATGAAGATCCCAGACAATATCAAACACCAATAGTCTTGAATCAGAACACAGCTTATGGTCTTGTAATTAGAAATAACAATAGCACAATACCTGATTATCTGACTATCATCTAACAACAATATTGTTGTTTATAATATTGATAACTTATTATTTTAACAACAAAATTATCATTTAATTACAGGCATCTTAAGAGATAAACATTAGTTAATTGAATAAAAACTATTTATTGGCAGTATCTCCCAGAAAATGATAACATATTAACTATTATTAGGAATGAAGCAAAACTTCTGGAATATTAAATAGTTGATTACTGAAAAAAATTAAGGAAATACAATATACTTGTCACTTTATCATAAATAATGCTGAATGAACTATAGCAATGTAGTAGTACTGTTATCTCTTACTAATGCTTGAAGCATATTCAAATGCAACTGCTTCTTCTACATAATAAATTGATAACAGATTTAATATATACAATTCTTCTTATAATAACTACAGCTTTAAATATTAGTAGTGATTATTACTATTGTTACTCCAATCATACTAACATAACATGACTTAGCAAATGGAGCAGATGCAATTACACATACATGCATACATGTGGTCTTAATCTCTCTATTAGATCACTCTCCGTTTTCAAACCATCTATCCATATATAGGTAAATTTCCAAAGTCCTTTTACTATACAAATTTGTTTATAATATTGTATTCATCTCTCATAATATATACTTCACTTCCGTCATAGTTTTTCTTACCTTTTCTCCTCTCATCCTCTAAAATAAATTCAATTCTCCTTTACCAACTTCCCTCTACTCACTCTTCCCTAATGTCTCCTCACAATATAAAACACCCTTCCTTCCCATATCAAAGATTTAAACTTATTCATCACATCAACATAACATCATGACATCCACTTAATCCAAAGAAAACCTTAACATATGATATATAATTTTATGTATACTATTAATTTTATGTTTTATATATATTTATTATTGTTATTGAAAATCCATTGTGTTTAAAAATATAGAATTAATTTGTACAGTGGTAGTACCATTTATAACATCATATGTACCTATATCATATAATAATATCAATATATTACATAATATCACTATCTGTTACTTAAAGTATTAACGTTGACTGGTTGTTTTAATTACTAATTGGTTATATACAGGTTGAAATTGCAAAATATTTTGATCCAAAAAATAAGAATAATATTGTTTTAATTACTAATGTATTATTGTTTACATAACAAATATGATGAACAGTTAATTTCATTATACATTAGTAATCAAATTGTGTTACATTTACTTTTTGTACATATAACCATATATGGCCATATAACAATGTATTAGTTAAATCAATCAAATTTTAAGTACCAAAGCATCACTGTGTCCAACATTATTACTAAGATAATAGAGAGTCAGTACATTGTTGATGTTGAGAGATTAACAGGCTATTTGTTATATGTTGACTTGTTTCATTCACCAGCTTTGTTTTATATTGTTAAAACTAATTGCTTGTTGTAACCAATTAGTTGTGATTATACTCTTGAGGATATATGTGACTGAGCCCAACAAAAGGTTCTTATTATGCAATTTTGCTCTAACATAGCTGCTATAAGGGAAATTATGATAAGGAACAAAGCAAAGTTGTGACAAGTATACACTCCCTCAAAGACATAAGAGTACATAATATATAAACATTTATTTTATCATGAATATATATAAAACATACATGACTTTATTATATGTAAACACCATATGGTGTTATATATGAAGGAGTGAACACTTACCATAACATTCATAGTGTTGATTTGTGTCTTTTAATAATTTACACATTGCAGTTATGAAAGGTATTATGATTATAATATCTATGAATACTCAGTACTAATATATGATAAAATTAATAAATCAATTATTAATTATAATTGTTGCATCAGATGAGACTAATTGCCACGACAGAAAATACTATAATATTCAAAACTAAAATAATAATAGAAGTAATTATTAATAGTGAATAACAGAACATGCTAAGTCTATTACAATTACAAGTAAACAAACAACTTACTAGTAGAAGTTAATGTAATCACAAAACTAGTTGGTGTAGGAGTTGTTGTTGTTGTAAGAGTTACTAACATAGGAACAGTGCAGTGATAATAATATGATGAGGTGAAAATCAATTCTGTATTAACTTACTTGTACATGTATAAGTTGGTAATATATCAGCTATTATTATTATATCTCTTGAATTACCATTGGGGTAAGGAGTAACATTTATAGTCTTATTAGGATATCCATCTCCTAGTATATTAACTGGTACCACTGTTATAATGTAGGTATATCCAGCTTGTACTCCAGTCAATGTAATGTTAGTGGTAGTAGTTGTTAGTGAACCTGATATGTTGTGATTAACTTTATAATACAAGAGAGGAGGACGAGAGGAGACCAAAAATTGTATAAGTCATCTAATATTGCATAATATGTTGCTCAAATGGTAAAATGGTAAAATCATTTCAACGATTAAGTTTCACCTTTAACCACCGACACATACAGCAAAGACATTAGGTGATAAACGACCTTTAACCTTTCATATATAATCTAAAATCATACATTAGTATTTTATAATAATCTATGTTACTGCTGAACAATTTATGAAATTTTATTGAATATATTGGGAGTAGCTTGCTGCATAAGTTTCATCTATTGTCTTATTATAGGACTAAAATTGAAGTGTTTTTTCAAATTCCAAAGTTAATGAAGTGTTGGGCGTGGTCACACGATACGAAGTTGTCTTAGTATGATTATAATAATTATTATAATTAAATATTTTTATATAATTCTCTCTCTAGTTATAATTGTTATCATTGTGATCAGTATCTTAATAATTTTAGGTACTTATTATTTTCAGTGTTTGTGTAGTTGCTTATTATAAAAAGAAGAGACAAAGTATGTCTATATATGTATTCATATAATATAATATAATTAATATTTATATAGAGTCTAATACTAACGATGTTATAATTGCTCAAGTTAATGCAGCATACGAAGATCCCAGACAATGATAATTGTTACATCAGATGAGACCCATTGCCAGGACAGAAAATACTATAATATTCAAAACTAAAAAAAATAATAGAAGTAATTATTAATAATGAATAACAAAACATGATAAATCTATTACAATTACAAGTAAACAAACAACTTACTAGTAGAAGTTAATGTAATCACAAAACTAGTTGGTGTAGGAGTTGCTGTTGTTGTTATTGTTGTTGTTGTAGGAGTTACTAACGTAGGAACAGTGCAGTGATATTAGTATATGATAAATCTATTACAATTACAAGTAAACAAACAACTAACTGGTAGAAGTTAATGTGACCACAAAACTAGGAGTTGTTGCTGTCATTGTTGGTGTTGTAGGAGTTACTAACACTGGAACAGTGCAGCGATATTAGTATGATGAAGTGAAAATCATTTCTGTATCAACTTACTTGTACATGTATAAGTTGGTAATATATCAGTTATTATTATTATATCTCTTGAATTACCATTAGGGTAAGGAGTATCATTTATAACTGAAAATGAAAGAAATACAACATGCATGCACCATGTATATTGACATAATATGCTTACCTATAGCAATATAGAATGTGATATTATTACTATCTCCTATACCAGCTCCATTAATACCAGAGACATATACAGTAGTTACAACACAGTAGTTGCCAGTCAGGATGTACTCAGTAGTATTAACTGTGTCTATAAGTGTTCCTTGATCATCATAGATGTTATATCCAGTGATAGGTACATTATCCAATGTATATGGTGCAGACCACATCAGTAAGACACTAGATCCATTGAAAATTGTAGCAGTTAGATTTTTAACAGGAGCTAGTAAACCTACATCAATATATCATGATAATATGAGATCTATAACATTAGCTCACCTTGTATTCTTAATACAGCAATGTCACTGCATACTATCTCTGAATTAATAACTCTACATGATATGTTAGTATTATTGTTATCTTCTAATGCTCTAGCAATCAATACTCTTCTTATCGTGTCATTACTGAGGTTGTCTATTAGTTGTTGGATAAATCCTTTATTTATAATGTCACTATTAGCTGCTGATTTATTATTAACTTTAAAGCTAATAGTATCAGCAACAGCTTCACAAGTGAAACTAACTGTTGAGTTGAGAGTAGTATTGACTGACTGAGGATGAACTGTAATATCTGTAAAATATGACAACTATTATAATCATGATCAGTTGCATTACAGGTATATCCATTATGGCATGATACTTACTAACTGCACAGTCAAGAGCAGGCACAACAGACAACATCATTGTCATCACTATTAGTACAAATTGTAGGGTACCCATTGTCTCTCCATGGGATTGTTACTGTCTGGTCGCTTGCCACGCAATCATATAATAAAACTCTTTCGGACAATTAATTCCACCTTTAACCACTGACGCATATAGCAAAGACTTTAGGCGATGATTGACCTTTAACCTTTCATACAATTCTAAAATCATAGATTATACTGTGTTATAATAATCTGTGTTACTGTTGAACAATTTGTGAAATTTCATTGAATATATTGAGAGTAGCTTGCTGCATAAGTTTTATCTCTTGTCTATTTATAGGACTACAATCGTTTATAGTAAAGTTTTTTTCAAATTCCAAAGTGTTGGGCGTAGTCACTCGAACGCCATAAAGCATCATTGGGCACGAAAGGGTTAAATACTAATAGTAACGAGGTGAACACCTTAATAAAATCCACTTTATTCATGTAAATAAGGATATTGCAAGATGTATTAATATCATATATTATTTCAGTCAGTAGGTTGTAAACGTTTACGAATAGCAGTGTTAGACTAGAAAGAAGATAAAGAGCATAAACACAGTTATTACCACATAATATACCTCAATATTAGTAAGAGATGATGTTACATCATGATCCTCAGCAGTTTGACCAACAATAACATCACTAGGTCCTGAATCTGTTGATGGTTTTGGGTCATCATAAGGATAGCCCTCATCCATTGCCTCATATTCCTTAATATATGATAAATATATTTATTTAACATTATTTCTTACAGATTGTTCAGAAGTAGGTACAGTTGTATCATTTCCAGAAGAATATACACTAGTTATTAAATATATCATAATTTATAACAATAAACACAATGTATTATATCATACACTGACCTCTGTTGACGACTTATAGAACTTTCAGTGATAGCTCCCCTATATGTAATGAGATAATATTTAATAACCAATGGTAATGAAACAGTCTCAGTCATAGACTAGCCAGACCCCGTCTTTCCATATATCATAGGAGAAAATGGGAGTTTGGCTAGCCAGACTAATATCTTCTAACATTTCAATTGAGTCAGTCATGTCTTCAGAACTTGGTTCACTAAGGAAGAAATTAGAGTATCACACTAGTGTTTATAGATACCTTAAGATGTTAGCACTGCCATCTTTCAAGACATTTTTTCCATTATTTACTACTATGTTACTATAAAAATAGTGAATAAAAATTTAACAAAAAAGTACTGACTCAATTTTAGCTGGTAGGTCATTGTTTAGTTTATCTGATAATTCAGGAGACTAATTTCAAAGGACAATTTTGTTAATATTTTATTTACCTTCTGGTTTGTACTTTCCAATCCTATTAGTGATATATTGAATAATTTGAAAGCAGAATTTATATAAAATTATGACAATTATTAAAATCATACCAATAACCAGAGCAGTAACAATTATTATACCTATAATTACTTTCCATGGAATTTTGTTATTTTCTTCAGAGTTGACTGTGTCTTTAAAATAAAACAATAATAGATATTTCCTTTCATGTTTTTTTGTAACTCACATGTTGGGAACATACTAGATGATGTCATCATATTGACTCTCTCTTTCCTTTTAAAAGCCCAATGTTCTCCATTAATGTCATCTTTTACATAAATATCTACAATACCAGTACTTCTTTTTACTGAAAACTTCCAACATTGTCTCTCTGATATAGTTTTGTTTCTCTTTAAAGTCACTCCTCTGGTTATGTCAACTAATGTTACTCCATCAACCTCTACATAACAACCTTCAGTAGTAGCATAATTAACAAAATTACACTGTATACAAAACTGATTCCCAATATCTACTGTAATGTTTGAAACATCAAATGTACCTAAATAGAATTCATAAGATATCATGTTAAATATAAACTTACTGATACTAACTGTCTCAAGAGAAACATTGCCAGCTTCATTCATTAAGACAATACTCACGTTACAAGTATCTTTTCTATTTAGAACTATACCAGTACCTCCTCCTATAACAGAAATGCCCTCAGGACCATTTACAATAGATATGTTTGGGAAAATTTCTCTCTCACGATATTCATAATTTACAGTAATATTAGCTGTTATTGCTCTCCCTCCAGGACAATGATTATTAGCACACTAATAACAATGACATTATACATTATATAATGAGGTACTAACCTTGTAAGTTATATTCAATACAGCTGTCATTTCTGTTACTCTTATTATCTTAGATTGTAATATATTACAATTATTGGGCACTAAAATAACTAATAAGTAACCAATTAAAATACAAAAACATACCTTGTGGATAATACACTATTGTCTTTGACTTATCACTAGAAATTATACCACTATGTGCAGTAATACTCACATTTATTGGTAAACAGGAATCAATTGGTATTGAATTATCAATGACAATGTTATTAGTATTAACTGTTTTTGTGAGTGTCATATTTCCAATTTCCACAGCATATTGGACATCAATTCCATTTAAAAGATTAGATGGAGGACTCCAAGATAAAGTCTTGTCTTTGTTCAATGAAATGTCCTTCACAGGATATAGATCCCCTAATGTTACAATATATATTAATTCTGAACTCTATCAACATATATGATGTAATAACTGTACATGTGACAAAACAAATTGGCTTTTTCCAAATTTGAATTTCAAAGTGGCTGTTGACACTGACTAAACTTTAATATTAGTATATTGACACTAATCAGTGTCAATATTAACTTTATAATTCTTATTGTCACTATTCTATCACTGTCAATATCATTGACCTTTGTTATAATATAGTAATATGATAAACATTAATATCTTACTTACTCTGTACTAAAATGATAGCTTTATTAGATGTTTTCTCTTGGTAGTTATTTCCATAAATAGCCTTACACCAAACAGTGATTTCTTTAGTTATAGTAAAATGACAATGTCTTTTAAAATTAGAAGTAGTACAAGATTCTGATATATCAGATGGGGCACTTCCTGAAGACTGCTTTAATACATCCAATTCCACACAATCATTTCCCTTCATTTTACACAGCACAGATAAATGTGTGTTGTAAGTAACATTACGTGAGACTGGGAACATTGTGATAACTGTATTATAAGTAAGACATAATAGACTCACGTATTATTAGTTCACTTACTACAACTACTAGACACTTGAATAACATAAAACAAATATAATGAGTTCTTCATTTCTGGACACAGACAACTTAAGGGGGCGTGTCAAACCATAGTGCGTCTCATCTTAAGAATTTTTGAAAAAATGCAAATCCGTTTATATCCGTAAACTACAATTGATTACTCCTTGCAAACATCTCTTGAAAGCAATGTCATATAATTGTTTTATTTCAAGTTTATATTGATGTCAGTCAGTGATGTTTTGACACAAGCATTTCTTTTGTTGGTAGTGTTGTAATTGTTTATACAACATACTATATGGACTAACAGGTACTGAATATGTAATACTATGATAAACATTATGTACTATATAATTATAGTAATACTAGAGAGATAAAAGCAACTTTATATATTAATGAAAGCATTAATATGTTACTTTATTCAACTAATTACTATAATATACATTAGTTGATAACTATGGAATGTAGAGTTCATGTAAAGTACTTACTCTATAATTTGTTACCTTGTAATAGTACAACATACCAATTAAACTAGATGACTAAACAATTATATCTTTAAAAATATATTATTATAGATGGTAGATTTTTAATCATAGACCCCAAAATTTTTTCATTGTAAGCATATGACCCAGGAAGGAGAACATAACAATAGTACCTTCTCTTTTCAAAGAGGTTAGTTAAAATATCTAATATGTATGTTTATTTTATAATGTCATTTTAGCTCCAAGATCTACCAAAGAAAATACTACATTTACTATTCTGTCCTATATAAATAATGAAGTCAATTTGATGTTTAATATACCAGTGAGTCTATCCAATAGTGGTTACTATATGATTATTATAGTTACTGTAGATTATTCTGGAATGTTCATCTGAAGCTCCAGAGAATGCTACAGTCACTGTAAAATGTGATGATGTAGTTATATTTAATAAAATATATCTGGTAGAATATTCAAGTCAACCTATGAACATAACAGATAATCTATTAGCTCCTCGACATCAAGTCTGTATTCTCTTTATTGCATTAAGTAATAATGCTGGACACACTGATCCATTGATAGATACTTTAAGCAAGAGATAGTGATATTATGTAATATATTGATATTATTATATGATATAGGTACATATGATGTTATAAATGCTACTGCTTACCCTAATGGTAATTCTATATGTGTGGGGTGTGTATTTTCATCTGCTTCATCTGCTAAGTCATGTTATGTTAGTGTGATTGGAGTGACTTCAATGAACAAAGTATTTGTTAAAAACAGTTCAAATTATCTTACTGTACAAGGTTGTATTGATAATCTCTCAGCTGGTAATTATACAGTCTATGTATATGATATGGAGAATGATATACCACTAACATCAATATTACCAGCTATAATATTAAGAGATATTGTAATAAATGATACATTGCCAATTATTACTACAAGTGAGTTATAATACTAATTATAAAAGTTTGTTAACTTACAATATTTATTTGGAAATAATCACAATCACATTATTAACTACTGATGGGATAACAATAACAAGAAAATCTCAAACTGTTTCTAGTAACATAATATTATATTGTTATACTTACGTTTGTCCTCCATCTTCCTTTAGTTATAATTACTCCTACTGTGATTACTTACTTACTATACCAAGTTATTCTACAGTAGTCATACCATCTATTAATACAATAATTGTGCCTGGATCTTGAAGTTTTCTTAGTATGATTATATAATAATAATTATTATTAAATATTTATATATAATTCTTCTTTCTCTAGTTATAATTGTTACGACTGTGATCTGTATCTTAATAATTCTAATAGTACTAATTATTTTCAGTGCCTGTGTGGGTGTTTATTATAAAAAGAAGAGACAAAGTATGTCTATATAATGTATTTACATAATATAATATAATTAATATTCATATAAAGTCTTATACTAATGATGTTATAATTGCTCAATATAATCCAGCATACGAAGATTTCAGACAATATCAAACACCAATAGTCTTGAATCAGAACACAGCTTATGGTCTTGTAATTAGAAATAACAATAGCACAATACCTGATTATCTGACTATCATCTAACAACAATATTGTTTGTTTATAATATTGATAACTTATTATTTTAACAACCAAATTATCATTTAATTACAGGCATCTTAAGAGATAATATACATTAGTTAATTGAATAAAAACTATTTATTGGCAGTATCTCCCAGAAAATGATAACATATTAACTATTATTAGGAATGAAGCAAAACTTCTGGAATATTAAATAAATGATTACTGAAAAAAATCAAGCAAATACAATATACTTTTCACTTTATCATAAATAATGCTGAATGAACTATAGCCATGTAGTAGTACTGTTATCTCACTAATGCATGAAACATATTCGAATGTTGCTGAAGATCTTGATGAGCAATTGCTTCTTCTACATAATAAATTGATAACAGATTTAATATATACAATTCTTTTTATAATAACTACAGCTTTAAATATTAATAGTGATTATTACTATTGTTACTCCAATCATACTAACATAACATGACTTAGAAAATGGAGCAGATGCAATTACACATACATGCATACATGTTGTCTTAATCTCTCTATTAGATCACTCTCCGTTCTCAAACCATCTATCCACATATAGGTAAATTTCCAAAGTCCTTTTACTATACAAATTTGTTTATAATATTGTATTCATCTCTCATAATATATACTTCACTTCCATCATAGTTTTTCTTACCTTTTCTCCTCCAATCCTCTAAAATAAATCCAATTCTCCTTTACCAACTTCCCTCTACTCACTCTTCCCAAATGTCTCCTCACAATATGAAACATCCTTCCTTCCCATATCAAAGATTTAAACTTATTCATCACATCAACATAACATCATGACATCCACTTAATCCAAAGAAAACCTCAACATATGATATATAATTTTATGTATACTATTAATTTTATGTTTTATATATATTTATTATTGCTATTGAAAATCCATTGTGTTTAAAAATATAGAATTAATTTGTACAGTGGTAGTACCATTTATAACATCATATGTACCTATATCATATAATAATATCAATATATTACATAATATCACTATCTGTTACTTAAAGTATTAACGTTGACTGATTGTTTTAATTACTAATTGGTTATATACAGGTTGAAATCGCAAAATATTTTGATCCAAAAAATAAGAATAATATTGTTTTAATTACTAATGTATTATTGTTTACATAACAAATATGATGAACAGTTAATTTCATTATACATTAGTAATCAAATTGTGTTACATTTACTTTTTGTGCATATAACCATATATGGCCATATAACAATGTGTTAGTTAAATCAATCAAATTTTAAGTACCAATGTATCACTGTGTCCAACATTATTACTAAGATAATAGAAAATCAGTACACTGTTGATGTTGAGGGACTAACAGGCTATTTGTTATAAATTGACTTGTATCATTCACCAGCTTTGTTTTATATTGTTAAAACTGATTGCTTGTTGTAACCAATTATTTGTGATTATACTCTTGAGGATATATGTGACTGAGCCCAACAAAAGGTTCTTATTGTGCAATTTTGCTCTAACATAGCTACTATAAGAGAAACTATGATAGAGAACAAAGCAAAGTTGTGACATGTATGCACTCCCTCAAAGACATAAGAGTACATATAATAAATAAACATTTATTATATCATGTATATATATTAAACATGCATGACTTTATTATATGTAAACACCATATGGTGTTATATATGAAGGAGTGAACACTTAACATAACATTCATAGTGTTGGTTTGTGTCATTTAATAATTTACACATTGCAGTTATGAAAGGTATCACAATTATAATATCTATGAATACTCAGTACTAATATATGATAAAATTAATAAATCAATTATTAATTATAATTGTTACATCAGATGAGACTGATTGCCACGACAGAAAATACTATAATATTCAAAACTAAAAAAAATAATAGAAGTAATTATTAATAGTGAATAACAAAACATGATAAATCTATTACAATTACAAGTAAACAAACAACTTACTAGCAGAAGTTAATGTAACCACAAAACTAGGAGTTGGTGGTGGTGGTGGTATTGTAGGAGTTACTAACATAGGAACAGTGCAGTTATATTAAGTATATGATAAATCTATTACAATTACAAGTAAACAAACAACTTACTGGTAGAAGTTAATGTAACCACAAAAATACTTGGTTTCGGAGTTGTTGTTGTTATTGTTGGTGTTGTAGGAGTTACTAAGACTGGAACAGTGCAGCGATATTAGTATGATGAAGTGAAAATCATTTCTGTATCAACTTACTTGTACATGTATAAGTTGGTAATATATCAGTTATTATTATTATATCTCTTGAATTATCATTAGGGTAAGGAGTATCATTTATAACTGAATATGAAAGAAATACAACATGCACCCTGTATGTTGACATAATATGCTTACCTCTAGTAATATAGAATGTGATATTATTACTATCTCCTATACCAGCTCCATTAATACCAGAGACATATACAGTAGTTACAACACAGTAGTCACCACTCAGAATGTACTCAGTAGTATTAACTGTCTCTATAAGTGTTCCTTGATCATCATTGATGTTATATCCAGTGATAGGTACATTATCCAATGTATATGGTGCAGACCACATCAGTAACACACTAGATCCATTGAGAACTGTAGCAGTTAGATCTTTAACAGGAGCTAGTAAACCTACATCAATATATCATAATAATATGACATCTATAACATTAACTCACCTTGTATTCTTAGTACAGCAATGTCACTGTCTACTATACCTGGTTCAGCAGCTCTACATGATATATTAGTATTATTATTATCTTCTAATGCTCTAGCAATCAATACTCTTCTTCTTGTGTCATTACTGAGAGGGTCTTGTGGTTGTTGCATAAATCCTTTATTTCTAACGTCTTCGTCATCTGCTGTTGTATCATTAACTCTAAAGCTAATAGTATCAGCAACAGCTTCGCAGATAAAATTAACTGTTGAGTTGAGAGTAGTATTGACTGACTGAGGATGAACTGTAATATCTGTAAAATATGACAACTATTATAATCATGATCAGTTGCATTACAGGTATATCCAATACTTACTAACTGCACAGACAGGAGCAAGTTCAATAGACATAATCATTGTCATCACTATCACTACAAATTGTAGGGTAGCCATTGTCTCTCCAGGGGTTTGTTACTGTCTGGTACCGGTCCTTGCCACGCAATCTTATAATAAAACTCTTTCGGACAATTAAATTCCACCTTTATACAACCGACGCATATAGCAAAGACGTTAGGCGATGATTGACCTTTAACCTTTCATACAATTCTAAAATCATAGATTAAACTGTGTTATAATAATGTATGTTACTGTTGAACAATTTGTGAAATTTCATTGAATATATTGAGAGTAGTTTGCTGCATAAGTTTTATCTCTTGTCTGTTTATAGGACTATAATCATTAAGCGGTTTATAATAAAGTTTTTTTCAAATTCCAAAGTGTTGGGCGTAGTCACTCGATACACCATAAAGCATCATTGGACATGAAAGGGTTAAATACTTTATAGTAACGAAGACGTTCATAAACACCTTAATAAAATCCACTTTATTCATGTAAATAAGAATATTGCAAGATGTATTAATATCATATATTATTTCAGTCAGTAGGTTGTAAACGTTTACGAATAGCAGTGTTTGACTAGAAAGAAGATAAAGAACATAGACACAGTTATTACCACATGTTATACCTCAATATTAGTAAGAGATGATGTTATGTCATGATCCTCAGCAGTTTGACCAATAGCAACATCACTAGGTCCTGAATCTGTTGATGGTTTTGGGTCATCATAAGGATAGCCCTCGTCAATTGCTTCATATTCCTTAATATATGATAAATGTATTTATTTAATATTACATATTTCTTACAGATTGTTCAGAAGTAGGAACAGTTGTATCATTTCCAGAAGAATATACACTAGTTATTAAATATATCACAATTTATAACAATAAACACAATGTATTATATCATATACTAACCTCTGTTGACGACTTATGGAACTTTCAGTGATAGCTCCCCTATATGTAATGAGATAATATTTAATAATCAATGGTAATGAAACAGTCTCAGTCATAGACTACACTGTAAAAATTAAATTCTTATTTTAACAATTACTTTGTAGTTTACATCAGTGGGTTACTATGGAATATAGAATTTATGTGAATTACTCATTGTGTAATTTGTTGGCATATAAAAGTACAACACATACCGAGAAATTATACAATGAGTAAATCACAAAAGTTCTATATATCATAGTAACCCACTGATGTAAACTTATGACTTATGGTACTTTCAGTGATAGCTCCCCTATATGTAATGAGATAATATTTAATAATCAATGGTAATGAAACAGTCTCAGTCATAGACTACATTGTAAAAATTAAATTCTTATTTTAACAATTACTTTGAAGTTTACATCAGTGGGTTACTATGGAATATAGAATTTATGTGAATTACTCATTGTGTAATTTGTTGGCATATAAAAGTACAACACATCGAGAAATTATACAATGAGTAAATCACAAAAGTTCTATATATCATAGTAACCCACTGATGTAAACTACAAAGTAATTGTTAAAATAACAATTTAATTTTTACAGTGTAGCCAGACCCCGTCATTCCATATATCATAGGAAAAAATGGGAGTTTGGCTAGCCAGACTAATATCTTCTAACATTTCATTTGAGTTAGTCATGTCTTCAGAACTTGGTTCACTAAGGAAGAAATTAAAGTATCACACTAGTGCTAATAGATAAGTTAAGTTGTTAGCACTGCCATCTTTCAAGACATCTTTTCCATCATTTACTACTATGTTACTATAAAAATAGCGAATAATAAATTTAACAAAAAAGTACTGACTCAATATCAGCTGGTAGGTCATTGTTTAGTTTATCTGATAATTCAGGAGACTAATTTCAAAGGACAAGTTTATTAATATTTTATTTACCTTCTGGTTTGTCCTTTCCAATCCTATTAGTGATATATTGAATAATTTGGAATTTATATAAGATTATGACAATTATTAAAATCATACCAAAACCCAAAGCAGTAACAATTATACCTATAATTAGTTTCCATGGAATTTTGCTATTTTTTTCAGAGTTGACTGTGTCTTTATAGTAAAACAATAATAAATATTTCCTTGTCATTGCTTTTTGTAACTCACATGTTGGGAACATACTAGATGATGGTGTCATATTGACTCTTTCTTTCCTTTTAAAAGCCCAATGTTCTCCATTAATGTCATCTTTTACATAAATATCTACAACACTAGTACTTCCTTCTACTGAAAACTTCCAACATTGCCTTTCTGATTTAGTTTTAATTCTCTTTAAAGCCACTCCTCTTGTTATTCCAACTAATGTTACTCCATCAACCTCCACATAACAACCTTCAGTAGTAGCATAATTAACAAAATAACACTGTATACAAATCTGATCCCCAATATCTACTGTAATGTTTGAAACATCAACTGTACCTAAATAGAATTCATAAGATATCATGTTAAATATAAACTTACTGATACTAACTGTTTCAAGAGAAACATTGCCTGCTTCATTCATTAAGACAATACTCACGTTACAAGTATCTTTTCTATTTAGCACTATACCAGTACCTCCTCCTATAACAGAAATGCCCTCAGGACCATTTACAATAGATATGTTTGGGAAAATTTCTCTCTCGTGATATTCATAATTTACAGTAATATTAGCTGTTATTGCTCTCCCTCCAGGACAATGATTATTAGTACACTAATAACAACAAGATTATACATTATATAATAAGGTACTACTAACCTTGTAAATTATATTCAATACAGCTGTCATTTCTGTAACTCTTATTATCTTAGATTGTTATATACTACAATTATTGGGCACTAAAATAACTAATAAGTAATCAATTTAAATATAAAAACATACCTTGTGGATAATACACAATTGTCTATAGTGAAGTGTTTTTTCAAATTCCAAAGTTAATAAGTGTTGGGCGTGGTCACTCGATACGAAGTTGTCTTAGTATGATTATAATAATTATTATAATTAAATATTTTTATATAATTCTTCTCTCTCTAGTTATAATTGTTATCATTGTGATAAGTATCTTAATAATTTTAATGATACTTATTATTTTCAGTGTTTGTGTAGTTGCTTATTATAAAAAGAAGAGACAAAGTATGTCTATAATATAATATAATTAATATTCATATAGAGTCTAATACTAATGATATTATAATTGTTCAAGTTAATGCAGCACACGAAGATCCCAGACAATGATAATTGTTACATCAGATGAGACCCATTGCCAGGACAGAAAATACTATAATATTCAAAACTAAAAAAAATAATAGAAGTAATTATTAATAGTGAATAACAAAACATGATAAATCTATTACAATTACAAGTAAACAAACAACTTACTAGCAGAAGTTAATGTAAAAAATAAGAATAATATTGTTTTGATTAGTAATGTATTATAGTTTACATAACAATATGAACAGTTAATTTCATTATACATTAGTAATCAAATTGTATTACATTTACATTTACTTTTTGTACATATAACAATATATGGCCATATAACAATGTATTAGTTAAATCAATCAAATTTTAAGTATCAATGCATCACTGTGTCCAACATTATTACTAAGATAACAGAGAGTCAGTGGACTGTTGATGTTGAGGGACTAACAGGCTATTTGTTATAAGTTGACTTGTATCATTCACCAGCTTTGTTTTATATTGTTAAAACTGATTGCTTGTTGTAACCAATTATTTGTGATTATACTCTTGAGGATATATGTGACTGAGCCTAACAAAAGGTTCTTATTGTGCAATTTTGCTCTAACATAGCTGCTATAAGGGAAACTATGATAGAGAACAAAGCAAAGTTGTGACAAGTATACACTCCCTCAAAGACATAAGAGTACATAATCTGATAAACATTTATTATATCATGTATATATATTAATTGCTTTATTATATATAAACAATATATGCTGTTATGTATGAAGGAGTGAACACTTGTCATAACATTCATAGTGTTGATTTGTGTCTTGTAATAATTTTACACACTGCAGTTATAACAGGTATTACAATTATAATATCTATGAATACTCAGTACTATTATATGATTAAATTAATAAATCAATTATTAATTATAATTGTTACATCAGATGAGACCCATTGCCAGGACAGAAAATACTATAATATTCAAAACTAAAAAAAATAATAGAAGTAATTATTAATAGTGAATAACAAAACATGATAAATCTATTACAATTACAAGTAAACAAACAACTTACTAGCAGAAGTTAATGTAATCACAAAACTAGTTGGTGCAGGAGTTGTTGTTGTTGTTGTTGTTGTAGGAGTTGCTATCATGGGAACAGTACAGTGATATTAATATGATACAACACCCATTTCATTTATATTGACATAATGTGTTTACCTTTAGAAATATAGAATGTGATATTATTATTATCTCCTATACCAGCTCCATTAATACCAGAGACATATACAATAGTTACAACACGGTAGTCACCAGTCAGTATGTACTCAGTTGTATTAACTGTGTCTATAAGTGTTCCTTGATCATCATTGATGTTATATCCAGTGATAGGTACATTATCCAATGTATATGGTGCAGACCACATCAGTAACACACTAGATCCATTGAGAACTGTAGCAGTTAGATCTTTAACAGGAGCTAGTAAACCTACATCAATATATCATAATAATATGACATCTATAAAATTAACTCACCTTGTATTCTTAATACAGCAATGTCACTGTCTACTATATCTGAGACATTATAATTAATAGCTCTACATGATATATTAGTGTTGTTGCTATCTTTTAATGCTTTAACTGTTAACACTCTTCTCTTTATACCACCACTAAGAGTATCTTGTGGTTGTTGAGTAATATTCATACCATTTATATGTTCACTTGCTGGTGTACCATTAACTCTAAAGCTTATATCATCAGCAACAGCTTCACAAGTAAAACTAACTGTTGAGTTTAAAGTAGTATTGACTGACTGAGGATGAACTGTAATATCTGTAAAATATGACAACTATTATAATCATGATCAGTTGCATTACAGTTATATCCATTATGGCATGATACTTACTAACTGCACAGTCAAGAGCAGGCACAAAAGACAACATCATTGTCATCACTATCAGTACAAATTGTAGGGTAGCCATTGTCTATCCAGGGGATTATTACTGCCTGGGCACTTGCCACGCAGTCTTATATAGGAATCATTCGGACAATTAAATTAACCACTGACGTAGTTAGCGACTGACCTTTAACCTTTCATATAACCCTACCGACTGTAATCATATTGTCATTAGGATGTTATAATATCTACGTTACTGTCGAAAATTTGTGAAATTTCAAAGAATATAACTTGGAAGTAATTTGATGCATAAATTTCATCTCTTGTCAATTGTCTATAGTAAAAAGTTTCGTAAAATTTCATAGTGAATGGAAGTGTTAGGTGCAGTCACTCAATGCCATAAAGCATCATTGGACATGAAAGGGTTAAATACTCATAGTAACGAGCACGTTCATGAACACCTTAGTAAAATCCACTTTATTCATGTAAATAAGAATATTGCAAGATGTATTAATATTCTTATATTATTCAGTCAGTAGGTTGTAAACGTTTACGAACAGCAGTGTTTGACTAAAAAGAAGATAAAGAACATAGACACAGTTATTACCACATGTTATACCTCAATATTAGTAAGAGATGATGTTATGTCATGATCCTCAGCAGTTTGACCAATAGCAACATCACTAGGTCCTGAATCTGTTGATGGTTTTGGGTCATCATAAGGATAGCCCTCGTCAATTGCTTCATATTCCTTAATATATGATAAATGTATTTATTTAATATTACATATTTCTTACAGATTGTTCAGAAGTAGGAACAGTTGTATCATTTCCAGAAGAATATACACTAGTTATTAAATATATCACAATTTATAACAATAAACACAATGTATTATATCATATACTAACCTCTGTTGACGACTTATGGAACTTTCAGTGATAGCTCCCCTATATGTAATGAGATAATATTTAATAACCAATGGTAATGAAACAGTCTCAGTCATAGACTGGCCAGACCCCGTCTTTCCATATATCATAGGAGAAATGGGAGTTTGGCTAGCCAGACTAATATCTTCTAACATTTCATTTGAGTCTGTCATGTCTTCAGAACTTGGTTCACTAAGGAAAAAATTAAAGTATCACACTAATGTTAATAGATACCTTAAGATGTTAGCACTACCTTCTTTCAAGACATCATTTTCTACTATGTTACTATAAAAATAGTGAATAATAACTTTAACAAAAAGTACTGACTCATTTTCAGCTGGTAGGTCATTGTTTAGTTTATCTGATAATTCAGGAGACTAATTTCAAAGGACAAGTTTATTAATATTTTATTTACCTTCTTGTTTGTCCTTTCCAATCCTATTAGTGATATATTGAATAATTTGGAATTTATATAAAATTATGACAATTATTAAAATCATACCAAAAACCAAAGCAGTAACAATTATACCTATAATTAGTTTCCATGGAATTTTGCTATTTTTTTCAGAGTTGACCGTGTCTTTACAGTAAAACATAATAAATATTTTCTTGTCATTGCTTTTTGTAACTCACATGTTGGGAACATACTAGATGATGGTGTCATATTGACTCTTTCTTTCCTTTTAAAAGCCCAATGTTCTCCATTAATGTCATCTTTTACATAAATATCTACAACACTAGTACTTCCTTCTACTGAAAATTTCCAACATTGTCTCTCTGATATAGTTTTAATTCTTTTTAAAGTCACTCCTCTTGTTATTCCAACTAATGTTACTCCATCAACCTCCACATAACAACCTTCAGTAGTAGCATAATTAACAAAATAACACTGTATACAAATCTGATCCCCAATATCTATTGTAATGTTTGTAACATCAAATGTACCTAAATAGAATTCATAAGATATCATGTTAAATATAAACTTACTGATACTAACTGTTTCAAGAGAAACATTGCCTGCTTCATTCATTAAGACAATACTCACGTTACAAGTATCTTTTCTATTTAGCACTATACCAGTACCTCCAGTACAATAGATATGTTTGGGAAAATTTCTCTCTCACGATATTCATAATTTATAGTAATATTAGCTGCTATTGCTCTCCCTCCAGGACAATGATTATTAGTACACTAATAAAAACAAGATTATACATTATATAATAAGGTACTAACCTTGTAAGTTATATTCAATACAGCTGTCATTTCTGTAACTCTTATTATCTTAGATTGTTATATACTACAGTTATTGGGCACTAAAATAACTAATAAGTAATCAATTTAAATATAAAAACATACCTTGTGGATAATACACAATTGTCTATAGTGAAGTGTTTTTTCAAATTCCAAAGTTAATAAGTGTTGGGCGTGGTCACTCGATACGAAGTTGTCTTAGTATGATTATAATAATTATTATAATTAAATATTTTATATAATTCTTCTCTCTCTAGTTATAATTGTTATCATTGTAATAAGTATCTTAATAATTTTAATGATACTTATTATTTTCAGTGTTTGTGTAGTTGCTTATTATAAGAAGAAGAGACAAAGTATGTCTATATAATGTATTCATATAATGTAATATAATATAATATAATATAATATAATTAATATTCATATAGAGTCTAATACTAATGATATTATAATTGTTCAAGTTAATGCAGCACATGAAGATTCCAGACAATGATAATTGTTACATCAGATGAGACCCATTGCCAGGACAGAAAATACTATAATATTCAAAACTAAAAAAAATAATATAAGTAATTATTAATAGTGAATAACAAAACATGATAAATCTATTACAATTACAAGTAAACAAACAACTAACTAGCAGAAGTTAATGTAATCACAAAACTAGTTGGTGCAGGAGTTGCTGTTGTTGTTGTTGTTGTAGGAGTTGCTATCATGGGAACAGTACAGTGATATTAATATGATACAACACCCATTTCATTTATATTGACATAATGTGTTTACCTTTAGAAATATAGAATGTGATATTATTACTATCTCCTATACCAGCTCCATTAATACCAGAGACATATACAGTAGTTACAACACGGTAGTCACCAGTCAGTATGTACTCAGTTGTATTAACTGTGTCTATAAGTGTTCCTTGATCATCATTGATGTTATATCCAGTGATAGGTACATTATCCAATGTATATGGTGCAGACCACATCAGTAACACACTAGATCCATTGAGAAGATGATGAATTATTTCGTCATCGATATACATATACCATATATGGTGTAAATGAACTGGGTGAAGGAGAACATAAGAATAGTACCTTCTCTTTTCAAAGAGGTTAGTTAAAATAACTAATATGTGTGTTTATTTTATCATGTCGTTTTAGCTCCAAGATCTACCAAAGAAAATATTACATTTACTATTCTGTCCTGTATAAATAATGAAGTCAATTTGATGTTTAATATACCAGTGAGTCTATCCAATAGTGGTTACTATATGATTATCATAGTTACTGTAGATTATTCTGGAATGTTCATCTGAAGCTCCAGAGAATGTTACAGTCACTGTAAAATGCGGTGATGTAGTTATATTTAATAAAATATATCTGATAGAATATTCAAGTCAACCTATGTACATAACAGATAATCTGTTAGCTCCTCGACATCAAGTCTGTATTCTCTTTATTGCATTAAAGTAATAATGCTGGACACACTGATCCATTGATAGATACTTTAAGTAAGAGATAGTGATATTATGTAATATATTGATATTATTATGTCATATAGGTACATATGATGTTATAAATGCTACTGCTTACCCTAATCGTAATTCTATATGTGTGGAGTGTGTATTTTCATCTGCTCCATCTGCTAAGTCATGTTATGTTAGTGTGATTGGAGTGACTTCAATGAACAAAGTATTTGTTAAAAACAGTTCAAATGATCTTACTGTACAAGGTTGTATTGATAATCTCCCAGCTGGTAATTATACAGTCTATATATATGATGTGGAGAATGATATACCACTAACATCAATATTACCAGCAATAATATTAAGAGATATTACAATAAATGATACATTGCCAATTATTACTACAAGTGAGTTCTAATACTAATTATAATAGTTTGTTAACTTACAATATTTATTTGGAAATAATCACAATCACATTATTAACTACTGATGGATAACAATGACAACAAAATCTCAAACTGTTTCTAGTAACATAATATTATATTGTTATACTTATGTTTGTCCTCCATCTTCCTTTAGTTATAATTACTCCTACTGTGATTATTTACACTATACCAAGTTATTCTACAGTAGTCATACCATCAATTAATACAATAACAGTGCCTGGATCTCAAAGTTATCTTAGTATGATTATTTAATAATTATTATAATTAAATATTATTACATAATTCTTCTCTCTCTAGTTATAATTGTTACCACTGTGATCGGTATGTCAATAATTTTAATAGCACTAATTATTTTCAGTGTTTGTGTGGGTGTTTATTATAAAAAGAAGAGACAAAGTATGTCTATATATGTATTCATATAATATAATATAATTAATATTCATATAGAGTCTAATACTAATGATGTTATAATTGCTCAATATAATCCAGCATACGAAGATCTCAGACAATATCAAACACCAATAGTCTTGAATCAGAACACAGCTTATGGTCTTGTAATTAGAAATAACAATAGCACAATACCTGATTATCTGACTATCATTTAACAACAATATTGTTGTTTATAATATTGATAACTTATTATTTTAACAACCAAATTATCATTTAATTACAGGCATCTTAAGAGATAATATACATTAGTTAATTGAATAAAAACTATTTATTGGCAGTATCTCCCAGAAAATGATAACATATTAACTATTATTAGGAATGAAGCAAAACTTCTGGAATATTAAATAAATGATTACTGAAAAAAATCAAGCAAATACAATATACTTTTCACTTTATCATAAATAATGCTGAATGAACTATAGCCATGTAGTAGTACTGTTATCTCACTAATGCATGAAACATATTCGAATGTTGCTGAAGATCTTGATGAGCAATTGCTTCTTCTACATAATAAATTGATAACAGATTTAATATATACAATTCTTTTTATAATAACTACAGCTTTAAATATTAATAGTGATTATTACTATTGTTACTCCAATCATACTAACATAACATGACTTAGAAAATGGAGCAGATGCAATTACACATACATGCATACATGTTGTCTTAATCTCTCTATTAGATCACTCTCCGTTCTCAAACCATCTATCCACATATAGGTAAATTTCCAAAGTCCTTTTACTATACAAATTTGTTTATAATATTGTATTCATCTCTCATAATATATACTTCACTTCCATCATAGTTTTTCTTACCTTTTCTCCTCCAATCCTCTAAAATAAATCCAATTCTCCTTTACCAACTTCCCTCTACTCACTCTTCCCAAATGTCTCCTCACAATATGAAACATCCTTCCTTCCCATATCAAAGATTTAAACTTATTCATCACATCAACATAACATCATGACATCCACTTAATCCAAAGAAAACCTTAACATATGATATATAATTTTATGTATACTATTAATTTTATGTTTTATATATATTTATTATTGTTATTGAAAATCCATTGTGTTTAAAAATATAGAATTAATTTGTACAGTGGTAGTACCATTTATAACATCATATGTACCTATATCATATAATAATGTCAATATATTACATAATATCACTATCTGTTACTTAAAGTATTAACGTTGACTGGTTGTTTTAATTACTAATTGGTTATATACAGGTTGAAATTGCAAAATATTTTGATCCAAAAAATAAGAATAATATTGTTTTAATTACTAATGTATTATTGTTTACATAACAAATATGATGAACAGTTAATTTCATTATACATTAGTAATCAAATTGTGTTACATTTACTTTTTGTACATATAACCATATATGGCCATATAACAATGTATTAGTTAAATCAATCAAATTTTAAGTACCAAAGCATCACTGTGTCCAACATTATTACTAAGATAATAGAGAGTCAGTACATTGTTGATGTTGAGAGACTAACAGGCTATTTGTTATATGTTGACTTGTTTCATTCACCAGCTTTGTTTTATATTGTTAAAACTAATTGTTTGTTGTAACCATTTAGTTGTGATTATACTCTTGAGGATATATGTGACTGAGCCCAACAAAAGGTTCTTATTATGCAATTTTGCTCTAACATAGCTGCTATAAGGGAAATTATGATAAGGAACAAAGCAAAGTTGTGACAAGTATACACTCCCTCAAAGACATAAGAGTACATAATATATAAACATTTATTATATCATGAATATATATAAAACATACATCACTTTATTATATGTAAACACCATATGGTGTTATATATGAAGGAGTGAACACTTACCATAACATTCATAGTGTTGGTTTGTGTCTTTTAATAATTTACACATTGCAGTTATGAAAGGTATTATGATTATAATATCTATGAATACTCAGTACTAATATATGATAAAATTAATAAATCAATTATTAATTATAATTGTTGCATCAGATGAGACTAATTGCCACGACAGAAAATACTATAATATTCAAAACTAAAATAATAATAGAAGTAATTATTAATAGTGAATAACAGAACATGCTAAGTCTATTACAATTACAAGTAAACAAACAACTTACTAGTAGAAGTTAATGTAATCACAAAACTAGTTGGTGTAGGAGTTGTTGTTGTTGTAAGAGTTATTAACATAGGAACAGTGCAGTGATAATAATATGATGAGGTGAAAATCAATTCTGTATTAACTTACTTGTACATGTATAAGTTGGTAATATATCAGTTATTTTTATATCTCTTGAATTACCATTAGGGTAAGGAGTAAAATTTATAGTCTTATTAGGATATCCATCTCCTAGTATATTAACTGGTACCACTGTTTTAATGTAGGTATATCCAGCTAGTACTCCAGTCAATGTAATGTTAGTGGTAGTAGTTGTTAGTGAACCTAAATGTTGTGATAGACTTTATAATACAAGAGAGGAGGACGAGAGGAGACCAAAAATTGTATAAGTCATCTAATATTGCATAATATGTCGCTCAAATGGTAAAATGGTAAAATCATTTCAACGATTAAGTTTCACCTTTAACCACTGACTCATACAGCAAAGACATTAGGTGATAAACGACCTTTAACCTTTCATATATAATCTAAAATCATACATTAGTATTTTATAATAATCTATGTTACTGCTGAACAATTTATGAAATTTTATTGAATATATTGGGAGTAGCTTTCTGCATAAATTTCATCTATTGTCTTATTATAGGACTACAATTGTCTATAGTGAAGTTTTTTTCAAATTCAAAAGTTAATAAAGTGTTGGGCGTGGTCACTCGATACGAAGTTGTCTTAGTATGATTATAATAATTATTATAATTAAATATTTTTATATAATGCTTCTCTCTCTAGTTATAATTGTTATTATTGTGATCAGTATCTTAATAATTTTAATGATACTTATTATTTTCAGTGTTTGTGTAGTTGCTTATTATAAAAAGAAGAGACAAAGTATGTCTATATATGTATTCATATAATATAATATAATTAATATTCATATAGAGTCTAATACTAATGATGTTATAATTGCTCAAGTTAATGCAGCATACGAAGATCCCAGACAATGATAATTGTTACATCAGATGAGACCCATTGCCAGGACAGAAAATACTATAATATTCAAAACTAAAAAAAAAATAGAAGTAATTATTATAATGAATAACAAAACATGATAAATCTATTACAATTACAAGTAAACAAACAACTTACTAGTAGAAGTTAATGTAATCACAAAACTAGTTGGTTTAGGAGTTGTTGCTGTCATTGTTGGTGTTGTAGGAGTTACTAATACTGGAACAGTGCAACGATATTAGTATGATGAAGTGAAAATCATTTCTGTATCAACTTACTTGTACATGTATAAGTTGGTAATATATCAGTTATTATTATTATATCTCTTAAATTACTATTAGGATAAGGAGTAACATTTATAACTAAATATGGAAGAAATACAACATGCATGCAATTTTGCTCTAACATAGCTACTACAAGGGAAACTATGATAGAGAACAAAGCAAAGTTGTGACATGCACTCCCTCAAAGACATAAAGAGTACATAATAAATAAACATTTATTATATCATGTATATATATTAAACATATGTATCGCTTTATTATATGTAAACACCATATGGTGTTATATATGAAGGAGTGAACATTTGCCATAACATTCATAGTGTTGATTTGTGTCTTGTAATAATTTACACATTGCAGTTATGAAAGGTATTATGATTATAATATCTATGAATACTCAGTACTAATACTGTATATGATAAAATTAATAAATCAATTATTAATGATAATTGTTACATCAGATGAGACCCATTGCCAGGACAGAAAATACTATAATATTCAAAACTAAAAAAATAATATAAGTAATTATTAATAGTGAATAACAGAACATGATAAATCTATTACAATTACAAGTAAACAAACAACTTACTAGTAGAAGTTAATGTAATCACAAAACTAGTTGGTGTAGGAGTTGTTGTTGTTGTTGTAGGAGTTACTAATGTATGAACAGTGCAGTGATAATAATATGATGAAGTAAAAATCATTTCTGTATCAACTTACTTGTACATGTATAAGTTGGTAATATATCAGTTATTATTATTATATCTCTATTGTCTTATTATAGGACTACAATTGTCTATAGTGAAGTGTTTTTTCAAATTCCAAAGTGAATGAAGTGTTGGGCGTGGTCAATCGATACGAAGTTGTCTTATAATAATTATTATAATTAAATACTTTTATATAATTCTTCTCTCTCTAGTTATAATTGTTACCCCTGTGATCAGTATCTTAATAATTTTAATGATACTTATTATTTTCAGTGTTTGTGTAGTTGCTTATTATAAAAAGAAGAGACAAAGTATGTCTATATAATGTATTCATATAATATAATATAATTAATTTTTATATAGAGTCTAATACTAACGATGTTATAATTGCTTAAGCTAATGCATCACACGAAGATCTCAGACAATGATAATTGTTAGATCAGATGAGACCCATTGCCAGGACAGATAATACTATAATATTCAAAACTAAAAAAAATAATAGAAGTAATTATTAATAGTGAATAACAAAACATGATAAATCTATTACAATTACAAGTAAACAAACAACTTACTAGAGCAAGTTAATGTAATCACAAAACTAGTTGGTGTAGGAGTTGTTGTTGTTGTTGTTGTAGGAGTTACTAATGTAGGAACAGTGCAGTGATATTAGTATATGATAAATCTATTACAATTACAAGTAAACAAACAACTAACTGGTAGAAGTTAATGTGACCACAAAACTAGTTGGTTTAGGAGTTGTTGCTGTCATTGTTGGTGTTGCAGGAGTAACTAACACTGGAATAGTGCAGCGATATTAGTATGATGAAGTGAAAATCATTTCTGTATTAACTTACTTGTACATGTATAAGTTGATAATATATCAGTTATTATTATTATATCTCTTGAATTACCATTAGGGTAAGGAGTATCATTTATAACTGAAAATGAAAGAAATACAACATACATGCACCATGTATATTGACATAATATGCTTACCTATAGCAATATAGAATGTGATATTATTACTATCTCCTATACCAGCTCCATTAATACCAGAGACATATACAGTAGTTACAACACAGTAGTCACCAGTCAGTATGTACTCAGTAGTATTAACTGTGTCTATAAGTGTTCCTTGATCATCATAGATGTTATATCCAGTGATAGGTACATTATCCAATGTATATGGTGCAGACCACATCAGTAACACACTAGATCCATTGAAAACTGTAGCAGTTAGATCTTTAACGGGAGCTAGTAAACCTACATCAATATATCATAATAATATGACATCTATAACATGAGCTCACCTTGTATTCTTAATACAGCAATGTCACTACTGGTTATATTCATTGAGCCATTAACAGCTCTACATGATATATTAGTATTATTATTATATTCTAATGCTCTAGCAATCAATACTCTTCTTATCGTGTCATTACTGAGAGTGTCTATTGGTTGTTGCATAAATCCTTTATTTATAACGTCTATGTCATCTGCTGGTGTATCATTAACTCTAAAGCTTATATAACTAGCAACAGCTTCACAGGTAAAATTAACTGTTGAGTTGAGAGTAGTATTGACTGACTGAGGATGAACTGTAATATCTGTAAAATATGGCAACTATTACAATCATGATCAGTTGTATTACAGTTATATCTATTATTTCATGATACTTACTAACTGCACAGTTAAGAGCAGGCACAACAGACAACATCATTGTCATCACTATAAGTACAAATTTTAGGGTAGCCATTGTCTATCCAGGGGATTACCACTGCCTGGCCGCTTGCCACGCAGTCTTATATAAAAATCATTCGGACAATTAAATTAACCACTGACGCATTTTGCAAAGACGTTAGGTAACAACTGACCTTTAACCTTTCATACGATCCTACTGACTGTAATCATATTGTCATTAGGATGTTATAATATCTACATTACTGTCGAAAGTTTGTGAAATTTCAAAGAATATAATTTGGGAGTAATTTGCTGCATAAGTTTCATCTCTTGTCAATTGTCTATAGTAAAAAGTTTCTTAAAATTCCAAAGTGAATGAGTTGGGTGCGGTCACTCTAATGCCATAAAGCATCAATTGGACATGAAAGGGTTAAATACTGATAGTAACGAGGACATTCATGAACACTTTAGTAAAATCCACTTTATTCATGTAAACAAGAATATTGCAAGATGTATTAATATCATATATTATTTCAGTCAGTAGGTTGTAAACGTTTACGAACAGCAGTGTTTGACTAGAAAGAAGATAAAGAACATAAACATTGTTATTACCATATAATATACCTCAATATTAGTAAGAGATGATGTTACATCATAATCCTCAGCAGTTTGACCAACAGCAACATCACTAGGTCCTGAATCTGTTGATGGTTTTGGGTCATCATAAGGATATCCCTCATCCATTGCCTCATATTCCTTAATATATGATAAATATATTTATTTAATATTACATATTTCTTACAGATTGTTCAGAAGTAGGTACAGTTGTATCATTTCCAGAAGAATATACACTGGTTATTAAATATATCATAATTTATAACAATACATACAATGTATTATATCATATACTGACCTCTGTTGACGACTTATGGTACTTTCAGTGATAGCTCCCCTATATGTAATGAGATAATATTTAATAGCCAATGGTAATGAAACAGTTTCAGTCATAGACTAGCCAGACCCTGTCTTTCCATATAACATAGGAGAAATGGGAGTTTGGCTAGCCAGACAAATATCTTCTAACATTTCATTTGAGTCAGTCATGTCTTCAGAACTTGGTTCACTAAGGAAGAAATTAAAGTATCACACTAATGTTAATAAATACCTTAAGATGTTAGCACTACCATCTTTCAAGACATCATTTTCTACTATGTTACTATAAAAATAGTGAATAATAACTTTAACAAAAAGTACTGACTCAATTTCAGCTGGTAGGTCATTGTTTAGTTTATCTGATAATTCAGGAGACTAATTTCAAAGGACAAGTTTATTAATATTTTATTTACCTTCTGGTTTGTCCTTTCCAATCCTATTAGTGATATATTGAATAATTTGGAATTTATATAAAATTATGACAATTATTAAAATTATACCAAAACCCAATGCAGTAACAATTATACCTATAATTAGTTTCCATGGAATTTTGCTATTTCTTTCAGAGTTGACTGTGTCTTTATAGTAAAACAATAATAAATATTTTCTTGTCATTGCCTTTTGTAACTCACATGTTGGGAACATACTAGATGATGGTGTCATATTGACTCTTTCTTTCCTTTTAAAAGCCCAATGTTCTCCATTAATGTCATCTTTTACATAAATATCTACAACACTAGTACTTCCTTCTACTGAAAACTTCCAACATTGCCTTTCTGATGTAGTTTTAATTCTCTTTAAAGTCACTCCTCTTGTTATTCCAACTAATGTCACTCCATCAACCTCCACATAACAACCTTCAGTAGTAGCATAATTAACAAAATAACATTGTATACAAAACTGATTCCCAATATCTACTGTAATGTTTGAAACATCAAATGTACCTAAATAGAATTCATAAGATATCATGTTAAATATAAACTTACTTATACTAACTGTCTCAAGAGAAACATTGCCTGCTTCATTCATTAAGACAATACTCACGTTACAGGTATCTTTTCTATTTAGCACTATACCAGTACCTCCTCCTATAACAGAAATGCCCTCAGGATCATTTACAATAGATATGTTCGGGAAAATTTCTCTCTCACAATATTCATAATTTACAGTAATATTAGCTGTTATTGCTCTCCCTCCAGGACAATGATTATTAGCACACTAATAACAATGACATTATACATTATATAATAAGGTACTAACCTTGTAAGTTATATTCAATACAGCTGTCATTTCTGTTACTCTTATTATCTTAGATTGTAATATACTACAATTATTGGGCACTAAAATAACTAGTGAGTAACCAATTAAAATATAAAAACATACCTTGTGGATAATACACTATTGTCTTTGACTTATCACTAGAAATGATACCACTATGTGCAGTAATACTCACATTTATTGGTAAACAGGAATCAATTGGTACTGAATTACCAATGACAATTTTATTAGTATTAACTGTTTTTGCGAGTGTCATATTTCCAATTTCCACAGTATAGTTGACAACAATTCCATTTAAAAGATTAGATGGAGGACTCCAAGATAAAGTCTTGTCTTTGTTCAATGAAATGTTCTTCACAGGATATAGATCACCTAATGTTACAATGTATATTAATTTTGAACTCTATCAACATATATGATGTAATAACTGTACATGTGACAAAAAAATTTGGCTTTTTTCCAAATTTAAATTTCAAAGTGGCTGTTGACACTGACTAAACTTTAATATAAGAATATATACTAAAGGCAGTTTCCAACAAGTACTTTATTAAATATAATAATAAATAGTGATAAGGACATTGGTTTATTGAGGAATAGTGTCTGCTGATTGGCTTAGATATAGGAGATGGATCATGGTACAATCTAGTGTTGTTCCAGTTCTTAGGTACTGGAACTAAAAGTAATTTTAGTACCATCATTTTAATTTAAGTTCCAGTTCTAGAACTAAAACTAGTACAAAAACTAAAATAATTTTTATTTCAGTACTTGAATTAGAACTGGAACTAAAAATATTTTTTAGGTATTACTGGAACTAAAAC
The DNA here is from genome assembly GCA_963965975.1 of Xestospongia bergquistia. NCBI lineage: Eukaryota > Metazoa > Porifera > Demospongiae > Haplosclerida > Petrosiidae > Xestospongia > Xestospongia bergquistia. The sequence continues at coordinate 746,911 of OZ014412.1, forward strand.
TGGAACTAAAATAGTGAAACAAAAAGTTCCAGAACTGGAAGTAGAACTATAAAAAAAAACAATTTGGTTCTAAAACTAGAACTGGAACTATAAATGATAAACTTAAGGTTCCAGAACTGGAACTTTAATTTGACATGAGAACCGGAACAACTCTAGTACAATCCACATTTGTCTATTTTTTAAATGTTTTATCTCAAGTATATCTTATAAGTTAAGTCTATAGTTTAGAGTTTAAGAGTTTGTGCAAGTGTGTAGTCAATATTGACACTGATCATTATCAATATTGACTTTATAACTCGTATTGCTACTGTTCTATCACTGTCAATATCATTGACCTTTGCTATAATATAGTAATATGATAAACATTAATATCTTACTTTGTACTAAAATGATAGCTTTATCTGATGTTTTCTGTTGGTAGTTATTTCCATAAATAGCCTTACACCAAACAATGATGTCTTCAGTTATAGTAAAATGACAATGTCTTTTAAAATTAGATGATGTAGTACAAGATTCTGATATATCAGATGAGGCACTTCCTGAAGACTGCTTTAATACATCCAATTCTACACAATCATTTCCCTTCATTTTACACACCACAGATAAATTTATGTTGTAAGTAACATTACGTGAGACTGGGAACATTGTGATAACTGTATCATAAGTCAGACATAATAGACTCACGTATTATTAGTTCACTTACTACAACTACTAGACACTTGAATAACATAAAACAAATATAATGAGTTCTTCATTTTCTGGGCACAGACAAGGGGGCGTGTCAAACCAAATTAAAATGCTTTACATCCGTAAGTTATAAGTAGTGTTACTCCTCCACGACCAGAGCAATGTCATGGACTTTATTGTTTTTATCAGCTTCTGTACATTGTTAGGAGGACTAGCAGTAGGGAACCCAGGTAAGAGATGGATTAAGTAATTTGATTTTGAAAATAAACAGAAGATATTTTAGCTGTGCAATCATATATATATATACATATGTCTATATGTAATACACACACTAACACACACACGCGCGCATACAAATATATATATATATATATATATATATATTGATAGAGAGAAAGCAAATAGTCATATTAAATGGTATTATTGGAAATGTGCAAAAAGTGTATCATTACATAGTTTGTTTATTTTGTTATGAAGTCTTTCTCTTCAAATACACATATATATTATATTTGCTTTCATTTCAATGCCTAACTATCTAGTAGGTTATGTTGGCATTGATGTTGAGTTGACTATATATTGTCATAAGTAGTATATACCATATCATTGTGTTTGTTGTATTTTTATTTATTAGTTTTTATTGAGAAGCCTGTCTCAGTCAATGCTAGTCTCAATTCTACAGCAACTTTCATCTGTAAATGTCGTTATTGTGTCGGACAATTTTGGGAAGTAAATGGACTATCTGCTAACTTTGATGTAAATCAAAACAAAGGAGTTGATCCAGGAGGACCTTATTACTTATCAAATGGAGTCAAGCTATACAATGTCTCAATGCCAGCTTCAATTCAATTAAATAACTCTACTATACAATGTATTATATATAATGAATCTTCTTTTAAAAATAGTGAAGTGGTCTACCTCTATGTGCAAGGTAATGAGATTGCAATCATATCTACTCAGAGATCTAATATATCTTTATAGTAATAATAATAATACTAAAATGTTATTGTTTTGAGACTGTTAGATTGACTGCCTTCACAGCAACTTTCAATTTATTTTTACAAATCTTATAATATCATTACAAGACTATATTAATTTATACAGGGTTATTGTCAACAGTACTTGATCCCCAAATCACTCAAGTAAACAACTCAACATTTCAACTCTCATTCTCATCACCACCCACTTTGAGTGGAATACCAATATTATATTATATTATACATATAATATTGGAAGATATTATCATAGAGATCATTAACACAACATCAACAATAAACCTACTATCATTTACTAATCCTTGTGTTAAATATGATATAGTTATTACAGCTTGGAATGTAGTAGGTATGGGAAAGGAAACAAATATAACTGACATAGTACTCTATCAAAGTAAGCTATTAATAAGTAACATTATCAACATAACAACTTTCTATAGCTCCAAAGACACTACCTCCAATATTAACTGCACAATACAATGGTGATAGTCTTCTTGTTGACATTCAGTTTCAGGTTGATATATTGTCTAAAATAACAACTATAATTTATGATTTATAGGTTAACACTTCATGTCCTGGAATACTACCACAAACAGTCAGTGTTATCCTCAACTGTAAAGACAGACCCGATGAGGTGTATCTTGGTCCTTGTCCACTTATCAGTGTAGTCTCATATAATCTTAACCATTCTACAAACTGTTCTATCATAACAATTGGTAACGGTAGTCCAACTGTACTAACAGTGAACTTAACACTATTTGTTCTAAATGAATGTCATTATCACGTTGAGTTGATACTAAATACTGTTAATATTAGTGGAATCAGTCCAGTATCAAGTTTATTTAACTTTAGTAAGTACATACTATTAATTCATAACACATTATATATGTCATAATAGGTACCTATCATGTGAACAATGCTAAAATAACTTCATTTACTAATGACTCAGTTTGTATTCAGTGTACATTAAAAGCAGGTTCTTTATCCAAAGCCTGCTATATCATGTTTCAACATACTATTTCTATGAAACCTCCTTTATACAGACAGATATCTAGATTATCTGATGAGACAACTCTCCATAACTGTATTAGTGATGTACCTGATGGTACTTACAATATATCAGTAATAGACAGTCCAAGTTATCATAATAGAAGATATGATAAGATAGTAGTGATATTAACAACATCAATCACAATATATCACTTTGATCAACAGATGGCTAGTAGTAATATGTTACTATATTCAACAACTACAACACCAACAACAACAGGTATGTAGTATACTTCAATTACTTATCAACTAGATTGATTTCATTAATTTATATCATGTTATTTCACTTATAGCTGCAGTCATCATTACATCAATGTCATCACTACAATTGACTACTACCAATATTCCTATTGTCTCCAATAATGGTGACTTGTCTACTATAACAGCTAATACTACACCATTATTACTGATAACAGTAATATGTACTGCTGGATGTCTAATTATAACATTGGTACTGGCTATTGTATCATTGATAGTATGTTTGAGGAAAGCTAAAAGGAAAGCTCACATTTATAAAATGGGTAAATATGATAATTATTGTTATTATATTTATAGAAATTAAAATGTATTAATTATAGCTCACGAAGAAATAAGAAGACAACAAAGAAATACTGACATTATTTTAAAATGTACAAATTCTACTAATCCAATATATAGTACAGTCATACAACAAGGTCCTAATAATGATATAATAGATAATGGGAATGGATTGAATATGGAACAATGTCCAGCTTATGAGACTACTAAAGTTATACAACCACCACCACTACCACCAAGGACTTATCCTCCTTCTTCGTTATGACTTAATATACTTTTATAAAAATGTGTGAATATTTTTGTCAATTTTATATCACGATACCAAATACTACTAAATTAAATTAGAAGGTCAGTCAAACCTGTGAAGATTTCTTTTTTTGATTTCACTGATATCTAACGAAAAAGCAATAATGCTATATTATTACATTAATTGTTAATAACTTACTTCTGGTTCATATATATCAATGTTCTGAATCTCTCTAGTAGTATAATTATCTTCAGTGTTAGGTTCTTACTGATTCAGTAGGTTTATGATAACTTATAAATGTTGCAATCAATTTACCACATTCTCTGGTCCCTGTTATGTGTAATTCAAAGCTGAAAGTAGATCTTTTGTTCTGTTGATTGTTGTTCTGCTGATCTGTTTATTGTTATTCTGTTCATTGTTGTTCTGTTGATTGTCATTCTATTGATTATTGTTTTGTTAATTGTTGTTCTGTTGATTGTCATTCTATTGATTATTGTTTTGTTAATTGTTGTTCTGTTGATTGTCATTCTATTGATTATTGTTGTATTGGTTGTGTTGGCTGTCAATCCATTGTTTGAAGTTAATGATCATCTTCCATTCAGTTTTTTCTTTTAAACAAGGAAGAGTGTTCAAAGTTAATTATATTAAATATTGTGTCTGAGGTCCCAGCAGTAAATTCTACGATTTCATGGAATTAATACTGTAACTGCCCTTTTGAAATACTTGCATCATATCACTATAACAACAAAAATGAAGACAATGGCTATTACTCTGACCACTACACCACTAAATGTGGTTACATATTCCTAGTGTAGAACTACTAACATTTAAAAATAAAACGTTATCTTCTTTTACTGTTAATATAACTGATACTGGAATAGTTTGTGGTACTGAATAAAGAAAAGTAATCAAAAATCAATGAAAGGAAACCACTCCATACACATATTCCATATATGGTTATAGTACCAGCTCCATTAATACCAGAGACATATACAGTAGTTACATTACATGGATCATCATTACTAGATGTCAGGATGTACTCAGTAGTATTAACTGTCTCTATAAATGTTGTTTTAGTTTTGATTTTATTTTATTTTTAGTTAGTATTAGTAAGTTTTGTCCTGTTTATGATTATGTTTAGTTAGTATTAGTTACACTTGGTCTTTGAACATTATTTTTGCTAGTTTTACTTTGTTTAGCTTATTATTAGTTTTTTTTATAGCACTAGGAGTTTTAGTTATTGCATGTGTTTGAAGATAAAGTACCGAACAATATATTAGGCACACAATATCTAAAGCAGTGCCTATTTCGAGATGGCTCAGATTGTCCATTGAAATTTATTGTCTAATAGCACAAACAATATCACTCAAAACACATCAGAATATCTCAATACTCGTCAATCATTCTTTCTAGGATAATGTCCATGTTGTGACTGATTTATATACAGGCAATGTTTCTAAGTATCACAATAGAAGTTGATGAAAATACTGAATTGCTTGAGTTTCTTCTTCTTTTTGTCTACAACAACAATTCAAAAGGTAAAAGAAGATATGCCATTATTTTCACAGATGTAGGACAATTTCAAACAAACAACATGTTTTAATTACTTATAGTTAGTTAACTAAAATATAATTAGACTAAACTAGTAGAGTTTTAGTTTTAGTTATAGTTAACTAAACAACACTACTTTGTCTATAAGTGTTCCTTCGTAATCATTGATGTTATATCCAGTGATAGGTACATTATCCAATGTATATGGTGCAGACCACATCAGTAACATGCTAGATCCATTGAGAACTGTACAGGAGTACATAAACATAGATGTAGTAGATGGTAATATTATAATATATGAAATCGATAACATTAGCTCACTTTGTTTCATAATGCAGCACTGTATACAGCTTGTGAATTAATATATTATATATTATATATTATACATTATATATTAGCATTATTGGTATCTTGTAATACTTTTACTAATAACATTTCTCTTTCTTGCACTACCAAGAGTAGCTTGGGCTTGTTGAGTAAATCCTCTGTTAATAACATCAGATACTAAAATATTATTATTATAAACCTGTTTTTGATTTCAATAATAACAGTTACATGAGTGTTAGTGTAATACCTTTGTAATAATTTACCATCTAAGTTGGAACAATAGATATCATTATCAAAGTCAGTATCAAGTGTAACACAGACATCATTGACTATATATACAGACAACAGTGAGGATATGTTAGTATTTACATTGTGTTGACATTAATTCATATGATATTATGTCACAGAAATATGTCAAATAAATCAGGAACTTAGTGTGTAGAAGATGACTCCACCTCCATCTAATTATATAACTATACTGTGTATTCGGAATTATACTAGTCTATACTAAGAGATTGATTTTTGACGATAGTTGTTATCAACCCATAATCTATTTAGTTATGATGTCTATCTTGCATTTGATGATGATTATGATGATGATGATATCTGTAGAGTCGGCCAAAGTTGGTAAGTAACTAAATACATCATAATGAATGTATTATGTCAGTTAAAACATACTATATTACAGCTGTCATATCTTACAGAAATTACAGTTCATCCTCAGTCAGTCAATACTACTCTCAACTCAACAGTTAATTTTACATGTGAAGCTGTTGCTGATGATATTATATTTAGAGTTAATGATACATCAGCATCTGATACAGTTGTTATAAATAGAGGATTTATTCAACAACCACAAAATACTCTCAGTGATGGTAGAAAAAGAAGAGTGTTATTATCTAAAGCGTTAATTAATAACAATAATACTAGCATATTGTGTACAGCTATTGATTCAGAGCTAGTAAACAGTCAGAAAGCTGTGTTAATAATACAAGGTAATTTAGTATTAGATAATATATCAGATGTTAATGCTATGTATATACTATGCAGGATTACTAGCTTCTGTTAAAGATCTAACTGCTACAGTTCTCAATGGATCTAGTGTCTTACTGATGTGGTCTGCACCATATACATTGGATAATGTACCTATCACTGGATATAACATCATTGATGATCAAGGAACACTTATAGACAGAGTTAATACTACTGAGTACATCCTGACATCTAGTAATGATGATCCATGTAATGTAACTACTGTATATGTCTCTGGTATTAATGGAGCTGGTATAGGAGATAGTAATAATGTCATGTACTATATTGCTAGAGGTATAGAGGTGCCTTTTAGAAAAGTAAATCAGTTTATATTTTAGCTCCCAAGAATGGCTCTACACACTTATTACTATTAATACAAACAACAGTTTATAATTCAACAATATCAATACAAATATTTATTGATGTAAGTACAACAATATCATAACAATGAAAATAAACTGAATATTATTATAATATATACAGGTGAGTCATCTTTGTCCTGGAGAGTATCCTACTAGTGTAGATATTATAATAAAGAATTTTACTGGTCATATAGTACATAGTCTCACTGATGGTACATTGTCTCTTATAACTGGACACCAGTTTGTTGTCAATGAGTATATTATATTGTCTAGTAAAGTTAATATACCTATCTCAACTGAGGTTACATTCAGTAATCTTGATGGAGAATTTAATGTATTAACAGATGTGGAGTACAGTAAGTCTATATATTATCTCCTGTTTATTAATTGTTTGTTTTATTATAGTAACTTCAGTTAATATCAGTGTTAATAATAACAGTATTTGTATTCAATGTTATTATATTAATAACACTACTAAATTAGGATGTCAACTGGATCTAGTCAATGATAGTAAAGTACTTTATAGAGTCCAATTATTAAAGAATTCAACTACTAACAAAGCTAATGATTGTATAGTAAATATATCAAGTGGTTACTATGACCTCTATACATATGATATTAATGAGAATAGTACAATAAATACTGTTCCTATTGATATCATATATCAAGTATTTGTACCTACTGAGTTGATAGTTAGACACTCTGTAGTCCTATCTACTATTAACACACTCCCTTCAATACTACCATCAACAACAACAACAACAACAATACTACCTTCATGTAAGTATTATCTTGTGTCACTGATAACTATATATATTTCACTCTAGTTCAGTCTAATCTTAGTTCTACTAAGACTCTTATTATTACTATATCAACCATTATATCAGTTATAATAGTTGTAACAATAATTGTGGCTATAATTGTTATTATTATCACCACTATCAAGAGATCTCAACAAGGTATATATATATATATTCTCTTTATGTACAATATAATGTTATTATATTATTAGGTCACAATATAACTGATAATGATATTAACACACAACAGAATGAAGCTTATGATGTCATTGGACAGTTTAAAATGAAAATGGTGCATAATATGACATATGAAGATGTCACAACTCCTGCTAATAAAACACCTAATTATGTTAATGTTAAAAACAATAATGATATATTATATTAGTGTGTTCTAAGATGTACAGTGTCTCAAAATATTCTGTTTGTGTATATTTTGTTAAGCTAATCCATAAAATATAAAGTTTAACTGTCAAATTATTAATTATTAAATTTTACCGTCAAACTTTTTTCATTGTAATATATATTCACTCAAATGTATATTTCTTCTCTAAAAACATATTTTAAACAAAAAATTATTCTGGAACTATAATATGACTATCACCTTCGTCTCTAAATGCAGGGTTCTATCTAGAATTTTTTTTTTTTTTGGGGGGGGGAGAAGTTGACTTCCAATGCACTTTCAGCTTTTTTGAATAACAACTTAGTTTACATAATTAGCACCTGCAATCTTGATGATTTGTGATGATGATGATGTGTTACTGAATTTATTGGTAATTTAAATACTTGATACATTTTTTCATTAATACAATGTCAATCACTGTAAAGTTTCGAGATGGAAGTTACTGAGTTTGGGGGGAAGCTTCCCCCCACCCCCTTCAGTAGATAAAACCCTGAAATGGAAAAATTATGTAGTAATATCTATGGTAGTATACCGAATACTGGCCTTATTTCATTTCCAGGTTGGACACCACATTAGACATTTTCTTTCCTGACACATTTGAACACATATACATATACATACTATCACTAGAATAAGTGCAAGTCCAATCACACCAAAAATTATATAAATCCCTATTTTAAATAATGCAATAAGTAGTCATCATTAAATTAGAGATACTTACATGTAAATGTACTTGTTGTTGATGTAGTTGGTAATGTACTAGTTGACATAGGTGTTGTTGTCACTATAGCTGTATAAATAGCAAAAATAGCAAGTACAGATCAATCATTAACTTACTTGTTGTAATTAAAATATCTCTTAATATTATAGCTGGTAATATTGATGTTAGTGGTATATCATTCTCCACATCATATACATAGACTGTATAATTACCAGCTGGGAGATTATCAATACAATCTTGTACAGTAAGATCATTATTTTAACAAATGTTTTGTTCATTGATTTAGAGTGCATATTAATAATAATATGCAATAAAAAATATGTAATGTATTAATAATATTATTAATAATATTTATGGCTTCTTTGCTTCACTAAAATGGAAAAATGATATAGTAGTTATATGAAAGTAATTTGATATCAATATTGGCCTTACCTCAATTCCTGTTCATTAGATGATGTCTCAGCTGTTTCAGTTCTACGACACTTTAGAATACATATTAATATTACTATTACTGCTATTAATATCAGTAGAATAAGAATAATTACACCACACACACCAGCAATAATATATTGCACTACAATAGAAAATGATTTAGTCATTGTTACATTAGATATACTCACATATTGCTGATGTTGATGGTAATACATCTGTTATTACAATATCTCTTAATATTATAGCTGGTAATATTGATGTTAGTGGTATATCATTCTCCACATCATATATATAGACTGTATAATTACCAGCTGGGAGATTATCAATACAACCTTGTACAGTAAGATCATTTGGACTGTTTTTAACAAATGTTTTGTTCTTTGAAGTCACTCCAATCACACTAACATAACATGACTTAGCAGATGGAGCAGATGAAAATACACACTCCACACATATAGAATTACCATTAGGGTAAGCAGTAGCATTTATAACATCATATGTACCTATATCATATAATAATATCAATATATTACATAATATCATTATCTCTTACTTAAAGTACGTATCAATGGATCACTGTGTCCAGCATTATTACTGAATATAATAGAGAGACCACACTGTTGATGTTTAGGAGCTGACAGATTATCTGTTATGTTCATAAGTTGACTTGTATAGTTCACCAGATATGTTGTATTTAAAATACCTACATCATCACATTGTACAGTGACTGTAGCATTCTCTGGAGCTTCAGATGAACATTCCAGAATAATCTACAGTAACTATAATAATCATACAGTAACCATTATTGGATAGACTCACTGGTATATTAAACATCAACTTGACTTCATTATTTATATATGACAGAATAGTAAATGTAGTATTTTCTTTGGCAGATCTTGGAGCTAAAATGACATGATAAAATAAACACACATATTAGTTATTTTAACTAACCTCTTTGAAAAGAGAAGGTACTATTGTTATGTTCTCCTTCACCCAGTTCATTTATACCATATATGGTATATGTATATCGATGATGAAATAATTCCTCATCTTCATACTTGTATTCATTTCCATTAATAGATACATTTTGTAATAACATCTTGTTAACATCATCATGTATCAGTAGTATATAGTAAGATATCTGGACTATACTGTCTACATTAGGAGGATCCCAACTGATAGTAATAGTAGTACAGTTGTCAAGTGATGAGGAGATATTGAGAACAGAAGTAAGAAAACCTGTCTCATACAAGAGATAATACACAAACACAACATAACATGTGATATATAACTTACCAAATGGAAATACATTGATAGTATGATCAAACTGTCCAGCTGGATTACTAAGAGTTACCTCAACAAGATATGTCCTCAAGTTAACAGGTGATGATATATTAACTATTATCAGTTGATTATTAACTAAAGACAGTGTCACATCATGAGATAATGTTTGTTGTAGAACATCATTAGAGTCCTTGATATTTACTGTAACATTAGTAGGATACTCACCAATACATAGACCACTGACCTAGTAATGAAAGGTATTAAAACTATTTGCTGAATATTAAATATACAATAATAATATCATAACATTTTACATAGTAGTATACCTCCCACATATCATATTGTATTTACATTATATCTTACATAGTCATTCCATATACTGTGTGCCTATATGCATCTATACAACTGACATTAATTAATACTTGAAATAAAACATTAAATCCATCTAATGTTGGTATGACTGATACTGGAATAGTTTTATTAGGAACTGAAATATAACAGAAATGTAATATCACTGTATAACATTATACATTACCTCTAGCAATATAGTACATGACACTATTACTGTCTCCTATACCAGCTCCCTTAATACCAGAGACGTATACAGTAGTTACATTACATGGATCATCATTACTAGATGTCAGGATGTACTCAGTAGTATTAACTGTGTCTATAAGTGTTCCTTGATCATCATTGATGTTATATCCAGTGATAGGTACATTATCCAATGTATATGGTGCAGACCACATCAGTAACACACTAGATCCATTGAGAACTGTAGCAGTTAGGTCTTTAACAGGAGCTAATAATCCTGGATAGCATATACAATAACATTTTACAGCATCTCTAGAGAAACCTCTCACAGTGAGAATATTATAACACTATTCATACATATGACATCTATAACATTAACTGACCTTGGATTCTTAATAGGGCAATGTTACTGTATAATATCTCTGAATTAAAAGCAATAGCTCTACATGATATATTAGTATTGTTGTCATTTTGTAATGCTTTAGCTGATAACACTCTTCTTTTTCTATCATCACTGAGAGTATTTTGTGGTTGTTGAAGAAATCCTCTATTTATAATATTTGCGTCAGATGCTGATGCATCGTTAACTCTAAAGATTATTTCATCAGCAACAGCTTCACAAGTGAAATTAACTGTTGAATTGAGAGTAGTATTGACTGACTGAGGATGAACAGTAATCTCTGTAATAAAATAATTATTATTAACTCTTATAGTGATGTTCAGTTTCATTACAACATCATCCATCAGATTGATACTTACCAACTACATAGACAAAAGTAGGCGAAATAGAAATCATTATCACAGCCAGTATAAAGTGCAAAGTAGACATCATCAAACAGATTGAATATATCTCTACATACGAAACAATGCGGATACTCCCCTACAAAATGCATTTAATTTGACATCACTTCCTTTAGTTAATAAACAGGTTATGGCAACTCTACTCAACGTTAGTGCTATATAATGTTACACTAATTTCTAATATTATTAGTAGTACATTAATCTAGTTGTAAGATATTATATATAACTAATGTTAATTTATTGTTATTTCATAGTTATAATTATGGAATCTGTTTGAGTTATACAATTCTGGTCTCATATCTATATATAAATAATAAATTTTTCAAAGTACTTGATAAATAATACAGAATGATAATAATCTTTATTATATTGACACAGCAATATTTACATGATATTAGTAAACATTGCTTGTATTTATAGAATATCTGCCATTGGATTATCTAAAATTGAGGATTTTCCTGTTAATAAATAATAATTATAGATCTAGTAGTAATTAATAATTTATAACAATGTCAAGTGGTTTGATTGTATTCTTTTCAGTATTTGTAGTAGCATTAGTTAAATAAGAATCATTTGTCAAATGACAATTACAACTGCTGTCTTCCACAATAGTAGTAGATGTTTCTCATAGACAGTGAGTATCAACATAACTGAGATGGTTTACGGTTGTAGAGTTACTTGTCCATCACTAGCTAGTGTGTGTTTACTATCATATTGAATAGAGTTACTTCATTATTATATATATGCAACAAATTAGTAGGATATAAACACATCTTTTATAAGTATCTTTTTTTCTAACTGTATATGTATAGTGTAATGTATGACATTTAATTAAGTTCTGTGGTTTTCCTGTATGTTAATTTACTTTTAATGTGCTCTGTAAATGTTGATTTTTTGTGTAATTTTGATCAGTGAAAGTTATTTTTTAAAAGTGACTATCACTACTGTGGTCTTCTACAATAGTAAGATGGTTGTGAAGGAGGTTTACAGCTTCCGTATTATGATCAACTGACATCAGCTTGAACATGTATACAAACATGTTTATATAGTTGAGTTTGAACATCCAATTAATGGATCTATCTACAACTATACTTTCTATTTCAATAATACATTGACTCAATGTCTATATATTCCCTCTGGATTTAATAATGCTAATATCAGCGTATATGATATTAATAAATATGGTAATAAAGTCTGCTTGGAATGAAGTCATCTTTATACTATCATATTAATCACTTTATTATTATAATGTCCTACTAATTTCAATATTCCATATACTTAATATGAAGTAACACTATTCAATATGATAGTATGCACACACTAGCTAGTGATGGACAAGTAACTTCAGCTACAGTTATGTCTGAACTGTACTCCAACTGATTTGAAGATTATAAGGAGGTGTGGTCAGAGGGAGTACTATCTGGTCATAAATTGAGGAGACACATTGAGTTTGGAGGACATCATAATAATATGCACAAGATAAAGAAATCTGTTGTCTTCAGTTTATTTTTTCTAATATTGTTGAAAAGAGTTCAATTGAAAAGAACATAATTTAAATTATGTAATAATAATGGGTGGTTTATATGTTCATTTGGGGGTACTCACAACTTAATACAATACTGACCAATATATGACCTTAGTATAATCTTATAGATGTACTTTGATCTCTTACATTAGCTACCCACACAAAGTGATCATTATATAGGTTGATAACACTAGATATTGAAGTTACTATCATTCAAAATAACTCAGCTTTGGGATATATCCTCTCCCACATGCCTGACTATACCAGGGAACAATATGATACTTTGATGGCATGACAACCACTATATAATTATAGTAGACCCATGGACATGATTTTATGATACTTTTTATATTTCCATTCATTCATATATCCCTCTGATAACTGGTCAGTTGTGATGATCTAATCTAAAATATTATGATAACTTAATATCTCATTAAATTGATGTCAAAACATACCTGAAACACTGGTCTACTGTTGCTGTGGTAATGGTATGGATCAGCTGATACAGGAGTAGGTGAGTTCCACTATATTGCAAAGAAGATCTCAATATGTTATCATTTAATATATCTAGATAAACATGATTATCTTCATCAATATTGTAGTGACATATCTTCAAACACATGTAAAGTGATATGTGAAGTACCTTGGTTGTAAATGTTCTTCATTATAGGAATCTTAAGTTATGAATTATTAATACATGCTAATTAGAAATAGTTTATTATTTATGATATCTCAAATTATCATACTAATCATTCTTCTTAATACGTACTATATATTGTGCTATACAAAATCAGCAGTCAGGCTAACAAAGACAACAGTTCCAAGTACAACAATTATTATCCCAATTACTAGTGTATTGTTGGATGATTTTAAGTGATATCTAAAATATTAACATAATGATACATACGTAGACTATACAATAACTTCACATATATCTAGAGTTTTATAAGACATAGCTTTGATATTAAATCCTTTAGCATCTGTGATAGTAACATATGTTACATTACACACACTACCAGCTACTGTATAAAAAATAACATCTTTAATATCAAAGGTCCCTCCCTATCAGATAATTAAATGATAATTAGTGATTATATGAGGAAAACTTACAGAATTCAAATTCTTGTGAACTAGCTTTATCTCCTGTTAATGTATTAACAATGAGTTGCCCCATATAATGTGAATTATTAGGTAGATTATCAACTAAATAGATACCAATAATAGTACCATTGTCATTATCAACTAGTACAGTGTTGTGAAATTGTTCATGTCTGTAGTGCTTTAGTTTGTGTTAATGTTGTGAGTTAAGTCTTTAATTCTAACTGAAATATTTACTGATTTTTGTTCTTGATAGCTGATGATTAGTTAAATATTACTATTATATAATGAATATATTCCTGCTATATATTACTTACAAGCCTTATATGTAATGTTAGTGCTAAACATTGTACAGAAAGTAATGAAAAATAGTAGTAAGGTATGTGTAATGCTAGTGCTGACATTGTCAACACTTGTCACAACAATGTCTTCTTTCACAACTCTTGGTATTGTTATAGAAGAGATGTGGGTAAATAATACACTGTGAAGTTAATACATAAAAGTAAACAACTTACCTCCAATATGATGATATTGTTGTGATGTTCCCTCTCCCTCTCCTACAATAGTAACTGGTACTACTATTAGCTCATATCTCTGACATGATATAAAGTTTAGATGACTCAATGATATATTAGTAGATGTCAAGTTAGTTGTATAATTGACTACATTTAATTTAATGTTTTTAACAGATACAATATAATGTAGTATATCTATTCCATCAAGTGTTGTTGATTTTTGTTCTGCTAATTCTTATTTTGTCAATTGTTGTTCTGTTGATTGTCATTCTATTTATTATTGTTCTATTGGCTGTCAATCTATTGTTTGAAGTTAATGATCACCTTCCATTCCATTTTTTCTTCAAAATAACAAGATTGTTCAAAGTTATATTAAATACTGTGACTAAAGTCCCAGCAATAAATACTACAATTTAATGGAATTACTACTGTGATTGCCCTTTTGAAGTACTTGTATCATATCACTACAATAACAAAAATGAAGACAATGACTATTACACACCCATTACACCACTAAAATGGTATCAACATTTTGGCTACATATTCCTAGTAAAGAACTACTAACATTTAAAAATAAAACATCATCTCCTTTTACTGTTAATATAACTGATACTGGAATAGTTTGTGGAACTAAAAAAAAGTAATCAAAATTAATGATAAGAAACCACTCCCTACACACATTCCATATATGGTCTTCGTACCAGTCCATTAATACCATAGAGATATACTGTAGTTACATTGCATGAATCATCATTACTAGATGTCAGGGTATACTTGGTAGTATTAACTATTTCTATATGTGTTCCTTGATCATCATTGATGTTATATGCAGTGATAGGTACATTATCCAATGTACATGGTGCAGACCACATCAGTAACACACTAGATCCATTGAGAACTGTATCAGTTAGATCTTCAATGGGAGTTGGCAAAACTACACGTAGTAAATGGTAATATTATAATATACGACATCAATAACATTAGTTCACTTGTATTCCTAATACAGCAATGTATACTGTTTGTGATTTACATGTTATATTGGTATCTTGCAACATTTTTACTAATAACATTCTGTTTCTAGTACCACTGAGAGTAACTTTTGCTTATTAAGTAAATCCTCTGTTAATAACATCTACATCAGATACTAAAATATTATTATTATAAACCTGTTTTTGATTTCAATAATAACAGTTACATGAGTGTTAGTGTAATACCTTTGCAATTTACCATTTAAGCTGGGACAATAGACATTATTACCACAGCAAGTATAAAGTGTAATGCAGACATCATTGACTGTATGCACAGGCAACTGTGAGGATATATCAGTATCTACATGATTGTAAACATCTATTATAAATCAATATACATTATAATATGTCACAAAAATTATCAAACAAAACAGAATTTAGTGTGCAAATAATGTCTCCACCTACATCTAGTTGTATAAATACATGATGAAGCAATGTATTAGGAATATACTAGTCTATACTTAGAGATTGATTGTTGACCTTAGTTGTTATCAATCTACTGTTTACTTAGTTAAAGATGCCTATCTTACATTTGATAATGATTGTGATGATAATACCTGTAGAATTGGCTAAAGTTGGTAAGTAACTAAGTGTATGATAATGAATACATTATGGAAGTTAAAACATACTATATCACAGAAGTCATATTTTACAGAGATTATAGTTCATCCTCAATCAGTCAATACTACTCTCAATTCAACAGTTAATTTTACTTGTGAAGTTGTTGCTGACGAAATTACATTTAGAATTAATGATGTGTCAGCATCTGATACAGTTGTTATAAATAGAGGATTTATTCAACAACCACAAAATACTCTCAATGATGGTAGGAAAAGAAGAGTGTTACTATCTAAAGCACAATTTGATAACAATAATACTAATATATCATGCACGGCTATTAATTCTGAGATAGTTTACAGTGAGATTGCTGTATTAAGAATACAAGGTGAGCTAATGTTATAGATGTCATATTATTATGATATATTGATGTAGGTTTACTAGCTCCTGTTAAAGCTCTAACTGCTACAGTTCTCAATGGATCTAGTGTCTTACTGATGTGGTCTGCACCATATACATTGGATAATGTACCTATCACTGGATATAACATCAATGATGATCAAGGAACACTTATAAACACAGTTAATACAACTGAGTACATCCTGACATCTAGTAATGATGATCCATGTAATGTAACTACTGTATATGTCTCTGGTATTAATGGAGCTGGTATTGGAGATAGTAATAATGTCATGTACTATATTGCTAGAGGTATCACTATATTATTTAGAAAATAATTCAGTTTTCGTGATATTTTAGCTCCAAGGACTGATTCTATATTTTTATTTGTATTGATACAATCGACAGTCTATGATATGACAATATACATACAAATATTTATTGATGTAAGTATAACAATATCATAACAATGAAATAAACTGAATGTCATTATAATATATACAGGTGAGTCATCTTTGTCCTGGAGAGTATCCTACTAGTGTAGATATTATAATAAAGAATTCTACTGGTCATATAGTACATAGTCTCACTGATGGTACATTGTCTTTTATTACTGGACACCAATTTGTTGTCAATGAGTATATTATATTGTCTAGTAAAGTTAGTAAACCTATCTCAACTGAGGTTACATTCAGTAATCTTGATGGAGAATTTAATGTATTAACAGATGTGGAGTACAGTAAGTCTATATATTATCTCCTGTTTATTAATTGTTTGTTTTATTATAGTAACTTCAGTTAATATCAGTGTTAATAATAACAGTATTTGTATCCAATGTTATTATATTAATAACACTACTAAATTAGGATGTCAACTGGATCTAGTCAATGATAGTAAAGTACTTTATAGTGTCCAATTATTAAAGAATTCAACTACTAACAAAGCTAATGATTGCATAATAAATATATCAAGTGGTTACTATGACCTCTATACATATGATATTAATGAGAATAGTACAATAAATACTGTTCCTATTGATATCATATATCAAGTATTTGTACCTACTGAGTTGATAGTTAGACCCACTGTAGTCCTATCTACTATTTACACACTCTCTTCAATGCTACCATCAGCAACAACAACAACAACAACAATACTACCTTCATGTAAGTATTATCTTGTGTCACCGATAACTATATTTATTTAACTTTAGCTCAGTCTGGTCAGTTCAGCAGTAATACTATAATTATTGTCATTACTTTATCTATCACTATACCTGTTATAATAGTTGTGACAATAATTGTGGCTATAATTATCATTATTGTTACCACAACTATCAAGAGATCTCAACAAGGTATATATATATTATTATTAGAAGTATCAAGAGATATCAACAAAGTATATATATATATTCTCTTTATGTACAATATAATGTTATTATATTATTAGGTCACAATATAACTGATAATGATATTAACACACAACAGAATGAAGCTTATGATGTTATTGAACAGTTTAAGATGAAAATAGTTGGTAATGTGTCATATGAAGATGTCACAACTCGTAGCACCTAATGTGTTAGCACCTTATGTTAATGTTGGAAATAATAATGACAAGGTTTATGATTAACTTCAGTAGTTTATATGCTTGATGTTAAAAAAATAAACCCCTAAATATTAGGTTCTAAGGATATATATGTACACTTTATTTACTAAACAATGATATACTCTATTTGTATGTATTTTGATATACCTAAACCCTAAGACAAAAGGTGTCATTTTATTTTATTGCGTAAAGTTTGTTTAATCTATTTTTTAATTACTCAAGTGTGTATTCCTTTCTTTTATAAATAATTAATATCATGCAAAAAAATTAAATGAAATTACAATAGGACTGTCACTTGTTTAATTGATTAAAATAGATAGTAAATATATGATAGTATATCAATAAAAGTTTGGAAACTCATCAGGTTTTTTTCTTTCTCAAACACTTTATAGCACATTATAATATTGTTATCACTGCCAGTACAACAAAAAAAGTCTGCACATACCACCAATAACATAGTACCTTAATATAAACAATGAATTAGTCATTATTACATTAGATATACTTACATATACTACAAATGTGCCATAACTGAACTAAACTATTGACTTCGGAGCAGGCTCACTGAGAGGAGGGCAACCAGGGATATTTCCCCAGGGCCCACATTCTACAAGGGTCCCATTTTATTGTCAACTATTATCAATTGGTGAATGGCTGTAACAATATATATTGTCTATTCAACTGGAGAAATACACGTATATATATTTATATAATGAACATGCTCAGTCAACTAATAAATTAGGTGTATATTTCTGACCTTTTGATTAGTAAAGATGTCAATAATGTGATTGAAGTTAAGTGTTTCAGAAAGTTCACTCTCACTGGTTATAGGATATCTAGATTGATTCTGTGTCATGGCTAAACATAATTAAATTTAAGTCAATTTTAATGGCCTCAACTGCTGTTGTAGGAATAGTGCAAAAAATAGCGTAAGGCAGTCCAGAAGTTAGAAAAAGGAGGCTGCAGTTTACATTTAAATTTATGAAGAGGAAACAAGAGGAGGAAAAGACTCTTTCCCAAATTTACTATATTAATTACTTTAGGATCTTTTAGCTTTTAAATTTAACAAAACCCTCTGAAGGTTTGTATAAAGCTCTCTCTCTGCTTTTGCCTGCGATACCTCATCTATTAAGGCTACGTACTGCCAAAGAAATGAAAACATTTGTGCTTCATATCGTAACTGGTTAGTCCAGATATATATAATGGCATCTAAAACTTGCAAACTTGAAGTTCATTTCTTTCGCAAGATGCGAAACATACTTCACATACTTTATAATCTATTCACGTTCACTTTGCCGGTAAAAAAATTATCATAACTTTCTAATAACTCGACCAAATTCAAAATTTCAAAGTCAAGTGGTCTCCGATGACAATCCGATTTTTTGACGTCATTTTTATATGATACGACCCACAAGAACAAAACTTATTGTACTTTCCATAAGCAAAGTATAGGAGATGCCATGCAGTACAGTATATTTTACGCAAAAAGTTTAATCATATAGATATAGGTAAGAGTATTGTACTACTGTAAGTAATAAACTTGTTCTTACAAAAAAGAAAATCAATTCTATACACACAGACATGTGAGTTTTTTTCTCAAAGAATAGCACCACAAGTATTTAATTTATGATGTGTGATATGTGTTATGTATTACTACTTATATCCATACTGGTTATAATAATTTTAACAACGTAATGAATTTAAAACTGACATAATTTGTATGGGTAGTGTAATTCTAATACAAGTAAACTCAGCAGGTGCCTTAGCCTAAAATATTAATAATACAGTAAATCAATATTATATTACATAATAATAGCTTACTGATAGTAGTATATCATCTCCACATCATACTGTTCATGAATTATAATTGTCATCTATATCACCTTTTGTTGATGAATTATTAGTGCCATCTCTATTACCTTCTGTTGGTGAATTATAATTGCCATCTATATCACCTTTTGTTGATGAATTATTAGTGCCATCTCTATTACCTTCTGTTGGTGAATTATAATTGCCATCTATATCACCTTTTGTTGATGAATTATTAGTGCCATCTCTATTACCTTCTGTTGGTGAATTATAATTGCCATCTATATCACCTTTTGTTGATAAATTATCATTGTCATCTCTATTACCTACTCCTGATGAATCAAATATTCCTATTAATAAAATATATTAAAAACACAATAACTCACTGGATTGTTGGATTCTAATCATTCCATATGTAAACATTATAACACACAGTAATATTACTATTACTAGCAAAATAGTTCCAATCACACCAATAAAAATAAAATACCCTATTATATAAAATGTATTAGTTATCATTACAATAGATATACTTACATATTGTTGTTGACATAGTTGGTAATATATCAGTTATTATAATATCTCTTAATATTATAGCTGGTAATATTGATGTTAGTGGTATATCATTCTCCACATCATATACGTAGACTGTATAATTACCAGCTGGGAGATTATCAATACAACCTTGTACAGTAAGATCACTTGGACTGTTTTTAACAAATGTTTTGTTCATTGAGGTCACTCCAATCACACTAACATAACATGACTTAGCAGATGGAGCAGATGAAAATACACACTCCACACATATAGAATTACCATTAGGGTAACCAGTAGCATTTATAACATCATATGTACCTATATCATATAATAATATCAATATATTACATAATATCACTATCTCTTACTTAAAGTATGTATCAATGGATCACTGTGTCCAGCATTATTACTGAAGGTAATAGAGAGAGTACAGAGTTGATGTTTAGGAGCTGACAGATTATCTGTTATGTTCATAAGTTGACTTGTATAGTTCACCAGATATGTTGTATTTAAAATACCTACATCATCACATTGTACAGTGACTGTAGCGTTCTCTGGAGCTTCAGATGAACATTCCAGAATAATCTACAGTAACTATAATAATCATATAGTAACCACTATTGAATAGTCTCACTGGTATATTAAACATCAACTTGACTTCATTAATTATATATGATAGAATAGTAAATGTAGTATTTTCTTTAGCAGATTTTGGAGCTAAAATGACATCATAAAATAAATACACATATTAGTTATTTTAACTAACCTCTTTGAAAAGAGAAGGTACTATTGTTATGTTCTCCTTCACCCAGTTCATTTACACCATATATGGTATATGTATATCGATGACGAAATAATTCCTCATCTTCATACTTGTATTCATTTCCATTAATAGATACATTTTGTAATAACATCTTGTTGACATCATCATATATCAGTAGTATATAGTAAGATATCTTGACTCTACTGTCTACATTAGGAGGATCCCAACTGATAGTAATAGTAGTACAGTTGTCAAGTGATGAAGAGATATTAAGAACAGAAGTAAGAAAACCTGTCTCATACAAGAGATAATACACACACACAACATAATATATAACTTACCAAATGGAAATACATTGATAGTATGATCAAACTGTCCAGCTGGATTACTAAGAGTTACCTCAACAAGATATGTCCTCAAGTTAACAGATGATGATATATTAACTATTATCAGTTGATTATTAACTGAAGACAGTGTCACATCATGAGATAATGTTTGTTGTAGAACATCATTAAAGTCCTTGATATTTACTGTAACATTAGTAGGATACTCACCAATACATAGACCACTGACCTAGTAATGAAAGGTATTAAAACTATTTGCTGAATATTAAATATACAATAATAATATCATAACATTTTACATAGTAGTATACCTCCCACATATCATATTGTATTTACATTATATCTTACATAGTCATTCCATATACTGTGTGCCTATATGCATCTATACAACTGACATTAATTAATACTTGAAATAAAACATTATCTCCATCTAATGTTGGTATGACTGATACTGGAATAGTTTTATTAGGAACTGAAATATAACAGAATGTAACATCACTGTATAATATTATACATTACCTCTAGCAATATAGTACATGACATTATTACTATCTCCTATACCAGCTCCATTAATACCAGAGACATATACAGTAATTACATTACATGGATCATCATTACTAGATGTCAGCATGTACTCAGTAATATTAACTGTGTCTATAAGTGTTCCTTGATCATCATTGATGTTATATCCAGTGATAGGTACATTATCCAATGTATATGGTGCAGACCACATCAGTAACACACTACATCTATTGAGAACTGTAGCAGTTAGATCTTTAACAGGAGCTAATAATCCTGGATAGTATATACAATAATATTATACAGCATTTCTACCCACATCATACATGCATGGAATGGTAAGTATGCTATAACACTATTCATACATATGACATCTACAACATTAGCTCACCTTGTATTCTTAACACTGCAACGTCACTGTGCACGTGCACTATCTTTGAATTGTTGTGTATATTAATAGCTCTACACAATATATTTGTATTATTGTTATTAATTAGTGCTTTAGCTAATAACAATCGAATTTTCCTACCATCACTGAGAGTACTTTCTGGTTGTTGAATAAATCCTTTATTTATGATATCTAAACCACCTGCAAAGGTATCATTTACTCTAAAGCTAATTTTAAAACCAGCAGAAGTAGCTTCACAAGTGAAGATAACTGTTGAATTGAGAGTAGTATTGACTGATTGAGGATGAACCGTAATCTCTGTAAAATAATTATTACTAACTGTTACAGAGTTGTTACTTACCAACTGCATAGACAAGAGTAGTTAAAACAGAAACCATCATTACAGTCAGTAAAAAGTCCAAGGTAGACATAATCAGGTAGATTAGAATGTATATCTCTATATATGTGAAATAAAAAAATACTCGAACTTACTCTTTTCTTTCGTATAGTGGATGCCTCTCCCCCGCAAACTTGCTTGCATTGAACGTGACATCACTTCCTAAAGTTAGTAAATAAATAAACAGGTTAGGGATATACGGAAGCCCTTGGCGACATTTCGCACTCACGTTAGCGTTCATGTGCGCGAATATCGCGTGTTCGTATATTTCCTTCCTCTTTCTCGTATTTTTAATTGGTGTTCGCGTATGTTTCTAGTGCGCATTGCACGTTCGCGTTCATCTTTGCCTGACATATATTAGATGGCTGCCAAACTGAGAAGAGACAGACTCATTATTTCTTTGTCTAAAGTAGGATGTACTACTAAGGAAGTACAACAGCTGCTAAAAGACCATGTTTATGTGGAACTAAGGTTTAAATCAGTCATCATGACTTTATATATACACACATACATACATATATACATATATATGTGTGCACATATTATATATACACACACATATATATATTAATTGAATTAAACTAATAGTTATTATACATTTATGTAGCTTAAGACAGATACAAAGAATATTAAAGCAACATGGTCTTAATAAAAAACCTCTCCAAGAAAGTCCATTGCATCAAATTGAGCTATCTATTCTAGTATGTTTGTACATGATAACAAATGCTGAGATATTTGTATATTACTAGAATGAGTTACATGGGTCAGGTTCTTTGTTAGGATATTGAGGAATGTGGAACAGACTCAGATTTACTCACAACTTGACTGTCAAGTGGTATTATTATTTGATTATAATTACACTAGCTAAATGCATATGTACAGAAAAACTGTAATGATTTTCTTAGCCTTGCTGGATCTTGATGGTACAACTCAAAGATAGTCAAGAAGATTAAAAAGAAGAATTTATAGAAGCAAAGTATAATTACAATAATCATTAAAAATGTATGTATAATTTCTTTGATCTATTTTTACAGGGACCAAATTTTGTGTGACATTGTGATGGGTACAACAAATTAAAACCATATGGCTTACCCATTCATGGGTGCATTGATGGGTGAGTATAATTTCTTATTATCATTTATAACACTTGATTACACTTCCAGTTATTCTCGAAAAATTCTATGGCTTGATGTTGCTGATTCTAATAATGACCCTAGGTTTATAGCATACTATTTTCTCAGGTGTGTTCAAAAGTTAGGAGGTGAATTGTGTAATTATGTTTAGATGACCATTAAAATTCATTTTAACTTTAGGGTGTCCTCGAGTTCTGAGAACAGATTTAGGGACTGAGAACCGTAATATTGCTTTCTTGCAATCTATCTTGCGCCATCACCACAATGATAGTTTAATAGCAATAGTCATCGGTATGGAAAATCATCATCAAATCAAGTATCCATTAAATGTTAGACTATGCTTGATTTAGTGTTGTTTGTAGAGAATTGAAGCATTTTGGTCTCAATGATGACATCATATGGAATGGTGGATCAATTTTTTCAAGGTATAAAACCTGACCCTATAAATCTAAGTTCATCTCTGTGTAGGATATGATGATTGAAGGGCATTTTAATCCTGCTATACCATTTCATGTGTAAGCATAATACTAATATAATTTATATTTTTAAATTCTTATGCAGAGATACTGTTAGATATACATTTGGATATTTAATTCAGAAAGAGCTAAATGACTTTGTGAGGGAGTGGAATAACCATAGAATAAGGAAGTCAAATATTGCAGACATGCCTCCGGGTGTACCTAATGTACTATTCGAATTCCCAGGTCTGCAAGGTTAGTAGCTATTTTCCTTGATTGAATCATAGTAATCATTAATATTATGGCCATCATCTTTAGGAAATAACAACTACATATGTTCAGTTGATGACCAAAGCATTGCCATGCTTCAGCAATTTTGTGAACATACCACAACCGTGTCCAATTCATACCAGAATCTTGCTGATGCACTTGCATTGCAATACAATCTACCAACACCTTCCAATTTTCCGGTTAAGTTATACTTTTGTCTTGTTTATTTGATAGACCAATACATGTAATTCTGTATATTGAGAATAACAATATGAACTGAAAAAATAGTTAACTGATAGTATTTTAAATATTATATATATGAAATAGGGACTAAAAATAGCAAAATAGTGTACATACTTTTCAAAAACCCAACTCAATTATGCATGTTGAAGAGATGTTCTTGACAAACTACTATTCATCACAACATCTGGTTATCCTTATGTGAAAGATCTGGTCTTATTAATTCTGGGAATAAGTCATAATTCATAAAATCTCCATATCCACTAGGGTCACACATGGGACAACTTATCGGAGTGGATTCGTTCAGGTGCATGGTGAAAATCAAAAAAACATCTCATTGGTCAACATGTTTGCAACAGTGGTTGCATGCTTCCATATTTCGTATTGGGTATGCTTCACCCCATTTTGTCAAGTAATCCATTGCAACTAATAGATACATATTGCCAGTGTGACTTTGTGGAAAAGGCCCAAACAAATCAACTCCTACCATTTGCATGGGACTACCGACTGTAATGTTCTGTAGTGGGCTTCTGGTCTGTGGTGCTGGTGTTTTACAAGTAGCATAGATAGGACATGTATTACAGTGATTTTGAATATCCTGATAATGACCTGGCCGATAGTACCATGATTTCAGTTTACCTAAGATTTTAGCCTTACCCAAGTGTCCACTGACGACTCCTGAATGTAACTGGTGTAAAATTTCTGCTTGAAGGCACTTAGGAACAATTAGTTGCTGATATGACTGGTGTGTATCAGTATTAGAAATAGTCGTAGTAAAATACCATTATCCACAAATAACTGGTCCCACAGCTGAAAAAGTTTTCCTTGTTTTAAAGGTGTATTTGCTGAGAGTGTCATTGATTGGTCTTCATTCGGTTTCTTTAGCAGTGAGTACTGGGCTTATTATTTTGTCTTCAAGCTGAAGAGTTCTAATTTCAGAAGTCTAATACAACGTATAATATGATAACAATATTTAATATTTAATATTTAATAATAATATTTAATATTATAATAATAATAATATAATATATAATATAATGTCTATATAATATTGATAATAGTTGTGTCTATCTATTGTGGAGTCGACATAGAGCTACTCAATAATAATGCTCATTTACTTACTACATACTGCTGGAGGCTTTTGAAAGGACCAAGAAGAGGACATCAGAGGTATAACATTGAGAGTGAGAGACGTGGCATTGGTTAAACAACAAAAAGAGAATAAAAAAGCAGGCAACCCAATATTCTCCCCATTTGTAATTGTTAATATTAGTCCACAACTACACTTGGCAAAACTTTGCAATTAAAACATTCTTAATTGCCAACAAATAATGACCTGTTATACTGTGTGGACTTACCAGCGGATCTAGTGTAGAAATAGGGGTTGCACAGACCGCGCGGCTAAATTTTTAAAGCCCTGCATAAATCATAGCACACCCTTTTAATAGCAAGGTGTGGTTGCAAGAATTTGTTATGAATATACTTAAACTAATAAAACTAATAATTATATACCACAGGATGTGACTTAATGATTGACTATGAATGTTATTATAGAATAAAAAGGAGGTAGATCGGCCAGTGGTGTGGACATACATATTAGTATTAAAAATATTGCAGTTAATTATATTATTAGTTTGATGCTTCAAAGGAAATGAAGTCATTATCTTCTAGTACAGCTGAAAGTTCTTTATGATAATCACCAGTCTCACTGTTTGTACGAAAGAAACTTGGTTGATGATGATGGCGAGAGAAGTTTGGTAATGAATTTGACTGATGACAAGTAAATAATAATAATGATAATAAATATATATCTTTAATTACTAACTGTTTGTATGTTAGTAGCCTGTAATGGTTCAGGATATGAAAACACTTCATCAGATTCATCATTATCTTCATCATTACTAATATCTGGTTGACTTTCTAATCTCCTTTCATTAGTTGTAGGTAACACATCTGATAAAGGACACAGTGATGGAGGTTCCTATACAATGCATGGAAAATGTCTTCCAAATTTATATTTAGACAATAATTTACCAGAATTTTAGGTATGCCAAGATCACCATCTTCAACAAATGTATTCTGCAATAAATTGACATTGTTATAAATTGAATGAAAGAGTTTCTTACCATTTGGTTCAACGAATGTGTATTATTATCTTGATTATCACTATAAATTAATAATACATTTAATTATCAATTATAATTATCATTATGTCATACTTAAAAGAAGTCTCCATTTCATCAACAGTAGAAAGTTTTCGTTGTTGAAGATTGGAGTCCCTTTCTTCTAATGGAATTATGTCTGAACTGTGAGATGATCTGTAGTGGTAGATTAATATAATTAATATATAGTTAGTTACACTATAATAATAATAATAATAATGATAATAATAATAATAATAATAATAATAATAATGATAATGACCTATCAGTAGTATTAACAAGAGGCCTTGTTTCACTTTGATCAGAAGATAGATTAAGACTTGAAGGTCCAGCATTGTCATGTGGTTCACTATAATAATTTCCAGTTATAACAATACTTAAGCTTGTAAAATTCACTGTTTACTTTGATGTTCCACCATATCTATAAGAAGCTATAGTTGGTGCATTAAGTAGTGAAGTGGTTGGTTTATTGACTATTTCATCCACACCCTCCTGATTACCTCCAGGAGCTATAACAGTAATATAAATACAGTTATTAATAATAATAATAACATACCTTGTTCTGCTGATGCTGGTGAAAATGTCTTTCTATTTGATACACATCTTTTAATGGCAATCATGGCTACTATTATTATCAGTGTTGCTATCACTAGTAGTGATACAGAACTTCCAATGATGATAGGTAGCAAATTATCTATAGTTAATAATTACTTATATTATATAAATATGAACTATCTTACCATCAGTGCTGTCTGCTTGAGTTTCTTTGATAAAAACACAATAAGACATTTAACATTATTGTGACAAATGTTACCTGAATTAGTTCCATTGATATAAACTGAGTATTGTGACACTTCACAATCCTCAGAGAAAAACAGAGAAGCATAGCAGATGTCATAATAACCTGACAAAAACCATGGAAAACAGTCAAACACAGATGATGATCCATTTCCTCTGTATAACAGAGTATAGTTCCTCTCTGTTGTATTGATGTTTAGGAAACTGACATTACAACCAATTGCATGACTGTTATTAATTAATACATCATTCTCAAAGACACATTGGAAGCATGGCCCAGTTGTAATGTTTCCTTCAATATAATGTGCATCTTGAATGTCATTAGTATCTATAAAAGAGCACTATACTAGAATTGAGACTATGAAGTCATAGGACATACATAATCATGTGATTGAACTGTGAACTCATGTAATAACAATTTCATATAGGATGATGCAATGACTAGCTGTTGATAAACATATGAATTTACTTACTAAACTTTAGTGATGGTTGCTTGGTCTGACCACCTTTATTTTTTAGCCATATATCTACAATGATATCTTCATTCCCAATAAATGTTTGTTGATGATCAGCATTGGATTTAATAATACCAATACATTCTTCAATTGTTACTGGTATATCAATATATGATACACTAAGGTGATGCGTGTAATGAGCTATAACAATTGAATGAGTGCTCTGTCTACCAGGACAGTCACATTGCTCCTACATCAGTAGATTATAATAGATAATCAACATATGTATTGTAACTAATATACCTTATATTCCATTATAAATGATGTATTACCATTTGAATGTTTGTTCAGGATAATAGTAAAATTTGATATTGGTGGCTCTACAATGATAGTAATATATTAGAGGATATGTGATATATTGATACACTTACGATGAAGGAAAGTAATATTTGGTAAATCATTACTTGATACTAAAGTATCAGCTATTGCAATGATTGATAGGTTTCCCAAAGTACAAGGGTTTAGATATGATGAATCTATTGTCCAAGAGTTAGTAGTAATATTAGTGATATTGAAGATGGGAGCAGAGTTTCCGTTGATAGAAAACAAAAATAGATTAAAATAACCTCTATACCATCAAGTATTGATGGCTTATTCCAGCTAAAAGTGATATGAGTTTGGTTTATTTGTTTGGAGACAATAGTCACTGGATCAAGATGATCTAATAATTACATAATATACAATTCAATTATATTAATCAATAATAATTTACCTTGTACTAAAATCTCAGCTTTAACTGATGTATTCTCCTTGTAGGTGGTCCCATATATAGCTTTACACCAGATAATAACATCTTCTATTAATGTAAGATTACAGTATCTTTTCAAATAGTTAGATCCAAAACAATCCATATCTGATGGTTCATGCCCTGGGTATTGCCTCAGTACATCCAACGAGACACAATCTCTTCCTTCCATTTCACATACAACTTGTAATCTCCATTTGTAAGTAACGTTGACAGAGATTGGGTAGTTAGTAATATCTACAGTAATATTATCATAGCAATAATAATCTGCACATCATCCTCACCACATTTATCAGAAAGGCCAGCAATAGCACAACAGCATACTACAAGAAATGTACTTGTTAATTAAACATCGGCCATTAGTCATCTGTAGCCACGCCTTATGCAGAAGTTGATTGTACACGAGTGGGCGTCTAGGCACGAGACTATTATTGCAGCTTATTAGGAGCCTAGGACTACTGTTACACTTGGCAAGAGCACTCCAAGTAAGAAGGATGAATAACAATAGAACAGGCCTATATTTACATATAGTCCAGGCCTATAGACTATAATTGTTAATACTGTCACTATGTATATATAATATAGTAGATACATAGTGACATAATATAGATTATTATTATTATTATTATTATTATATATATATATATATATATATATATATATATATATATACTAATGTGCTAAAATGTTATTGTTTTGAGAATACATAGTAATATTCAATTTTTCTTTAAAATCTTACAATATCATTACAATATTATATTACATTATACAGTGTTAATGTCAACAGTACTTTAATACCCAATGAGAGATTTCCAAATCACTCAAGTAAACAACTCAACATTTCAAATCTTATTCTTATGACCACCCACTTTGAGTAGTACCAATATTATATTACATTATACATATAATATTGGAAGATATTATCATAGAGATTGTTAACATTTAATAATCGTTGTGTTAAATATAATGCTAAAAAGAAACCTCACATTTATAAGATGGGTAAATATGATAATTATTATAACAATTAATATTCATTAATTATAGCTCATGAAGAAATAAGGAGACAAGAGATACCGACATTATTTTAAAATGTACTATCCAATATATAGTACAGTCATACAACAAGGTGCTAATAATGACATAATAGATAATAGGAATGGACTGAATATGGAACAATGTCCAGCTTATGAGACTACTAAAGTTACACACACACAACCATCAAGGACTCATACATATCCATCATCTCTGTGATTGACTTTTATATTTTAAAATATATTAGTGAATAGAATATGTTAATTTAATTTAGTGATCAGTTGAAGAATTTTCAACTATTTATTTTTGTCCAGCAAAGGTTTGTCGGAGGGCATTGAGTCATCAATATTGGAAGAGACATCACCTATTCTAGGTAACTCTTCTCTAGTAAATTTAAATTCAGTGGTAAATTAGGTCCAGCGAATTCTCCATCATCATTCTTGTTTTGATCAGGAGGAACAGCTTCATAACCTTGAATTTCCTAATGCGTTATAGCACTGATAAATTATTGTTCTTCATTTAGTTCATACCTGTAGTATCTCACTGGAACTTTCTTCCAATAGATTTTTCTTTTCTTGAGCTTTTATAGGATTTTGATATGAAGGCTGCCCTAGTGGAATCTTCTGTAAACTATAAATAAACATCACATCATTCCTGTTGTTTCTCATAATTATTAGTATTACATACAGGTGAGATAATCCAAATACTCGGGTGGATTTTTGTTGTTGTTGTTGTTGTTGTTGTTGTTGTTGATGTTTTCTAAGTAACAGTTGTATATAGTATATAAAACATTAAATTGACTGACTTACATGTGCTGGATTCCTTGTGGTGTAACAAAACGTACCTAAACAAAAAATCCAAATGAAAATGAAATTTGAACTTACAATACATTTTAAGTATTTAAGCTTACAGTGTCAGGCATCTTGCCTATGTCATTAAGGTGGTCACTGAAAGTTGATTCAATAGTAGTTGTTCCATTATTAATACTGGAAGTTGGCTCAGTTCCATTGTTAACACTGGGACCTGACTTAATAGTAGTTGTTCCATTGTTAATACTGGAAGTTAGCTCTATAGTAGCTGCTCCATTATTAATATTAGGAGTAGTAGACTCAACAGTAGTTGTTCCATTATTAATATTAGGAGTAAATTCAACAGTAGTTGTTCCATTATTAACATTAGGAGTAGTAGACTCAACAGTAGTTGTTCCATTATTAATATTAGGAGTAAATTCAACAGTAGTTGTTCCATTATTAACATTAGGAGTAGTAGACTCAACAGTAGTTGTTCCATTATTAATATTAGGAGTAAATTTAACAGTAGTTGTTCCATTATTAATATTAGGAGTAAATACAACAGCAGTTGTTCCATTATTAATACTAGAAGTAGTAGACTCAACAGCATTATTAATACTAGAAGTAGTAGACTCAACAGTAGTTGTTCCATTACTAATATTAGGAGTAAATTCAACAGTAGTAGTTCCATTATTAATACAAGTAGTTGACTCAATAGTAGTTGTTCCATTATTAATATCTGATTCAACTATTGATTGATCTGCTGGTTGTGTTGACTGTCCATTCATTGGTTGTAATTCATGATCACCTTCTATTCCATTTCTTCTGCTAAAAAAAGAAGTGTCAATGTTATATTACATATTACATCAGAAATCCAGTAGAAATACTATACTTTAATGTAAAATTAATACTATATTCAAAACTTTAGACCCTAACACTTTTTAAAACCCAATGTACAATTATAATATAGGGTTAGTGTTGATCAAGTGGTCTAAGGCTACATAGTTGAACTGAAGTTAAACAGCACTGAGTAGGAACATTTATATAATGGGCAATGCTCAGTGTTGTAAGACTATGGTGTGGGCCTAGCTCTATCTTCATAACTTGGCACATCCTCTCTAAATATTAGACCAAAAAGTATTATAACTGACTTCTTGAAATGTTTCTGCAATATCCATACCAAGATCACTATAACAATGACAAAAATGACTAGGATTATGCCAATTCCACCAACTATACCACCTATAATGGCACCAATATTGTGGCTATGGGACTGTTCTACTCCACCTAGAAAAAACAGAATGGCTTCATACTATTTACAAATGTCTTTTTTACCTGGTGTATAGGTGTAACAGTGGTACTTGTCTTTGTAGCTGGTGTAGGTTCACAAGTAATAACATTGACACTTCTTCTAACTGGTGGACATTTAGGTAATATTATAGTAGAATCATTCCAGTTATATCCATGTATTTTATATCTCCCAGAATCTAAATATAACACTGTAGAAATAGTACTTGTGTTGCTGCTATTTTGTGTGATAATATGAGAACTATTGAAGTTATTAGTTAATGATTTAATGATGACTTTACAATCTCCATAATATCCAGTGTTAAAAATACATTCAAGTGTCACCTCACACAGTCTAACTGATACATTGACATTAACAAGTCCTCTAGTATCTGAAAGATTTAAAGATTGAAACATAATAAATTATTATAGATACTTACCAAGTGATTTACTGACTGAATTATTGTAATTAGAGAATTTAATTGTTGTGATGTCACAGCCACAGATCTTTGGTACTATCAATGGTTTAGTATTCTTGATATTCCATTTAATAATTTTAGGTCTCAAAACATCTCCAGTATGATGTGGACAGTGTGTATTAGCTGTTACAGTTATTGGGTAAGAAGAGATACATTTGAACTAATGAAGAAACATATAATATCTTCTTTTTAATAACAATACTTACCAGTAATTTGTATTGTATAGAAATATAAAAAGTATTGATGAATTGAAAAGTGATGCTATCTCTTTTAATCTCTCCATGAGGATCTAAAATGATTAAGGTATTATTGTAATACCATATTTAAAATTTAATAATATAATTATTACCAGTTACTGTGGACACTTGTTTTGTTGATGCCATTCTCCAACCAGCAGGATTATGTGGCCAAACAGATACATTATATAATCTACAGTCTTCATTCTCATTGATCACATTAACCAATAATAATGAAATATTAGTAGTAACATTTGAGTAGCTCATAGATTGGCTTTGAGGACAAGATATATTAACTTGTACATAATCAGTATCATATACAATCCAGTCTATTGTGAGATGTGTACAATTAACATATACTGTCACTTGAGGAGAATGTGGAGGTCCTATATAATATCAATATAATGGATAGTTATGATATAAACTTGTTACCTTTAACATTAATTATTGTAGTATTAGAGGATACAGAGGAAACAAAGTTTGAATTATTTCTATAAAAAAACTCAATCCTCACAGTTTTATTATAGTCTACATTATCAAATTCATATTAGGTTAATACATCCAGAAGTTGCTAAAGCACATACTACAATAGACTGTCCTCTGTAGACATTAGTAACTGGTGGAAGATCTTTAACAATATCTAATAAAAGAAATAATAGGTCCATAATATAAGAGAACTCACAACACGTTTCAGAGGAGCAGATGTCACTTGACAAACTATCTATAGAACAGCCACCTTTGACAGCCTGTTCATCAAGGAAGAGGGCAGAGACCAAAAGGAGGGCCACAAAAGTAGGTGGAATCCACATATCAATATAGTCAAACAATAGATTGTATGTTATATAACAACTCACATGATCACAACTTTATTCATAATGTTGTTTGTCAATTGTCATACCACAAATGGTTTGAACTATATTTAGAAAATTTATTTTTAGCTTTGCAAGAATTGATACATGTAATCACGCAATACAATATATATATACTGGTACGTTAATAAAATAAATGAACACATTATTAACAAAACTAATATATATATATATAACTTATATTCATTATTATAATGATAGCAATGAAATAAAAAGACAACTCAATATCTCAATATATAAACAATAAATGACTCGATATAGAACAGATTAACAGATTATAAATTACACACATGTCAACAACTAACTTTATCTAGTAATATATGTTATCATCTTGAGTGTGGGTGTATCTTCGTATATTCTATAATAATTATATAATATAAGAATTATTTTTACCCAAAGAAATCAACCATTTTACCTTTCCTTAACATATGATATAATATAATCAAGTACAATATCATTATTGTCAATTGATATGAGTTGTATAACATAGGTCTTCAAAATAAGAGCATTGTTATTGAGCATTTTTAGCAAAAGATACAGATTTGTGTTTATCAGCTTCCTTTTGTTTCTTTTTAGGCAAATCTATAACAGTTAATTCTGCTCCCTTAGGTCTACCACATTTTTAAATCTTTGGAGGAAGTTTGATCTCAGACACATGCAGTGATAACCACATTCAGTAAAAAAAAGTAAAATATAAACATTTGTCTCACTAGCTCTGGTTGGATTTATGTCTTCAACAACACATTCTTCTGAGAGCACCATCTGCTTGTTGATATCCAGAGTTTGTCCATTCTCAAGCTAATCATGACACCCACCTAATATTATGTATCAATTTACCTGTAATTTTGAAAGTAATGTTACCATTTATAGAGTCACTACTTCACTGTTGTGCTCATTAGTGAAAGGTAATACTGTGTTGCCTATACCAATAACACATGAATATAATTTAAAACATTCACATACCTGTGATTTCACCAGTTTCTCCTGCTCTCCAGCTGTCACAAATCCTTTCCAAAAGTAAAAAATCCCTTCATATTCTCTCATACCAACCTCTGATCCAAAAGAGCAAATTTGATGACACACTGGCATCATTTTGTTGAACTTTTAATGCTGAGACAAATTATATTAACATGCATGATTGAAATATCACTAATCTAGAGGGTGGAATTAATCATTGAGATAATTATAATTATCTACATGTACCTGAAAAGAATTTAAGTCATCTGGAGGTGTACTCTTTTTTTGTTGTAATGTATTTCTGAGGTAAGACATCATCCAACATTTGTCAACACCTTTGACAAAAAGTGGCAAATCTCTTAAGTCTCAATGTGTCGACATGGAAGCTTCATGCTTTTCCAATTTTTCAAATTGTACTTCTTACTTTGAACAAGCAATCTTTTGAAGCAATTCAAGGACATATTTGAGTTCACAAAGACTGGAAAATCATTTTTTGACAAGTGATTTTTCTTTGAAAAGTTCATAACGTGTGAAAGAGGTAAATAATTTTTAGCTTTGTACACTTTTATTTTAGCATGAAGATCAGTATAGGAAAAGAAAGTCTCCCCAACAACAATTGTACAAGCTGCCATGTGCTACAGTAACTCATATGCTTGGGTCAGTTGGGTGTGGTTTTACATCTTAGAGTGTGGGTTCAATTCTGGACTATAGTCTTGAATTAATACATCCTATTGGCACTGCCAATATAATATTATATATTATTATATATACTTATATTATAATTGAATGTTGTGTATGTGTGGGGTCGTAGGGGAGCTGATCAATATTTATTGTGACTCATTTATCTAACCTTGTAGACAGTTTACAATGTCATATATTGGGGATAAATCAATCAATATATATAACATAAATCCACTTAATCATCTCACTGTATTTAACAGTTATATACTTAACAATAAAGGAGGTAAGTAAGACAGTTCAATGATAACACTATATAGTAAATAATAATAGGATTATAGTAGATTAATTTTTACACAATATCAAACTTGTGTCAGTAAATCTATAGACTGTAATTAAGCCACGCCCAACACATTTGTTTGAACAGTGAATATGAAAGATTCAAGAGAGTTTTTTTGAATGCCTCTTTCATAATTTTTTGTCCCATATTTATTTGTTTAGTATTCAATGATAGTTATTGCTTTTCACTGGGGAGAGTAAGGTAAAAATGATCACAAGTTGTACTGAAGTTGTTGTGAGGAAAAACACATCTACTGAGGTATTGACTATAATGAGGAATAATATAATGTTTGAGAATCTGTGATTATAACATAATAGTGTTTCATTCTATGACATATCACAATATAATTATAGTAGACCAATAGTGATACTTTTATGTTTCCTTTTATTCATATATCCATCCATTCATTCATATTCCTACAATTGAATTGGATGTTTTAACTATTTGAAAGTGGAAATTGAAATCCATTACATATTATTATATTCCAAGGCATGAGCAGCCGTACTAATAGTTTAGGTACATGTAAATACATTTGTTTGTACAATAAATGTACACTTATTCTCTCTCTTTGTCTTTCTATCTTTCTCTCTCTTAGAGTTGTTACATGCAACTTGGAATGTTTGGGCTTTACTGGTTGGTATAGAGAATCTTGCTTATCTATCAAAAGATCAACTACCAATTAAATAGTAGAATAGTTCATAATAAAAAATCTATATTCATTGCTTAGAAATTACTTGATATGATGTTGTCACATTATATTAATTTTTAGAATCAAGATCACATAAAATAATGAATTAGTATTGTCAATGTCATTGATATGTATAATTATTATATGATATAATGTCATAGATAAAGTGAAGACTTTATATTATTTGCCATATCTCCAATTACATGATCATACCTGTAGTAAAGGCAAATGATAAACATATAGAATGCATCACATATTATATACCTATATGATATATATGTGTGTGTGATTAGTGCATACAAGTATATCATATATATATATATTGTATACATATACATATACATATACATATATATATATATATATATATATATATATATATATATATATATATATATATATATATATATATATATATATATATATATATATATATATATATATATATATATATATATATATATATGATTAGTACATACAGGTGTATCATATATTAATTAAATGTGTGATACATATATGATACTGTCAAAACTGTATTATATATTAGAGCTCATATATGAGACAGGTGCAATCAAAAATCACACACAAAGTAAATGTATTATTTGCAGGTAATCAAAAAATTAATTGATTCATAAAGTATGTTCATTCATTCTGATGGAATCATGTATAATGTCTTCAGTCCCATCCATCTATACAATCTATGACATAACATAACAAAGTATAAACTTCCCAAACCAATAGAAAAACTACCTGCAGATTACCTGATATACAAAATTTCTCACATTATGACACATAAATGCTTTGAAATATATTTAGAAGCATATTTTTAACACTGTAAGAAATTATTTTTAACAACATGTACCAACATGAAATCGCTCAATAGAACACATATTGCTGTGTGGAGTTAGTTGGATTGAGAACCTACCACAAATGAGCTTTTATTCGACATGTACGAGCCATCATTCTCCTCACTATTATCCTCAGCACTACTATGATTCTATAAACGATATGTATTAACATTATTAGTACTTATTTGATGACTTACAGAAGAAGACTCAACAGTCTTGTGTACCAACTCTTCTTGTTGGAGTAGTTCAGTACTGCTAGGATGAGGTGGTAGGACAAGTGGATGAATATTAGCTGGTACTACTACAGATGTTGTAGAACTTGTATTTTCAGCTTGATGCGAATGTGTTAAGTAATCAGTTGGTAGTTCTGTGTCAGTGTTTTCACTTGAGAATGTATTTCTACCAAATGTTGAAGAGTATCCCTTATCATTATCAGGTTGAGAAGAGGAGATATGATGTAGTCTTGATGAAGGAATGATTGGACGAGGACGGATAACAACATTCTCATGTGCTCCTGCTTTACTAATCTTCTTCTTTGGTACAGAAGGTACAATCTCACTGTATACAATATTCTCAGTATGTACAGGTTTAGCTCCACTATTTTTAAGAAATTGTAGCTCTGCATATCTTGGATTCTATGAACAGATGCACAAGACAATTACTAATGAACTTAAAGTTATCAATATAGATTATGTACAGTCATTTTTGCCACAAGAGGACAGAACATGTTGCATTATTATAATTACTAATATATGACTTACTGAAGCTGGTAATGTATCACTATGAGGTCTATTACCACCCTAAAAATTATATTACATAACATAATATTTGATATTGTTATAATTTGTGAGTTACTTCAGCTGATGTTGTTTTCTTTTGTATTGGATGAGTTGTACTAGTTATAACATATGATGATTTTATACCAGTAACATCTGACATTGAAATGTCAGCTGGTTCACTTAGGTATTGGATCTATTAAATTAAAATAATCTGTGAGTAAAAAGAGTGTACACTATACATACTGCTAATGTATCATCTTCATCAGTTTGTGGAACATAACTAGATGATGCTGGGTTTGATACAGCAAATATCTGAGAAGAAAGGTGTGTGATCTATATTATAAACTACTGATAAAATTGATCAATAATAAAATGGTCTTACTTTTTCACTGAGTTGTCCACCACTCTATATAATGAGATACAATAATCACATAATTTAAAACTACAAATATATATACTTCTACTGATGTAGTTTCTCTTAGAACAGGAGTAATAAGTGGCATTACAACAAAGTCAGAATATGTCACAATTTCAGTATTGTTGGCAGCTACAACGTGATAAGTGGTACTCTATGATAATATGACATATAATTATTAATAATTTATCAGTTAATACACTAACTGGAGTGACAGTTTCAGAAACAATGTTATTAGAATGATTGTTCATCTCTTCATTCTATTAGTAATATTTATGAGTAATATTAATTATATTATGTACTAACTTACTTGTTGATAACTGGTCAGTTGTGATGATCTAGTCTAAAATAATATAATATTTTAATATATTATCACATTGATGTCAAAACATACCTGAAACAGTGGTCTGTTGTTGCCATGGTAATGACATGGATCAGCTGATACAGGAGTTGATAAGAGCCACTATAATACAAAGAAGGTCTTAATATGTTATCATTTGTTATCTTACATCATCTGGATAAACATGATCATCTTCATCAAGGTGATATAATGGTGATTCTGATTTTACTGTAGTGGCATATCTACAAACACATATAAAATGTAATAAAGTGATATATGAAATACCTTGGTTCAAGTTCTTGTAAATGGTCTTCATTATAGGAATCTTGAGATAACTGATGTTGAGAATGAATAAAATCCAATGAATTATTATCTGCTAATTAGAAATAGTTTTATCATTTATGATCTCTCAAATTATTATACAAACCTTTCTTCCTAATATGTACTTTATATAGTGCTATACAAAACCCAGCAATCAGACTAACAAAGACAACAATTCCAAGTATACCAATTACTATACCAATTACTAGTTTATTATCAGATGACTTTGAGTTGATATCTATAATATTAACATAATGATATAAATACAGTCTAGATATTACATACCAGTACTAATATCTGTTGGTGAAGGATAGTGTGTAGTAGGTGAAGGAGAGAATCTTGCCATGACAACAGATGTTGGTATTCCTATATAAAGCATAGACAATATCATACTCAGTTGACATAGTACTACTCTACAAGATGTACCAGTCATAACTAACAGTACATGACGATCATTGTTTCTCATATATAACTTAATTAACAACTGTTATCTACTATATAGTGTGTAATATAGTGATAATTAAAGTTTGTAAGCTAATGACAACATAACAGATGTGTTGCTCACTAACTTGTGTCAACTGGAGTAGAAATAATATCTACATTAGTAGGAAGTATAACACCATTTATAACAGTAATACTTGCCATCTTTCTAAACTTTGTAGATATTGTATAATCTCTCTCCCAGTCATGTATTGTGATATTATACTCATCAACAGGAAGTGATAGACAGTATGTAGTGTTATCATGATCATAAGGTACATTAACTTCATATATAGAGAGAGTTTTATAAGACATAGCTTTGATATTAAATCCTTTAGCATCTGTCACAGTAACATATGTTACATTAACACATACACTACCAGCTACTGTATAAATAATAACATCTTTAATATCAAAGGTCCCTATCAGATAATTAAATGATAATTAGTAATTATAAGAGGAGAACTTACAGAATTCAAACTCTTGCGAGCTAGCTTTATCTGTTAATGTATTAACAATGAGTTGTCCCATTAAATGTGAATTATTAGGTAGATTATTAACTAAATAGATACCAATAATAGTATCATTATCAACTAATACAGTGTTGTTAAATTTGTCATGACCGTAGTACTTGTAGTTATTGTTATGAGTTAAGTCTTTAATTCTAGTTGAAATATTAACTGGTTTTTGATCTTGACAGTCATATGTAACCTGATATTAAATAACAAAATATTAATCATTTGTAAAATAAACAAACCTTGTATCTGATGTTTATAGAAATATCTTTTTCACTCATGACAAGTATGTCTTCCTCTTTAACTCCAGGTACTGTTATATAAAGTAAAATGAATTTATAAATACTGCTCATGTCTTAGGCTAATACAAAAATATCTTACCTCCAATATGATAATATTGTTGTGATGTTCCCTCTCCTTCTCCTATAATATTAACTGGTACTACTATTAGCTCATATCTCTGACATGATATAAAGTTGAGATGACTCAATGATATATTAGTAGATGTTGAGTTAGTAGTATAATTGACTACATTTAATTTAGTGTCTATAACAGACACAATATAATGTAGTATATCTACTCCATCAAGTGTTGGAGGTGGTAACCAACTCAACCATTTGGTAGATATATTGAAGTAGAGTTTACCCACAGCTGTTAATAACCCTATATCATAATAAGTAATTGTTCTGTGTTGTGATAATATTGTTACCTTGAATTTTGAGGAATACTTTATTTGAAGTAGTTAGTTGTGGTATATATACTGTGGCAGTAATCTCAGCATTATTATATTTTGGTGATGAAGTAATGACAAGATCAGATCTGATACTATCATTTCTAAGTGTAGTTTGATAAACTGATATTTCAACAGAATGATAGCTAGGTATGTGTGGGACATTATTAACGGCCCAATAGACTGATCCACCACAGACAATAGCTGTAAAGTTGACAGTAGTTCCTTCACTAGTGTTTAAGGAGATTGGTTGTAGTAGAAAAGGACAGCCATTAACACAAATAGAGAGAGAAGCTATATATAGAATAAATACAAGGTATAACATATATATGGTTTAATTGTTATTTCGTGACGGAGTAATACCAACCTACTATCAGTAACAAGAGTGCCATTACTTCAATTTTTAACCCTTTTCTTCAAAACTGGCCCACGCATGCGCAAGACTAAACAATGCACGTTTATTCCTGGGAATAAAATTATAGCCATGCTATTTTATATAGCATTACAGCCTCCTGGTATCACTAACACAGCTAGCAATTGCTATGCTAGTAGTGTCCTCCAGTGTCTGCTGAACCACCCTATTTTTTTAGAATTCCTCCAATCAACCAGCAAACATACATGTTGTGAATGTACAAAATCA
Organism: Xestospongia bergquistia; assembly: GCA_963965975.1. Lineage (NCBI taxonomy): Eukaryota > Metazoa > Porifera > Demospongiae > Haplosclerida > Petrosiidae > Xestospongia > Xestospongia bergquistia. The sequence continues at coordinate 788,896 of OZ014412.1, forward strand.
GGTATAATATATATATTATTGTAAATTTAAAGTTAAAAATTCAAATTAATACAAACTTATGCTGTTACACAGGAGTATGTTTATTAAAGGTATTACTAAACCTATACAACATGTACAGGTATAGCAGTGGTACAACAACACTTCCATCAGAATCTCTTGTTCAAACTCTATCAAGTAAAAGAGAAAAAATACAATAAATATCAGAGTTTATTATTGAAAACAGATATGCATGAATCATTTGTTCCTGATAGATACCAAGATATCCATGAGTATTATGTTCTACTAGTCAATAATTTAACTGAATTATTTGATGCAAGGTAAGGCCTTGTATCACATTTTAAAATGTTTATTATTGACTACAGGACAAAACAACTAGTAGAACAAAATTTTCTAATGACTGGATGGAAACAGGTTACAATTCAGCAATATTTTTATCAGCTATCTGACTCTTTTTATCACAGTGACATGTAACAAATGTAATTACAGCAACAGTAAGATACAGAGTAGTAATACATGTTAGTAATGATATTAAGAGTGATACTCAATATTATGTTGAACAGGGTAACAAGAAAATCTACCTTCAGGACTTGATTTTTGATGAGTTAGATATAGATAATTCAGACAATATTCTAGATTACATTTGTGAAGGGTATGCACCTATAATCCTGTTATTTGACAAGATCAGTTATAGATTTGTCCCTAAGTTTAGTATAATATAAATTTAGGTATGGAAGCTGTGGTGAATCTCTTTAGACTATTGATGTAACAAAAAATGCCAACCTTTAATGCCTTCAACACTGACTGTCTGAAGAAGGCAGCATTATTTCACACTACATCCAATAAGACAAAAAGTGATATAGAAGCTCACACAAAGTGTGCAGGTAATACTGAATACAAAGTACACATATTATTGTTTACTGATTTGGTAATAGTTACAAAACTTCCAGCAAATCTATCTAAGTCAACTAGTGAAAAACACACATGTTAAATCTGTGGAAGGGGTTATTCATTTCGAAGTGGTCTCTCAAAACACATGAGGAGTGCACATAATGACGTGGAAAGTGGTCTAGTTACATGTACTCTATGTAATAGCAGGTTTGTGATAAAATGTATTCATTACTTTTTTAATTAATATCTTTTACCAAAGAATGCCAAGTCTTCAAAAATTACTCCTACATCTTCAATCAAACCATCAGCTGTCTATAGAAGAAAAGGAGATAAGTTTTGATACATTAGAATAATTTTATGAATGGAAGGAAGAGTTTGAAACAACTAAATGTTCCTTATTTGTTCTTAAGTGTGTACCACAGGTCTCCAATGGTATGAAAGTGTTTTACTATTACTGTAACAGAGCAGGTACATACAAATCTGAGGGAACTGGAAAACGTCAATTAAAAACACAAGGAACAGCTAAGATAAGATCTCAGTGTTCGGTATATATCAAAGCAGTACAGGACATCAACACACACAAAATTCATTGTTACTATTGCCCTACACACTATAATCACACAACACAATTAGCTTATCTACGAATACCTTTGACAATTCAACAAGATATTGCTAAAAAACTTAAAGAGGGAGTGAGTATGGAACACATTTTAGATAATATTCGTGAGTCCATATACAACAATATCAAACGAGAACACTTAATTACCAGACAGGACATCCACAACATAAAAACTCAATACAACATCGAGGGTATTAATTGTCATGCTAATGACTTAATTAGTGTCAACACCTGGATATTAGATATGCAAGGACTTCTTTATAACCCCATTTTAATTTATAAAGACCGAGGGAGACCACAACCTGATAATTTAGATAATTTGGCAGATGACGATTTTCTGTTATGTATTCAAACAGAATTTCAGAGGGACATACTAAAGGCTTTTGGGCATGACACAGTATGCATAGACACCACACACGGTACCAACATGTACCATTTTAATCTAATAACTCTGGTTGTGATTGATGAATACGGGGAAGGAATACCAGTAGCTTGGATGCTTTCTAACAGAGAAGATGCAATATCATTGATACCTTTCTTTGCAGCCATTGAAGGTAGTAGTAGTGTGGTTTCTCCATCATGGTTCATGTCAGATGACGTTGACAATTACTTTAATGCGTGGAAAGCAGTGTTTGGTGAAGGAGATACTAAGAAAATTATTTGTGCCTGGCACATAGATAGAACATGGAGAAAAGCATTAGCTGAAACTGTGAGAGACAAAGAAGATCAAATAAAAATATACCATCAACTAAATATTTTACTCAGTGAAAGAGATGAAGCTAAATTTAGAGTTACATTGCAGACTTTTCTCACTTACCTACAAACAGAGCATGGTCGTTTTTTTTGCCTACCTTACTTCAAATTACTGCTCACAATGGGCAACATGTTACTGTACTCAAACAACAATCAACACTAACATGTACCTTGAATCATTTCATAGAGTCCTAAAAATATTGTACTTAAACCACAAACAAAATAGAAGAATTGACAGTTTACTTGTTACTTTATTAAGAGTAGCATTTGAATGTTTTGTAAGCAAGAAATGGGAAAAAAATCACATAGAATATGTGAGGTAAACAAACGCCACAAGAGAGCTCTTTTGTTAAAATTGTCTTCTGCTACACAAACTGAAAATACAAAATGGAAAGTACAATCACAATCATCTCTTGACACAAATTATGTCATTAAGAAAGCTCAAGAAAATTGTGGATGTAAGCTTCGATATACAGGCTGTGAAATCTGTCCCCATAACTACACTTGTACTTGCTTAGATTCTATCTTACACACAACAGTATGTAAACTTGTTCACCTTGTACATATGAAATATATGCCAAAAGACACTAACAGTATTTCAGAAGATCCTACTCTGCTAACTGATACTTACTCCTACTTTACCAGTTACCTGTTATCTAACAAGAAACCTGACACATCTTTGACACAAACTAAAACAAGCTTGTTAAAGAAACTTCAAAAACTTGAAGCACTAGTTACTAACTGTCAAAATATAGATGCTATTCAGACTGCTAACAGGCATGTTCAAGCTGCTATCTCTGTAATAACTGTTATAAACCAACAAAGCACTGAAAAAAGCTACCTGTTAAGCAAAAGGTGTCACCAAATCAAAACTGTGAACATCAACATTTTTTTTCTACAAAAAAGAGATCTACTTCAACTCTATTGAGGCCTACTGTTAGAGAAATAAATAAAATTGAAAAAGACCTTGAGAGTTCTGACGTAAAATTCTGTGGTAGCTGTTTAAAACACAACAAAACTACTGTTGATATTGTTGAATGGATACAGTGTGACATATGCACAGTATGGTTACATCTCTATTGCACACAACTACAACTAACTACTATACCAGCTAATTATATATGTCATTTTTGTAACATCAAAGAAACACAATGATTTTAAAGTGTATAATATTTCTTTCTTACTTATGATTAGTGTTGTTATATCCTCTCAAATATATACAAATCCAAGCCATAAGACTCTTTTTCATTATCTTTTGTTTCCTTGGTTACAACAGGTCCTGGCTCAATATGGCTGTTCACAATGTGGTTGATCACGTGCGGTACTACTCACGTGAGGTACACGCTAACAAAACCGAGAAAACCAGGGGTTAAATTTTTGGATAACCTTCTCCGGCTAATCGCTATCCAGTAGCTTCATGTTTTAACCCACAAGGTGTGTCCATTTAATTAATAATGAGCCCCACCTTCTCTAGCTAACTTTTTAAACAAATACTTAAAATGGAAACTAACAACTATATTTAAAGTTTTAGAATGAGAGTTATGAGCTTAGTTTATGCTATGCAAATTAAAAGAGATCCATCCATTAATTGAAAATTTGTTAACACTTTAAAACAATAATAAATTATTATCTATTGATAAGACAGAGATGACATGATATAAAATGATAAAATGCTATTTTAGACAGCAGGATTTCATCATGATACACTGTTTTCATCAGTTACTGCGGCTCTATCGCTTCATATGGAAATCCACAACCAGTTACAACAATTGGAGCTCCACCCTATCAAAAATACTTGAAACCACAAATATTTAATTAGGCGTGGTTATCTTGTACTTGAAGAATGTGCTTCTGGTAAATATGTTGCTAACTTCAATCAATGACAATATATTCAGTACACACAAATCCTTCTTCTATAATTTATATGAATCATGTCGTCATCTAGAATTTGCAATATTCATCTTAATAAAAGATTGAGAAATTTCATTATAATGAATAACGAGTCCCACCTTTTCTAGCATGCTTGTTTCAAGCACTTGCAAAAATACTTCCATAAAATAGAAAGTGATAACTATATTTAAAGTTTTACAATGAGAATCATGAGCTGAATTAGTTGCTATGCAACTTAAGAGACAGTTAGAAGAGAACCACCAATTTGAATATTTTGACATAAAAAGATATGACAAAGATGAACAATAAAACTTGAGAACCAGATAAAAATGATATTTTAAAACAGAAAAATTTATTCCATACAAATATATGTTTTATCTGTACTACTACTACTTGTGATAAAAGGGGTAGTATAGGTTCCACATGAGCTGTGTGAGAGTTGAAGTTGCACATTACTGTGATCCTTATAGTCATGATGTAATATTTTCATAGTCATCAGTACATGTCCTACTAGGTTGTACTGTTATATATGATGGATTACTCTCTAACTCCACTCTTCTACTTCTCATCTCTAATCTGTTCACTGTGTAATAATAATTATAAAATGGCTAATGTATAAAATTTATTACCTTCTTCATATGCAAGATTATGTGTGATATCTTCTTGAACAACTAAAGAAGTTAAGTTTGAGTAATTTGCTCAAGTCACTACTTACTAACTATCAAGATTACCTTCAATCTCATGTTGATGAGTTCTCTTTTTCTTCAGATATACAGTAAAACAAACTCCAGATATTACCACTATTATAACAATTATTATTACTACACAAAGTGTACTAGTAGTGACAAGGAGAATGGACTGATTGGTAGCTATAAATCTCAGATTAACTTAGCAACTGCAACATCATTGCAGACTTACATTCATTTATCATGATAGAGGGTTCTAAAGATGTCACAATGCTAATTATACTGACTCTTTCTCTCACTGCTGAAGTCAACATACCTAAAATAACACAACTATTTATTGTCTGTTTGGGCACAGCATCTCTCCACCCACAACATTAATTATCAATATATGAATTATATATAATAAATATTCACTATTAGCTTGTTGTTACTAACCTGTGCCATATATATTTACATAAGAAGGGACTACTACATCATCAACAGTGATTTTAACTGTCTCCCTAAACTCTGTAGATACTGTATAATCTCTCTCCCAGTCATGTATTGTGATATTATACTCATCAACAGGAAGTGATAGACAGCATGTAGTGTTATCATGATCATAAGATACATTAACTTCATATATAGAGAGAGTTTTATAAGACATAGCTTTGATATTAAATCCTTTAGCATCTGTCACAGTAACATATGTTACATTAACACACACACTACCAGCTACTGTATAAATAATAGCATCTTTAATATCAAAGGTCCCTATCAGATAATTAAATGATAATTAGTAATTGCAAGAGGAGAACTTACAGAATTCAAATTCTTGTGAACTAGCTTTATCTCCTGTTAATGTATTAACAATGAGTTGACCCATACAATGTGAATTAGAAGGTAGATTATCAACTAAATAGATACCAATAATAGTATCATTGCCATTATCAACTAGTACAGTGTTGTTAAATTGTTCATGTCTATAGTATTTGTAGCTATTGTTGTGATTTAAGTCTATAATTCTAACTGAAATATTAACTGGTTTTTGTTCTTGACAGCTGTATGAAACCTGAGGATTAGGTAAATATTAGTATTATATCATATTACAAACCTTATATACAATGTTAGTGCTAACATTGTCAACACTTATCACAACAATATCTTCTTTTATAATTCTTGGTACTGTTGTAGCAAAGATTTTGGTAAATAATACACTGTGAAGTTATTATACAAGAGAAAATATACCTCCAATATGATAATATTGTTGTGATGTTCCCTCTCCTTCTCCTACAATATTAACTGGTACGACTATTAGCTCATATCTCTGACATGATATAAAGTTGAGATGACTCAATGATATATTAGTAGATGTTGAGTTAGTAGTATAATTGACTACATTTAATTTAGTGTCTATAACAGACACAATATAATGTAGTATATCTACTCCATCAAGTGTTGTAGGTGGTAACCAACTCAACCATTTGGTAGATACATCAAAATTTAAAGTGGTCACAGCTGTTAATAAACCTGACAAGAATTGAGTTAAACACAAATTAATAATTATTATGTACCTTGAACTTGAAGTATTGCTGTATTAGACACAGTTAGTTGTGGAACATACACAGCTGAAGATATCTCAGTATTGTTATACTTTGATGAAGCAATGATAGCTAGGTCTGATCTAACACTACCATTTGTAAGTGTAGTTTCATACACTGATATTTCATCAGACTTATAACCAGGTATGTATACAATATTATTAGCTGCCCAATAAACTGATCCATTACAGACAATAGTTGTAAAATTGATAGTTGATCCTTCACTGGTATTTAGTGAGGTTGGTTGTAGTAGAAAGGGACATCCATGAGCAGCAGAGAGTGTAGAGGCTATTTATACAAATATAAGATAAGTTAGAAAATTATTTTATGACTAAACTTACCTATCATCAACAGCATGGTCAACCCCATGTTTGAAGTCACAATCAGAATAAGCTTAATCATAACAACCTGTAGCTCCACCTTTCAATATTTGTTACAGAACAATATCCAGCTTATGAGACTACTAAAGTTACATAGCAACCACCTCTATTACCAAGGAAAAATCCACCTTCTTCATTGTGACTTTTTAAAGTTAGCCATATAGTATTAAAACAACACTTACTGAATTGTGTGTTAATAGTTGTTTTTTGTTTTTGTTTATAGCACTATTTTGTTAATACTGGCACTATCTATCTATATGTGTGTTTGTGTGTATAGTAAATGCTCTAAAATGTTATCGTTTCAAGAATACATAGCAACTTTCAATTTATTTTTACTAATCTTTTAATATCATTACAAGACTATATTAATTTATACAGGGTTATTGTCAACAGTACTTGATCCCCAAATCACTCAAGTAAACAACTCAACATTTCAACTCTCATTATACATATAATATTGGAAGATATTATCATAGAGATCATTAACACAACATCTACAACAATCCTACTAACATTTACTAATCCTTGTGTTGAATTTAATACTAAAAAAGGCTCAAATTATAAGATAGGTAAATGTGATAATTATTGTTGTTATATTTATAGCAATTAACATATATTAATCATAGTTCATGAAGAAATAAGGAGACAACAAAGAAATACTGACATTATTTTAAAATGTACAAGTTCTATTAATCCAATATATAATACAGTCATACAACAAGGTCCTAATAATAATATAATGAATAATGAGAATGGACTGAATATGGAACAATGTCCAGCTTATGAGACTATTAAAGTTACATAACCATTATTCTACCACTCAGGGCTCAAATGTATTGATCATTTTTTGTGAATGAGTTTTATATTTTAAAATACAAATGAATAGAATATGTTAATTTAATTCAGTGATCAGTTGAAATATTTGAAACTATTTATTTTTGTCCAGCAAAGGTTTGTCGGAGGGCATTGAGTCATCAATATTGGAAGAGACATCACCTATTCCAGGTAACTCTTCTCTAGTAAAATTTAAATTCAGTGGTAAATTAGGTCCAGCGAATTCTCCATCATCATTCCTGTTTTGATCAGGAGGAACAGCTTCATAACCTTGAATTTCCTAATGCGTTATAGCACTGATAAATTATTGTTCTTCATTTAGTTCATACCTGTAGTATCTCACTGGAACTTTCTTCCAATAGATTTTTCTTTTCTTGAGCTTTTATAGGATTTTGATATGAAGGTTGCCCTAGTGGAATCTTCTGTAAACTATAAATAAACATCACATCATTCCTGTTATTTCTCATAATTATTAGTATTACATACAGGTGAGATAATCCAAATACTCGGGTGGATTTTTGTTGTTGTTGTTGTTGTTGATGTTTTCTAAGTAACAGTTGTATATAGTATATAAAACATTAAATTGACTGACTTACATGTGCTGGATTCCTTGTGGTGTAACAAAACGTACCTAAACAAAAATTCCAAATGAAAATGAAATTTGAACTTACAATACATTTTAAGTATTTAAACTTACAGTGTCAGGCATCTTGCCTATGTCATTAAGGTGGTCACTGAGAGTTGATTCAATAGTAGTTGTTCCAATATTAATACTGGAAGTTGGCTCAGTTCCATTGTTAACACTGGGAGCTGACTTAATAGTAGTTGTTCCATTGTTAATACTGGAAGTTAGCTCTATGGTAGCTGCTCCATTATTAATATTAGGAGTAGTAGACTCAACAGTAGTTGTTCCATTATTAATATTAGGAGTAAATTCAACAGTAGTTGTTCCATTATTAATATTAGGAGTAAATTCAACAGTAGTTGTCCCATTATTAATATTAGGAGTAAATTCAACAGTAGTTGTTCCATTATTAATATTAGGAGTAAATACAACAGTAGTTGTTCCATTATTAATATTAAGAGTAGACTCAACAGTAGTTGTTCCATTATTAATACTAGAAGTAGTAGACTCAACAGTAGTTGTTCCATTATTAATACTAGAAGTAGTAGACTCAACAGTTCCATTACTAATATTAGGAGTAAATTCAACAGTAGTAGTTTCATTATTAATATTAAGAGTAGATTCAACAGTAGTTGTTCCATTATTAATATTAGGAGTAGTAGACTCAACAGTAGTTGTTCCATTACTAATATTAGGAGTAAATTCAACAGTAGTAGTTCCATTATTAATATTAAGAGTAGACTCAACAGTAGTTGTTCCATTATTAATACTAGAAGTAGTAGACTCAACAGTAGTTGTTCCATTACTAATATCAGGAGTAGTAGACTCAACAGTAGTTGTTCCATTACTAATATTAGGAGTAAATTCAACAGTAGTAGTTCCATTATTAATACAAGTAGTTGACTCAATAGTAGTTGTTCCATTATTAATATCTGATTCAACTATTGATTGATCTGCTGGTTGTGTTGACTGTCCATTCATTGGTTGTAATTCATGATCACCTTCTATTCCATTTCTTCTACTAAAAAAAGAAGTGTCAATGTTATATTACATACTACATCAGAAATCCAGTAGAAATACTATACTTTAATGTAAAATTAATACTATATTCAAAACTTTAAACCCTAACACTTTTTAAAACCCAATGTACAATTATTATAGGGTTAGTGTTGATCAAGTGGTCTAAGGCTACATAGTTGAACTGAAGTTAAACAGCACTGAGTAGGAACATTTATATGATGGGCAATGCTCAGTGGTGTGAGATTATGGTATGGGCCCAGCTCTATCTCCATAACTTGGCACATCCTCTCTAAATATTAGACCAAAGTGTTATAACTGACTTCTTGAAATGTTTCTGCAATATCCATACCAAGATCGCTACATGTGCAACAATGACAAAAATGACTAGGATTATGCCAATTCCACCCACTATACCACCTATAATGGCACCAATATTGTGGCTATGGGGATCTTTTGCTCCACCTAGAGAGAACAGAAATGGCTTCATACTATTTAAATGTCTTTTTTACCTGGTGTAGGTGTAACATTGGTACTTGTCTTTGTAGCTGGTGTAGGTTCACAAGTAATAACATTGACACTTGTTCTAACTGGTGGACATTTACGTAAAACTTTAGTAGAATCATTCCAGTTATATCCATGTATTTTATATCTCCCAGGATATAAATATAACACTGTAGATATAGTACTTGTGTTGCTGCCATTTTGTGTGATAATATGAGAACTATTGAAGTTATTAGTTAATGATTTGATGATGACTTTACAATCACCATAATATCCAGTGTTAAAAATACATTCAATTGTCACCTCACACAGTCTAACTGATACATTGACATTAACAAGTCCTCTAGTATCTGAAAGAATTAAAGATCAAAACATAATAAATTATCATAGATACTTACCAAGTGATTTACTGACTGAATTATTGTAATTAGAGAATTTAATTGTTGTGATGTCACAACCACAGATCTTTGGTAGTATCAATGGTTTAGTATTCTTGATATTCCATTTAATAATTTTAGATCTCAAAACATCTCCAGTATGATGTGGACAGTGTGTATTAGCTGTTACAGTTATTGGGTAAGAAGAGATACATTTGAACTAACAAAAAAACATATAATATCTTCTTTTTAATAACAATTCTTACCAGTAATTTGTATTGTATAGAAATATAAGAAGTATTGATGAATTGAAAAGTGATGCTATCTCTTTTAATCTCTCCATGAGGATCTAAAATATTAAGGTATTATTGTAATATCATATTTAAAATTTAACAATATAATTACCAGTTATTGTGGACACTTGTTTTGTTGATGCCATTCCCCAACCAGCAGGATTATGTGGCCAAACAGATACATTATATAATCTACAGTCTTCATTCTTATTGATCACATCAACCAATAATAATGAAATATTAGTAATAACATTTGAGAAGCTCATAGATTGGCTTTGAGGACAAGATATATTAATTTGTACATAATCAGTATCATATGCAATCCAGTCTATTGTGAGATGTGTACAGTTAATACGTACTATCACTTGAGGAGAATATGGAGGTCCTATACAATATCAATATAATGGATAATAATGATATAAACTTGTTACCTTTAACATTAATTGTTGTAGTATTAGAAGATACAGAGAAAACAAAGTTTGAATTGTTTCTATAAAAAAACTTAATCCTCACAGTTTGATTATAGTCTACATTATCAACTTCATATTTTACTACAAAGCAATTGCTAATTTGCTCTGTAGTAAAGTCAGTGGTATGTGAACCATTAATATAAACTATAAAACGGTTAATACATCCAGAAGTTGCAGAAGCACACACTTCAACAGATTGTTCTCTATAGACATTAGTAACAGATGGTAGATCTTTCACAATATCTAATAAAAGAAATAATAAGTCTTCTATATAATAGGAGAACTCACTACAAGTATCAGAGGAGCAGATGTCACTTGACAATGACAAACTATCTAAAGAACAGTCACCTTTGACACGTTGTTTATTAAGGAAGAGGGAATAGACCAAAAGGAGGGACACAAAGGTAGGCGGTATCATATTAATTTAGACTTATATAGTTAGACATTACAAACAAAAGATTGTTGTCACATGACATCTCTCACATGATTATAACTTTATTCATAGTGTACTTTGTCATACCATAAATGGTTTGAAATATATTTAGAAAATTTATTTTTAACTTTGCAAGAATTGATTTTTAATAACATGTACCAACAAACCACAAATTACTCAATACAATATATACTGGTATATGAACAAGATAAATGAACACACTATTAACAAACTAATATATATAACTTAGACAGTGTAGGATACAACAAGAGAGAGGATCCCAATGTTAATATAGTTTCATTTCACTAACTGTCATACTGCACTGATGTTATAATGTAATGATATGCTATTAAAGATAATGAATGATAGTAGTTAGATTGGATCTCTCTGATCACATTTTGAAATTAATCATCAAATATTTATCACTAAAATAACAGCAATGTAATAAAAACATAATTCAATATGTAAACAATAAATGACACAATATACATCTTAACAAATTATGAATACATATATATCAACAGTAAAGTGTATCTAGTTATCTTTTATCATCTTAAGTGTGTGTGTATCTTCTTGTAATCTATAAAATTATATATAAGAATTATTTTTACCCAAAGAAATCAACCATTTTACCTTTCATTAAAATATGATATAATGTAATCAGGTACAACATCATTATCGTTATTTGATATCAGTTGTATAGCAAAGGTCTTCAAAACAAGAGACAAACTCTCATACCATATTGATACTCTTGTATCATATAATGGTAGCAAATATTGTATAGACTGTTGCGTGTTAGTAGCATGTGTTGTAACTTTGGGTCCTATTGAAATTATAGAGAGAGTAATAGCTATTGCTGATCATTAATAAATACCTGTTAATACAGGGGCTGTTCTATTAGTGACCACAGTCATTGAGGTAGATATGAAGTCATTACTAACAAAGAGAGATTTGTTCTCTTCAACGGGTTGAGTAAACAAGCTATCTTCTGTCTCAGTAATATCCACAATGCTACTAGTAGTCTATATGAGATATATATCAGTTATTATAATATATAACTAATTGTACTAATTAGTACAATATTAGTGACTTACAGAACAAATTGACTGAACAGTGAAGGGCACTAAGTCCTCACTATATTGTAGACAACTTAGATTATCTCTCATTCCACGAGTTGAATTACTAGTATAGTTAGACTGACTACTAGCACTGCTAGGATGAGGTGGTAAGATAAGTGGATCATTAGTAATTGGTAGGACTACAGATGATGTAGAACTTGTATTTTCAGCTTGATGTGAATGTGTCAAGTAATCAGTTGGTAGTTCTGTGTCAGTTTTTTCACTTGAAAATGTATTTCTAGCAAATGTTGAAGAGTATCCATTATCATTATCAGGTTGAGAAGATGGTATTTGAGGTAGTCTTAAAGGAGGAATGATTGGACGAGGACGGATAACAACATTCTCATGTGTTTCTGCTCTACTTCTCTTCTTCTTTGGTACAGGAGGTACAACTTTGCTGTATATCACATTATCAACATGTTTAGGTTTAGCACAATTAGTTGCAAGAAACTCTAGTTCTGCATATCTTGGGTTCTATTAACAAACAAATAAACTAGTTAATTAATAATATACTTACTGTAGCTGTTACTTTGTCACTGTGAGGTCCACTACCACTCTATATATATAATTATATAATACAATATAAATTTTAAAACATTTTTTTGAATTTATGACATACATCAATTGATGTTTTCCTTTGTACTGGGTTACTTGTACTAGTTATAACATATGATGATCTTGTACCGGCAACATCTGACATTGTAATGTCTGCTGGTTCACTATAATAATGACCCTATTATATATGAGATAGTTATAGAAGTAATAGAGAGAGATGATGTTACACTCACAGCTCCTGTATTGTCATCACTTTGTACAACATAACTGGATGATGTTGGATTTGTCTTAGTAGATATCTGAGGGAGACAATCAACATGTCATTAACACAAGTAGTAATAATAAATGGTCTTACTTTCCCACTGTGTTGTCCAGGACTCTATATAATATATGAGACATTATAAGAACATAATTTAAAGTAACAAATATATGTACTTCTACTGATGTAGTTTCTCTTAGAACTGGAGTAGAAAATGGCATTACAAAGTCAGAGTGTGTGACTATTTCAGAGGTAGCACTGGTAGCTACACTTAGATAGGGTATACCCTGTATGAAATTATTAACAGTAAATTAATAAAAATTTAATGAACTAACTGCAGTCATTGCCTCAGAGACTATATTACTAGAATGACTACTAAATTCTTCAACCTAGTAATGTTATTAATAATATATTAATATCATATTAACCTACTTGTTGATAACTGTTTTGTCTCAATGCTCCAGTCTATAGAAATAGTAAGTAAATACTAATAAAGATGTCTCTTGTAACACACCTGATAAACAGGTCTACTATTGTTTTGATTGTGGTATTGTCCAATGGAAGATGGAGTTGATGCTATCCACTATGACATAAAATAATGATGTTATTATGATGTCATAAATTATCTTACTGTGATACGATCAACATGATCCTCGTATTCAGGATGTTGCATACGTTGATTAGGTAACATATCGACATATCTACATTAATAGTAAGGAACTGTTGTTGACAATAATATAGTTACTATTATATACCTTGGTTCTGTTGTAGATTGTTGAGGAGACTCAAGACTTGAAAACATAACATCCAGTAAATTTTGACCTGTCAATAATGTCATTCCATTAATTTATTAGGATTTACTAACTTTTTATTTTTCGTTTCCTCATTGTTAATACCATTCCAAAGAGAATAGCAAGAATCAATGCACAAATAATAACAACAACTATTACAATGACTATAGCAACAAATACTGTATTATTAGATGATGTTAAGTTGATATCTACAATGATCATATCATATAATTATAATCTATATAATAATAATATAGGATATACCTGTAATAGTACTAATTATATCAGTAGGTGAAGGAGAGGATGTTACCATGAAAACAGATGTTGGCATGCCTATATAAAGGATATCTATTAGTTGACGTAATAATAACTGACAGCACATGATGATCATAATTTCTCACAAATAACTCAATTATCAACTGTTATGTACTATACAGTGTATAATATACTGATAATAAATATATGTTAGCTAATGATATCATAATAAATATGTTGTTCACTAACTTGTATCAACTGTCATAGTACTACTATCAACATGAGGAGGAAATACATCATCATCATTAATAGTAACATTTGCTGTCTCCCTAAACTCTGTAGATATTGTATAATCTCTCTCCCAGTCATGTATTGTAATATTATACTCATCAACAGGAAGTGATAGACAATACATTGTGTTAGCTTGATCATGAGTAACATTAACTTCATATATATCTAGAGTTTTATAAGACATAGCTTTGATATTAAATCCTTTAGCATCTGTCACAGTAACATATGTTACATTAACACACACACTACCAGCTACTGTATAAATAATAGCATCTTTAATATCAAAGGTCCCTATCAGATAATTAAATGATAATTAGTAATTATAGGAGGAGAACTTACAGAATTCAAATTCTTGTGAACTAGCTTTATCTCCTGTTAATGTATTAACAATGAGTTGTCCCATACAATGTGAATTAGAAGGTAGATTATCAACTAAATAGATACCAATAATAGTATCATTGCCATTATCAGACACTTTAGTATCATTAACATGTTCAATAGTGTGATAGTTGTAGTCAGTATTTTGAGACAAATCTTTAGTTTTAGCAGTAATATTAACTGGTGTCTGTTCTCTACAGTCATATGTAACCTGAAAGTATAACATGATGATAGTTTATATTTTGTTAATACTACAATAAACAAACCTTGTATGTGATGTTTGTGGAAATATAGTACTCACTTATAACAAGAACAACATCCTCTTTAACTCCAGGTACTGTTGTATGGAAACAAAACATATTTTAAATATCTTTACATGTGAAGTTAATACACAAGAGAAAACAACTTACCTCCAATATGATAATATTGTTGTGATGTTTCCTCTCCTTCTCCTACAATATTAACTGGTACTACTATTAGCTCATATCTCTGACATGATATAAAGTTGAGATGATTCAATGATATATTAGTAGATGTTGAGTTAGTAGTATAATTGACTACATTTAATTTAGTGTCTATAACAGACACAATATAATGTAGTATATCTACTCCATCAAGTGTTGTAGGTGGTAACCAACTCAACCATTTAGAAGATATATTGAAAATTAGGTTTTTCACAGACTTTAATAAACCTATATATTTATATCTTAATAATATAGTTGACATATGAATTTTCTTACCTTGTACTTTAAGAATTACTTCATTTGATAAAGTGGGTTGTGGTGTATATACTGTGGCAGTAATCTCAGTGTTGTTATATTTTGGTGATGAAGTAATGACAAGATCAGATCTGATACTACCATTTGTAAGTGTAGTTTGATAATTAGATACATTAACAGACTGATAGGTAGGTATGTACACCAAATTATTCACAGTCCAATACACTGATCCACTACAGGCAATAGTTGTAAAGTTTACAATAGATCCTTCACTGGTGTTTAAAGAAGTTGGCTGAAGTAAGAAGGGGCAGCCATGAACAACAAAGACAGTGGAGGCTACATAAAGAATATATATATATATATATACAGGCATAGTATAGCTATTTCATGACTAATACTAACCTATTATTATCACCAAGACCGTTAGCTCCATAGCCAACAAAACTAGGTGTGGTCAGTGGTGCAAGCTATTCAAAATTATATCAACGCCCATGGGTAATCATACATGCCATGACATGCTCTTCACAAATCGGGTTTTTGCCATAGTTGTATTTTTTCTAATTCCATTATTCATTTTAGTTGTATATTGTGCAGGGATTGTCCAGTTTGTATTATGCAATAAATCCAACTATAGCGCATGATAAACAATTGGACAGGAGGTGATGGGACCATTGATATGCTTTACTTCACCTTCTTCATATAATTCTGAATAGCTTGCAGCCACTGACATGGTCTGAGCCATTTGAAAATTAAATTTCAGAAGGCTTGACAGTACTGCTCTACCATAAAATGGATCATGAATGGATTCGTGACCCAGTGGAACAGTCTGCTGCTTTAAGGATGTCATTATGCCATGTTACTGATATTAGCAGCATAGTTAATGACACCCCTCACCAAGTGGGCATTAAATAATGACATGTCCATGCCTGCTTCTTCTACAACTAACAATAAGTTGATAGTGCTGTGCCCACTATCAACCTATTATTAAACACTTGAGAAACATTTCCTCAAAATGAAAAACATAACTATATTTAACACTTTAAACAAATATTCAATTATTATATTGATAATACAGAGGTGATATGATATAAAATATGATATTAAGATAAAGTGATTATTTTGGACAGCAGGATTCATCATGGTACACTTACTTTATTAGTTATTGTTACTTGCATTAAAGATGATGGTTATAAGCTTCACGTACTTGCGGTATTGTAGAAAGTGTCTGATATATTGACAAGAAAACTACTGGAGTAATAGTACTACCAGCAGTAGCAGCTGTTAATATAAAAGGAGATGCTGGAGATACATTTCATTAAAAATAGGAAGTGATAGTATGATCTGATAACCTTGTGGTAGATCTCATGACAAACTTTTAAGACTCCTCAACTGGATCTTCCTTGTCATTATTCTCATCATTGTCATTATTAACTTGTAAGGAGATCTAAATATTATACAGTGTGTTGTAAACTTTACCATATCATTAGTCTGAGTGTCTTCAGTAATGGTAGGTTCTGGTAAAACAGGAAGTAATGCTATGGTCGCCACTATTGGCTCAGGTATATAGCCTGTACTAACTGGATTCCAACACCAGAAGACATTCTATGCAAAGGCATATTGCTATTGAATTGTTTAACAATTACCATGCACATGTGTAGTGCATACTTTTTTTTCAAAATTTGTTCTTCAATATTAGCACATGCATGCAATATACTGAGATTTCAAGAAATATCCTATAAAATATATTGGAATAGTTATTAATTCTTTAGCACTAAAATGACAACATTGTTTATTAGTTATATTATGTGTACTTACTTTGACAAATATAATAGAGAAGAAATATTATTATGGCAACAATAATAAATGATACAATAATTAACAGCACAGGAAAAGCACCAAATAACTTCCAATCTATATTCAAAACAATTCTTAGAATAACAAGTAATAGAATTTACCATTAAATGGAGAAAACATAATCTCTGGAAACTCCCATATGAAATTGTAAAGAGGATGCATATAAGAATCTTGTTAAGAGGACACACATGTACTACAAATGTACATGTTATACTTACTGAGTATTGTTGATGTTATAGTGACACATCCACCAATGTTACAATATGAAACATTGGCAATAAAATGTATATCCTTTGGTATTATTATCATATCATCACTCAAGTCTATAGACTGTGGTAATGATAGTACTGGAATGACACTCATATAATAAGAATGGATGTAATGTTTTCAGTTTATGACATGTTTTTACATGAAGTATCATTAACAGGATAATTGATATCCTATATTTTGACAATACATGTAATAATCAATAGTAATAATATTTTCATAGTCATCAGTATATGTCCTACTAGTTTGTACTGTTATATATGATGGATTACTCTCTAATCCATCATACATTAATACTACATGTATTAATCAATAGTAATAATATTTTCATAGTCATCAGTATATGTCCTACTAGTTTGTACTGTTATATATGATGGATTACTCTCTAACTCCACTCTTCTAATTCTCATTTCAAGTCTATGTACTGTAATATAATCATATCATATATAAACAATAATATGTAGTACATACCTTCCTCATATGCAGGATTATCAGCAATAACTTGTTGATCAACTACAATATAGTTATATTGTTCATTATTGTTAATACTATTACCTTCAACCTCATATTGTTGAGTTAGTTTCTTTCTCAAATATACAATAATACTAGTGACAATCACTATTATAGCAATAATAATTATTACTATAATGATTGTACTAGTAATACTAAGTAAAAGAATATTATCATTGGTAGCTGTGTATTACAAATAAATAATTTATGTGACATAACAGTACTTACATGATATCATAATAGTAGTTGATACAGATGTCATTATTATACTAGTAGTACTAGTACTAATGAACTCCTGTACCATTAATATGGACACAGTACCTATATACAACATAAACTAGATGTCATAATCATAGTAGAGTATGATATGTCATTTATTAATGTATATAAGGTCAACTAATAACAACCAATATTACACATATATTGTTATCTCTTTAAAATAATGTAAGTTGAGTTCCTGACCTGTCTGAATTGTAATATTATTAACAACAGAAGGGAGTATGACAGTGATGTTAGTAGTCTCCCTAAACTCTGTAGATATTGTATAATCTCTCTCCCAGTCATGTATTGTAATATTATACTCATCAACAGGAAGTAATAGACAGTATGTAGTGTTATCATGATCATAAGGTACATTAACTTCATATATATAGAGAGTTTTATAAGACATAGCTTTGATATTAAATCCTTTAACATCTGTAACAGTAACATATGTTACATTAACACACACACTACTAGCTACTGTATAAATAATAGCATCTTTAATATCAAAGGTCCCTATCAGATAATTAAATGATAATTAGTAATTATAAGAGGAGAACTTACAGAATTCAAACTCTTGTGAGGTAGCTTCATATGTTAATGTATTAACAATGAGTTGACCCATACAATGTGAATTATTAGGTAGATTATCAACTAAATAGTTACCAATAATAGTATCATTGTCATTATCAACTAATATAGTGTTGTTAAATTGTTCATGGCTGTAGTGCTTGTAGTTATTGTTGTGAGTTAAGTCTTTAATTCTAGCTGAAATATTAACTGGTCTTTGTTCTCGACATTCATATGTAACCTGAATATATGCAGTTATCACATAACATTATTAATTTTTAATTTCAAACCTTATAAGTAATGTTAGCACTCACGTTACCATCACTACTTATAACTACATTAAGATTTTCTACTCCAGGTACTGTTATGTAGAAAGAAGGAAAGTGCAAGGAAAATATACAATATAGTGTGAGATACTCTGGAATAAATAGCTTACCTCCAATATGATAATATTGTTGTGATGTTCCCTCTCCCTCTCCTACAATATTAACTGCTACTACTATTAGCTCATATCTCTGACATGATATAAAGTTGAGATGACACAATGATATATTAGTAGATGTTGAGTTAGTAGTATAATTGACTACATTTAATTTAGTGTCTATAACAGACACAATATAATGTAGTATATCTACTCCATCAAGTGTTGGAGGTGGTAACCAACTTAACCATTTGGTAGATATATTGAAATAGAGTTTATTCACAGCTGTTAATAACCCTATATCATGATAACTAATTGTTCTATGTTATAATAATATTGTTACCTTGAACTTTGAGAAATATTTTATTTGAAATAGTTAGTTGTGGTGTATATACTGTAGCTCTAATCCCAGCATTGTTATATTTTGGTGATGAAGTAATGACAAGATCAGATCTGATACTACCATTTGTAAGTGTAGTTTGATAAACAGATACATTAACAGACTGATAGGTAGGTATGTACACCAAATTATTCACAGTCCAATACACTGATCCACTACAGGCAATAGTTGTAAAGTTTACAATAGATCCTTCACTGGTATTTAAAGAGGATGGTTGTAGTAAAAAGGGACACCCATGAACAACTGAGAGACCAGAGACTATATATAATGATATTAAAGACCTATTTAAAAGTAAATACAAACTAACTTATTATCAACAATATTGTCAACTCCATTGTTTATATACAGCAACTCAATCACACACTTAATAATCATGAAGTAAAGCTCCTTTCTCTTCAATTGCAAATGTCTCTCAAAAGCTAAACTGAGCTATACCATATATAGGTTTTATAATAACAAAACTAGATAAGTTGCTATGCAATTAAGATGAGACCCACCTTCCTTCTGTTTTATGTAAACAACTCACAGTTGTTACATAGCAAGTCTTTAACAGCTAATGTAGAAGAATGAGAAAATGAAGAAGAAAAGTCATAAAAGAGGTTATGGCTTTACTTAGATCTAGTACATTTATTTGACTAAAAAACTGCAGATAATTGTTATAAAGTTGACAATAGATTTATGACATACATTGAATGATGTTGCTTTACTTTGATTTGATTGATTGTGGTATTGTCTAACAGATGATGGAGTTGATGCTATCCACTATAATGCAAGAATAATGACATCATTATGATGTCATTAATTATCTTACTGTGTCATGATTAACATGATCATCATCTTCAGGACGTTACATACGTTGATTAGGTAACATATCACATATGTTGCAATGCTAATTAGATGACTAATTGACATATCTAAGTGTGACAATCTCTTTGATTTCGATAGAAATGCAAAACGTCATGGCAACTTACTTTTCTTCACCTACTGATGTTATTAGTATCATTGAAAGTATATCCTAATTTATTATTATATAGACTGTATATCTTATAATATGATTATTGTAAGTATCGACTTAACATTAGCTATAGTCATTAGATTAGTTTGTTGTTATTATTTGTACATTGGTTGTTGCTAGGAGTGGTATTCACAATAAGGAAACAAAGAAGAAAAAGTTAGTAAATGTTGACTAATTGACATATCTATATACACAGTAAGGAACTGCTATTTACAATAATATAGTTATGAAAATTTCTCTTATTATGTATCTTGGTTCTGTCATAGGTTCTTGATAATACTCAAGATTTAAAATGCAACAGCTAGTGAACTGTAACCTACTAATAGTGTCACTTTATCATTTCTTAGGATTTACTAACTTTTTCTTCTTTGTTTCCTCATTATTTATACCACTCCAAGCAACAATCAATGTAGAAATAATAACAACAGCTAATACAATAACTATAATAGATAGATAAGTACTGTGTTATTAGATGATGTTAAGTTGATACTTACAATAATCATATTATAACATATGCAGTCTATATAATAATAAAGTAGGATATACTTTTCAATGATACTAATAACATCAATAGGTAAAGAAGAGTATGTTGCCATGACAACAGATGTTTTGAAATTTCTATCTAAAGCAAAGTGATTGTCACACTTAGTTGACATAATACTATACCACAAAATGTACTAGTAATAACTGACAACACATGATGATTATAATTTCTCACATATAACTTAATTAATACTTCAAGTGTCATGTACCATATAGTGTGTAATATACTGTAATAAATTTATAGAGACTAATTATAACATAACAGATGTGTTGGTCACTAAGTTGTGTCAATCGACTCAATACCCACATATCTATACCAAATTATTCACAGTCCAAAACACTTGTCCACTATGAACAATTGTTGAAAGTCAGCAATAGACCATTCACTGGTGTTTAAAGAGGGTGGTTGTAGTAGAAAGAGATAGCCATGAATACAAATAGAGAGAAGAAGCTATAAATAGAATAATAATAAAGATATAATATCTAGCTATTTCATGACTAATACTAACCTATTATCAGTAAGACTGTTATTAGCCACCATGTTCTACATTGAATTTACAACTATTAGGTGTGTCCACTCTCAATTAATCATCAAAATTACTGCACAATTTATTGAAACAATGAGCTCAACCTGCTCTAGATAACTTAATTGGTTAAGCACTTGTGAAAGTACTTATTTAAAATGGAATTAATAACTATATTTAAAGTTTTATAAGAGTCATAACCTTAGCTCGTTGCTATGCAACTTAAAAGTGATCCACCCATTAATTAAAAATTTACTAACATTTAATAAATTATTATTATATATATGATATGACATAAAATATTATTGATAGATAAAAATATTATGTCAAGACAGCAGGATATTGTCAAGATAAACTTTCTTTATCAGTTACTGCTGCTTGTGTTAAAGTTGGTGGTTCTAAGGCATCATGTATTTGTGGTACTGTAGAAAGTACTTGATATATTGGCAAGAAAAATACTGGAGTAGTAGGACTGCCAGGTATAGTAGGTGTTAATAGAAAAGGAGATATTGGAGGAGATGACTGTATATTAAATACAGGAAGTGATAGAGTTTTAGGAAGTGCCTTAGAACGAGGTATAATCTGATGATTTTGTGGTAAATCTACTGGTAGATTTTTAAGACAGTCCTCAAATGAATCTTCCTTGATACTATTTTGATCATTTTCATCATTATTAACCTGTTAAAGAGATTTAAGTATTATAGAATGTGTAATAAACTTTACCATATCATTTATCTCGGTGTCTTCAATAGTGGTAGCTTCTGGTAGAGCAGGAAGTAATGCTATAGCAGGTGTTATTGGTTCAGGTATAGCCTGTACTAACTGGACTCTAAAATTACAAGACATTCCAGACAAAGGCATATTGCTATTGAAATTTGTTGACAATTACTGTATGCACATGTGTAGTGTAATAATAATTACATACTTTGTATCCAAAATTTGTTCTTCATTATTAACACACACTATATACTGAGATGACGTTTGGAAATATCCTATAAAATATATTGGAATAGTTATTAATTCTTTAGTGCTAAAATGACAACATTGTTTATTAGTTATATTATGTGTACTTACTTTGACAAATATAATAGAGAAGAAGTATTATTGCAACAATAATAAATAATACAATAATTAACAACACAGCAACAGCAATTAATAACTTCTAATCTATATTCAAAACAATTCTTAGAATAACAAATAATAAAATTTACCTTTAAATGGAGAAAATGAATTGGGAGATTGTGTTGGAATATCTAGTAAATATTATAAGCTATAGATAATAGATATGATTACATGTATTTACCAGTAGATGAAGGAAGTAAACTTATAGTGGGTAAAGAAGACAGTGTAGGAGATACCCCTAATAATAATAATAATTATCAATTATACACTCATTATAATAACTGATCGTACCTTTTGGTATATGAGGAGCTGGTGGTAATATCAATATTCCAACAACAGCTGGTAATACAGAAATCAGAGTATGAACTTGAAGACCAAATGCCCTCCAATGAGAATTGTTCATAACATGTTCAATGGCAAAACACTTTATAATGTTCACTTCATGTCTTTGTCTTGAGATATTTAGTTGTAGAGTTATACCATTATTACTACTGGGTATAAGAACAACACAACCAGTAACATTTGAACCATATGTAAAATGACAGGTCACACATAATTTACCAAAGTCATTTATTATGTCTATAACCACATTTTGTAGATCAAAAGAACCTAAATAATGATATAGTTTATTATAAAATATTGCTGACTCAGTTATAAAAGTCCCTGGGAAAATCCCATATGAATATTGTTAAGAGGACACTGTGTACTACATGTTATACTTACTGAGTATTGTTGATGTTATAGTGACACACCCACCAATGTACAATATGAAACATTGGTAATAAAATGTATATCCTTTGGTATTATTATCATATCATCACTCAAGTCTATCAACTGTGGTAATGATAGTACTGGAATGACATAGACTTTGTTAGAATCTATATCAGTCAAGTTGATAAATACATTATCTGGGTAACATCCAGGACAAAGGGGATGATCCTATTATAGGAGTAATAATTATTAATATTACATTTTATTTATTGGAATACCTGTGTATCAAGTAGTTCTGCTGTAATAGATAGACACGCTTTTCTCTTTTTACAAATCAAAGTTCTTAGTTCTGACCATCCTATTTGTGTCACTACAAAACATGCATTATATCAAATTGTGAACATTATCACTTACCATTTGGTATAACTATAATACAACTTGATGATTTCCCAATACCACCATTATTAAAAGAGGTCACATTAATGATATATTCTCTGAACAGATCAATATTGATAGAGTTATTAATAGTTATATTATATGATGTTCCATCAGTTGTAATAGGATATGCTAGACCCTCAGCTTCAATAATATAATGAGTTAAAGTTCCATACAAAGTTATGGGAGCAATAAAAGTAACATGTACTGTGTTCTTTTTCACAAAATGACAAGTCAGATTACTCACATGATCTGGAGGTCCTACACATGAACATGTAACTTATAAATATCATATGTTTCTATATATGGTAGTATTACTTACCTTGTACTCTTAATATAGCTATGTCAGAATAAGTTGGAAAACTCTCTTCTAAAGCTAGAAATTGTATTTCCTTGTCATCATAAGACAATGGAATATCAGTCAATGTGAACACTGCTTTGATATAACTGCTATTGATGTCATATTGTGGAGGATAGAACTGGTATGGTTTTATCAGAGACACACTACTACAGTTAGCAGTAATCACAGTGAATATCACAGTGGAATGTGTTGTAGTATTCACTGATAAAGGTTGTAGATCTACTATAAATCCTAAATATAGTTATAGAATATCTAGTATAAGACTTTGAAGAGTTACTATAAAATATAATATAATGAACATGTCAAAGTGTAGCTAGTTTTAAAATACATAACTGCTACATATGCAGACTATGGAGACAAAACTTACTACAGTGAGGTGATGGCTCCACAAAGAAGTCAGGTGTATAACGTATTAGCACTATATTGGGAGCACCAGTCACAATAGATTGTCCTTTAAAGAGAAGACAAAACAAAACTGTAGCGATTATATATAGTATCTTCATTTTACCTGTCGATATAATACCTACCATATAGAATACAATACCCGCGATTTATAAACAACTTATAATAATATTCATAGCTACTATGAATAATTATACCATACAGGACAAGTGGATTTATTGCACCACTTTTTATGGTCTTAATACATGTAGTATTATTAACAGGATAATTGATATCCTATATTTTGACAATATATATATTAATCAATAGTTATAATATTTCCATAGTCATCAGTACATGTTCTACTAGGCCTAGGTTGTACTGTTATATATGATGGATTACTCTCTAACTTCATTCTTCTATTTCTCATATCAAGTCTATATACTGTAATATAATGATATCATATATAAACAATAATATGTAGTACATACCTTCCTCATATGCAGGATTATCAGTAATAGCTCGTTGATCAACTACAATATAGTTATATATATATAGTTCATTATTGTTCATACTATTACCTTCAACCTCATATTGTTGAGTTAGTTTCTTTCTCAAATATACAATAATACTAGTGACAATCACTATTATAGTAATAATAATTATTACTATAATGATTGTACTAGTAATACTAAGTAAAAGAATATTATCATTGGTAGCTGTGTATTACAAATAAATAATTTATATCATATAATAGTACTTACATGATATCATAATATTAGTTGACACAGATGTCAATATTATACTAGTAGTACTAGTAATATCAATGAACTCCTGTAGTGTTGATATAGACACAGTATCTATATACAACATAAACTAGATGACATAATCATAGTAGATTATGATATATATGCCATTTATCAACGTATATAAGGTCAACTAATAACAAATAATATAACTCATATATAGTTAACTTTTAATACAATGTATGCTAACTTTCCAACCTGTCTCAATACTAATACTGTTAACAACAGGAGGGAGTATGTTAGTGATATTAACAGTCTTCCAGAGCTCTGTCATTACTGATAGCACATGATAATCATTATTTCTCATACACACATTAATTCACAATATATAATGTACTATTATATATAATATACTACTCACAGTACAATGTACTACATATTGTTAATCAATGAATATATAATAATGATTGTATAACAAATGTATACCTGTAATAGTAATAACACTATCAGTAGGTGAAGGAAAGGATGTTGCCATGACAACAGATGTTGG
This sequence comes from Xestospongia bergquistia, assembly GCA_963965975.1. Taxonomy (NCBI): domain Eukaryota; kingdom Metazoa; phylum Porifera; class Demospongiae; order Haplosclerida; family Petrosiidae; genus Xestospongia; species Xestospongia bergquistia. The sequence continues at coordinate 815,282 of OZ014412.1, forward strand.
TATTCCTATATAACTTAGTTGACATAGTACTACTCTATAAGATGCTGTTATTACTCTCTAGTAATAACTGACAATGCATGATGGTCATTTCTCACAATTATCAAGTGTTATGTACTATACAGTGTATAATATACTGCACATGTAAGCTAATGATAACATAACAAATGTGTGTTCACTAACTTGTGTCAACTGGCATAGTACTACTATCAACATGAGGAGGTGGTAATAGAATAAAATCATCAACAATAGTGATGTTTGCTGTCTCCCTAAACTCTGTAGATATTGTATAATCTCTCTCCCAGTCATGTATTGTGATATTATACTCATCAACAGGAAGTGATAGACAGTATGTAGTGTTATCATGATCATAAGGTACATTAACTTCATATATAGAGAGAGTTTTATAAGACATAGCTTTGATATTAAATCCTTTAGCATCTGTCACAGTAACATATGTTACATTAACACACACACTACCAGCTACTGTATAGATAATAGCATCTTTAATATCAAAGGTCCCTATCAGATAATTAAATAATTATTAATAATTATAAGAGGAGAACTTACAGAATTCAAATTCTTGTGAACTAGCCATATCTCCTGTTAATGTATTAACAATGAGTTGTCCCATACAATGTGAATTAGAAGGTAGATTATTTGCTATATAGATACCAATAATAGTATCATTTCCTTCATCAGACACTTTAGTATCATTAACATGTTCAATACTGTTGTATTTGTAGTCAGTATTGTGAGATAAGTCTTTAGTTTTAGATGTAATATTAACTGGTTTTTGATCTTTACAATCATATGTAACCTGAATATATATAGTTATCACATAATATCTTTTTTAAATTACAACTTCAAACCTTATAAGTAATGTTAGTACTAATGTTGCCATCACTACTTACAGCTACATTAAGAACTTCAACTCCAGGTACTGTTATATATAAAAAGGAAAATGCAAAGAAAATACACAATGTAGTGTGAGATATTCTAGAGCAATATCTTACTTCCAATATGATAATAATGGTGTGATGTTCCCTCTCCCTCTCCTACAATATTAACTGCTACTACTATTAGCTCATATCTCTGACATGATATAAAGTTGAGATGACTCAATGATATATTAGTAGATGTTGAGTTAGTAGTATAACTGACTACATTTAATTTAGTGTCTATAACAGACACAATATAATGTAGTATATCTACTCCATCAAGTGTTGGAGGTGGTAACCAACTCAACCATTTAGAAGATATATTGAAAATAAGGTTCTTCACAGACTTTAATAATCCTACACATTTATATCTTAATAATATAGTTGATATTGTATGAACATTCATACCTTGTACTTTAAGGATTACTTCATTTGATAAAACAGGTTGTGGATTATATACTGTAGCTCTAATCTCAGCATTGCTATATTTTGGTGATGAAGTAATGACAAGATTAGATTTGATACTACCATTTGTAAGTGTACTTTGATAAACTGATATATTTACAGACTGATAACCAGGTATGTAAACGAAATTATTAATGGTCCAATACAACGATCCACTACAGACAATTGCTGTAAAGTTGACAGTAGATCCTTCACTGGTATTTAAAGACTTTGGTTGTAGCAAGAAGGGACAACCATGAACAACAGAGATAGTAGAGGCTATATAAAGAACATAGAAATATGAGGTAGTATTCATGACTACCGTAAGGGTATAAATTTTCGTGGGGGATTTAATTTCGCTGTATTCGTGGGTTGTTGTTTTATCAAGAAATCTAACTTTTGTTCCACCCACGCATAATCACGCAAAGGGATTCGTGTTGGTCACTTCTTTCTCTTTTACACTGTCTGAAGTACTTCTCCGTCAACTGCCTCCCAGATTTTCTTGTATATATGGTACCCTCTCACCATGGATTTATAGGAATAGGTAGCCATATTTCGCGAAAATCACGCCTGTGATCACAACACGTGCCAGATACCACACCCATTATTAATACTTCACACCCACTAAACACGAAAATTAATACCCACGAAATTTAAATAATAAAGTAAATTTAAAAAACACGAAAATTTAAACCCTCGAAAATTTGTACCCTTATGGTAATACTAACTAATTATCAATATTGGAAACATTGCAAACTCCATCTTCATGTGGGCTTTCCCTCAATCATATTACATATACTTACAACATTACAATAACAATACTATAACAAATAGGTTATTATCACTTGAGTTTGTTAGGTAGTTGGGCAGAGTGCCAACCATCAAATCTGTCAATAAACTAAATCAATAATTCCACATATATATGAACTTATTCCAAAAGATTCAATTTATACATGAAAGTAAGTTATAAAGCATTAAAATGTGTCACATATCACTGTCTAAATCTTCCTCATGTTTTGAAGTTCCAACTAAAAAGAAAGGTGATGTCTCATTCTCAACATCAGTTGGTGGAACATTGTGAAGTCCTCCTGTTGAGAAGGCTAATGTTAAGAATAAATCCTGAAGAAAATAAAGAATTATCTTGTACCTCTTCTGAAGGAATTGTAGATCGTTTATTAATAAGTTCTTGTGTTTCTTCTTCTGCTCCTTTGATAGACCTTTGTGAAGAACGACGTCGCTGACCCATATATATAATCTTTAAACTTGATGATAATGATGATTCCAAACTTTGTAATCTACCAATATAAACAATATTAATAAAAACTGAGTATAGTATCTTAATTTATAGTAGTAAAAAGGGACAGGCATGAACACAAATAGAGAGAGAAGAAGCTATAAATAGAATAATTATAAAAGTATAATGTATATATAGTTATTTCATGACTAATACTAACCTATTATCAGCAAGACCGCTAGCTCCATGTTCTGCCAGTCAGTTATTAACTATAAGGTGTGTCAACTATCAATTAATTATCAGAAATTATTGCACAGTTTACAATGAGCTCCACCCTTCTCTAGTTAGTTGCTTCAACTATATTTATAGAGTTTCATAATGAGAGTCACGAGCTTAGTTGCTATGGAGCCTAAAGGAGATCCACCCATTAATTGAAAATTATTAACAGTAAATTAATTAACAATTTAATGAACTAACTGAAGTCACTGCTTTAGAGACCATATTAGTATAACAAATATTATCTTCTTCAACCTATAGTACAGTTTAAAAACAATATATTAATATCCTATTAATTTACTTGTTGATAACTGTTTTGTCTTAATAGTCTAGTCTATAGAAATAGTAAGTAAATATTTTAAGGTAACATGACTCTTATAAAATACCTAATAAACAGGTCTATTGTTGTTTTGATTATGGCATTATCCAATAAATGATGAAGTTGATGCTATCCACTATATTACAAAAATAATGATGTTATTATGATGTCATTAATTTTCTTACTGTGCTATTATTAACATGATCATCATCTTCAGGATGTTGCATATGTTGATTAGATGACTAATTGACATATCTATATACACTGTAAGGAGCTGCTGTTTACAATAATACAGTTATGAAAATCCCTCTTATTATGTACCTTGGTTCTGTCATAGGTTCTTGAGAATACTCAAGACTTAAAACATAACAGCTGGTAAATTGTAACCTACCAATAGAGTCATTTAATCATTTCTTAGGATTTACTAACTTTTTCTTCTTTCTTTCCTCATTATTAATACCACTCCTAGCAATAATCAATGTACAAGTAATAACAACAACTAATACAATGACTATAGCAACAGATACTGTATTATTAGATGATGTTAAGTTGATATCTACAACATATATAATCTATATAATAATAAATTAGGATATACTTGCAATGATACTAATAACGTAAAGGTGAGTATGTTGCCATGACAACAGACACTGGTATTCCCATATAAAGCAAAGAGATTATCACACTTAGTTGACATAATACTATACCACAAAATGTACTAGTACAGCACATGATGATCATAATTTCTCACATATATAACTTAATTAACAAGTATTGTGTACTATACAGTTTGTAATATCAATGCCCACATATCTATACCAAATCATTCACAGTCGACATCCAAAACACTTGTTCACTATGAATTATTGTGTAAAGTCAGCAATAGACCCTTCACTGGTGTCTAAAGAGGTTTGTTGCAGTAAAGAGATAGCCATGAACACAAATAGAGAGAAGCTATAAATAGAATAATAATAATAAAGATATAATATTTAGTTATTTCATGACTAATACTAACCTATTATCAGTAAGACTGTTAACCCCCATGTTCTACATTGAATTTACAACTATTAGGTGTGTCTACTCTCAATTAATTATCAGAAATTACTGCACAATTTATTGAAACAATGAGCTCAACCCTCTCTAGCTAACTCGTTTAAGCACTTGGGAAAGTACTTCTTTAAAATGGAATTAATAACTATATTTAAAGTTTTATAATAAGAGTCATGACCCTTAGCTCGTTGCTATGCAACTTAAAAGTGATCCACCCATTAATTAAAAATTCACTAACATTTAAAAACAATAATAAATTGTTATTATATTAATAACATGACATAAAATATTATTGATAGATAAAGTGATTATTTCAAGACAGTAGGATTTTGTCATGATAAACTTTCTTTATCAGTTACTGCTGCTTGTGTTAAAGTTGGTGGTTCTAAGACATCATGTATTTGTGGTACTATAGAAAGTATTTGATACTTGTAAGGAAAATACTGGAGTAGTAGGACTGCCAGGAATAGTAGGTGTTAATAGAAAAGGAGATACTGGAGGAGATGACTGTGTATTAAATACAGGAAGTGATAGAGTTTTAGGAAGTGCCTTAGAACGAGGTATAATCTGATAATTTTGTGGTAAATCTCCTGGTAGATTTTTAAGACAGTCCTCAAATGAGTCTTCCTTGATACTATTTTGATCATTTTCATTATTATTAACCTGTAAAGAGATCTAAGTATTATAGAATGTATAATAAAGTTTACCATATCATTTATCTGAGTGTCTTTAGTAGTGGTAGCTTCTGGTAGAGCAGGAAGTAATGCTATAGCAGGTGTTATTGGTTCAGGTATAGCCTGTACTAACTGAAGTCCAACATTAGAAGACATTCCAGACAAAGGCATATTGCTATTGTAATTTATTAACAATTACTGTATGCACATGTGTAGCATAATAATAATTACATACTTTGTATCCAAAATTTGTTCTTCATTATTAACACACACTATATACTGAGATGACGTTTGGAAATATCCTATAAAATATATTGGAATAGTTATTAATTCTTTAGTGCTAAAATGACAACATTGTTTATGTGTACTTACTTTGACAAATATAATAGAGAAGAAGTATTATTATTGCAACAATAATAAACAATACAATAATTAACAACACAGCAACAGCAATTAATAACTTCCAATCTATATTCAAAACAATTCTTAGAATAACAAATAATAAAATTTACCTTTAAATGGAGAAAATGAATTGGGAGATTGTGTTGGAATATCTAGTAAATATTATAATCTATAGATAATAGATATGATTACATGTATTTACCAGTAGATGAAGGAAGTAAACTTATAGTGGGTGAAGAAGACAGTGTAGGAGATACCCCTAATAATAATATCAATTATACACTCATTATAATAACTGATCGTACCTTTTGGTATATGAGGAGCTGCTGGTAATATCAATATTCCAACAACAGCTGGTAATACAGAAATCAGAGTATGTATGATCTTGAAGACCAAATGCCCTCCAATGAGAATTGTTCATAACATGTTTAATGGCAAAACACTTCATAATGTTCACTACATGTCTTTGTCTTGAGATATTTAGTTGTAGAGTTATACCATTATTACTACTGGGTATAAAAATGACACAACCAGTAGCATTTGAGCCATAGGTAAAATAACAGGTCACACATAATTTACTAAAGTCATTTATTATGTCTATAACCACATTTTGTAGATCAAAAGAACCTAAATAATGATATAGTTTATTATAAAATATTGCTGACTCAGTTATAAAAGTCCCTGGGAAAATCCCATATGAATATTGTTAAGAGGACACTGTGTACTACATGTTATACTTACTGAGTATTGTTGATGTTATAGCGACACATCCACCAATGTTACAATATGAAACATTGGCAATAAAATGTATATCCTTTGGTATTATTATCATATCATATCTCAAGTCTATAGACTGTGGTAGTGATAATACTGGAATGACATAGACTTTGTTAGAATCTATATCAGTCAAGTTGATAAATACATTATCTGGGTAACATCCAGGACAAAGTGGATGATCCTATTATAGGAGTAATAATTATTAATATTACATTTTATTTATTGGAATACCTGTGTATTAAGTAGTTCTGCTGTAATAGATAGACATGCTTTTCCTTTTTACAAATCCAAGTGCTTAGTTCTGACCATGCTATTTGTGTCACTACAAAACATGTATTATATCAAATTGTGAACATTATCACTTACCATTTGGTATAACTATAATACAACTTGATGATTTCCCAATACCACCATTATTAAATGAGGTCACATTAATGATATATTCTCTGAACAGATCAATATTGATAGAGTTATTAATAGTTATATTGTATGATGTTCCATCAGTTGTAATAGGATATATTAGACCCTCAGCTTCAATAATATAATGAGTTAAAGTTCCATCCAAAGTTATGGGAGCAATAAAAGTAACATGTACTATGTTCTTTTTCACAAAATGACAAGTCAGATTATTCACATGATCTGGAGGTCCTACACATGAACAAGTCACTTATAAATATCATGTGTTCCTATATATGGTAGTATTACTTACCTTGTACTCTTAATATAGCTATGTCAGAATAAGCTGGATAACTCTCTTCTAAAGCTAGAAATTGTATTTCCTTGCCATCATAAGACAATGGAATATCAGTCAATGTGAACACTGCTTTGATATAACTGCTATTGATGTCATATTGTGGAGGATAGAACTGGTATGGTTTTATCAGAGACACACTACTACAGTTAGCAGTAATCACAGTGAATATCACAGTGGAATGTGTTGTAGTATTCACTGATAAAGGTTGTACTATAAATCCTAATGTAGTTAAAGAATATCTAGTATAAGACTTTGAAGAGTTACTATAAAATATAATATAATTAACATGTCAAAGTGTAGCTAGTTTTAAAACGCAAAAAACTGCTACATATGCAGACTATGGAGACAAAACTTACTACAGTGAGGTGATGGCTCCACAAAGAAGTCAGGTGTATAACGTATTAGCACTATATTTGGAGCACCAATCACAATAGATTGTCGTTTAAAGAGAAGACAAAACAAAACTGTAGCGACTGTATATAGTATCTTCATTTTACCTATCGATATAATACCTACCATATAGAATACAACGGCCCCCATTTATAAACAACTTATAATAATATTCATAGCTATCTATGAATAATTATATCATACAGGACAAGTGGATTTATTGTACCACTTTTTATGGTCTTAATACAGGTAGTATCATTAACAAGATAATTGATATCCTATATATTGGTAATACATATATTAATCAATAGTTATAATATTTTCATAGTCAGCAGTACATGTCCTACTAGGATGTACTGTTATATATGATGGATTAGTCTTTAACTCCACTCTTCTACTTCTTATTTCAAGTCTATGTACTGTAATATAATCATATCATATATGAACAATAATATGTAGTACATACCTTCCTCATATGCAGGATTATCAGTAATAACTTGTTGATCAACTACAATATAGTTATATAGTTCATTATTGTTCATACTATTACCTCCAATCTCATATTGTTGAGTTAGTTTCTTTCTCAAATATACAATAACACTAGTGACAATCACTATTATAGCAATAATAATTATTACTATAATGATTGTACTAGTAATACTAAGTAAAAGAATATTATCATTGGTAGCTGTGTATTAAAAATAAATAATTTATATGATATAATAGTACTTACATGATATCATAATAATAGTTGACACAGATGTTGATACAGATGTTAATACGGACATAGTATCTATATACAACATGTCATAATCATAGTAGAGTATGATAGGACATCTATTAATGTATATAAGGTTGACTAATAACAACATACTATTAACAACAGATGGGAGTATGATAGTGATGTTAGCAGTCTTCTGTCATTAATGATAGCACATGATAATCATTATTTCTCATGCATACATTAATTCATAATATATAATGTACTATATAATATACTACTCACAGTACAATGTACTACATACTGTTAATCAATGTATATATAAGATAACAGATATATTGTTCACTAACTTGTGTCAACTGGCATGGTAGTACTATCAACATGAGGAGGTGGTAATAGAATAACATCATCAATAACAGTGATGTTTGCTGTTTCCCTAAACTCTGTAGATATTGTATAATCTCTCTCCCAGTCATGTATTGTGATATTATACTCATCAACAGGAAGTGATAGACAGTATGTAGTGTTATCATGATCATAAGGTACATTAACTTCAAATATATCTAGAGTTTTATAAGACATAGCTTTGATATTAAATCCTTTAGCATCTGTCACAGTAACATATGTTACATTAACACACACACTACCAGCTACTGTATAGATAATGGCATCTTTAATATCAAAGGTCCCTATCAGATAATTAAATGATAATTAGTAATTATAAGAGGAGAACTTACAGAATTCAAACTCTTGTGAGCTAGCTTCATATGTTAATGCATTATAATCGAGTTGACCCATACAATGTGAATTATTAGGTAGATTATCAACTAAATAGATACCAATAATAGTATCATTGCCATTATCAACTAGTATAGTGTTGTTAAATTGTTCATGGCTGTAGTATTTGTAGTCAATGTTGTCAGTTAAGTCTTTAATTCTAGCTGAAATATTAACTGGTCTTTGCTCTCGACAGTTATATGACACCTGAATATATGCAGTTATCACATAACATTATTAATTTTTAATTTCAAACCTTATAAGTAATGTTAGCATTCACATTGCCATCACTACTTATAATTACATTAAGATTTTCTACTCCAGGTACTGTTATATAGAAACAAGGAAAATGTAAAGAAAATATACAAAATAATGTGAAACACTCTGGAATAAATAGCTTACCTCCAATATAATAATATTGTTGTGATGTTCCTTCTCCCTCTCCTACAATATTAACTGGTACTACTATTAGCTCATATCTCTGACATGATATAAAGTTGATATGACTCAATGATATATTAGTAGATGTTGAATTAGTAGTATAATTGACTACATTTAATTTAGTGTCTATAACAGACACAATATAATGTAGTATATCTACTCCATCAAGTGTTGGAGGTGGTAACCAATTTAACCATTTGGTAGATATAGTGAAGTAGATTTTATTCACAGCTGTTAATAACCCTATAATATAAAGAGTAATTGTTCTATGTTATGATAATATTGTTACCTTGAATTTTGAGGAATACTTTATTTGAAGTAGTTAGTTGTGGTATATATACTGTGGCAGTAATCTCAGCATTGTTATATTTTGGTGATGAAGTAATGACAAGATCAGATCTGATACTACCATTTGTAAGTGTAATTTGATAAACTGATATATTAACAGACTGATAACCAGGTATGTATGGAACATAATTAATAGCCCAATACACTGATCCACTACAGACAATAGTTGTAAAATTGACAACAGATCCTTCACTGGTGTTTAAAGAATTTGGTTGAAGTAAGAAGGGACACCCATGAACAACAGAGATAGCAGAGACTATACATATAATGATATTAGAGATTTATTTAACAGCTAATTCAAACTTACTTATTATCAGCAACATTGCCAACTCCATTGTTTATATATATCAACTCAATCACACACTTAATAATCATGAAGTAAAGTCCCTTTCTCTTCAATTGTAAATATCTCTCAAAAAAGCTAAATTATCATACTTAGGTATTATAATAACAAAACTAGATATTCTATGCAATTAAGATGAGACCCACCTTCCTTTTTTATGTAAACAACTCACTGTTGGTTCTTGTTTTATAGCAAGTCTTTATGTAGAAAATGAAGAAAAGTCATAAAAGAGGTTATGACATTATTTAGATCTAGTACTTATTTAGTTTTATTCAACTAAAAAACTAGTATTGCAGATAATTGTTGTAAAGTTGACATTAGATTTATGTCACACATCAAATGATGTTGTCTTCCTTTGTATTGGATGATGAGTTATACCAGGAGCGCATGAGCATCGCAAAGCGACGAGAAGGAGCGTCAAACTCCCTTCACCAACATATGTAACATATTCACCAACATATAGAACATATGTCCATATATGGACATAACTGCAAAGTGTTTTGCATTTTAATAGCTTCTGGGCTGTAACCTCTTAGTTAGTCACTTAGGTGTACTTTAAATAGATAAAATTTAAGAGAAGTCAAGAAGCGACTTTCTGAAGACATGGAAGTCCCTGCTACACGAAAACAGCGGCTTACTCTGTCAATGGACCCAAGAATGGCTGAACAAATGGGACATTTCAGGCTTACTGTTGGCAAACCTGGGACTTACTCAGGCCCATGTATTATGGCTTTAAGAACTCGTGTCACTTCTGCTCACCCTGGGTACACAATATATCCAGTACATCTCAATGGTATTGCAGTTGAGACTTTCTTTAGCCAGGTCAAGCATGCCATCTCAGGCCAATTATCATCACTGAACTATGCTATTGCCAGAGGTGCAGTAATAACTCTTTATATAAAAACATGATTTGAAACATAAACCATACAAGTAGTAAATGTTCATTCTATTAATAATGTTATAATATCAGATAATATTATCCATCATAGCAAAAAGGAGGTTTTAATAACAGGTAAATAAAGATATATGCTGTTCAACTGTTTCCACCTCTTTAATGACAAAAGCCTCCATAAACTACCAGTCTAATTCTTTTAAACGTTTCTCGATGTACATAACTTCTTTCTTTTTTAGTTTTTTTTCACCGTGATAGTTGTAATAATATTCATTGCTCCGTCACGTACTTAAAAGTACTTATGCTACTTAAGTGTATTTTCCTTATATGGAATAATCCATGGCTGCGTTTCGACAATGGTTAGAATACAAATATAATGGCAGTTTGACGCTCATGCGCTCCTGGTTATACTAGTTATAATATATGATGATTCTATAATAGCAACATCTGGCATTGTAATGTGTGCTGGTTCACTATAATAATGAACCTATTATATGAGATAGTTATTGAAGTAATAGAGAGAGATGATGTTACACTCACAGCTCCTGTTTTACAAGTGACGTGTTCATGTGTAAATATGAATTTTAAATAAAAACTGATTATAGTACATATTTAAGATAGTAGGATTAATAATATCATCACAATACACTTTCTTTATCAGTTACTTGTGATAAAGTTGGTGGTTCTAAGGCTTCATGTGATACTTGTGGTAGTATCTCATAAAACAAAAATACTGGACCAGTAGGATTACCAGCAGTAATAGGTGTTAATGGAAAAGGAGATACTGGAGGAGATGACTGTGTATTGAATATAGGAAGTGATAGAGATTTTAAAGGTGGTTTAGATTGAGGTATGATGTAATAATTTTGTGGTAAATCTCCTGGCAGACTTTTAAGAATGTCATCAATTGGATCTTCCTTGTTGTTATTTTGATCATCCTCCTCATTATTAATCTGTATAGATAAATGTCTACACAGTTCATATTATTATGTGTTAACTCACCATACTGTTAGTCTGAGTGTCTTCAGTAATAGTTATGTTATTAGTAGGTTCTAGTGGAGCAGGTACAAACACTACAGTAGATGGCATTGGTTGCTGTACTAACTGAACTCCAGGAGACATTTCAGAAATATTACCACTAATACTATATCGTTAATAATAATAATAATCACATAACAATCACATACTTTGTCTCAGAGCATTCTTCACTACTAGTACATATATCATACTGAGATGACTTCTGAAAACACCCTATATATATGATAGGAATATACTTTAGTGCTGCAATGATAACATTGTTAGTATCATACCTTGATTTGTACAGTAGAGGATGAGAACTATTAGCATTACAATAATAATTAATACAATAATTATAAACACAACAGCAATAGCAATAACAAATAGCTTCCATTCTATATTTTAGAATATTTTTAGATTATTGGCATGCTATAATATTTACTGTTAAATAGAGAGAATGGATTAGTCCGTGAATTGGGAGATTGTGTTGGATTATCTAATAAACAATATAGTATATATATAATAGATATGATTATGTGTATTTACCAGTAAATGAAGGAAATAAACTTATAGTGGGTGATGAAGACAGTGTAGGAGATACCCCTAATAATAATATCAATTATATACTCATTATAATAACTGATCATACCTTTTGGTATGGGAGGAGCTATTGGTAATATCAATATTCCAACAACAGCTGGTACTCTAGAAATCAGAGTATGATCTTGAAGACCAAATGCCCTCCAGTGAGAATTGTTCATAACATGTTCAATAGGAAAACACTTTATAATGTTCAGTACATGTCTTTGTCTTGAGATATTTAGTTGTAAAGTTATACCATTATTACTACTGGGTATAAGAACAACACAACCAGTAGCATTTGAACCATATGTAAAATGACAGGTCACGCATAATTTACCAAAGTCATTTATTATGTCTATAACCACATTTTGTAGATCAAAAGAACCTAAATAATGATATAGTTTATTATAAAATATTGCTGACTCAGTTATAAAAGTCCCTGGGAAAATCCCATATGAATATTGTTAAGAGGACACACATGTACTACAAATGTACATGTTATACTTACTGAGTATTGTTGATGTTATAGCGACACATCCACCAATGTTACAATATGAAACATTGGCAATAAAATGTATATCCTTTGGTATTACTATCATATCATTTCTCAAGTCTATAGACTGTGGTAGTGATAATAATGAAATAACATAGACTTTGTTAGAATCTATATCAGTCAAGTTGATAAATACATTATCTGGGTAACATCCAGGACAAAGCGGATGATCCTATTATAGGAGTAATAATTATTAATATTAAATTTTATTTATTGGAATACCTGTGTATCAAGTAGTTCTGCTGTAATAGATAGACATGCTTTTCTCTTTTTACAATTCCAAGTGCTTAGTTCTGACCATGCTATTTGTGTCACTACAAAACATGTATTATATCAAATTGTGAACATTATCACTTACCATTTGGTATAACTATAATACAACTTGATGATTTCCCAATACCACCATTATTAAATGAGGTCACATTAATGATATATTCTCTGAACAGATCAATATTGATAGAGTTATTAATAGTGATATTGTATGATGTTTCATCAGTTGTAATAGGATATGCTAGACCCTCAGCTTCAATAATATAATGAGTTAAAGTTCCATCCAAAGTTATGGGAGCAATAAAAGTAACATGTACTGTGTTCTTTTTCACAAAATGACAAGTCAGATTACTCACATGATCTGGAGGTCCTACACATGAACATGTCATTTATAAATACTATATGTTTCTATATATGGTAGTACTACTTACCTTGTACTCTTAATATAGCTATGTCAGAATAAGCTGGAAAACTCTCTTCTAAAGCTAGAAATTGTATTTCCTTGCCATCATAAGACAATGGAATATCAGTCAATGTGAACACTGCTTTGATATAACTGCTATTGATGTCATATTGTGGAGGATAGAACTGGTATGGTTTTATCAGAGACACACTACTACAGTTAGCAGTAATCACAGTGAACGTCACAGTGGAATGTGTTGTAGTATTCACTGATAAAGGTTGTACTATAAATCCTAAATATAGTTATAGAATATCTAGTATAAGACTTTGAAGAGTTACTATAAAATATAATATAATTAACATGTCAAAGTGTAGCTAGTTTTAAAACGCAAAAAACTGCTACATATGCAGACTATGGAGACAAAACTTACTACAGTGAGGTGATGGCTCCACAAAGAAGTCAGGTGTATAACGTATTAGCACTATATTTGGAGCACCAATCACAATAGATTGTCGTTTAAAGAGAAGACAAAACAAAACTATAGCGACTATATATAGTATCTTCATTTTTACCTGTCGATATAATACCTACCATACAGAATACAATACCAGCGATTTATAAACAACTTATAATAATATTCATAGCTATCTATGAATAATTATATCATACAGGACAAGTGGATTTATTGTACCACTTTTTATGGTCGTAATACATGTAGTATTATTAACAGGATAATTGATATTCTATATTTTGACAATATATATATTAATCAATAGTGATAATATTTTCATAGTCATCAGTACATGTCCTACTAGGTTGTACTGTTATATATGATGGATTAGTCTCTAACTCCACTCTTCTACTTCTTATCTCTAATCTATGTACTGTAATATAATCATATCATATGTGAACAATAATATGTAGTACATACCTTCCTCATATGCAGGATTATCAGTAATAACTCGTTGATCAACTACAATATTATTATATGTATATAGTTCATTATTGTTAATACTATTACCTTCAACCTCATATTGTTGAGTTAGTTTCTTTCTCAAATACACAATGATACTAGTTACAATCACTATTATAGCAATAATAATTATTACTATAATGATTGTACTAGTAATACTAAGTAAAAGAATATTATCATTGGTAGCTGTGTATTACAAATAAATAATTTATATGACATAATAATACTTACATGATATCATAATATTAGTTGATACAGATGTCATTATTATACTAGTAGTACTAGTAATATTAATGAACTCCTGTAGTGTTGATGTAGACACTGTATCTATATACAACATAAACTACATGTCATAACCACAGTAGTGTATGATATGTCCTCTATCGATGTATAAAAGGTCAACCAATAACAACCAACATAACTCATGCATTGTTAACCTTTAATACAATGTAAGCTAGCCTGTCCAAACTGTCTCAACACTAATAAATACTCTTAACAGATGGGAGTATGTTAACAGTCTTCCTGAGCTCTGTCATTAATGATAGCACATGATAATCATCATTTTTCATATTATATATAATATACTACCCACAGTACAATGTACTACATATTGTTAATCAATGAATATATACTAATGATAGTATAACAAATGTATACCTGTAATAGTAATAATAATATCAGTAGGTGAAGGAAAGGATGTTACCATGACAACAGATGATGGCATTCCTATATAAAGAATATATATTAATTGACATAGTACTACTCTATAAGATGATCTTATTACTCTTTAGTAGTAACTGACAACACATCATGATCATTTCTCACATATAACTCAATTATCAACTGTTATGTACTATACAGTATATAATATACTGCTAATAAATGTATGTAAGCTAATGTAAGCTATAACTGATGTGTTGTTCACTAACTTGTGCCAACTGGCATAGTAGTACTATCAACATGAGGAGGTGGTAATAGAGTAACATCATCAATAACAGTGATGTTTGCTGTCTCCCTAAACTCTGTAGATACTGTATAATCTCTCTCCCAGTCATGTATTGTGATATTATACTCATCAACAGGAAGTGATAGACAGTATGTAGTGTTATCATGATCATAAGGTACATTAACTTCATATATAGCTAGAGTTTTATAAGATATAGCTTTGATATTAAATCCTTTAGCATCTGTGAGTAACATATGTTACAATAACACACGCACTACCAGCTAATGTATAGATAATAGCATCTTTAATATCAAAGGTCCCTATC
Source organism: Xestospongia bergquistia (assembly GCA_963965975.1). NCBI lineage: Eukaryota > Metazoa > Porifera > Demospongiae > Haplosclerida > Petrosiidae > Xestospongia > Xestospongia bergquistia. The sequence continues at coordinate 831,131 of OZ014412.1, forward strand.
AGATAATTAAATGATAATTAGTAATTATAAGAGGAGAACTTACAGAATTCAAATTCTTGTGAACTAGCCATATCTCCTGTTGATGTATTAACAATGAGCTGTCCCATTAAGTGTGAATTATTAGGTAGATTATCTACTACATAGATACCAATAATAGTATCATTTCCTTCATCAAACACTTTAGTATCATTAACACATTCAATACTGTGGTATTTGTAGTCAGTATTGTGAGATAAGTCTTTAGTTTTAGATGTAATATTAACTGGTTTTTGATCTTTACAATCATATGTAACCTGAATATATATAGTTATCACATAATATCATTTTTTAATTACAACTTCAAACCTTATAAGTAATGTTAGTACTAATGTTGCCATCACTAGTTACGGCTATATTAAGATCTTCAACTCCAGGTACTGTTATATATTATAATAAGGAAAATGCAAAGAAAATACACAATGTAGTATGAGATATTCTAGAGTAAATATCTTACATCCAATATGATAATATTGTTGTGATGTTCCCACTCCCTCTCCTACAATATTAACTGGTACTACTATTAGCTCATATCTCTGACATGATATAAAGTTGATATGACTCAATGATATATTAGTAGATGTTGAGTTAGTAGTATAATTGACTACATTTAATTTAGTGTCTATAACAGACACAATATAATTTAGTATATCTACTCCATCAAGTGTTGGAGGTGGTAACCAACTTAACCATTTGGTAGATATATTGAAGTAGAGTTTAGCCACAGCTGTAAATAACCCTACATCATAATAAGTAATTGTTCTATGTTATGATAATATTACTACCTTGAATTTTGAGGAATACTTTATTTGAAGAATTTAGTTGTGGTGTATATACTGTAGCTCTAATCCCAGCATTGTTATATTTTGGTAATGAAGTAATGACAAGATCAGATCTGATACTACCATTTGTAAGTGTAGTTTGATAAACTGATATACCAAAGACTGATAACCAGGTATGAATGGAATATCATTAACAACCCAGTACACTGATCCACTACAGACAATAGTTGTAAAGTTGACAATAGACCCTTCACTGGTGTTTAAAGAGGTTGGTTGTAGTAAGAAGGGACAGCCATGAACAATACAGACAGTAAAAGCTATATAAAGAATATACAGATATGAGGTGACTAATACTAACCAATTATCAGGAACACTGCAAACTCCATCTTCATTGTGGCTTTCACTCAATCACATTATGTATAATCACATTACAATAACAATACTATAACAAATAGATTATTATCACTAAGTTTGTTGGGTAGTTGGACAGAGTGCTATCAAATCTGGCAATAAATTTGATCAATAATTCCATATATATATATATATATGAACTTATTCCAAGAGAATTAATTTATACATGAAAGTAAGTTACAAAACATTAATTCTGTCATGTATCACTGTCTAAATCTTCCTCATTTTTTGAAGTTCCAACTAAAAAGAAAGGTGATGTCTCATTCTCAACATCAGTTGGTGGAATGTTGTGCATATCAAAGTCCTCCTGTTGAGAGGGCTAATATTAAGAATAAATTCTGAACAAAATAAAGAATTATATTATACCTCTTCTGAAGGAATTGTAGATGGTTTATTAAGAAGTTCTTGTGTTTCCTCTTCTGCTCCTTTGATAGATCTTTGTGAAGAAAGACGTCGCTGACCAATTGATATAATCTCCTTGAAACTTGATGATAATGATGATTCCAAACTTTGCAATCTACCAATATAAACAGTATTAATAAAAACTACTAGAGTATAATATCTTAATTTGTACTTTTCAGATATTGTTGATCCACGTCTTTGTTCTTCATGTCTCTCCTACAATATATACAATACATACATACACACATACATACATACATATATATAATACATACATACATACATACATACATGCACACACACAGACATACATATATATATATAATACATATATCTTAAATGTGTCAATATAGTATTTATATTACAGCAGCTTAACCTCAGTAAGTATAGTCTCTTTACTTCTAGCATTAAGAGGCCATTTATCTGATTCTCTATATCATTGATCATATGATTGTAATATAAATACTTTATATTACTCACTGTTGGCTCTTATTATGTGTTATTACAAGTTCCTATAATATAATATTGTGAATTAATAAAGAATTATTGTAATGTATAATTACCGATAAATTTTTATTGACTGGCTCAGATTCTTCAGCTAGTTCTACCTCAATACTAGCAGTAGTACTAGTAGTAGTAGGAATAGCAGTAGTACTAGTAGTAATACTAGTAGTAATGGGAATAGCATCAGTACTACTAGTAGTAGTACTAGTAGTAGTAGTGGTAGTAATAGTAGTAGGTTGTTGAGATTCAGTTGATTCATCTGGATGTTGAAGAGGTGAGGGATTTTCAGTCTCTTGAATGATTTCATGATCGTTAAGAAAGACATCATCATTTGAATGAAGTGAAGCTACATCATTAGTAATCTATATTATATTTACAGAGATGATGACATCATTATGACTATAAAAGTTATCTTACAATTTCAGGACAAGTCTGATCCTTCATTTTGGAATTGTCAACTACTACTCTTGGACTAGGAGGTAAATCAATATATCTAAAGACACAATGCAACATACAATATATAAAGTATATGAGAACTACCTTGGTTCAGTAGAATCATTAGTTGGTTGAAGAGGTGACATTTCAACTGATGGCACGTTTTTACCTAATATCAATTAAATAGTATTAATTTATTTTAACGACACTCTCACTTCTTTTTCTTCTCCTTTGTACCATTAACCAAATAACAACAACAAGAACAAGAACAATAACAAGAACAAAAATAACAAAAACAATAGAAATTATTGGGACCACAATAGCAACAATTGGTATATTGTTAGGTTTTGAGTTGATACCTGTAATAATCATTCAATTATTTGTTTATTAAAGTTACTTACCAATTATTGAAGGATAAAGAGAAAGATGTGTGGAGAGAGAAATTGAACTCGTAGTTGATGACATTGACCTACAGTTGATACCAATTATAGTCACTGTAGTCTGTGAGATAATATGATTATAATCAAAGGAGCTCTCATTATAGGATTGATATACAGCAACAGTATATACTCCTGGACATAAAGGTAGAATCTCACTAGCAATAGGAGTTGTTGTATTCTGAAGAGCAGATGAAGTAATTTTATTAGTAGAGCTAATAACTATTATTCCACAACCCCATAGAGTAGAGTGTAGAAGGAAATAACATTGATATCTGATACCATTAGTAATAGGAGTTATGTCAACTGTTTGTATCTGAGATGTATCTATATAATATATAGAATATTGAGATAATGACATATATAAGTTATATAGTAATAACTTACTAAAATTATCAATTATTGTTATATTTTGTGATAAGTTCAAATTAGACCAAATGAATTGAGCTGAACAGTTAAACTGATCAAGAGGACACACAAGATGTACTCCTTCATTTATTATAATACTTCCATTATTAGTTACAGTAATATTATAATCACTGTAATTAGAGTAATGTTCACATGTTATATTAACAGATAAATGAGTAGGATATGATGGAGTACAATCAACATTAATAACCTGTATATAGAGGATAGGATCAATTTAATTATAGGTTACATAAAACTAACTTGTGCTTTAAAGATAATGATAGCACTGTCAACATTGGTAGGATCCACTTCAATATGATAATCTGTTAATATTACTTGTGGAGCTAAAGATATATAGTCAATCACAGGATTTGACATAGTTATATTTACCTAATGAAGTATTGAAATAGTACGTTGTCTCATTTCCAGTACTAGCTCCATTAGTAGCTGATATAGTTACTGTATATATCTCATTAGATATAATGATATCACTTAATAGATAATATATACTAGTACTAGTAGTGATGTTAGTAATGTTAAGTTCTAATATAGTAATAGTATAATAGAGTATAGGACAACCAGGTAGACTTGGAGGAGGTAACCATGTCAACAGAACACCTGTACAATTTAATGTACTAATTACAAGGGCTGGATCAGGAGGACCTATAGACAACAACAACAAAGAAATTGTATTATTACTTAATATTAATTTCTTCTTTTTTAGTAAAGACTTATAATATTTTTGTATAATGAGAAAATTTCGCTACTCACTAGCAATATTCTATTATATTTATTAATATGTCATACACTGACCTTGTACTAGTAGTGTAAAGTTATTTGAACAATAAAGTAATGTTACATCAATGGTTGATTGGATAAGAACTTGAAGTAAACTATTGTTATAATACAATGGGGCACCGTCGATAGTTAACGTAACATTACAAACTTTAGTATTGTTATACTGACAGAACCTCTCCTTAGGATCTAGGACCTTTGTAGTATTGTAGTGATACACATCAACTTTATACGCAAATTTTTCACAATGTTCCAGTCCAGTAACGTTAAAAGTGATTGATGCAGGATGTCCTTCACAAGATGTGACATCTAACACATGACTGAGATCATGTGAGGGCTCTGTACAAACTGAAATGTGATATTAATTGATAGCTATCATAGTTAACAACACACTTACCAGATAAAGAAGGAGATAAAAGAGAGAATACAATAGCGAGAACATACCACATACTGTTATTTAACATTTTTATAACCCTAATTCAGCCACACCTCTTGAATAAATTAATTAGAAGACAGCTCGTGTCTGTGAACTATATAGTTAGTATATGTATAATATTAATGACTGTTGCTACAATATACTGTGTTCTCTTTACAGTAATATGCTGGACATATACAGCAGTTATGTTTGCCGGTATTACTAGAAATATATTTTAATAAATTGAATTATTTGCATTTTTAGAATTCGAGGAAAACCAACATCAGTTAATGCTACTTAAGGATCAATAGCACTAGTGTTCAATTGTACTAGATACTCTCAATGGTTTCATTAGTTGGTGAATAATAGATTGCTAGAACACACAAAAATTCACATTGTGGTTTATTTAATATAACAGTAGATCCTACTACAAACTTAAAGATATATCTTTTGCTGAACCAAAGAAGGATGGAGTTAATATTAAATTTTTGGTTTACAATAATGCACAGAATTAGTTATAACTGCTCAGCTATTGTAAGAACCTTTCAACTGCTTGAAATGACACAATAGTAACAATAGTACACTAAAAATCTTATTCACAAAGTTGATAATGTAAATGTCAACATCATATTTTCAATATATGTGACCTGATTTGCAAGAAAGGGACCACTTCTGTCAAAACATTTGTGACCTGATTTGTGAACAAACTACTGTTAAAACATCGCAAACATCTCAGTTTTGTATACATACAGTTGGTACATATGCATAACTATTCTATATATGTGCAAAACTGTTTTTTGCTATGTTTTAACAGTGTTTTTTCATAAATTAGGTCACAAATGTTGTGACAGAAGTGGTCCCTTTTTGCAAATCAGGTCACATATATCTGACAATAATTTTTGGAGATCAGCAGACTTCAATCCTCTCCATAGACTTGAAATTAATAAAAAACTATTATGGTAACTCACATAATAGTTATAATAAGGCAACTTTGTATTACTTCAAGCTACACCATGATTGGTCAAAATACAACCAGGTGTATAGGGTCCAAGTGTGGACTAATAAGACACACAATGTGACTGGAGTACTATGATATGCTATTCAGATTACCACAGTCCATAAAGTGGATCTTTACCATCAGCAGTTCCAACTTTAAGTGATATTTAGGCATCTTTGATGGTATAACTATATATTTGTTTATTAGAATCTGATATTGAAAGATATGTTTGTAATTAAATTTTAACTAGGAGATGTGTGTCATCATCAATTCCATGGTCACAAATCCAACGAATGTTTGGACTTCATTTAGGAATTTAACTAAAAGAAATTATTAAATAGAGTATATGTAGAAGTTGTTTTCTGTTTGTAGTTAGATGAAAAATTTGTTAACTGTGCAAAAACATAGTCCTTTATATAGTACAACTATATATTCAATTGATGAGTAGCTTTGCAGTCATATATCACATGAGTATAGACAAGGATGGACAATCATATCACAACTCTACAAATTACTAAAGAAACAAGATTCCACACATGAATTGATTATAAAAATTAACAAATATAAGTTAAAAATAAGGTATTGTATTGTGTCATATGTCATTATTTAAATATTCATCTTGTCTAATTACAAATACAGGTGAATTATTTTCAAACTCATTAGATGGAGCATTTCTCACTGCATAGTTCTAGTCCTCTTGATCGGAAAGCTAATGTTATGATCATAGTAAAAATGACTAAAAATATATTTTACCTCATCAGGTTGTGTAGATGGTTTATTTAGAGGCATTTCAGCTTTGTCTTTTATTCTTTTAGTAGGAGAAAAACGTCGCTGACCTGTTGACACTATCTTGTTGAAACTTGCCTTTGAGGATTCCACTCTGTCAATATAAACAAGACAATAACATGGTAAGTGACACAATATCTTGAATGTACATTTCAGATAGGGTTGATCCACGTCTTTGGAGGTCATATATCTCCTGTAATGAATTGACAAAGTGTCAATATAATAATTATATATCTTAATATAACCTCATTGAGTTCATTTGTAGCACCTAGTATACCAATGGGAGATGGTCTACAATATTGATCATGTGATAACAGGTAGCAAAAGTTATAATAACTCACTGGTTCTTATGGAGAGTTTCAAGTTTCTACAAAATAATGTAATTACATAGTATGAGTTCAGTTCTATTAACTTACCATTGGATCTTCATTGACCATGTTAGATTCTTGAGCAGATATTGTCATGTCATTACTAGTAGGATGTGGCATGTCAATAGATTGAGTTTCCAGACTTAAAGAAGGTGACATAGTTATTTCCTGGTAATTAGAAGGCAAAATAGTTTCCTTTGTTTTACTTTGACCTACTTCATCACTGATAGAGGATGTTACATTGAGAACTTCTCTTTTCTTTGTAGTAGCTCTAAAGAATAGATACATTTTAAGTCTCAAATATTAGATCTCATATTATGTTATACAAACTAGTAACAATGCAAATTATACTTTAGCTTGTTAGGATCCTGGGACTCAAGATTGGATGATGAACAGAAAGTGGAACTGTTTCACTAGTCGTTTGTTCATTCTATAATATTGAATCATCAGAATATTATAAAAACTATTAATATCTTACAATATTAGGATCAGTTGGATTTAGGTCATCTAAAGGTATCCCTTATAACATAGACATAATAATATCAATTATGTCATTATGATGGTATTCTTTATCTTACATCATTTCGATGAATATGATAATCCTCTTTATGATGTTTAGGCCGTTGAGGAGATATAGTGACATACCTATTGATATTGTAATTGTATTGTAAAGAAGTGAACCAACAGGCAATATCAATAACAATGACATTTTATTTAAAGGGAGGGTATCATGAAAAATCACTATTTTTTTGTTTACTTAAAAATAATCATTAGGTGGTATATAGCTCAGAATATTTTTTCCAGATTTTTTCTGGCTACCATTAGCTAGAAAAAAATAGTTGTTTCCAGCTATTTTTCCAGGATGTAAAAGCACTTCCTGTTGAGGTTGAAATCGGGTGGGGCCGTTATGTGATGTCATCAAAGGGAGAGATATAAAGCGTTGCAATGGAAGAAAGCGACAACTCGATCAGTTCTTCTGGCACCAATGATGCTGACAGCTATGCAGCTAGTAAAATAAGACTGTCTTGCTCCTTTCCAGTTTTGAGGGAGAAAATCCAGATCCTATAGAGAGCAGTCATGAAGATACAGGCTCAGAAATCATAGAACCATACAGTTTTGCAAGTGGTGAATACTTCCATCCCACTCTCCAGTGGAATATGAAAGTAAATTCTCCAGGCTTGACAATACAGACTGGTAAGTCTTTCAAATAATAGAAGTATAGTCCTATTTATAGTACTGTTCTGCCTTTTTGTAGGTGTAAATGTGGACAATGTGAAGTGATGGCAACAGGTCGTGAATGTGTGTGTTGCTGTGAAATAGACATTGTAAAAGACAAGATGAAAGAGAGTAGCAATGAGATACACTGTATCACAGACCATGAAGGGTTTCAATCTGTGTGCTTAAATGTATGGGTGCTACAGACAGTCTATTTTAGTTACAGGAGTCGTTATGGGGACACTGGAGAAAAATCTGTTCATGAGTAAGTTTGCCCACACATAATATTATTATACATCGCTTCACGTTGCATTCTTATTTCCTGCAGACGTTACCGCTATATTGCATACTGCCAGCTAACCAGTTGGTGCTGGGGATGGCTCGGGAAAGAGTAAGAATAATTTTACCAAGTTGTGCAGTAAAGAAGATTAGGAACACTTTTCCATCTGATTTTAGTAACTACACAGGTTTCAAATATCCACATTTGTGAAGTTTGTTTGTTATTCATACAATAGTTATTATTATGACAATCTAAATCTACTCTTATGACTTGAAATGGCAGTGTCCTTGTCTGGCCTTGTGTATTGACTACTTAATGGTGCTAGCTCCTCATCATGTACACTTGCATCCCCTCTACTGCCATCTATACAGAGTTCAAATGTCTTTCTGTTAACATATCCTGCAGTGGAATTATAGTGAACAATTAACACCTTTAGGCTGTTGACAAGGAACAAAGACTATTGGTATTTAGTTAGCATGTCTTACCATATGTTTGGTCTACAGTCACTTTGCAAACAATGTACCCCCCTTTCTTGTATTTTGGAAACACAATGTCAAACTGTTCCTTGCCCTGTTTGGTTACTGCCTGATCATGATTAGAGTTTTCATTAAAGTGTAGCGATGCCAACTCCAACCTGCAAAATTGTATAATTGGAGGCAATAACAATTATTCTTACAAAAATAACTTGGTAGTAAGCAAAAGAAACCTTAATTCACAAATTAATACACACCTGCAATGCACCCCTGGATAAGAAAAGGCATTTGACTTTGGTGCGAAGTGGATAACCACACTGTGGTAGGCCTCTAAAGATGATGTCTGGTATTCTGGAGACAGACATGTCAATTCCTTGCATAGAGAGGTGTTTGTCAGCAAAGCATGTTCACACCTTGCTGTGTAAAAGGTCTATACTTGTATAGATGCGCATGGATTAGCAGAAATCTCTCCCTTTGATGACATCACATAACGGCCCCACCCAATTTCAACCTCAACAGGAAACGTTTGTAGCTTATTGAAAAATAGCTCTATTTTTTTCTAGCTAATGGTAGCCAGATAAAATCTGAAAAAAATATGCTGAGCTATATATCACCAAAGGATTCTTTTTAAATTAAAAAAAAATATAGTGATTTTTCATGATACCCTCCCTTTAAAATATAAGTGTTGATTATCAAATTAGAATTTGGTTAAAACTATACCTTTGTTCAGGAGACTTTATATGATTTTCTCTTTTTGTGTAGTGCCCTGTATTAAATTATATATTACCATTTTATTTTAAACATTTTTTAGTTTCTAACCTTCTTTTTTACATTGTAGCACTAGAAGGCAAATAACAGCAACAATAACAACAACAACGACAACAACAATAACAACAACAACAACAACGACAACAACAATAACAATAGTAATAACTACCATAATATTTTTCATATGGTTGTTAGATTTTGGGTTGATATCTGCAAATACCAGTAATCATAATTCTATTATTCTGCAAAGAAATATATTTACCAGCTACTGAAGGATGAACTGATTGAGAAGAATAAAGAGATGAAGATGATGTCATTGTTCTACAATGTGTACTGATCACATTCACTGTAGTCTGTGAGATTATGTGGTTATAATCAATGGATGTCTTATTATAGGAGGTAAATATAATAATATTGTATTGTCCTTGACATAGGTTAGTTAAAACTCCAGTAGCAATATGAGTTGTTACATTCTGAGGAGCAGATGAAGTGACTTTACTAGTAGAGCTAGTAGTCATTATTCCACAACCCCATAATATAGAGTATGGAAGGAAATGACATTGATATCTGATACCATTAGTAATAGGAGTTATGTCAACAGTTTGTATCTGAGATGTATCTATATAATATCAGAAAATGACACAGATATAGTTATATAGTAATAACTTACTAAAATTATTAATTATTGTTATATTTTGTGATAAGTTCAAATTAGACCAAATGAAATGGGCTGAACAGTTAAACTGATCAAGAGGACACACAAGATGTAGTCCTTCATTTATTGTAATACTTCCATTATTAGTTACAGTAATATTATAATCACTGTAATTAGAGTAATGTTCACATGTTATATTAACAGATAAATGAGTAGGATATGATGGAGTACAATCAACATTAATAACCTGTACATAGAGGATAGGATCAATTTAATTATAGATTACATAAAACTAACTTGTGCTTTAAAGAAAATGATAGCACTGTCAACATTGGTAGGATTCACTTCAATATGATAATGTGTTAATATTACTTGTGGAACTAAAGATAAAGTTAATCACAGGATGTGACATAGTTATATTTACCTAATGAAGTATTGAAATAGTACATTGTCTCATTTCCAGTACTAGCTCCATTAGTAGCTGATATAGTTACTGTATATATCTCATTAGATATAATGATATCACTTAATAGATAATATATACTAGTACTAGTAGTGATGTTAGTAATGTTAAGTTCTAATATAGTAATAGTATAATAGAGTATAGGACAATCAGGTAGACTTGGAGGAGGTAACTATGTCAACAGAACACCTGTACAACTTAATGTACTATTTAGAATGACTGGATCAGGAGGACCTATATTAACACGAATTATGTATTATTATAAAACATTTATTTTTTATTACTTATCTCACTCATTATATATACCAAAGACTTATAATATACTGTATAGAGAGAAAAATTAGGCAGCATTTGATTTGGAGATGAGGCAATTTGCTAAATCTCCAAATTAAACAAACAAAATCTTCACAATTATAACAATATAAATGTCATTAAATAAATCATTGAATTTTTACTAAATATTATCATTTTAAAACATTTTGTCAAAGTATCTCTGTCAAAGTAACCCATTATACAGTTTTTCTAATTGTTATTCACTAGCAATATTCTATTATATTCATTAATATGTCATACCACTGACCTTGTACTAGTAGTGTAAAGTTATTTGAACAATAATATAATGCTGCATCACTGCTTGATTTGATAAGAACTTGAACTAAACTATCGTTATAATATAATAGGACATTGGTGATAGTTAACGTAACATTACAAACATTGATATCTTTATACTGACAGAACCTCTCCTGAGGATCTAAATCCATTTTTGTATTATGGCGATACACCTCAACTTTATACTCAAAGTTTGCACAATGTTCCATCCAGTAACGTTAAAAGTGATTGATGCAGGATGTGATGTGACATCTAATACATGACTAAGATTATGTGAGGACTCTGTACAAACTGAAATATATTATATTAATTGATAGCTATCATAGTTAACAATATACTTACCACATAAAGAAGGATATAAAAGAGAGAATACAATAGCGAGAACATACCACATATCGTCATCAGCTCACACAAATTTTTTTATAACCTCTAATTTAGCCACACCTCCTCTATCTTTCGTAGTGATCAGAAGACAGGTAGAGACTGTGGACTAGTATTGATATGATCTAATGGCTATTACTACAATATACTGTGTTCTCTTTACAGTGATATGCTGGACATATACGGCAGTTACGTTTGCCAGTATAACTAGAGATATATGTTAAATAAATTGAATTATTTGTATTTTTTAGACTTTGTCGAAAAACCAGTTTCAGTAAATTCCAGTCAAGGATCAATAGCAGTGTTCAATTGTACTGGATACTCTCAGAGTTTTCATTGGTTGGTGAATAATAGATTACCAGAACACAAACAAAATGAACATCGTGGTTTAAAAAAGATTAACAAAACAGTAGATCCTGCTACTAACTTAAAAATACATCTTTTACTGATACCAGCTGAACCAAAGAATGATAAAGTTAACATTAAATGTTTGATTTACAATATTTCAGGGAATTCACCTGCTGTTGTAAGTGATCTTGTATACCTTCAAGTACAAGGTATGTTAATGATTTATTGATATATCAACAAATTAACAGTTGACAGTTTTTAATTTGGATGTTTATGTTCACTTAAAATTAAACAAAATTTCCCATCAACATTCTAGCCCTGAACCACTATCGCTGACATCATATACATAACTATCATAACATGTACATATTTGGTAACTGTTTACTCTCCTATAGGTTTATTGAGTGAGGTAACTGATGTTCATTTAACTCAAGTCAACAGTACTACTGTACAGTTATCATATAGTTCTCCTCCTACTTTAATGGGTGTCCCTATATTAAACTATTCTATTGAATTATTCTCATCATCTAATAACTTAACATCAGAGATATATTGGACAACAGAGGAGACAATACTAGTGACATTAAATAATCCTTGTATTAACTATTCACTACAAATATCAGCTTGGAACAATGTAGGTAAAGGGAATATTACTACATTACCACTGATACTATATCAAGGTTAGTAAGTAGGTGGATGTGGTAATTAGGGAAATTACCTCTTCTCTTTCATCTTATTATTTACTAGTCCCCACACCTCCTCCCTCTACTCTTAACACTACTGTCAGGTTTATATCTGATAATAACTATATTGATGTGTCTGTAGAGAGTATAGTAAGTATATTATATATTACATTAAATTAGTACTGTATTAATATTGAACTATCGATCTTAAACTGTTTAGATTAGTGCTAGCTGTGTTGGAAGGGTTCCAAATAATGTCACAATATTACTGGTTCCAGTGTATACAGTAACATGTCAGTTAGCTATTAATGGTAGTGATTGTAATGAAGTAACAATATCAATACTTAATGAGAAGAGATGGTTGATACATGTTAATATATCAGATCATGTAGTACCACAAAGACATTATCAAATACATCTAATGTTTGGAAATAAAGCTGGTATAACACCAATGTCAACAGCAATGATCAGTGAGTGAGTCATTTAATAGATTATTTTTAATTGTTTATTTTATTAGGTACATTTCAAACACAAAGAGCTACAATTGAATATAGTAATGATTATGTATGTATTAATTGTTATTTTGCTGAAGGGTCAACATCATCTGGTTGTCATGGTATCTTTGTTGATATCCATGAAGTATTACATAACCAAACATTTACTGTACCAAGAAGTGACACAACTCCTAATTTTGGACGTAACTGTGAGGTGATGTTATCAGGTGACTACTGTGTACTGATCTTTGATAGAGATAAGAATGATAATATTGAAAATGAAATAGCATTAAAACTGAGTGCTATTGTAAGCCATCAACTAGAAACTACAACAATCAAGACATTATCTTCCTTTATTGGTAAGTAGTTGTATTATCACTGTGTATGTTAGTAGTGTTGTTATTATATTGATGCTGAGTTATTGTTATTGTTCCCTCAACAGATACTAGTACATCTCAGTTAATAATACCTGTTGTCACTACAACAATAGAACCTTCTGGTCAAAGTAGTACTAATGATATATCTTTATTACTTATTATATTATTTGTTACTGGAGGAGTACTATTATTAACAATAGTTATTGTTATATCATTAGTGGGTTATTTAATACATACTAAGAAAAAGAACAAGAGATTAAAAATATGTAAGAACAATAATTATACTAAATTCCATTAGATTTGACTTTGAAGATTAATCATTAACTATAAATTCCACGACTGCTTTCTCTTGTTCCTGCAGTTATTATTATAGTAGTATTGATGAAGTGATTGCTATTTTATTTTTAATTCACAATATAAATATATTTGTATAATCTCCAATATTGAATCATTTCTGTCTACAAAGTCAAATTAAATGGAGTTTAATAGATGAGTGGATGGTTATACAAATTGATGATCTAATAAACAGACGTGTTTAATGTATTAAGTAAATTTTATTCTTTATTTTAATAATTTAGCTGTTTGGACAGCTCATGAGCGCCAGAGACACACAGACTTGTTCCTATATACATTAACAGATGGTGTACCACCTCCACTACCTCCTAGAACTCCTACCACACAACAGACATCAGATCCAATGTATGATAATATGGAGGAGATCCAGTTCAGATCTACTAATAGACAGGCTGTAGAGCTCCAAGAGTGTCCAGCTTATACTAAATTACCACTACAATCAACAAAATAATATTGACATATCTACTGTAATATATTGTGTGTAATAAAGGATAAGATTTTTTAATCCTCTTTATTTGAAGTTGAAATCTTTGTATACTGAATATATGTAATCAACTATTGTTATAATTTGTTTGATCGTTATTATTTTAACTGTCAATTATTGTAAATAGTAGTTTGCATTCATAGCTTCATACTTTAAATATCAATTCAATTGAGGACATAATGATATCTGATAGTTATAGAGAAGTCAAATCATCTAAACAGTTTTCATTGATATCAGATCTATATAGATGTAAGGATTATATACTGGAAATAAGATTGCTATTATATGAATGTTGTAGTAATGTAGCCTTTCTTCATCAACACTCCTTATTATTCAGGATATTCTCACTTTATGATATGAAAATCATGTCCTAGTAATAGATCAGATACTATTTTATAAAAGACTGAGTGATTGGGAAAGAACATCACATTTGTTTAAATAGTTACAAACTAAATTATATTTAACTAAAACCCAATGAATTTTACTACTAGTTATTGTTTATTTTATGATTGACCTCCTTATATGGAATTAGCTGTTTTTCATTGCAATTGTCCTTATTATATTTGGTTATTTTTGAAATTTGCACTGTTAATTTCTTGCATCTAGTGATGTGTACTAGTTCAATAGGTTTGTTATTTATTTCTTGTCATTCTATGTATATCCTCACATTACTAATTTCCTTATCCCCTGTGAAGGCTCTTGTGTAGGAGCTAAAATGTTGTTATTTAACAAAATATGACTTATAGATGGAGCTATTTCAAACAAAATAATGTAACAGATTGTTTTCTATTATTGAAGAGGTTTACAATGTTTTCGTAGTTCATGAGAGAAGTATCATATTACTGATTTCTCAAATATAACAAGTACATGTATATTAGAGACATTAGGGACAAACATAGTAGATCATCTTGATTTACCTGGATTTACTCAATGCTTAAGTAATATAGATATTATGATAAAGTGAGTGTTATATTATTAGCTTTCTTTTCTTATTACATATTAAAGTATGTAATAAGAAAATAAAAGTGTGTGTAAGTATATTAAAGCACAAATGAACAAATAAATAATTGGAAAGATGGATTAAGAGCAAAATAATGTATGGATAGATGAATGAATTGATAGACAGAGAAATAGTCAATAGATAAATGAATGAATGGTTAATAAACAGACAGTTAATAATAGACAAAGTAAAAATATTATCTGTTATATTCTAGTTATTATTGTCAGCTCAATAGTGTGTGCATAATATTAGAATAATGTGTAATTTAATGTTCTTTATTTGATTGAGTTACTAGAGGCTAATCACATTATATGGCAACACTTCAGTCAAAGTGGACAGTGAATAAATTCATACCACTATGTATATATATATATATATATATATATATATATATATATATATGTACTAATACAATTGAAAGAAGCTTAAGGCTCCCAAATTGTTATTAAATCCACCTGCTATGGTTCCTTAAAGAATTTGGTGCATAATATAGTAGACTTTAGTAGCACTATGCTAGAAAATGGTTTCAACCATGTGTAGAAGACACAATATTAGGAAGACTATAGCTATTTGAATGAACATAACATATATTAAAGGTATATACATTATAGCTATTGCTCAGGCAGATATATTACTGATGTCATCTGAAGGGTTTGAACAATCTGTTGTATTAACCCAAGGTACTAATACAAAAGTGTACTCTGACATAATGTGTATGTTTACTTAAAAATTAAAATTGGTACTAATTGTGTTTCATTTCCTACATGTGTAAACTAGAGAAATTGTGATGGTAGTCTCTTCTTATTTATACAATTTTATCATTAAAAATGTAATGTCAACATAAAAATAGCAATTCCATCACATAAAAATTATTGCTGGGTATAGAGCTAAAAATATAATTTATATTTTAATAAGTAAAGTCTCAGATTATTGATGCCTAGAAATTTTTGTTCAGAAAACAATATCTCCTTTCTTTCCTGTGTCCGTAGCTGGTTGACCTGTGTCTTCATCTTCTATAATTACATCATTATCACCTGTTGTAACAGGATTCTCAGATTTATCGCCACCAATAGTTTCAGCACACTCTAATACTGGATTCTACAGATAGACACAAGGAATCTGGTTACTGAGCAGTAGCTAACAATGTATATATTATTTAATGTAGTTGATACTCCACATGCACACACACACACAAGATGTTTTAATGATACTTGAAATATAACTGGTTATATAATTAATAACAAAGTTTGAAGCAGTTGTAATGATAATGGTAATTGAGTAATTAATTAGGGATTTTTGGCACTAATGGTAATTGTAATGTTAATTGAGTACATCACAAGTAATGGTAATAGTAATTGTTTCATGATTTGGTGATAGTAATGATAATGGTAATATGGTAATTATGATGTAATGGTAATTGTTATCATTACATGATAAAGTAATTAACAATATCACTAACATATACACATGTAATTAACTATTATTAAAGTTATGACATACATAGCTGATAAAGGAAGAGGACAGATAACAACGTGTTACTTACTGTAGATGATATGTTATCATTATGAGATTCATTTTCACTCTAAATATATAATAGTATAAAAAACAATTATAATATTGGTATATAATTTGTGACATACTTCATCTAGTCTTTGTTCTGGATGACTTATATTAGATACAACATATAATGACTGTCTATTAGTTGCATCTGTCATGGTGATCAATTCTGGTTCAATATAACCATGCCCCTATATTAAGATAAAAGATATATATATATATATATATATATTATATGTTTATTTATTTATGTAGAGAGAGAGTGTGTGCGTCATACTCACTTGTGTCATATCATCTTCATCAGTAGGAACATAACTAGATACTGTATAAAATGTTTCATTGGGTAACTGAGAGGAAATTTCTAAGGAGTCCTATTAAAATAAAACAAAACAACATTTAATAATATTATTATAACATTATTGAATAGCAATTTTATTGAAATTGTTACCATTTCTTGTTTATTAGGAACTGCACTAGATTTTATCACCATTTGAGAAGTATCATTGGTAGCATTAGGGTTTATTACTTCACTGGGATATGGTACTCTCTATGTAAAGAATATAATTGATATAAAGCTAGTTATTGAAGAGATATAAAACTAACTGGAATCACATGTTCAGAGACATCATTACTACTACCAGTCTCTAAAGTCTAATAATATTTAATTATAATAATAATATTTATGTTTAAAATGTTTTACTTGATGGCGGCTGTTCTGTTGTGATGATTGGGTCTAAAATAATTTTAATACTTCATTATATTTGATAAATAAAACATACCTGATAAACAGGTCTACTATTGTCTTGGTTGTGGTATTGTCCAAAAGATGATAGAGGTGGTACTGCAACCTATAATACAAAGATGATGTCACCATGATGTCATTAATGATCTTACTCTGCTATGAGAAACACGATCGTCTTCAGGTTGATATATATCATGACCTGATATATTCCAATAATGTCATTTCATTACTTTTGAATTCACTAACTTTGTTGTTTTTTGTTCTTATTTACTACACAGAGAATAGCTAAAATTGAACCACCAAGTAGAGCAACAATAACAGCAATAACTACTATAGGAGTAACAATTATTAGTGTCTTGTTAGATTTAGGGTTGATATCTGAAAATACCAGTAATCATAATTCTATTAATTCTGTAGTTAAAGATATTTACCAGCTACTGAAGGATGGACTGAATAAGAAGGATAAAAAGATATTGTATTTGAAGATGATGTCTTTGTCCTACAATGTGTACTGATCACATTCACTGTAGTCTGTGAGATAATGTGGTTATAATCAAAGGATGTCTCATTATAGGAGATAAATATAATAATGTTGTATTGTCCTTGACATAAGTTAGTTAAAACTCCAGTAGCAATATGAGTTGTTACATTCTGAGGAACAGATGAATTCACTTTACCAACAGAGCTAGTAGCCATTATTCCACAACCCCATAGTATAGAGTATGGAAGGAAATAACATTGATATCTGATACCATTAGTAACAGGAGTTATGTCAACTGTTTGTATCTGAGATGTATCTATATAATATATAGAATATTAAGATAATGACATATATAAGTTAGATAGTAATAACTTACTAAAATTGTTAATTATTGTTATATTTGATAATAAGTTCAAATTAGACCAAATGAAATTAGCTGAACAGTTAAACTGATCAAGAGGACACACAAGATGTACTCCTTCATTTATTGTAATACTTCCATTATTAGTTACAGTAATATTATAATCACTGTAATTAGAGTAATGTTCACATGTTATATTAACAGATAAATGAGTAGGATATAATGAAGTACAATCAATATCAATAACCTGTATATATAGAGGATAGGATCAATTTAATTAGAGTAATGAACACTAACTTGTGCTCTAAAGATAACGACAGTATTATATGGATTATCAGGATCAACTTCAATATGATAATGTGCTAATATTACCTGTGGAACTAAGGACAGTATTAATGATATAGTATATAGTGATATTACCTAATGAAGTAATGAAATAATACATTGTGTCATTTCCAGTACTAGCTCCATTAGTAGCTGATATAGTTACTGTATACATCTCATTAGATATAATGATATCACTTAATAGATAATATATACTAGTACTAGTAGTGATGTTAGTAATGTTAAGTTCTAATATAGTAATAGTATAATAGAGTATAGGACAACCAGGTATATATGGAGGAGGTAACCATGTCAACAGAATACCTGTACAATTTAATGTGCTAGTTACAATGACTGGATCAGGAGGACCTATAACAATGTTATGTAAGACAATTTTGTAAGACATGCTTTTCTCATAAATATAATTAATATTGATTGCTATTTTGAGTGATAACAAAGCATTGATAAGCATATTTTAATCATTTCATTGAAACTGGTAATATATATAAAACATAGGCAGAACATTATTAATAAATAACACATTCTAAATATATATATATATATATATATATATATATATATATATAACACTGACCTTGTACTAATAATGTGAAGTTATTTGAACAGTGAAGAAACCTTCCACCACTAAGTGGTATGATAATAATTTGAACTAAACTATCATTATAAGATAATTTGACATTGTTGATAGTTAATGTGACAACACAGACATTGGAAATATTGTACAGAGGACCCTCCACAGGATTTAGATCTTGCTGACTGTCATGATGATACACTTCAATTTTATATTCATACGGTCCACAAGGATGTAGTCCAGTGATATTAAAAGTTAATTTGAGAGAAGACCCTTCACAAGATGTGATATCTGGCAAATAACTGATCTGATCTGAGGAATCTGAACAAACTGAGAAAGGAATATTATAGATCTACTTGTAGTGCTTATTAATTATTAGGAATTCCATTCTTCATATGTATATTCGTGAGGTCATTATTATAGTACATAATGAAGTATGTATTTCCTAAACAATACACTTACTATTTAAACAAGGAGATAAAAGAGAAAGTATAAAGGCGACAACAAACCAAAACATTATCAAACCACGCCTCATTCATTAGCTATTTACACCTCCTCCCGGAAATAAAAATGTAATTAGCTGCAGAATTCCAGGCATGTATGTGAATGATAATACTGGACCATTTTTTCTGTAGACTTTGTCGAATTCATCGTTTCCTTTTATTAGTCCTTCAGTTAAAAACCATGTTAGCTTGCATTTAATTAAATATTTATTACAGGCATCAACTCAACATCTAACAACAATACTCCAATTATTACTAAAGTAGTCTCACTATCTCGCTGTGGTTGGATGTTTTTATTTTGCTGGTTCTTTGTTGTGTTGTATGAGTGGTATTAAAATTCAGGAAGCAAAAATAAGGAAATTAACAAAAAATGAAAAGAGTTTTTTGATATCATCAAGTCATTATTCTCCACTGTCTAATACACCACATATACAAGAAATAAAATTAAAATCACTGTTGTGTTGTACTTTAATATTTGAGTCTAATAATGAAGCTCATGTTAAAAATGTTAAGATTGCCATTCAAATGACAGTAACACAAACAAACTAAGGATTATATTGACTTGTTATATCAACAAGTGTCCCAGTCCTTATTTAGTAGAGATGCATCAGTGAAACAATCCTTGATAAGATTGAGACTTTAGATGAGAAAAACAACTTTAATATCTATTGTTCATACATTAGTGTCTTCATACACTAAGATATTGTAACTATTAGGTGCAGTATTGTCCAAGTTTGAGGAGATGACATTGATAGGTAATCAAATACTTGATATTTATAATAAGAAATAGATAATAATTATTATAGTAAAGCAAGAGCAAGTGTTTTTTTGTTCAGCTCAAAGATTTGCTAATGAAGTGGAAACAGTTTTTGAAAAGATAGCACAAGGTCATCAGATGAGTATTACTGAAGTAGAGTTCATGAGTTAGTTATATTCTATGCTATCATTATGGTGCTTTATCCCAAGATCTTAATCATCCTATTGATGTGGCACAACTTTTTGAGGAGAAGGTGCTTTCTGATATAAACATTAACAATGGACAGTCTAACTCCGAGAGAAGGTAGTCTTATTAAAAGCTACACGCAGTGCTGTTCGTATCAATCATAATAACCTTGCAGTATTTGCTGATGTACTAAAGAGGTCCATTGAAAACATACCTATTGAAATGCCATCTTCAATGACTATGGTTAGTATAAATTATGAATTATATTATTTTACATGCCAATTACATTTACAGTTAGAACAGAGACAACATCTATTCTCATATCAACAAAGATATTAAAAGTCATCATTATCATGTGTAATCATGTTAGTATTTTATAACTATCACTTCATTAATTTGTCTATTAGATTAATTATAGATTTACATGAAAATCCAACTTCTGATATTGAAATAAGCTTAGAAAGATTTTAAACATCATGCTCTGTTACTAGGACAACTGTTATCTTATAATTAACTCTGATCCGGCTTTGAATCTGTTTGAATAAGCATCTGTAGATCTGTCATTGTTTATGTTGAATTATCTCCTGTTTTTCGGAAAACCTAAAGATATATAGTTTTTGCTCTCTGTTCTGATCTCCTCCTGATATTGGGTCTATGGGATAGCCTTTGCTCAAGTTTGGTTGATGCATCCTTGGGGCCAGTATCAGAACCAATTGTTTCAAAACAAATTGAACAAACATTGTCAGTTGATAGGGAATTGAAGATTCAAACTGTATTCTGATAACAATGGCTCAATGTAGTTACAATACCCGGTCATAACTTTATTTAAAGTTAAAAGTTTAAGACCTTCTCCTCAACATAGAGTTATTGATACCAATACTGGTGATAGAGATACATTAATTAATGTTACTCAAATGATCTGACAATCAATGACTTAGTCCTCTGACAGAGAATGTGAACGATGCACTTTCTCCATAAGACATAGTATCAGATATATGAATGATATTGTTTGAAACTTTTTTATTAACTATAGAATACACACAAGGTAACAATAGAGGGAGGATATTGTATCTTATATGATGTACTATTAAATTTGAAATATTGTTCCTCCTACATATATTAATTAGAGAAATTCTTATGGCTTCATTGTTCATTCTCTATTAACTGTTAAATTTTATTCAGTTTAGTTACTGCTTCTTTCTTTAACAGAATTAAAAACAAAGGGATAATACTTTAATGAAAAATTAGTATGCAGTACTATAAATATTGAGCACATTTATAGTGTTGTCCTCAGACACCCAATCATTGAACGTAAGAAAGGTTGTCTGGTGACTTTAGTCTAATATCTTGACATTATGACATCATAATACATCACTCATGGTATGATAATGGTTTCAGATAAAGTGATTTGCTCCAGATATTACAAAAAGTAGTTATTACCTAACACTTAGTATAGCTCAAAGGACTACCTTCAATACAACTGTACATTTATTCATGATATCATATCTTATGTTTTATTGTTAACAATTGCACTGCTAATGTCAAAAAATTTAAGCATTCTGATTATTTAACCAAAAAAGAGGTTCAAATGCAAAGGAATTCAAAAGTCATTTCTGGAAGTAAATCATCAGTCCCTTAACATCAATAAACAAAACTTGTTGAATCAACATGGTCCAAATAATAAGTTTTAACCACACCTCTAATCTTTTTAAACATGTAAATAATAACCGTATCACTATATAGCTACATTTATTTTTTATTTTTTGTAGTTTTAAACTTTAGAGAATATAAAATACACACCCTATTTAATTTACTTACAAATTTGACGATTATAGGAAGATAATAAAAACATTAAGAGGGCGACAACATTCCTGTTTTTTACAGGGAGAAAGGCGGGCTTGTCCCTACAAATATCAGCCACACCCTCATTTTGTATTAAACATAAAAGAGTAGCACTAGAAATTTGAAATGGCTCCAGTACTCACTACAATATGCTGCTTCCTCTACATAGCAATGTCCTGGCAATTTACAGAAGCTGCTCTTGCAGGTACATATTATATATTTTATTATTGCAATAAGAGAATTGAACATTTGCTGCAGAGTTTGTTGAAAAACCAACTTCAGTTAATACTACTCAAGGCTCCATAGCAGAATTCAATTGTACTGGATATTCTCAAGGATTTCATTGGGTGATTAATAATAGACTATCAGATCATGATGATAATTCACATCGTGGTTTAGAAGAGATTAATGAAGTAGTAAATTCTGCTACTAATTTAAATATACATATTTTGCGAGTACCAGCAGAACCAAAAAATAATGGAGTTAACATAACATGTGTAATTTATAATTTTCTGAATGTTCCCAGTGATCTTGTTTACCTATACATTCAAGGTATGTTTATTTAATACAATGTAATAATTTCCTATATAGGTTTGAAAGTTAACATTTAGGCTACTTTGATTTGGAATAAAAAGAAACATGATTTCAATCAACAATTATTGTTACATTTCTTGTATACTATACATAGCTATCATAACATGTAGTAAGCAACTGTTTACTCTCCTTTAGGTTTATTGAGTGAAGTAACTGATGTTCATTTAACTCAAGTCAACAGTACTACTGTACAGTTATCATATAGTTCTCCTCCTACTTTAATGGGTGTCCCTATATTAAACTATTCTATTGAATTATTCTCATCATCTAATAACTTAACATCAGAGATATATTGGACAACAGAGGAGACAATACTAGTGACATTAAATAATCCTTGTATTAACTATTCACTACAAATATCAGCTTGGAACAATGTAGGTAAAGGGAATATTACTACATTACCACTGATACTATATCAAGGTTAGTATTAGTTATAAGTAGGTGGATGTGGTAATTTAGGTAAATTACCTCTTCTCTTTCATCTTATTATTACTAGTCCCCACACCTCCTCCTCTTAACACTACTCTCGAGTTTATATCTGATAATAACTATATTGATGTGTCTGTAGAGAGTATAGTAAGTATATTAACTAGTATATTATATATTATATTAAATTAATAATATATTAATATTGAGCTATTGATCTTAAACTGTTTAGATTAGTGCTAGCTGTGTTGGAAGGGTTCCAGATAATGTCACAATATCACTGGTTTCAGTGTATACAGTAACATGTCAGTTATCTATTAATGGTAGTGATTGTAATGAAGTAACAATATCAATACTTAATGAGAAGAGATGGTTGATACATGTTAATATATCAGATCATGTAGTACCACAAAGACATTATCAAATACATCTAATGTTTGGAAATAAAGCTGGTATAACACCAATGTCAACAGCAATGATCAGTGAGTGAGACATTTAATAGATTATTTTTAATTGTTTATTTTATTAGGTACATTTCAAACACAGAGAGCTACAATTGAAGATAGTAATGATTATGTATGTATTAACTGTTATTTTGCTGAAGGTTCAACATCATCTGGTTGTCATGGTATCTTTGTTGATATCCATGAAGTATTACATAACCAAACATTTACTGTACCAAGAAGCAAAAGATCTCCTAATTTTGGACATAACTGTGAGGTGTTGTTATCAGGTGAATATCTTGTACTGATCTTTGATAGAGATAAGAGTAGTTATATTGAAAATGAAATAGCATTAAAACTGAGTGCTATTGTAAGCCATCAACTAGAAACTACAACAATCAAGACATTATCTTCCTTTATTGGTAAGTAGTTGTATTATCACTGTGTATGTTAGTAATGTTGTTATTATATTGTTGTTGAGTCGTTGTTATTGTTCCCTCAACAGATACTAGTACATCATCACAGTTAATAACACCTGTTGTCACTACAACAATAGAACCTTCTAGTCAAAGTAGTACTAATGATATATCTTTATTACTTATTATATTATTTGTTACTGGAGGAGTACTTAACAAGTATTATTGTTATATCATTAGTGGGTTGTTTAATACGTACTAAGAAAAAGAACAAGAGATTAAAAATATGTAAGAACAATAACTTATCAAAGTCCATTTGGTTTGACTTCAACGATTGATTTTAACTATAAGTTCTTTTTGACAACCTTCCATTATAAATACATGTACATATGTATTATCTCCCATAGTATATCACTTGTGTTTGCAAAGTCAAACGAAATGAAATTCAAATGGATGGATGGATAGACAGTTTGACTGGATGGTTAAATTAATGGATGATCTGACAAACACACAATTAATGGATTAAGTATATTATATTCTCTATTTTAATAATCCAGCTATGTTGTCAGCACTTGTTGGCCAAAGACATGCAGAGTTGTTCCGGAACACATTATCAGATGGTGCATCATCTCCCCTACCTCCTAGGACTCCTACCACACAACAGATACCAGATCCAATGTATGACAATATGGAGGAGATCCAGTTTAGATCTACTAATAGACAGGCTGTAGAGCTTCAAGATTGTCCAGCTTATACTAAATTACCACTACAATCAACAAAATAATGTGTGTATATATAACATATATTTTACTATTTGCAATTTTCACTGTATGTAACAATGAACTATTTATTAAAATAATTATAAATAAAAGTTTTGTAATATGTTTTTTAGAGACAAATTATTTGTTACCTGATTAGTTCAATTTCTTTCCGAATTTTGCCATTTTGGCTATGTTATTTGAAATATCTGGACAGAACATATATCCCACTGTATTAACACTGCCTATGTAGGATGTCCAATGAAATATATTTGTAGATAACACTATAGCCTTTTGTAAGTGTTATTTGAGTGCTTCAAAAACCTAGCCATTTGGTAGCACTACTATCTTATTTACATTCTTTGTATTGGACTAATGTTAGTCATCTCTATATTTATATCTTTAGCTTGCCAAATAGCAATTATGAAAAATATAAACAATTGTGAATATTATATCTCTGATAATAATAGAAGAGACAATGCTACTAATAATCACTCAAGCACTATATACTGACATGTGCATTCTTAAATTGAAATGGTACTTGTAGTTACTATATATACAATAGTTGGTCACAAAAGTAGAATATTGACATGCTTCTTTACTATGTACATACATTTAATATAATAATGCAAGAAATAAATATAGAACTAAAATATCAGCATTAAAGAAATAAACATGTTATTTTAATAATATTGTGTCAACAAGACTCAACATAAATAAATTATACTATACTACAGCTCTTTGATATCACTAATAATAATAATTATACTAAACTCCATTTGATTTGACTTTGAAGATTAATTATTAACTATAAATTCCACTACTGCTTTCCCTTATTTCTGGAGTTATTATTATAGTAGTATTGATGAAGTGATTGCTTTTTTATTTTAATTCACAATATAAATATATGTGTATAATCTCCAATATTGAATCATTTCTGTCTGCAAACTCAAATTAAATGGAGTTTAATAGATGATTGGATGGTTATACAAATTGATGATCTAATAAACATACACTTTTAATGGATTAAGTATATTTTATTCTCTTTTTTAATAATCCAGCTGTTTTGACAGCTCATGAGTGCCAGAGACACACAGACCTGTTCCTGAATACATTAACAGATGGTGTACCACCTCCATTTACCTTCTAGGACTCCTCCCACACAACAGACACCAGATCCAATGTATGACAATATGGAAGAGATCCAGTTTAGAGCTACTAATAGACAGGCTCTAGAGCTTCAAGAGTGCCTAGCTTATACTAAATTACCACTACAATCAACAAAATAATATTGACATTCCTATTGTAATATATTATGTGTAATAAAGGATAAGATTTTTTTAATGCTTTTTATTTGAAGTTGATATTTTTGTATACTGAATATATGTAATTAACTTTTGTTATAATTTCTTTAATTGTTATTATGTTAACTGTCAATTATTCTTATTAGTAGTTAGCATTTGTAGCCTATACTTCAAATATAATTTCAGTTAATGATATCTAATAGTTATAAAGAAGTCAAATCATCTAAACAATTTCTAATATCAGATATATTAGGTGCAGGGATTATATTAAAATTACAATTATATGAATGCTGTATTAATGAATCTAACTATTCTCTACTAACTCTTTCCTTATTGTTCAGAATATTCTTATTGTATGATGTGAAATAACATCTTAGTAATGAAATGAGTACTACTTTATAAAAGACTGAGTGATTGGGAAAGAACATCACATTTGTTTTAAATAGTTACAACTAAATTATATTTAATTAAAATCCAATGTTTTTTATACTACTAGTTATTGTTTATTTTATAATTGACCTCCTTATATGGAATTAGCTTTTTTTCATTGCAATTGTCCTAATTGTATTTGGCTAATTTTGAAATTTGCATTAAGTTTTTATCTGTTCAATAAGTTTGTTATTTATTTCTTGCTATTCTATGTGTATCCCCACATTACTTATATCCTTATATCCCCTGATGAAGGCTGCTGTATAGGAGCTAAAATGTTGTAATTTAGTAAAATATGACTTATAACTGGAGCTATTTCAAACAAATATAATGGATCATCCCCTATTATTGAAGAGGTTTACAATCTTTTCATATATCTTGAGAGAAGTGTCATATTACTGATCTGTCAAATATAAAAAGGACATTCATATTAGAGACATTAGGGACAGAGAATGCAGATCATCTCGATTTTCTTGGTTCATAGATAATATAGATATTAAGATAAAATGAGTCTTACATTACTAGTTTTCTTTTCTTATTACATGCTAAAGTATGTAGTAAGAAAAGAAAAATGTGCGATGATATATTAAAGCACAAATGAACAAATAAATAATTGGAAAGAGATAGATTAATAGTAAAAGAATGTATGGATAGATGAATGAATTGATGGATTTGATAGACGACAGAGAAATGGTCAATAGATGAATGAATGGATGGTTGATGGACAGACAGTTAATAACAGACAAAGTAAAAATATTATCTGTTATATTCTAGTTATATATATTGTTAGCTCAATAGTGTCTGCATGATACAGAATAATATGTAATTTAATGTTCTTTATTGATATGAGTTACTAAAGGCAACACTTCAGTCAAAGTGGACTGAATAAATTCATACCACTATGTGTATGTTTGTATATATATATATATATATATATATATATATATATATACTAATACAATTGAAAGAAGCTTAAGGGCCCCAGATTGTTATTAAATCCACTTGCTAGAAAATACTACACTACAGTGAGACAAATGCAATGTTTCTTTAAAGAATTTGATGCATAATATAGAAGACGTTAGTAGCACTATGCTAGAAAATGGTTTCAATCATGTTTAGAAGACACAATATTAGGAAGACTATAGCTATTTGAATGAACATAACATATATAAAATGTATATACAATATAGCTATTGCACAGGCAGATATATTACTGATGTCATCTGAAGGGTTTGAACAATCTGTTGTATTAACCCAAGGCACTAATATAGAAGACGTTAGTAGCACTATGCTAGAAAATGGTTTCAATCATGTTTAGAAGACACAATATTAGGAAGACTATAGCTATTTGAATGAACATAACATATATAAAATGTATATACAATATAGCTATTGCACAGGCAGATATATTACTGATGTCATCTGAAGGGTTTGAACAATCTGTTGTATTAACCCAAGGCACTAATATAGAAGTGTATTCTGACATAATGTGTATGTGTACTTAAAAATTTTAAATTGGTACTAACTCTGTTTCATTTCCTACATCTGTAAACTAGAGAAATTACAGTGTAGTCTCTTCTTATTTATATAAATAAATAATACATAACAATTTGTATAATTAAAAATGCAATGTCAACATAAAAAATAGTAATTTTATTATATAAAAGTTATTGCTGGGTATAGATTTAAAAAAACAATATATTTTAATAAGAAAAGACTCAGATTATTGATGCCTAGACATTGTTGTACGGAAAACAATATCTCCTTTCTTTTCTGTGTCCTCAGCAGGTTGACCTGTGTCTTCATCTTCTACAATTACATCATTATCACCTGTTGTAATAGGATTCTCTGATTTATCGCAACCAATTGTTTCAGCACACTCTAATTCTGGATTCTACCAGAAAGACATAAGGAGCTGGTTACTGAGCAATAGCTAATAATGTGTATATTATTTAATGTAGTTGATACTCCACACACACACAATATGTTAATTGTAACTGGTTACATCATTAATAACAAATTTTGAAACAATTGTAATGGTAATGGTAATTGAGTAATTAATTATGATACTAATTTGGAATTTTTGGAACTAATAGTAATTGTAATAGTAATTGGGTACATTCACAAGTAATGGTAATAGTATTTGTTTTATGATTTAGTGGACAATAATGATAATGGTAATGAGGTAATCATGTGATGTAATGGTAATTATTATCATTACAAGATAAAATAATTAACAATATCCCTAACATATATATATGTAATTAATTATATGACACACATAGCTGATGAAGGATGAGAACAGATGGCAACATGTTACTTACTGTAGATGATATGTTATCATTATGAGGTTCACTTTCACTCTAAATATATAATAATATATAATATAATTAAAATAATATTATTATATAATTTATGACATACTTCATCTGGTCTTGTTTCTCTTTGTTCTGGATGACTTATATTAGATACAACATATAATGACTATATTAGTAACATCTGTCATGGTGATCAATTCTGGCCCAATATAACCATGGCCCTCTATATTAAGATAAACGATATATATATATATATATATATATATATATATATATATATATATATATATAAGAGAGAATTCATGTGTGCATGTGTGTGCATCATTCACTTGTGTTATATCATCTTGGTCAATAGGAACACATAACTAGATATTATATAAAATATTTCATTGGTAATTGTGTAAAGGAATATTCTGAGCATTGAAATTTAACCAAATATTATATTTAAAACAATTTGCCAATTTATCCTTCTTAAAGTAACCCATTATACAGTTTTTCTAATTGTTATTCACTAGCAATATTTTATTATATTTATTAATATGTCATACACTGACCTTGTACTAGTAGTGTAAAATTATTTGAACAATAAAGTAATGTTGCATCAATGGTTGATTTGATAAGAACTTGAACTAAACTATCATTATAACATAATAGGACATTGGGGATAGTTAATGTAACATTACAAATATTAGTATCATTATACTGATAGAACCTCTCCTGAGGATCTAAATCCAATTTAGTATTATGGTGATACACCTCAACTTTATACTCAAAGTTTGCATAATATTCTAAGCCAGTAACGTTAAAGGTGATTGATACAGGATAACCTTCACAAAATGTGACATCTAACACATGACTGAGATTTTGTGAGGACTCTGTACAAACTGAAATATATTATATTAATTGATAGCTATCATAGTTAACAACACACTTACCAGATAAAGAAGGAGATAAAAGAGATAAAAGAGAGAATACAATAGCGAGAACACACCACATATTGTCATCAAAACTTATTACTCTAATTTGGCCACACCTCCTCTATATTGCATTGTGAATAAATTAATCAGAAGACAGATAGAGACTGTGGACTAGTATTTATATGATCTAAATGGCTGTTACTACAATATACTGCGTTCTCTTTACAGTAATGTGCTGGACATATACGGCAGTTATGTTTGCAGGTATAAATAAATTGAATTATTTGTATTTTTTAGACTTTGTCAAAAAACCAATATCAGTAAATGCCAGTTAAGTTTCAATAGCAATGTTCAATTGTACTGGATACTCTCAGAGTTTTCATTGGTTGGTTAATAATAGATTACCAGAACACAAAGAAAATGAAAATCATAGTTTAAAAAATATTAACATAACAGTAGATCCTGCTACTAACTTAAAGATACATCTTTTACTGATACCAGCTGAACCAAAGAATGATGGAGTTAACATTAAATGTTTGATTTATAATATTTCAGGGAATTCACCAGCTGTTGTAAGTGATTTTGTATACCTTCATGTACAAGGTATGTTACTAATTTACACTAGATATATATATATATCAACAAGTATATAACAGTTGATAGTTTTCAATTTGGAAGTTATGTTCACATAAAATTTAAAAATAAATCCTATGAACATTCTAGTCCTAACCACTATTGCTGAGATCATTTTTTACTGTATCAGTTGTCACTACAACAATAGAACCTTCTGGTCAAAGTAATACTAATGATATATCTTTATTACTTATTATATTATTAATTTTGTTACTGGAGGAGAACTGGAGGAGAGCTATTATTAACAAGTACTATTGTTATATCATTAGTGGGTTGTTTAATACATACTAAGAAAAACAACAAGAGATTAAAAATATGTAAGAACAATAATTATACTAAACTCCATTTGATTTGACTAAAAAGACTCTTTAAACAAACTTTGTTTTTGTGTCCTGACATGTAATGTAAATTACAAGTAATTTTGTATACTACTGGTATTTAAAGAGAAAGATAATTATTTACAACCTTAGACATTGACTCCATTACATCATGTGCAGTCACGTGAAGTCATTCAAAAATAATAATTTATTTTAAAAAAAGAAATAGTAATAAAAAAATTTTCTACAAAAATTAAAAACATGTAGGGATTCTGCTATAAAAACTAAAGAAACAAGAGCATGATAGGGATGACACTAGTACGTTATCATCACTACATAGCAGCACAATGAAACAATATCATTTCTAAAGCAATTAAATGTTGTTAACATTTAACGATGTTTCATTCTATTGTCTTAAGTTTGACAATTTCATCACATTATTCAAATTAGTTTAAATGAATAGACACAATGATCATTGATGTCAGAATTGCTAGTTCAATAGTTCAAGTTACTCCAGTGGTAGTTTCATTTATTTTGCATATGACAAAACTACCAAATTTGGTAATGTTTCATTGCAGTACTGCGAGATGCTGATCTTGATAAGCAGGATTAACAATTTCATCACACTTTTCACATTCACTTACAAATAGATCCAACAATCAACATTGTCACCAATTTTTTTTATGTTTTTGATATATTAGTCCAATGGTATTGTTTCACTGTGCTGCTATGTAGTGATGATAACCTACTATTGTCATCCTCTTGTTTCTTTAGTTTTTTAGTTTTTTATAGCAGCATCCCTACATGTTTTTAATTTTTGTAGAAAATTTTTCTATCACTAGTATATATATATATATATATATATATATATATATATATATATATATATATATATATATATATATATATATATATATATGTATGTATGTATGTATGTATATATATACTAATATGACTGAAAGATGCTTAAGACCTTCAGAATAGTTGATATGTCATTAATCCTATGTACTAGACAATATTTGCTACAGTGAGCCAATTGCAACGGTTCCTCAAAGAATTTGGTATATAATATAGTAGAAGTTATGATAATATCATTATAGGAATTGATTTCAACCATGTGTAGAAGATATACATGTAATATTAAGAATACTATAGCTATCAGTGTACTAGTCTAGTCTTCTAATATTAAGACAACACAGTGTTCATATCACTATTAATACATGATTATATGATAAATTACTGATACAGTAATGGAAGGTCAGATGCAGTCTTTTCAGAGTTAGCAGTTACTGATTTATTAATTATTCCAGTTATTTCTCTTCCAATAGGCTTAGTAGATGGTAAATCTTGTCCACCTACAAATTCTCCACCCTCATTAGTGTCTGTAGCAGGAGGGGCATCTTCATATCCATCATTTCCCTAAAATATCACATGTAAATTTTACTCTTTTAGTTCATAAGCTCATACTTGTTGAGCATCAGTGGAAGTAACAGTACTTTGTCCTATTAATTGTTTTTCATCAGGATGTTGTGATGTTGATAATCTTGATTGAAACTTCTTGCTACTAAAAGTTATAATATCAATTCTCTTAACATTACAAATACATACATAGCAGACACTACAGATCCTCTTCTTGACTTTTCTGGTTCCTTTGCTATATTTCTATATAACAAAAATTATGACAATATTTATTTTAGCCTGAGTACTTACTGATTGTCTTTTGATTCCTAAAAGGTAATATAAAAGGTGTAATTTATATAATAATTACAAACATGAATGTTAGTAGTATCATTCTCTTTTATTTATAAGTTCCTACTTGTTGTGTATCATTGGTAGTAGTAGTACTTGTTAAATTGTGTTCTTGTTCTTTCTCATACTCTTGTGGTAATACAAATACTGTTCTACTATAGAAAAAATAAAAACTTTCTATTATCATAAGTACATACATTGACTCTCTTCTTGTTTTTTCTGGCTCAACTATTTTTCTAAAATGTGGTCATATTAAGTAAATGATATGTACACATGTACTTACTGAAAATGTTTTGGCTTAGTATATACCTGAAAAAAGAAGTACAATGACAAATTTATTAAATAATCATACCATCTCATTTTGACTCAAACTATTAACAGCACTTTCTTCAACTCCTTTTTGTTCAACAGTTCCAGTTTCTTCTTCTCCAATGGGATAATCTCCTGTATCTTCTTTATTTACATTTTGTTCATTGAAACTATCTTCAATAACTGCTTGTGACTCCACTTTCTTTGCTTCATTAGTCAGTGTATTACTACTGGAAGATGGTGAAATAATTTTAGCTTTTTCTGCTCTAAGATTATCCTCTTTATGCTCTTCTTGACTGAAACTATTTTCATTATTTTTCTTAACTGAAAGTGATAACATTTGTTGTTCTGTTTCAGTAGACAACATATTATTATTGTAAGATAGTGGAATGACTTTACCATCTTCCACTCTATGATTATCTTCTTCTTTAACTCCTTGTAAGGGTTCTGTTTCAGTAAGTGATATACCACTATTTGAATGTGGTGGAATTTTTGCTTCTTCTGTTTCAATGAGATGATTCTCTTTAATTTCTCTTTGATTGAAGTTATCACCAACATTTACTTGACTTTTAACAGCTTGTAATGCCACTTCATTTTGTTCAGTAGACATAACACTAGCACTGGAAGATGATATAATATCATATTTGGCTTCAAGGAAATACCTGTCTCTGTATTGTTCTTTTTGATTGGAATTATCACCAGCATTTTCATCATTTCCCTTCACTGATATTTTGTCCATTTTATTAGGGAAAGTATCAAGAACTCTTTGTTCAGTAGAATTAGAAACTGCATCTGTGCCATTGAGAATTGGTTCTCTGTTATCAGTAGCTGTGTTAATAAATTTTATGTAATGAGACATCATATATACAATGAAGTACCTGTGGGCTCATCATCATTGTCATGATAACACACATTTTTTAACTCAATCTAAAAAGTGAATAACCAATATAAAAATTATTTATACAATAATACCATTACATTTCTTTCTTCTTTTGAAGCATTATTTTGTGAATCCATGGATGTCTTAGTGTCATTTTTACGTTTAGATAAGACAATAATGATCACCAAGACAACAATACACAATAGTACAATAAGAACAATAGGAATAATTACTATTACTACTATAAAATTATAAACAATATTATTATTATTACTAACACTCTGAACATACCAATTAAACCAGTACTCATACTTTTAGTAGTAGTGGAAATGGGACTTCCTAACAGGAAATCCATATATTATATAATAACATTTTCACTTACCTATTGGACCTAAAGAATGAGATACAGTAGGGAAAGTTGAAAAGACATGAAATGAAGTAGTTGATCTACAACTATCACCATTTACTATCACAACTTTAAAGCTATAATTAGTTCGTGATTGATTAAAAATAGTAAACACTGTTACATTATATATTCCTGGACATAAGTTAGATAGGATACTACTAGCAATATGAGTAGTTGTATTCTGTAAAGTAAAATCTGTTTTTTCACTGATGACCATTATTCCACAACCCCACAGTATAGAGTGTGGAAGGAAATGACATTGATATCTGATACCATTAGTAACAGGAGTTATGTCAACTGTTTGTATCTGAGATGTATCTATATAATATATAGAATATTGAGATAATGACATATATAAGTTATATAGTTATAACTTACTAAAGCGATTTGATAATGTATTCGATGATAAGTTCAAATTAGACCAAATGAAATTAGCTGAACAGTTAAACTGATCAAGAGGACACACAAGATGTACTCCTTCATTTATTATAATACTTCCATTATTAGTTACAGTAATATTATAATCACTGTAATTAGAGTAATGTTCACATGTTATATTAACAGATAAATGAGTAGGATATGATGGAGTACAATCAACATTAATAACCTGTATATAGAGGATAGGATCAATTTAATTAGAAAAAAGACCACTAACTTGTGCTCTAAAGATAACAACACCATTATGTGGATTATCAGGATCCACTTCAATATGATAATCTGTTAATATTACCTGTGGAACTAAGGACAGTATTAATGATATAGTATATAGTGATATTACCTAATGAAGTATTGAAATAATACATTGTGTCATTTCCAGTACTAGCTCCATTAGTAGCTGATATAGTTACTGTATATATCTCATTAGATATAATGATATCACTTAATAAATAATATATACTAGTACTAGTAGTGATGTTAGTAATGTTAAGTTCTAATATAGTAATATTATAATAGAGTATAGGACACTTAGGTAGACTTGAAGAATTTAACCATGTCAACAGAACGCCTGTACAATTTAATGTACTATTTAGAATGACTGGATCAGGAGGACCTATAACAATGTTATGTATAAAGTTTTGTAAGACATTGACAAGCATATTTTAATCATTTCATTGAAACTGGTAATATATATAAAACATAGGCAGAGCATTATTTAAATATACAAGACTGACCTTGTACTAATAATGTGAAATTATTTGAACAGTAATCAATTCTTCCATTGCTATGCTGTATGATAAGAATTTGAGCTAAACTATCATTATAAGATAATTTAATATTATGGACAGTTAATGTGACAACACAGATATTAGATATACTGTTCACAGGACCCTCCACAGGATTTAGATCTTGCTGACTATCATGATGATACAATTCAATTTTATATTCATATGGTCCACAAGGATGTAGTCCAGTGATATTAAATGTTAATTTGAGAGAAGATCCTTCACAAGATGTGATATCTGGTAAATAACTGATCTGATCTGAGGAATTTGGACAAACTGAGAAAAAGATATTATAGATTTACTTGCAGTGACTATAAATATGTCAGAAATTCCATCCTTCGTGTGTATATTCGTGGGGTCATTATTATAATACATAATAAAGTATGTACTTCCTAAACAATATACTTACTATTTAAACAAGGAGATAAAAGAGAAAGTATAAAGGCGACAACGACCAAATACATTATCAAGCCACACCTCATTTTGTTAGTATGTACACCGCCTTCCGGAAATAAAATTTAATTAGCTGCAGAAGCTACTATGTATGTTCCGCATGTATACTGAGCTGGACCATATTTTATGTATCGTTGTTAAAAAACAACCATTGTAAATGTCAGTGAAGGATCAATAGCAGTGTTCAATGTAATGGATACTTTTAATGTTTTAATTGGTTGGCAAATAATAAACTACAAGAACATCCTGATAACTCAGATCATGAACAAAAACTTAATATAGCTGTAAATCTTGTTACTAAGCTAAAAATGTATCTTTTACTAGTGCCAGCTGAGCTAAAGAGTGACAGAGTTACTCCATAATATGTTTTATTAATACAATTAACACAGTCTGTTTCCAGTGATGATGTTGTTTACCTCTATGTTCAAGGTACAGTTACTGAATACAAATATTTGAGACATGATATTTCATTAATGGAGCTGACCCATATAGGTTTATTGAGTGAAGTAACTGATGTTCATTAAACTCAAGTCAACAGTACTACTATACAGTTATTATAGTATATATTTATTACTTGAGAAGGGAATGGTGACTGATATTCATACTATGCAAAAGTCTCATTAAAATTAATATAATATTATAGTAAATGAATGTTACAATAATAAAGAAGATCAAAGATGATTAGCTATAGTCACAGTATTTAAACTGCTAATTGTAAGAGTAGTCAGTAACTGGAAGACACTGTTAAATACAACTTATAAAGATTATGAAGACAAATGTATTGCAATGACCTCATGGTTCCACATACAATTCTGTATTATTTGGTCTAAAACAATTAATAATTTATGACAATATAAACACCTGGACTCAATGGTCAAGTAGTACAATACTAAAAAGACAGTAACTACCTGTCTAGTCCTTCATTCTATCATTATCAAAACAACATATAACTTGATAACAACCATCTATGACTATAGTATTATAAGTAAGTTAAAGCTTTAGTAAAGGATTGTCGATGCAGTTCATTCAGAACTAACAACTGAAGATTTGATATCTATTCTATATCTATTCCAACTAGTTCTTCTCTTATGGTATATATAGTAACTGGTGTCCAGGAAGAACAACTTCTAAATCTCCACTCTCATTTGTGTCTTCATCAGCTGGGGGGACATCTTGATAAGCATGACTTCCCTAATATAAACATGTTACATGTAAACATTACACTTTTAATTAATAAGTTAATACATGTACTTCACTAGTACTTGATTATCCCATTAGCTGCTTTCCCTCTTCTTTAGAAAGTTGTGGTAATAAAAACGTTGTAATTATCTTGCCACTGTAAGTAAAAAGGATTAACATTTTCTTCATTATTGCTAGTACATACAAGAGAGACATTACAGATCCTCTTCTTGACATTACTGCCTCTGTTGCATCTTTTTTTCTGAATAATTAAAGAGAATAAGCTAAGTAGTATTGTTTGAAACGTTGTGTTCACACTAACTGAATAATAACTTATGATGCATATGTATTGCCTAAAAAGGACAACATTTAAAGATCATTATATGATTTACTTGATTTTACCATTTTCTCCATCTTCTAGGTTGCTTCAGCTGGTTTTTAAAATAGTTTACTTTAATTCTCAATAGATATCACACAAGTTTGTACAATATGATGAGATTCTGATACATTATCTGCTTCTTCTGTTTCAACTCTTTCCTGGACATAGTTGTAATAGGCTCCTGAGAAGCTTTAATAAGAGACAGAGTTAGTACTAACAATATAACAATATACTGATGAATTTAAAAGTATCAAGTGTTATTTATAGTTAAAACACAGGTATATATATATATATATATATATATATATATATATATATTATTACTCTACATTAGTTTGTTAAACTTTATATAAGGTGGATTTTCTTCAAATTCAATCCCCTATAAACAATATAGTGTGGGTATAATTGTTTGGTACTACATTGTTTACCTTATCTGAATCCAAAATGGTTACATGACCCGTAATCAATCTTTTTACTTTTTTAATTTTCAATGATTGCATAGTCTCCTGCCTTCAATTATAAATAAATGATATTGGTCAAGTGGAAAAGTACAGGTCACAGTAATGGAGTTGCCTTCTCTAATACTCTTTATGGTGATCTTCTTATTCAATCCTTCTAGGAAGATATGAGACATCAGATTTATGATATCTTTTAATGTGCAATTGTCAGGGTCCCAATCAAGGACTGCAGTAATGGTATCATCATCTTTAAGAGGAGGAGATATTGTTACTGAAAGTGTACGTGTTTCCCCTATAGAGTTACAAACAGACACAGATTGCCAAACTCCTCTAAAGTTTTATTGTAAGATTCAATATATTCTTGAGCTCCTTCTGTATTTAATTGCATCACTATTGTCTCAAGATAATTGACATCAAGTATTGTACACTTGTCTTGAATGATATTCAACATATCACTGACAGCTTTACAATGAGATAAGGAAGGCCTTAAAGAAGTATCATGTTCTTTCAGTGCCTTTCTTATATCTTCCAATAAAGGTGGATCATTTTCAATTATGCTTTTGATGGTGTTAAAATCTTTCTAAACTTATTTCTAATATCAGAAGTTGTATTTTTACATAAATCTATAATTAATGTAAATAGATAATTAATAAAGTGATAGTTATAAAACACAACCATTAAACAAAAGGAATTGTAATACATCTTTAATCTAAAATATAAATTTTATACATCTTTAAATATATAGTAGTTTACATTCTTGATCAAGTATACTTCAAATATCACTTCAATTTAATTATAATTAAAGAGAATACAAATCATCTAGACAGATTTAATTAATGATGATCAATATTAGATAGATATGATATGTAAAAGAAAATTTATTGGTATAATAAAGATTGTTGTATCATAAACTTAATATTTAGTAATAATTGTAATTTTCAGGTGTAACACCTTAACAAGCATCCAGCCTTCATCAATCCTCACTACTAACACAACCCTCTATAAAAATATTTAAATTACTTCAACAATTAAGGAAGGTCAGATTTAGGGTTAATAATTGAAGATTTGTCATTGATTCCAGCTAGTGACTTCTTATCAGAGCTAAACAACCTTATTACATATTATGGAAACTCAATTAATTAGTGCCAAACTATTTAAATAATTATACTTATATTGTACTGTTTTAGAAATAGTAGTCACAATAAGTGGTCCATGTGGATGATACAATTTCATGATGATTGTCGCTTCTAAGGTAGTCTGTTCTTTTTATATGAATAATACATAACAATTTCATAATTAAAATGCAATGTCAACGTAAAAATATAATTGTATTATATAAAAGTTATTGCTGGGTATAGAGCTAAAAATATAATATAATTTAATAAGTAAAGATTATTGTGTCTAGAAATAATTACTCAGAAAACAATATCTCCTTTCTTTCCTGTGTCCTCAGCTGGTTGACCTGCATCTTCATCTTTTACAATTACAACATTATTATCACCTGTTGTAACAGGATTCTCTGATTTATCACCACCAATAGCTTCAGCACACTCTAATTCTGGATTCTACAGATAGACATAAAGAAGCTGGTTACTGAGCAATAGCTAACAATTTATATATTATTTACATTATTTAATGTAGTTGATACTCCACAAACACATGAGATGTTGTAATGATAATTGAAATATAACTGGTTACATAATTAATAACAAAGTTTAAAGCAATTGTAATGGTAATGGTAATTGGGTAATTAATTATGTAATTAATTTGGAATTTTTTGGCTCTAATGGTAATTGTAATGCTATAATTGGGTAATTGTTTCATGGTTTGGTGAAATTAATGGTAATGGGTAAGGGCAATGAGGTAACCATTAAGTAATAGTAATTGTAAATCATTACATGATAAAGTAATTAACAACATCCCTACATTAGCTGATAAAGGATGAGGACAAATGACCACATGTTACTTACAGTAGATGATACATTATCATTTTGAGATTCTCTTTCACTCTAAAAAAATAATAGTATAAAATATAATTATAATATTATTATATAATTTGTGATGTACTTTAGCTGCTCTTGTTTCTCTTTGTTCTGGATGACTAGATACAACATACGATGACTGACTACCAGCAAGATCTGTAGTGGTGGCAGTTTCTGGTACACTATAATCATGGCTCTACATTATAATAAACAATAAAGACAGAGAGTGTGTATACCACATTTACTGGTGCTGTTGTATCTTCTTCAATATAAGTAAATGATGTTATAGTTGTTTCATTGGGTAACTGAGTGGAAACTTGCGAGGAGTCCTATCAAAATAATATTTTACAACATTAGATTGAAATATTATTGAAAAGAACTTTCATTTGCTAAAAGTGTTACCATATTTTCTTGTTCATCAGGAGCTGCACTAGATTTTGATGTTACTAATTGAGAAGTAGCATTAAGGTTTGTTGTTCCATTGGAATATGATGCTCTCTATGTAATTAATATAAGATATTCATTGAAGAGATTAAAAAAACTA
Source organism: Xestospongia bergquistia (assembly GCA_963965975.1). Classification (NCBI taxonomy): domain Eukaryota; kingdom Metazoa; phylum Porifera; class Demospongiae; order Haplosclerida; family Petrosiidae; genus Xestospongia; species Xestospongia bergquistia. The sequence continues at coordinate 871,953 of OZ014412.1, forward strand.
ACTAGAATCACAGGTTCAGCATCATCATTACTACTACCAGTCTCTAAAGTCTGAAAAAACTCAATTGTAATAATAATAATAATGTTAAAATGTTTTACTTGATGATCGCTGTTCTGTTGTGATGATTGGATCAAAAATAATTCTAATACTTCATTATATTTGATTAATAAAACATACCTGATTAATAGGTATACTATTGTCTTGGTTGTGGTATTGTATAGTAGATGATGGAGGTGGTACTATCACCTATAATTCAAAGATGATGTCACCATGATGTCATAAATGATCTTACAATGCTACGAGAAACACGATCATCTTCAGGTTGATGTATTTCTGAACTAGATGATACAAGGACAAACACATATATTATAGAGGCACATAGATTGATAGATATTAAAGAAAAAGTTTAAAAAAGCATAAAGTATAATAAGATACATAATAATAATAACAGACTATATACTAGATATATGTCTGACTCATGATTGTGTGTGTCTGCTTCATAACTGATATAGTCTACATTGTTATTAGATAATTCATTATTATTATGAATTCTATATTGATGTAAAGTAGATAATTGAAGTAATAGTAGATAAGATACACTAACGCTTCTAATGTAGTCATTTCAACTCCACTTTCAAGATTCTCATTTTCACTTTCTTGTTCACCTCTCTCTTGATTTAATGTTCCCTCAGTTGACCTAATAATTAATAGATATAATGTCTTATGATCTGTGATCATATACCAATTTTGATTAAGGACACACACATATATTATAGAGGCACATAGATAGATAGATATTAAAGAGTGTGTGCATAAAGTATAATAAGATACATAATAATAACAATAATAATTTAACAATAATAAACTACCTTGGTTCTGTTGTAGATGTGAGACTTGAAAACATAACAGGTGGTAAGTTGCTCTCTGCTAATACATGTAGTGTCATTTTATTACCTTTGAACTTACTTTTACTTTTTCGCTTATTTTTTAATTTAACTGCTATACAGGGAATTGAAGCACCAAGTATAACTATTATAGCAGTAATAACTACTATAGGAGTAACAATTATAATTGTCTTGTTGGATTTTGAGTGAATCTCTGCAATAATCTTTTAAATATATTCATTATTAAAGTTATTTACCAATTGGTAAAGGACTAATGGAATGAGATAGAGACATCAAACTTGGAAATGATGACATCATCCTACAACTGGTACCTATCACAGTTATTGTCATCTGTGAGATAATGTGGTTATAATCAATGGAGGTGTTTTTAAAGACAATTTTGACAGTATATTCTCCAGGACATAATTTATGTATGACTCCACAAGCAATATGAGTGGTTGTGTTCTGATGAACAAATGAAGGCACGTTATCAGTGGAGTTAGTAGCCATTATTCCACAACCCCATAGTGTAGAGTGTGGAAGGAAATGACATTGATATCGCATACCATTAGTAATAGGATATACATTGAAGGACTTTATCTGAGATGTATCTATATAATATCAGAAAATGACATGCATATAGTTATTTGTGGTACTTACTAAAATATTTGAGAAATTTCATTGGTGATAAGTTTAAATTAGACCAAATGAAATGAGCTGAACACTTAAACTGATCAAGAGGACACAAAAGATGTAGTCCTTCATTTATTATAATACTTCCATTATTAGTTACAGTAATATTATAATCACTGTAATTAGAGTAATGTTCACATGTTATATTAACAGATAAATGAGTAGGATATGATGGAATACAATCAACATTAATAACCTGTATATAGAGGATAGGATCAATTTAATTAGAATAAAGACTACTAACTTGTGCTCTAAAAATAACAATAGCATTATGTGGATTATCAGGATCAACTTCAATATGATAATCTGTTAATATTACTTGTGGAACTAAAGATATAATCAATCACAGGATGTGACATAGTTATATTTACTTAATGAAGTATTATAATAGTACGTTATCTCATTTCCTGTACTAGCTCCATTAGTAGCTGATATAGTTACTGTATATATTTCATTAGATATAATGATATCACTTAATAGATAATATATACTAGTACTAGTAGTGATGTTAGTAATGTTAAGTTCTAATATAGTAATAGTATAATAGAGTATAGGACAACCAGGTAGACTTGGAGGAGGTAACCATGTCAACAGAACACCTGTACAATTTAATGTACTATTTAGAATGACTGGACCAGGAGGACCTATATTAACATGAATTATAATAATGTACATAAATTATATTATGCATCCAAAAGTTTCATAGTATAAACGCTCAAATTTGAATTATTAGCTGAGTAAATTTTCATACACACAAAGCATGTTAATTCTCAAACTTGATTTCTATTGAATAGAAATCGAAGACTTTTATGTATTCAAATATGCCAACTCCACAAACAAATATGAGATACAAGTATTTAGATGAAGAGTGACTTTAAAAAGTAGAGATAGATAGCAAAAATAGTAGTCATAGATCTGATAAGGTCATGACTGTTTTTACTTAAAATGGCTTTAGGATTTCAATGATCCTAAGTAATTGTCTCTGACAATATTAAATAACAGAGAGTCTATCAACATGTTTGATGTAACCACGTCAACAAGTTTGTAATTTTGTTGTTCATTATTTTGTTTGTTATAAAGTATTAATGAGTAATTTTGTACATAATGTGTACAAAAATTTTCTAATGTCAAATATTTCTAGATCTAAGGTAATGTAGTATAGTTTATAGTACTAACCTTGTACTAATAATGTGAAGTTATTTGAACAATCAGGTAATTTTTGACTAGTCCTTGGTCTGATCAGAACTTGAATTATGCTGTCATTATAGCTTAGAGTGACATTAATAGTTAAAGTCACATTACAAATGTCCTCAAATTCAATGATGTTCTTCATTGGAGTTATGTATTGTTGACTATTGTGATGATACACATTTAATGCATAATCATTAATGAGTTCATTACAATGACTTAGTCCCATGACAGAAAATGTGAATGATGTACTTCCTCCACAAGATGTGGTATTAGATATATGACTGATCCTGTCTGAAACATTTGAACAAACTAGAGTATGAACAAAATATAATAATAGAGGAGAATACCATATTATACAATATGCATTTAAATTTTAAATATTTTTCTTTCCTACATATATTAATTAGGGAAATTGTTGTAACTTCAATTTATTCATTTTCAGTTAAATTTTAAATTTTACTAAGTTTCTCATTGTTTTCTTTTAGCTCCTTTATTATCTCATCAACTGTATCGTATATAATAGTATCAAGGATTACAGTAGACACCCATTCATTTAATGCAAGAAGGGGCATCTGGTGACTTTAGTCTAATATCTTGACATTGTGACAACATAATACATTAATAACGACATAATAATGGATCTCATTTGAAGTGATCTACTCCAGATAATGCAAAAAAGTAGTTACTGTCTAAAACTTGTCATAGTTTCAAGGACTACCTTCAAATGAACTGTTTTTTTATTCTTAATATCATATCTTTATTTTCTATAGTTTATTGTTAATAATTTGCACTAATAGTTTTGAGCATTGTGATTATTACTCAAAAATTAATGGTTTAAATGCCAAGAAATAGAACTAAAGTCACCAATGGCCCTTTCTCACATTAAGTAAGTGAGCGTCTGGGGGATGAGACAGTAATTCACATCCTCCATTAATATTATTAAACAAAAACTTCTGATGAATCACTATAGACCAAATAGTAAGTTCTAACTACATCACAAATTTTCTAAATTTGCAAATAAGGACTGTGTCAGTATAAATAAATTTATTTTATCTACTAGCTTTATTTTCAAACATTAGATGTATTTGATAATGTCTTTGTGGTACTACATGATCTGATATATTAACATATACCAACCATCTCTTCTCATTAAGTATTGATATTGTTACTTTTATTCTCTGTGATGACACTGATATTATTATCAGACATAAGGTCTTATCATTTTTTAGTTTCAATTCCAGAGAATATAAAATATGTTCTATTTAATTTATTCAAATGTTAATATGATAATATACTTACAATGATAAGGAGATATTAGAAACAGTAAGAAGGCGACAACATTCCAACTCATTGTTTTTTGCAGGGGCAGTGGCTGACTCGTCCCTAACTATCAGCCACACCCCATCATGTACTTATAAAAACAATTCTTAGACTATACACTTTGTTAAAAAGAAGATTGAAATGGCTCCTGTACTTGCTACAATATACTGCTTTCTCTACATAGCAATGTCTTGGCAATTTACAGAAGCTGCTCTTGCAGGTACACATTATATATTTTATTATTGCAATAAGAGAACTGAATATTTTGCTGCAGAATTTGTTGAAAAACCAACTTCAGTTAATACTACTCAAGGCTCCATAGCAGAATTCAATTGTACTGGATATTCTCAAGGATTTCATTGGGTGATTAATAATAGACTATCAGATCATGATGATAATTCACATCGTGGTTTAGAAGAGATTAATGAAGTAGTAAATTCTGCTACTAATTTAAATATACATATTTTGCAAGTACCAGCAGAACCAAAAAACAATGGAGTTAACATAACATGTGTAATTTATAATTTTCTGAATGTTCCCAGTGATCTTGTTTACTTACACATTCAAGGTATGTTTATTTAATACAATGTAACGATTTGTTTATTTAACATAATGTAATAATTTTCATTATCAGTTTGAAAGTTGATATTTACTTTGATTTAGAATAAAAACAACATAATTTCAATCCACAGTTTATTTCCCAAACTACCATCACATTATATTATACATAGCTATCATAACATGTACATATTTGGTAAATGTTTACTATCCTATAGGTTTATTGAGTGAGGTAACTGATGTTCATTTAACTCAAGTCAACAGTACTACTGTACAGTTATCATATAATTCTCCTCCTACTTTAATGGGTGTCCCTATATTAAACTATTCTATTGAATTATTCTCAACATCTAATAACTTAACATCAGTGATATATTGGACAACAGAGGAGACAATACTAGTGACAATAAATAATCATTGTATTAACTATTCACTACAAATATCAGCTTGGAACAATGTAGGTAAAGGGAATATTACTACATTACCACTGATACTATATCAAGGTTAGTATTAGTTATAAGTAGTTGGATGTGGTAATTTAGGAAAATTACCTCTTCTCTTTCATAATATTATTTACTAGTCCCCGTAAGTCCTCCTCTTAACACTACTGTCAAGTTTATATCTGATAATAACTATATTGATGTGTCTGTAGAGAGTATAGTAAGTATTAACTAGTATACTATATATTACATTAAATTAATAATATATTAACTTTGAACTATTTATCTTAAACTGTTTAGATTAGTGCTAGCTGTGTTGGAAGGGTTCCAGATAATGTCACAATATCACTGGTTTCAGTGTATACAACAACATGTCAGTTAGCTATTAATGGTATTGATTGTAATGAAGTAACAATATCAATACTCAATGAGAAGAGATGGTTGGTACATGTTAATATATCAGATCATGTAGTACCACAAAGACATTATCAAATACATCTAATGTTTGTAAATAAAGCTGGTATAACACCAATGTCAACAACAATGATCAGTGAGTGAGACATTTAATAGATTATTTTTAATTGTTTATTTTATTAGGTACATTTCAAACACAGAGAGCTAAAATTGAATATAGTAATAATTATGTATGTATTAATTGTTATTTTGCTGAAGGGTCAACATCATCTGGTTGTCATGGTATCTTTGTTGATATCCATGAAGTATTACATAACCAAACATTTACTGTACCAAGAAGCAAAAGAGCTCCTATTTTTGGACGTAATTGTGAGGTGTTGTTATCAGGAGAATATCGTGTACTGATCTTTGATAGAGATAAGAGTGGTCATATCGAAAATGAAATTGCATTAAAACTGAGTGCTATTGTAAGCCATCAACTAGAAACTACAACAATCAAGACATTATCTTCTTTTATTGGTAAGTAGTTGTATTATCACTTTATATGTTAGTAATGTTGTTATTATATTGATGCTGAGTCATTGTTATTGTTCCCTTAACAGATACTAGTACATCTTCTCAGTTAATAACACCTTTTGTCACTACAACAATAGAACCTTCTGGTCAAAGTAGTACTAATGATATATCTTTATTACTTATTATATTATTTGTTACTGGAGGAGTGCTATTATTAACAAGTATTATTGTTATATCATTAGTGGGTTGTTTAATACGTACTAAGAAAAAGAACAAGAGATTAATAATATGTAAGAACAATAACTTATCAAAGTCCATTTTGTTTGACATCATAGATTAATTGTTAACCATAAATTGTCTTTTTGACAACCCTCCATATAAATACATGTACATATATATCATCTCCATAATATATCACTTGTGTTTGTAAAGTCAAAACAAATGAAATTCAAATGGATGGATGAAATGTATGAATAGATATATGGATGGTTCTACAAGTAGATATTCTAATAGACATACACAGTCAGTTAATGTATTAAGTATATTTTATTCTTTATTTTAATAATCCAGCTGTTTGGACAGCTCATGAGCGCCAGAGACACACAGAATTGTTCCTGTATACATTAACAGATGATGTACCACCTCCACTACCTCCTAGGACTCCTCCCACACAACAGACACCAGATCCAATGTATGACAATATGGAGGAGATCCAGTTTAGAGCTACTAACAGACAGGCTGTAGCACTTCAAGAGTGTCCAGCTTATACTAAATTACCACTACAATCAACAAAATAATATAGATATATCTACTGTAATAATATTACATAATATAATATTGTATATAGCAATTGTGAACTTTTTTGATGTCAAAAATACTCATTGTTTTTATGATCAGTGATATTAGAATCTACTTTCTTTGTATGAGTTGTTAGGGTGGGGTAATATCATAACCACATTAAATTTACTATAATTACATAATATCAGAGTTCTTTATAATCTAAACTGTTAGTAACTGTTATCTGGTTTTGAGAACAACAAATACAGAATACATTTATCAGATTGTCTGTAGTGTAGTCCATATTACATCAACACTATTACCACTTAATATCATGGAAAAATGCATTGACATGCATTACTTAATCATATCATAGAAATTGGTAAATGTACTATATATATATAAACTAAGGGAGACATTATTAATGAATAACACATATTTTTAATATATATATATATATATATATATATATATATAATATATATATATATATATATATATATATATATGTATATGTATATATGTTACACTGGCCTTGTACTAATAATGTGAAATTATTTGAACAGTAATTAACACTTCCAACACTAAGTGTCTGATAAGAATTTGAACTAAACTATCATTATAAGATAATTTGACATTATAGATAGTTAATATGACGACACAGAAATTAGCAATATTGCTTACAGGATCCTCCACAGGATCACTTCAATTTTGTATTCATATGGTCCACAAGGATGTAGTCCAGTGATATTAAAAGTGAATTTAAGAGAAGATCCTTCACAAGATGTGATATCTGGCAAATAACTGATCTGATCTGAGGAATCTGGACAAACTGAGAGAAGATTATTATAGATCTACTTACGGTGACTATTAATTGTTATTTTTCATGTGTATATTCGTGGAGTCCGTATTACAATACATAATGAACTTCCTGAACAATACACTTACTTTTTTAAACAAGGAGATCAAAGAGAGAGTATAAAAGCGACAACGAATCAGCAGAAGCTAATCTTGTAGGTATATTCTGGATGTATGATAAAGCTAGATCATTTTTATATAGAGTTTGTTAAAAAAAACAGCTTCTGAAAATGCTAGTCAAGGATTAAAAGCTCAATTGTATTTGTTCAATTGTATTGGATACTTGTAATGTTTTCATTGGTTGGTGAATAATAAACAGCAATGGATAATTTGCATTATGGTTTTAAAAAAATATAAAGCTCTAAATCTTGTTAATAAATTAAAAATAAATCTTTTTAGCCAGCTGAGCTAAAAAACAACAGAATTACAACATAATATGTTTTATCAATACAATTAACACACCAGTGATGTTGTTTACCTCTATGTTCAAGCTATGTTTACTGAATATGAATATTTGAGACATGATATTTCATTAATGGAACTGACCCATATAGGTTTATTGAGTGAGGTAACTGATGTTCATTTAACTCAAGTTAACAGTACTACTGTACAGTTATTATAGTATATATTTATTACTTGAGAAGGGAATGGTGACTGATATTCATACTATGCAAAAGTCTCATTAAATATAATTTTATAATAAATTAATGCTACAATAATACGATCAAAGTTGCTTAACTATAGTCACAGTATTTAAACTATTAACTATAAGAGTAGTCAATAACTCAAGACACATATTCAACTGTTAAATACAACTTGTACAAACTATGAAGAAAAAAAAATATTGTAATTAGTTCATGGCTCCACAAAAAATTCTGTATTATTTGGTCTAAAACAATTATTAATTATTAACACCATAAACATCATGAACAGGAGTCACAAATAGTCCAAGTAGAAAATTGTATAATATTAAAAGACAGTAACTACTTGTCTAGTCTCTTCATTTTATTACTATCAAAACAATTTATAATAATTCCATACAACTATTAATTATAATTATCTATGAATATAGTATTATAGTAAGTTAATGCTTTAGTAAAGGACCGTCAGATGCAGTTTGTTCAGAACTAACAACTGAAGATTTGGTGTCTATTCCAACTAGTTCTTCTCTTGGAATATCAAGTGGTAACTGGTGTCCAGGAGGAACAACTAGACCTCCACTCTCATTTGTGTCTTGATCAGCTGGGGGGACATCTTGATAAGCATGACTACCCTATGATGTTATGTGTAAACATTATATTTGCAATTCATAAGTTCATATATATATACGTACTTCGCTAGTATTTGATTCTGCCATTAGCTGCTTTTCCTCTTCATTATAAAGTCGTGGTGATGATAATGTTGTAATTATCTTGCTACTGCAAGCAAAAAGGGTTAATAATTTCTTCATTATTACTAGTACATACAGGAGAGACACTGCAGATTCTCTTCTTGTCATTCCTGCCTCTATTGCATCTTTCCTGAATAATTAAAAAGAACAAGTAGCATTACTTGAAATGTTGTGTTCACACTTACTGAAAAATAGCTTGTGATGGAATTACCTAAAAAGGACAACATTTAAATATCATTTTATATGAATTACTTGATTTTACCATTTTCTCAGTTTCTCCTTCCTCTGAAATTGCTTCAGTTGGTTTTTGAAATTGCTTACTTTCATTCTCAATTGATATTGTACCAGTTTGTGCATTATTTTGAGATACTGATATATTACTTGCTTCTTCTGCTGTTTCAACTCTTTCCTTCTGTTTCAACTCTTTTCTAATTTTATAATAAGAAACATAGTTAGAACCAACAGTATAACAATATACAAATTAATTTAAAAATATCAGTGTTATTTATAATTAAACACAGGTGTACATTATTTCCCTACTTTGGTTTGTTAGACTCTGTATAATTAGTAATACAAGGTTGATTTTCTTCAACTTCAATCCCCTATAAACAATATAGCATGTATGTAATTGTTTGGTACCACATTGTCTACCTTGTCTAAATCCATAATTGTTTCATGACCAATTTTCAATCTTTTCATTTCTTTTATTTTCAATGATTGCATAGTCTCCCGGGCTTTGGTTATAAATAAATGATATTGGTCAAGTGGGAAAGTACAGGTCACAGTAATGGAGTTGCCTTCTCTAATGCTCTTTATGGTGATCTTCTTATTCAATCCTTCTGGAAAGATACGAGACATTACATTTATGATATCTTTTAATGTGCAGTTGTCAGGGTCCCAATCAAGGACAACAGTAATGGTCTCATCTTTAAGAGAAGGAGGAGATGTTGTTACTGAAAGTGTTTCCCCTAGACATTGACGAACAGACACAGATTGACAAAACTCATCTACAGTTTTCTTGTATAATTCAATATATTCTTGAGCTTCTTCTATATTTAATTGCATTACCACTGCCTCTAGATAATTGACATCAAGTATTGTACACTTGTCTTGGACAATATTCAACATATCACTTATAGTTTTACAATGAGCTAATGAAGGCCTTAGAGTAGCATCATGTTCTTCCAAAATCTTTCTCATATCTTCAAACGAAGGTGGGTCATTTTCAATTATTCTTCTGATGGTGTTAAAAATCTTTATAAACTTATTTCTAATATCAGAAGTTGTATTTTTAGGTAGACCTATAATTAATGTAAATAGACAAATTAATAAAGTGATAGTTATAAAATACTAATATTACACAAGATAATGATGACATTTTATACCTTTGTTGATATAAGAATTGATGTTGTCTGTTCCAAATGTTCTTCTAACTGTAAATGTAATTCACATGTGAAATAATAGATTCATAGTTAATACTAACCATAGTCATTGAAGATGGCATTAGCAATGGGTACATTTTCAGTGAACCTCTTTAGTATACTAGAAAACAATGCCAGGTTATGATGATTGATATGAACAGCACTACGTATAGCTTTTAAGAAGACTGTTCTTCTCTCAGAGTCAGACTGTCCACTGTTAATATTTGTCATATCTGATAGCACCTCCTCCTGAAAAAGAATTTGTGCCACATCAATAGGATGATGAAAATCTTGGGATAAAGCCTCATAGTGACAGCGTAGAATATCACTTGCTATATCTTCAGGACTACTCATCTGATGACCTGGTGCTGCCTCTTCAAAAACTGTTTCCAAATCATTAGGAAAACTTTGAGCTGAACAAATGAGTTTTTATTCTTGCTATAAAATTATTATCTATTTCTTACCATACATATTAAGTATACTATTTCCTATTGATGTCATCTCCTTAAACTTGGTCAATACTATACCTAATACTTGCAATATCTTGGGGTCTAAAGACACTTCTGTATTTACTGCAGACATCAAAGTTGTCTTCTTCTCATCTAAAGTGCCTTCTAATGTCTCTATCTCATCAAGGATTGTTTCACTGATACATCTCCGACTAAATAAGATCTGAGACACTTGGACGAATAGAGACTGGGACAATTCATTAATATGTTGCTCTGTAAGACAAAAATATACGTATTTCATCTGATATTTAAATTCACATACTAAATATCTCAAGAATTTCATCTTCAGGTGTCGAAACATTTTGTTGTCTATATATAGAGAGAAGCATTAATCTATATCAATAGTAAACATAAGGATTTGGTTGGACATGTAATATTATATAATGTTATTATACTTTAGCTAACCCCTATGTTCTAAATGCTAAACTGTAGACATAATATACATTGACAAGTATATAAAAGTTTAAATTATAGTATATACACAATAGGTCACGCCCACTTTATGTCAGGACCACACCTCATTTTGTTATTCTACTAACAAGTAAACAATTTAGAACCCCAGTAGCAATAAGAGTTGTCATGTTCTGAGGAGCAGATGAATTGAATTTATTAGTGAAGCTAGTAGCCAGTAATGCACAAACCCAAAGTAAAGAGTATGGAAGGAAATGACATTGATATCTGATACCACTAGTAATAGGAGTTATGTCAACAGTTTGTATCTGAGATGTATCTATAAAATATATATAATATTGAGATAATGACATATATATGTTATATAGTAATAACTTACTAAAATTATTAATTAATGATATATTTGATAATAAGTTCATATTAGACCAAATGAAATTAGCTGAACAGTTAAACTGATCAAGAGGACACACAAGATGTACTCCTTCATTTATTATAATACTTCCATTATTAGTTACAGTAATATTATAATCACTGTAATTAGAGTAATGTTCACATGTTATATTAACAGATAAATGAGTAGGATATAATGGAGTACAATCAACATTAATAACCTGTATATAGAGGATAGGATCAATTTAATTAGAATAAAGACCACTAACTTGTGCTCTAAAAATAACAACACCATTATGTGGATTATCATGATCAACTTCAATATGATAATGTGTTAATATTACCTGTGGAACTAAGGACAGTATTAATGATATAGTATATAGTGATATTACCTAATGAAGTATTGAAATAGTACATTGTCTCATTTCCAGTACTAGCTCCATTAGTAGCTGATATAGTTACTGTAATTTCTCATTAGATATAATGATATCACTTAATAGATAATATATACTAGTACTAGTAGTGATGTTAGTAATGTTAAGTTCTAATATAGTAATAGTATAATAGAGTATAGGACAACCACATAGACTTGGAGGAGGTAACCACGTCAACAGAACACCTGTACAATTTAATGTACTAGTTATAATGACTGGATCAGGAGGACCTATAATAATGTCAATTATATAATAGATATAGAAATTTCATAGTATAAACAATGAAATTTAAATCATTTGTTGAGTAAATTTCATACACACAAGGCATATCAGTTCATCAAATTTGATTTCTATTGAATAGAGGTCAAGGACAATTGTGTATTTCAAGAATGCCATGTGTACAAACAAATCTAGATACAAGTACATAGATCATGTGTCAAAGACCTTAAAAGGTAGAGATAGATAGTCATATGTCTGATAAGGTCCATGACTGTTGCTTTTATATTGAAGAGCTTTAGGACTTCTAGAACCTACCTGAGTAATTGTCTCTGACTATATCAGATAATAGGAAGTCTATCAACATGCTTGTAATTATATTGTTAATTTTTTATTTGTCGTAAAATAGGAGCGAGCAATTTTTGTACAAATTAGTGTGTAGAAAATTTTTACATGTCAAATATTTCTAGGACTATAGTAACACATATATAGTATGTAGCACTGACCTTGTACTAACAAGGTAAAGTTATTAGAACAGTCAGGTGATCCTATACCATTAATTGGTCTGATCAGAACTTGAATTAGGCTGTCATGATAGCTTAGAGTGACATTGATAGTCAAAGTCACATTACAAATGTCCTCAAATTCAATGATGTTCTTTATGGGAGTGATGTATTGTTGACTATTGTGATGATACACATGTAATTTATATTCATCATTACAACGACTGAGTCCCTTGACAGAAAATGTGAATGATGCACTTTCTCCACAAGATATTGTATCAGATATATGACTGATCCTGTCTGAAACATTTAAACAAACTATAGAACAAACAAAAGATAACAACAGAGGAAAATATCATATTAAAAATAGTAATAATAGAAGAGAATCATATTTTATATAGTGTACTTTTAAATTCGAAATATTGTTCTTTTCCTACATAATACATTAAGTAGAGAATTGTTGTAACTTTAATATTTCATTCTCAGTTAAATGTTAAATTTTGCTAAGTTTGTCACTGCTTGTCTTTTAGCTTCTTTATTATCTCATCAACTGTATAGTGTAAAATAGTATCAATAATAATCAAACCTATAGGCTCTGTGCACACATTTATAGTGTCATCCCTAGACACCTACTAATTTCATGCAAGAAAGGGTGTCTGGTGATTTTAGTCGAATATCTTGACATTGTAACATCATAATATAATACTCAGGACATGATAATGGATCTCAGTTGAAATGATTTGCTCTAGATAATGGAAAAAGTAATTACTATTTAACACTCGTCATAGCTAACTTTCAAATGAGCTATACTTTTATTCATAATATCATATTTTTATTTTTTATGCCTTATTGATAATAATTTGTACTGCTACTAATATCATAGATTCATAGTTCAAATGCAAAGGATTTGAACTAATCACCAGAAGCCATTTCTTGCATTAAGTGATTCGGCATTTGGTGGATGATAAGGTAATTCCAACCACTCTCTTAATATTATTAAACAAAAGCTTCTCATTGAATCAATATGGTCCAAATAGTAACTTCTAACCACACTCCAACTTTTTTAAACGTACAAATAAGGACTCTATCACTAAAACTAAATTTATTTGATCATTTTGTAGTTTTAAAATCCAGAGAATACAAAATATGTGCCCTATTTAATTTATTAATTTGTGTTCATTAGAATAGTTATGATAATATACTTACAAATTTCACATTCATAGGGAGATAATAGAAACAGTAAGAGGGCAAAAACATTCCAACTCATTTTTTGTAGGAGGCGAGGCTATATGAAATTATCAGACACACCCATCCTGTATTCATAAACTGAATACGTAATAGAGAATATATTTTGTTGACCAGAAGATTGAAATGGCTCCTGTATTCACTACAATATGCTGGTTCCTCTACATAGTAATGTCTTGGCAATTTGCAGAAGCTACTCTTGCAAGTACATATTATATATTTTATTATTGCAATAAGACAATCGAATATTTTGCTGTAGAGTTTGTTGAAAAACCAACTCCAGTTAATATTACTCAAGGCTCCATAGCAGAATTCAATTGTACTGGATATTCTCAAGGATTTCATTGGGTGATAAATAATAGACTACCAGATCATCATGATAATTCACATCGTGGTTTAGAAGAGATTAATGAAGAAATAAATTCTGCTACAAATTTAAATATACATATTTTGCGAGTACCAGCAGAACCAAAAAACAATGGAGTTAACATAACATGTGTAATTTATAATTTTCAATCTGTTCCCAGCAATCTTGTTTATTTATATATCCAAGGTTTGTTTATTGAATGCAATGTAATAATTTACTGTATCAGTTTGAAAATATTTTTTGCCAACTTAATTTTAATCAAAAATGTATTTCCCAAACTATCATCACATTTCCTTATATCATATACATAGCTATCATAACATGTACATATTTGGTAACTTTACTCTCCTATAGGTTTATTGAGTGAGGTAACTGATGTTCATTTAACTCAAGTCAACAGTACTACTGTACAGTTATCATATAGTTCTCCTCCTACTTTAACGGGTGTCCCTATATTAAACTATTCTATTGAATTACTCTCATCATCTAATAACTTAACATCAGTGATATATTGGACTACAGAGGAGACAATACTAGTGACATTAAATAATCCTTGTATTAACTATTCACTACAAATATCAGCTTGGAACAATGTAGGTAAAGGGAATATTACTACATTACCACTGATACTATATCAAGGTTAGTAGGTGGATGTGGTAATTTAGGGAAATTACCTCTTCTCTTTCATCTTATTAATTACTATCTAGTCCCCACACCTCCTCCCTCTACTCTTAACACTACTGTCAAGTTTATATCTGATAATAACTATATTGATGTGTCTGTAGAGAGTATAGTAAGTATATTAACTAGTATATTATACATTACATTAAATTAGTACTGTATTAATATTGAACTATTGATTTTAAATTGTTTAGATTAGTGCTAGCTGTGTTGGAAGGGTTCCAGATAATGTCACAATATTACTGGTTCCAGTGTATACAGTAACATGTCAGTTAGCTATTAATGGTAGTGATTGTAATGAAGTAACAATATCAATACTTAATAAGAAGAGATGGTTGGTACATGTTAATATATCAGATCATGTAGTACCACAAAGACATTATCAAATACATCTAATGTTTGGAAATAAAGCTGGTATAACACCAATGTCAACAGCAATGATCAGTGAGTGAGACATTTAATAGATTATTTTTAATTGTTTATTTTATTAGGTACATTTCAAACACAGAGAGCTACAATTGAATATAGTAATAATTATGTATGTATTAATTGTTATTTTGCTGAAGGGTCAACATCATCTGGTTGTCATGGTATCTTTGTTGATATCCATGAAGTGTTACATAATCAAACATTTACTGTACCAAAAAGCAAAAGATCTAATTTTGGACGTAACTGTGAGGTGTTGTTATCAGGAGAATATCGTGTACTGATTTTTGATAGAGATAAGAGTAGTCATATTGAAAATGAAATCGCGTTAAAACTGAGTGCTAGTGTAAAGTATCAACTAGAAACTACAACAATCAAAACATTATCTTCCTTTATTGGTAAGTAGTTATATTATTATTATATTGATGCTGAGTTATTGTTATTGTTCCCTCAACAGATACTGGTACATCTTCTCAGTTAATAACACCTGTTGTCACTAGAACAATAGAACCTTCTGGTCAAAGTAGTACTAATGATATATCTTTATTACTTATTATATTATTTGTTACTGGAGGAGTACTATTATTAACAATAATTACTGTTATATCATTAGTGGGTTATTTAATACATACTAAGAAAAAGAACAAGAGATTAAAAATATGTAAGAACAATAATTATACTAAACTTCATTAGATTTGATAATTACAGATTGATTTGTTGACCATAAATTTTCTTTTTGACACTACTCTCTATATAAAAACATATGTATATCATCTCCTATAATAAATTGTTTGTTTGCAATGTCAAACCAAATGAGCTTCAAATGGAAGGATGGTTAAGTGAATGGACAATCTGATAGACATATTATTAATATATTAAGTATATTTTATTATTTTTTAATAATACAGCTGTTTGGACAGCTCATGAGCGTCAGAGACACACAGAGTTGTTCCTGAACACATTAACAGATGGTGCACCACCTCCATTACCTCCTAGGACTCCTACCACACAACAGATACCAGATCCAATGTATGACAATATGGAGGAGATCCAGTTTAGAGCTACTAACAGACAGGTTGTAGTACTTCAAGAGTGTCCAGCTTATACTAAATTACCACTACAATCAACAAAATAATATTACTGTAATAATGTACATAACATTACATAATATAATATTGTATATAGCATATTGTGAACTTTCTTGATGTCTAAATACACATTGTTTTCATGATTAACAATATTAATTGTAGTATAGTCTGCATTGTTGGTTTAGGGTGTGGTCATACAACATAACCACATCAATTCAGTATAATTACATAACATCAGTTCTTTATAATCTAATTTAAACTGTCAGTAATTGCTACCTACTTTTGAGAATAACAACAAATACAGAATATGTGGTCTTATCAAAGATTGTCTGTAGTGTAGGTCCAGATAATATCAGCACTATTTATTACCACTTGATACCACATTAGAAGTTCTATTTGTTAGTACATTTAACATTATATACTATTTAGTGTATTTGGAATTATTGGTATAGTTACTGTAATAGATTTTAGAGCATGATATTAAATAATTTAAATAGTTAGGATAAAGAGAATTAAAAAAATAAAAATCTAATAAAACTATCACTATAAAAACAAATACAACACAACAACTTCATACTACATGATCTATTTATATCCATTATAATTATATAAATTATACTATACTAACACTAGTATTGGGAGGTCACTAAACCAGTGACAGTAGTAATTAAATGGTAGAGGGATCCTTCTCATCAGAGACAGATTGATTGGTCTTATCAGGTGGATCATTAACAATAGTTGACTATAAGAAATAACATCAAGTCATGTGTTGTACTAATATATCATACCCTTTTTGGATTAGGAGGAATTTGAAGTTGTGATGGTCCCTCAGTATCTTCAACTTTAATGGGTTTAGGAGGTTGGCTTTCTTGTGGAACCATTTCACTTTTAACATTGCTGTCAGAGATACTCTCTGTAGGATGTACTTTAGCAGACACAGGTGTAACAGGCGGTACAACTTCACTAGATGACTAAATATTCATTCATTACTAACTTCTATTTTCTATAGTATTAATTACCTGATTATTATTAGACCCTTCTACAAATATTGACTGGTAGTCTAATTCAGTAACATCTGCTGTGGGCTTTCCAGAAGAAGATGGAGATTGGTCATAATTACTTCCAAGCTAGAATGAAGATCAATATATTAATGTGTTTCATTTTATACTTTTTATTATTACATGTGTTAATATTGGCTCTACTTCATTGGTACTGGTAAGAGAAGGAGATGTTAGTCCTCCAGTGATCTCTTCATCATTGGACATTAGTTTGGTAGTATCTGATGTCTTGTTAATTTTCGTTGGTATAGGAGGTGGTATATCATCATCTTGTACATTAGCTGGTATAGGAGGTAGTATATTATCATCTTGTACATTAGCTGGTATAGGAGGTGGTATATCATCATCTTGTACATTAGCTGGTATAGGAGGTGGTATATCATCATCTTGTACATTAGCTAGTATAGGAGGTGGTATATCATCATCTTGTACATTAGCTGGTATAGGAGGTGGTATATCATCATCTTGTACATTAGCTGGTATAGGAGGTGGTATATCATCATCATCTTGTACATTAGTTGGTATAGGAGGTGGTATATCATCATCTTGTACATTAGCTGGTATTATAGTAACACTAGGTATTGATGGCTCTATATCATCATAAGATAGAGGATGTTGTTCTGTTTTTGGTGGAAAATGTAGTATATCAGCATATTCTACTCTATCACTAGATGGGGGAGGAGCTTGAGGTCGCTTTTTAGAAAATTGTTGAAGATCTTGATAAACAACTCCCTTTGATTAAAATAAAATAAGTTCTTGTGTATTTCAGTGTTACCTGTTCATTATGAAGTAACCATCTACTTTCAGAATAATCAGAAGTGGCAGTAGAGCTATCACTGTGATATTACTAATGATAGAGTCATTAGTACAAATATCATAATGTACCCAGTATTATTTGCAGATGGTGTTATCCCAGATACAATTGGAATTCCAGAGGTATTAGTAACTAAGTCTACAGTGAACATGATATAGTAGAAATCTTATTACATACCTCGACTCATTGTGACCATTTCTCCCTCTACATTATACATTACTTGACCATCACCCATTATTAAATTTCCTACAAATAATTCCATTAAATAATATATAACATATTAATTAACTCACTCTTCTTCCTATAACATAGTACACAACAACAACACAGTAATAATATAACAATCAAGATAATAACTCCACCTACACCACCAACAATATAATACCCTAATATATAAATAATGTAATAATCATTATTAAATTAACTTACATATTGGTGTTGATGTAGTTGATGATAATGTAGTACTTACAGTAATAGTTGGTATAGGAGTTGTTGACATGGTAACTATATCCAAAAAAAATTTAAAAATAGCTAGCACTACAAGAATGAGACCATTTCTTTATTACATAACTGTTTGAACACATACAGAAGAGAATAGAATATGCGAATATGCAATATTTGTGCATAATGAAAGAATTAGAGAGAGTAGAGAGAGAGAGAGAGAGAGAGAGAGAGAGAGAGAGAGAGAGAGAGAGAGAGAGAGAGAGAGAGAGAGAGAGAGAGAGAGAGAGAGAGAGAGAGAGAGAGAGAGAGAGAGAGAGAGAGAGAGAGAGAGAGAGAGAGAGAGAGAGAGAGAGAGAGAGAGAGAGAGAGAGAGAGAGAGAGAGAGAGAGAGAGAGAGAGAGAGAGACTGTATAGATCATATAAATACTTGACAAATTCCAACACTTACACTTACATACTATAAAGTCATTCTAAGCAGGAAACTAATGACCATTCTTCTTATAGGGTAATTGGTTTCCTGTTTATAATAACTCCACAGCAGTGGTAACAACATTATAATGTCCACTTATCACTTCAATTAGAATTCAATCTTTTTTTCTATCAACAATCATAAATAATTATATTAATGAATCTATTAGACTCTTTATAACTCATTGAAATCACTAACATGTCTAATATCACTAACCACTTGTTGAAATATTATGTTGAGCTTCTTTACACCCTATAATCACTGTTAATGATCTCTGAGCAACTTCTAATGACTTGTTAACTCTACCATATTTATCCCAAATATATACATATATTGTATATGTTCCATTATTAGTCAGACATGTACTACTGTTATCAACAGCATATAAGCTAGTAGATGAGAGACGACTTATGTTCTGACTAAATAAAAAGTCTCCTGATTTATTAAATACTTCAATAACACATCCTTTAGCTTGTGATCCAGGTAGGAAAGTACACTTTATAATGAAGTATCCTGTTGATGTATCTTCTGGTATGATATTGACCTCTTGCACTTCATATGTATCTATATGTAATATATAGAATATTGAGAGAATGACATATATAAGCTATATAGTAATAACTTACTAAAATTATCAATTAATGATATATTTGATAAGTTCAAATTAGACCAAATGAAATGAGCTGAACAGTTAAGCTGATCAAGAGGACACACAAGATGTACTCCTTCATTTATTGTAATACTTCCATTATTAGTTACAGTAATATTATAGTCACTGTAATTAGAGTAATGTTCACATGTTATATTAACAGATAAATGAGTAGGATATGATGGAGTACAATAAACATTAATAACCTGTATATAGAGGATAGGATCAATTTAATTAGAATAAAGACCACTAACTTGTGCTCTAAAGATAACAACAGCATTATGTAGATTATCAGGATCAACTTCAATATGATAATGTGTTAATATTATCTGTGGAACTAAGGACAGTATTAATGATATAGTATATAGTGATATTACCTAATGAAGTATTGAAATAGTACATTGTCTCATTTCCAGTACTAGCTCCATTAGTAGCTGATATAGTTACTGTATATATCTCATTAGATATAATGATATCACTTAATAGATAATATATACTAGTACTAGTAGTGATGTTAGTAATGTTAAGTTCTAATATAGTAATAGTATAATAGAGTATAGGACAACCAAGTAGACTTGGAGGAGGGAACCATGTCAACAGAACACCAGCACAATTTAATGTACTAGTAACAATGACTGGATCAGGAGGACCTGTAACAATAACCTTTAAAGTATATATGATATCTACTGCTGACCTTGCACTGTTATTCTGAAGTCATTTGAAGGGTAAACTTTTGTGGGTAATATTATTTCAACACGAAATAAAAATTTGTTATAACGTAAAAAAACACTCTTGATAGTTAAATTGACATTACAAATGCTAGTATTGGATAAATTATAAAGGTTCTGAGTTGGTTTAAAATGGTTGGTAATATTCTCATGATAGATGATGATGAAGATTGAATATAAATTATCTTCACACCCTTCTAATCCAGTAACATTGAATGTGAACCATACAGAACATCTGTCACAGGCGGTAATATTTGACACATGTTCGAGAATGACTTCATTAGAACAAGCTAATAATTATATTAATTGCGATTTTATCATAAGTAATAGTACACTTACTACAAACAAACAAAAGAGAAAGTAAGGAGCCAATGATATACCAACAATGCATTGTCGAAGCTCAACAACTACGAGAACCACTTTCTTGAAAAACAAATGTATGGTGTGCTTCTTCCTGTGTCAAATAAATATTGCAATAAAGGGAGTGGCTTGCTACTGAGTATGCTCAAGCACTAGGTTTTAGGGTGGGTCTATTAATAGTATAAATTATAGACAAATACCTCCCCAACAGTAGTACATTACGACAACAAATTGAGTTACACCAGGTTGTTCATAGTAGATTAATGATAATATTATATTTACTCACCTTCATGTATAAACTCACACTACTGGTAGTAACTACCAAATATCAGCGAACAGCTCTACAACCTACAAGTGCTGCTAGTTTTTGGGCGTAAAACAAAGAGGTAAAGAAGTGGTAATGAAATTGATTGTAGGGTGAGCCCGAACGAGTTGTTCTTGGGTGTCTGTCAATCCCGGGAGAGAGGGAATCCGAGCATGTACGTACATTATCGTATACTATAATTATGCCTAAATCCCACGTGGTTATATAATTATTATGGCAAGTTGTAGTCGAGATGGCAATGAAAAGAGAAGTCAGTAAACGAAGGGAAGCAGAGAGATTTATAGGAAAAGAATAAAAGCTCGTGAGATGTATATAGAGAAGAAGAGAAAACAGAGACAGTAGAATGAAGTCAAGAAAGACTTGAGAATATGAGACAGACAAAGGGAATAAAAAGCACAAGTTGGTAAGAAAAGCTTGCAAGAGACAGAGAAACACGAAGAGAGTGAAGAGAAATAGAAGTAGTTGAAGGAAAACAACAAAGGCTTGCTAATGAGAGACAATGATGAAAAGGATGAAGCAAAGCAGACAATACAGAAAGAAGAAATTGAGACATGTCAAAGACAGAGATCAAGGGAAGGAATACAAGCAGAAATGTATAGATAAGAGATACAAAAGACTATTGAAACAAAGACAGACCTACCAATGTATATATTGAAGAGAGACATACAGGGAGTGAAATATGATAAAAGTAGTGAATAATTGCTGGATGGGAACTAACAACATTGGATCCATGTTGTTCTCTGCAGAAAACAACATTGAGATTATGAAATCATGTGAGCATCAACAATATGAATATTCTGTAGTATATAATACCATTGTGATAGATGGAAAATCTTCAAGCAAGTTACAAAATGCAATGACTCCATGTCTGAGGAAAAGTTCTTCATTCCTCACATGAATTTTTGTTAAAAGATCTCATTAAATGGGATATTTGTGTTTATTCGTATTTTTGAATAGCAAGCATCTCTGTGAAGAGCAAGCTTCTTGAATAGATGAAACCTCCTCATTAGCACCTACCTCCTCTTCCGCCTCAAACTCAGCAACCTGGCAAACTACCCTGTTGGTAGAGACTTTCCTGGCTACTATTAGACAGACAGTCCAAGAAGATATGGCTCTGTCTCAATTTCTACTCACCCCTGGCTCTTCTGAGTCACCCTCTGTCACTCCAGGAGCAGTATTACCAGAATCTGGAGGGGAGTATGCACAGGTAATCATAGGCAGCTACATTACTGTCAATAGCATCTCCCTCTATCCTATATCATAGTCCGTCTTGACATCTTCTTTGGCCTGTCCAGCCAGTTTACTAGCCAATCTTTCCACCACGCCTAATCTTAACTAGTTCCTCTCTTTTTGCATACTGGTATTAGCTAGGGTTGACCAGCAGTGAAAGCTTTACAAATCTAATCTATACAATGTTTGAACCTCTGTTTCTCTTCTATATCCTTACTTCGGGCCTGCCTATCAAGTTACTTGACCAACATCCCACCCACCCTCTTCAGGTTACTCATCTCTTCTCTCTACTTTTAACCTTCCAACCCTCTCAACTCGTCACTCTATTTCCAAATTATGTATTCTCTATAAAATCACTAACAACTTCCTTTATTTTTCTTCTGATATTTTCATCCACAAATCTCTTCCAAGTTATCCTTCTTGTCACTTTGATCCTCTCACCTTTACCACCCCTTTTTCTCACTCATCTGCCTCATAAAACTAATTTGTCCCTTCTGTTCTCTCTCTATGAAATTCACTTCCTTATCACGTGAAATCTAGTTCATCTCTAATCACTTTTAAATCTAAAGTAAAATATGCTTCTTTACTATACTATCAATCTATTATTTATCTCTGTGTTGTTAATGATACTATATCCTGTACTTTAATACCTTAATTCTGTTTTATCTATTATTGTTCTATTCTGTTTGTGTCCTAGCAGTAGTTATTGGGCATTCATTTTGTCAATAAAAAGACAATGAGTGCACCGGAAGTGCGTGGGCGTTCCACTTTATGTTCCACCTTAAGTCCCATCGACGTCCTCTCAATCGTATTGAGAGGCATTCAATTCACATGATGGCTCTTCTATTTGTAATATACTTTATTGCAGTCTCTTGGAAAGCTGCAGAAGCTACTCATGCAGGTATAGTATGTATGTATGTATGTATGATTAATGTTACTGACTGGAAGATAAAGCTGTATATAATTAAGTTTAATTAACATATAATTATTTTGTATAGTATTTGTTGAAAAGCCCAAACCAGTAAATACTAGTCAAGGAACAGTAGCAGTATTCAATTGTACTGCATACTCTCAACTAACTTTTTGGTCAGTGAATAAAAGACTGCCAGAGTATGAAGATAATTTACATCGTGGTTTAACATGGAACGATACAATAGTAAATCCTGCTACTAATTTGAGAATAAATCTCTTACTGATACCAGCTGAACTAATGAATGATGGAGTCAACATAACATGTACAATTTATAATTATGGCACGGACCCTGTTACCAGTAATCCTGTTTATCTCTATATACAAGGTATATAGAGATATATATAATGTATAACTATAGCATATTCGACACTAGGATAAAATGTTTGTTGTACCATAATGACAATGTTATTAGTTTGAAAATTAATTAAGACTCTTTGTTTACTTAAATGTCACTACAATGTCAAATCTCTCATTTCTCATAAATATACATTCCTATAGGTTTATTGAGTGAGGTAACTGATGTTCATTTAACTCAAGTCAACAGTACTACTGTACAGTTATCATATAGTTCTCCTCCTACTTTAATGGGTGTCCCTATATTAAACTATTCTATTGAATTATTCTCGTTATCTAATAACTTAACATCAGAGATATATTGGACAACAGAGAAGACAATACTAGTAACATTAAATAATCCTTGTATTAACTATTCACTACAAATATCAGCTTGGAACAATGTAGGTAAAGGGAATATTACTACATTACCACTGATACTATATCAAGGTTAGTATTAGTTTTAAGTATTTTGATGTGGTAATTTAGGGAAATTACCTCTTCTCTTTTATCATATCATTTACTAGTCCCCACAACTCTTCTTCTCAACACGACACTCAAATTTGTATCTGATAATAACTATATTGATGTGTCTGTAGAGAGTATAGTAAGTATATTAACTAGTATATTATATATTACATTAAATTAATACTGTATTAATATTGAACTATTTATCTTAAACTGTTTAGATTAGTACTGACTGTGTGGGAAGGGTTCCAGATAATGTCACAATATTACTGGTTCCAGGATATACAGTAACATGTCAGCTATCTATTAATGGTAGTGATTGTAATGAAGTAACAATATCAATACTTAATAAGAAGAGATGGTTGGTACATGTTAATATATCAGATCATGTAGTACCACAAAGACATTATCAAATACATCTAACGTTTGTAAATAAAGCTGGTATAACACCAATGTCAACAGCAATGATCAGTGAGTGAGAGATTTAATAGATTATTTTAATTGTTTATTTTATTAGGTACATTTCAAACACAGAGAGCTACAATTGAATATAGTAATGATTATGTATGTATTAACTGTTATTTTGCTGAAGGTTCAACATCATCTGGTTGTCATGGTATCTTTGTTGATATCCATAAAGTATTAGATAATCAAACGTTTACTGTACCAAGAAGCAAAAGATCTCCTAATTTTGGACGTAACTGTGAGGTGATGTTATCAGGTGAATATCTTGTACTGATCTTTGATAGAGATAAGAGTAGTAATATTGAAAATGAAATTGCATTAAAACTGAGTGCTATTGTAAGCCATCAACTAGAAACTACAACAATCAAAACATCATCCTCCTTTATTGGTAAGTAGTTATATTATCACTTTATATGTTAGTAATGTTGTTATTATATTGATGCTGAGTCATTGTTATTGTTCCCTCAACAGATACTAGTACATCTTCTCAGTTAATAACACCTGTTATTACTACACAATAGAACCTTTTGGTCAAAGTAGTACTAATGGTATATCTTTATTACTTATTATATTATTTGTTACTGGAGGAGTACTATTATTAACAAGTATTATTGTTATATCATTAGTGGGTTGTTTAATACATACTAAGAAAAAGAACAAGAGATTAAAAATATGTAAGAACAATAATTATACTAAACTCCATTAGATTTGATAATTACAGATTGATTTGTTGACCATAACTTTTCTTTTTGACACTACCCTCTATATAAAAACATATGTATTAATCTCTCATAATAAATTGTTTGTTTGCAATGTCAAACCAAATGAGCTTCAAATGGATGGTTAAGTGAATGGACAATCTGATAGACATATTAATGGATTAATATATTTTATTATTTTTTAATAATACAGCTGTTTGGACAGCTCATGAGCGCCAGAGACACACAGAGTTGTTCCTGAATACATTAACAGATGGTGCATCACCTCCACTACCTCCTAGCACTCCTACCACACAACAGATACCAGATCCAATGTATGACAATATGGAGGAGATCCAGTTTAGAGCTACTAACAGACAGGTTGTAGAGCTTCAAGAGTGTCCAGCTTATACTAAATTACCACTACAATCAACAAAATAATATTACTGTAATAATGTACATAACATTACATAATATAATATTGTATATAGCATATTGTGAACTTTCTTAATGTCAAAATACACAATGTTTTCATGATTAACAATATTAATTGTAGTATAGTCTGCATTGTTGGTTTAGGGTGTGGTCATACAACATAACCACATCAATTCAGTATAATTACATAACATCAGTTCTTTATAATCTAATTTAAACTGTCAGTAATTGCTACCTACTTTTGAGAATAACAACAAATACAGAATATGTGGTCTTATCAAAGATTGTCTGTAGTGTAGTCCAAATAACATCAGCACTATTTATTACCACTTGATACCACATTAGAAGTTCTATTTGTTAGTACATTTAACATTATATACTAGGTCACTAACATTATATACTAGGTCGAGGTCACTAATAAAATATTAGTGATAGTAGTAATTAAATGATAGAGGGGTCCTTCTCATCAGACAGATTGATTTGTTTTATCAGGTGGATCATTAATGATAGTTGACTATAATGAGATGATATCAAGTCAATTGTTGTTCTAATATATCATACCTTATTAGGTATAGTCACAATATTATTCTGTCCTATTTCAGATGAAGGATTTCATTTCGGATTAGGAGGAAATTGAAGTTCTGATGGTCCCTCAGTATCTTCAGCTTTAATGGGTTTAGGTAGTTGGATTTGTTATGAAACCATTTCACTTCCAACAATGTTTCTAGAGATATGTATTCTACACTTAGTAGACTCCTCTTTAGCAGACACTGATGTTACTGGAAGTGGTACAACTTCACTAGATGACTAAATATTTATTCATTACTAACTTCTAATTTCTATAGTATTAATTACCTGATTATTTCTTGATCCTTCTTCTACAACTATTGACTGATAGCTTAATACAGTATCATCTGCTGTTGGCTTTCCAGAAGAGGATGGAGATTGAACATCGTTATTTCCAAAGAGATTAATGCATTTCAGTTTGTGCTTATATATATATATATATAATTATTATTATTATTACTTGTGCTATGCTTACTTCTAATATTGGCTCTACTTCACTTGTACTGGTAAGAGAAGGAGATGTTAGTCCTCCAGTGATCTCTTTATCATTGGACATTTGTTTGGTAGTATCTGATGTCTTGTTAGTTTTAGCTGGTATAGGAGGTGGTATATCATCATCTTGTACATTAGCTGGTATAGGAGGTGGTATATCATCATCTTGTACATTAGCTGGTATAGGAGGTGGTATATCATCATCTTGTACATTAGCTGGTATAGGAGGTAGTATATCATCATCTTGTACATTAGCTGGTATAGGAGGTGGTATATCATCATCTTGTACATTAGCTGATATAGGAGGTGGTATATCATCATCTTGTACATTAGCTGGTATAGGAGGTGGTATATCATCATCTTGTACATTAGCTGGTATTATAATAACACTAGGTATTTGATGGCTCTATATTATCATAAGATGGAGGGTGTTGTTCTTTTATTGGAGGGATATGAAGTATATCAGCATATTCTACTTTATCACTAGATGAGGGAGGAGCTTGTGGTCGACGTTTAGAAAATCTTTGAAGCTCTGCATAAACAACTTTCTGTGACTAACATAAAATAAAATATATTCTTGTGTATTTCAGCATAAACTGGTTCATCATGAAGTAATGTTGTACTTTCAGAATAATCAGAAGTGACAGTAGAAATGGCATTAGAGTTATCACTATGATATTAGTAATGATAACATTATTAGTAAAAATATCATTATGTACCCAATATTATTTATGGATGGTGTTATCCCAGGTACAATGAGAATTTCAGAGGATTTAATAGCTATGTATACAGTCAACAAAATATAGTAGAAATCTTATTACATACCTCGACTCATTGTGACCATTTCTCCCTCTACATTATACACTACTTCACCATCAGCCATTATTAAATTTCCTACAAATAATTCCATTAAATAATGTATAACATATTAATTAACTCACTCTTCTTCTTCTTCCTATAACATAGTACACAACAACAACACAGTAATAATATAACAATCAAGATAATAACTCCACCCACAATACCAACAATACCAACAATATAATACCCTAATATACAAATAATATAATAATCATTATTGCATTAACTTACATATTAGTGTTGATGTAGTTGATGATAATGTAGTACTTACAGTACTAGTTGGTGTAGTTGTTGCCATGGTAACTATATGACAAAATAGTTATCACAACATGTATGAGACCATTTCTTA
Source organism: Xestospongia bergquistia (assembly GCA_963965975.1). Lineage (NCBI taxonomy): Eukaryota > Metazoa > Porifera > Demospongiae > Haplosclerida > Petrosiidae > Xestospongia > Xestospongia bergquistia. The sequence goes on from OZ014412.1 coordinate 900,403, forward strand.
GAGTGCAAAACTGTTTGAACTCCCATAGAAAACAATAAAACATGCAATATTTGTTCATAATAAAAGAATTAAAGAGGAGAGAGATACTGTATAGATCATATAAATACTTGACAAATTCCAACACTTACACTTGCATACTATAAAGTCATTCTAAGCAGGAAACTAATGACCATTCTTCTTATAAGGTAATTGGTTTCCTGTTTATAATGACTCCACAGCAAAGGTAATAATGTTATTATCACTTTAATTAGAATTTAATCTTGTTTTTTTTTTTCTATCGACAATCACAAATAAGTATTATTAATGAAACTATTACACTCTTCATAACTGATATCACTAAACATGTCTAATGTCACTAACCACTTATTGAAATATTATCTTGACCTTCTTTACAGTCTAGGATCACTGTTAGTAGTCTCTGAGCAACTTGTAATGACTTGTTAACTCTACCATGTCTATCCCAAATATATACATATATTGTATATGTTCCATTATTAGTCAGACATATACTACTGTTATCAATAGCATATGAACTAGTAGATGAAAGACGACTTATGCTCTGATCAAATATATACTCTCATGTGTCATTATTAACTACTTCTATACTACATCCTTCAACTAGTGATCCAGGTAGGAATGTACAGTTTATACTGAAGTATCCTGTTGATGTATTCTTTGATATGATAACCTCTTGTATTTCATATGTGTCTATATGTCAAATAGTTAAATTATATGATTATGTTACAATGAATATTGTTATAGAATTTGATTATCATGTGACAGACATGAGGTACCATTTTAATATTTTGCTTCTTACTTTGATTAGTTATATATACTTTGTGATCTCCAGAAAACATTGTAATTGTACAATTTAGTAACAGACAGATCAATAAGTCCATTCTCATTAATAGGTGTTCCATTAATAACTTGATAAAAGTTATTAATTAAACAATTTGATGACAAATTAAATTGTTGAGGAACTGATAGCGGACATGAAGTATTGACCTATTAGTGGGTGTGGTTTAATAATAAGTATTCTATAAATAGTCCACTTACCTGTACTGTAATATTTAAAACTATTGTTATCTACAACTCCAAGTGATGATGAGCTGACATTGAAGTGAATTTCTATTAGAGAGATCAGTTTAAATATCAAATTTAAATAATTATACTTACTATCTTTAAAATAAAGATAAATTTCAAAATATTCTTGACTTGGCCAACTGGATTCTTGTTATATACTAATATTTTATAATACTTGTGATGATCTTCAAATACACTCTCTGATATATTAATTGGAAATGTACTTTCATTTTTACTGAACACTGTATTATTTCCTTTTATTATAGATTGCTGTAGTATTTTCAGACCAGGGTCCAGTAATAACTATATTATCACAATATATCTCTTTAGTCAGGTTATGTGGAGAGGGTGGAAGTCCTATAAAAGTAATATCATTTTAATCCTTATCTGACATTTTCGACTTACCTATTACTGTCAAAAAGACAGGATTATAGCAATTTACTCCTCCATTACCATCATTGCTATATATATATACATCTATTCTAGTACCATCATCTGATATTTGAATGTTAGAAATAGTACAATTAGAATATGTGATGTTATTAATAGTAGGAGAATGATGTCGATCATCTTGAACTCTACAATTATTAATATATACTCTCATACTACATTGCCAGAGTGTTTCTGAATAAAAGACAGCAGTCTGTCCTACATACACTGTTGTGTTTACAGGAGGGCTAATCAATCCCTCATCATCTATAGATATAATCATAATGTGATTACATCAGTTAACAAGTAACTTACAACACTTGTCTGGTCCAACGGGACTTATTGGACAAACACGTCTTGGGTCTTTACATTGAGAATCTGCTGACAATATCAAACAAGTAGAAAAAAAGAATAGTATTGGCAGTTTTAGCATGAAGGTAGGTAACCAAAGAAGAATGGTAGTTTTTGAAGAAGGAACATGTTTCAACGATATAAACTTCATTAATATAACTAGTACTCCACCTTATATTGCACAATCGTCAATATGGGATTTCCCTAGGAAATCCCCTAATTAATGATTGGTGTAGTTCCACTAAGGATGTGAGTATTAAGGCGACAAGTCTTGAAGACTACTAAAGTCAAAATAATTTTTTCACATATCAGAACTATGCTATTGCTGACTAAAATATGTCAGAGATGTATGTGGAGATACATAACTTAAAAGCTAAACTTATTGTTTATAAAATAGCTTCCTAACAAGTCAACATGTAAAATAGAGAGACTCAACATTGATGACAAGTGGGTGTGTCACTAATGATATCATCAGATTTGTGATAACTTCACTCTCGAGCTTTTGTACTTTTAATTAATTTCTTTTATTTTATTTAAAAAGTATCTCATATACATAAGAAGGGATTAAAATGCTGTGATACATGAAATGGTATACAGTATACGTTTAACTTGACAACTAACGTATACAACATTGGAAGGAAGTCATCAACATTCAATAGATACACATCAATGTAGTTAATTAATACTGTTGTATTGAATCACACACATCTATTAATGCTGACTTTCTTGAGTCCTGACCTATAGCTAAATTGAAAAGACAATCACACAAAATTAAATCACTTGTTAATACTTTAATGTAGTGTATTATACAGTCTCTGTTACAAAGGAATACATATTTTCTGTGGGACAGTTTCATGATTTATTATTTAAACTATCAATTTCAAATGATTAGGATTACAACATTATCAAATTAAACCCACAAGACAAATATATGGAACAATAACGACTCTTTGGATCTAATGTATTTAAGACTACATTGCTATTTATATTGAAAAATAATAATATTATATATAAATATTCATACAGTTCTACATTGATAATAGCATGTTATAGTATTATATTATAATGTTAGAACATAGTGTTAAGTATTAACTGACCTCATCAGATATTGATTTATCATTGAACTCATTATCATAACCACTAAGTGATTGAAATTGTGTCTCAACAATGCTGTCTTGTGTAATCACTATTTTGGACTGGCTAGTCTTATCTTCTGATGTCTAAAAAAAATTAGTTTGTATCTCTGTTGTCTGAGATATACATCTTAATAACTAAGGTACTAACACTTTTTTCACAAATAAAAATACCTAATCTAACAGCAGTTACTCATAAGTAGACACAATAAAGTGTTTATAGTTTGAATAAATGAATTATATGTTATGTGTTGCTAAAAATTCTACAAAAACTAGGTACCTATTAAAGCTGAAATGATATAAAGTATGACAAACTTGAATATAAAGACTGCCATTGTTATACATACCTTGATATATCCTGCAATTTTGTGATAGTAACTTCGTTCACTACTAGTGGGAGGAGCCATGGGACGTTTTTCATTAAATGTAACTTTCATATAAGTTTTTTGATCCTCTGAAGTCATCAAAGTATCATCATCATGGGGCAATGGATCAGTAACTGAGACATTATTATTGTTTTCATATTGAGGGTGGGAGACCTGTAGTACAAATCAAAATATATTTTATTCCATTGAGAAAACTTCATGCATTTTGACTATAGTACAGTGTACATAAATACAATCATTATAATAACTAAAAGAAAACATACACAATATTTATGGCACCGTAAAAAATGTTGATCTAGTCTGTCCATGTTATGATAACATTATCTTACCTTAACACTGGTATCAGCTTGTCTGTTATGACCATATAGCAACGACATTGAATTGTCATTATCATTAGTGACGATATTAGGAGACTCAGGTTCATTGTTATATGATTCCATAGGAGGTCTAGCTCGTGACATCATAGAATTAGTTATAAGACGAGTCAATGATGATTCTGGAGAATCAATGTCTTCTTCCATTTCATGCTACATAGTGAACACAACAATGACACATATTATGTATTACATAATAGCAGTACAATGTGATAACATGAAACACTTATAACAATGCATACCTGACCAGATGTTTCATTGACATTTGTATTTTTCTGTTTCAGCACATTTTGTTCATACCTATAATAAATGATTAAATTATTATAATATAATATTTTAGTACTTGTTGTTCTTTTGATAATCTGATGTTCTTCCTGTTTGTATTACTAAATATATAGGACATTATTAATGAAGTATAAAACATCTATACCTGGATTTAAATCAAAGTGGTCTGTTTTGTTTTTAAAATAACAGCAACAACAAATACATGTCATAATCAAAACTATTAATACTAGAACTGAACCAAATACACCACCAACTACTACTGGTATTATGTTGTTATTTAGAGATCCTGAAGCTAAAGTATATCAAATGATTATAATAATGTTACTATTATACCATTAGTGTTTCCAAGAGTAGGTTCTCCAATCGTTGTACTATTGACAATAATAGTTTGACTAACTATCATATCAGTTGATGAGGTACCTAGAATGATAAGGTTATAATGAAAATGAAAGAGCATTTTATAATATATACACTACTTACTGATAATAATAACAGTAGGAGATGGTAGTAGTAAGATATATTCCAGTACTTGAGGGTACACAACAGATGGGTTAGTTATAATAGTACCATCTACTATATCATAAGCTGTCACAGTATAGTTACCACTAACTGGTAGACTTATATACTGGTATACTGTACTCTCCTCTATACAGGATTTACTCATATTAATAGACTTCACAGTTCCTTTAGAAGACTCTCTAAATATCACATGACATCCATCAGCAGTAGATCTCTCAGCAAATATACACTCTACAACAACTGATCCATTATTAGAGTAGTACTGTAGAGTTAGTCCTTGAACATGGTAGGTTGCTATGGTGACCAGAGGAATGAATTATTATATCAATAAACAATATTGTACTCACTAAAATACAACTCATTCTTAGCTTTAGTGTTATTCAGTTGATTTACTATATCAGCAATAAAGATATAATTAAGTTGAGGATCAATATTAAATGTACTATAATTAACTGTCACTGACTGACAGTCTTCTGATGAACACATTATATCCTTCTGAGTGTGTCCTGTTCCATTTTGTTGTGATATATCTCTTGTAATACCCAGTATTATACTGTTACAGAGTCTAGGATAACCTGTAACCTGTACATGTATTCTAATATAAATAAATGAAATGACTTTATTAACTTACAATGACTTGGAATTGTATACCAAATGAATTATCATGTTCATTAAAGATGACCTCATGATCAGGTAATATCATAACATAACACTCTATGTAAATGTTAGAATTCTAATAGTATCAAATAGGAATTTACCTTCATTATATTCATCTTGAATACTAGTACTATTAGAACTATATTCTCCACTATGAGCTATAACATTAGCAGTGTAAATATCACAGACTGTGAGGTTATATAACTCGTAAGATGTATCCTCAGTGATATCATTATATAGTAACTGGCCATGTTGGTTCTCTATAAAAATGTGATATGATAATAGATAATTCTCATGTGGATGAGACCAGGTCAACCAGCTTGAAGGACTGGCAAGGTTCAAATTAAATCGAAGGCTTTCTACTGGTGAGATACCTGTCATATTGAATGTAGTGTTACAATGAATTCTAATACAATATCTAAGCTAACCTTTGACAGTTAAACTAACTCCTTTAGTTGCAAAGTTAGGACCCAAAAGAATACATTGAATAATTATCCCATCATTAATAGGTAGTGCTCTTATAGTTAGTACTGATGACCACACATCAACTGATATATTGTTAGTAGTTACTGATATCTCTCTGTCTTGATTACTGGGATCAGTGACTGAATTACCTTGTACTGTCCACAACAGTTCATTTCCATTACCCTCACAGGTAAAATTAGCTAAGTCATACAGTAGAGCATTGAGAGAGGATGGAGGTGTTGTTATATCTGTATAAGAGAAACATGATAACTAGTAATGATTGCTACTTACTAGCATTTCCATCTCTAACTACAATAAAGACCACAAGAAGCAACCAATTCATTTCTCTAAATCTAATTAATTTTTAAACATGCAAAACAACGCCCCCCAATAATATTCATTTAGCTAACTAAGCAAACAATCTTGTATGTAAAACCAGTTATGTCATTTTCTGGAAATTCTTGTACAAACATCACTTAATACAACATAATATTAAAAAAGACATACATGTATGGGGTTTGTATATATATGTGTGTGTGTGTGCATATACTAAGTGTATTATCATTATTTTCATGCACATTATAACAATAAGGCACTTTTGATTTAACAAAACAATGACTACATCATCAGGAGAACAAGTACTAGTAACACTAACTACACAAAAGTCATCACTAGACTAGTTTAAACTTTTTATTACATGATTATACATTCGCTTCCTGTTGTGGGAGTGGTTATAGATGATCTACGGCTCAGCATATTAATTAAAATGGAACGTGTTGCTGGCTGTAACATTTAGATGGTGTGAGTTTGTTCTTGTTTACTTCTGACCCATATTTCAATATCTAATTGATTAAGCAAGTAAAAGAATAAAAGATTGTTGGTCATAAGGACTATCCATGAATGCTTATGTTTGTAGCGAACACTTCTTAGAAGATTCCAATAAAAAATTCTAATAAATTGCGTTTGAGAGAAAGTTGTTATTTAAATCTAATGTTGTGTCAACTATATTCATTAGACATAAAGCAGTTGTGCTGATTCTGTGGAAAAACCCCAAAAGAAGAGAAGGATTTCAGCGGGTTATGAGAAAAGAGAAAAAAAGGGTGAAATCTCTATTTTAAAAAAAATATATTATTGCATAAATAATCATTTACTAGTATTCTATTATGTTATTTAATCTTTAACTCAAGAACATGTTGTGATCAGTGAATTATCAATGACCGAAAGAGCTACATTGCCATTGACTCAATTAGAACCTACAATTCCACTGGTATGCTATAAACTGTGTTTAGAAGTTCACATATGATTTGTCATTCTGTTAGTGTAACTCAATTGGAATTGAAGTAATAATGACAGTAGGTTCATTGTAAGAATGCAAAAATACAAAAAAAATTTAAATAGTTTGATAAAATGTGAATTGCTCATTGTTTATATTATTAATGAGATATCAGTGTATGTGCTACTTGGTTAACATGTAAGATTAATTATTATAGTTAGTACTGATAGAATCTAGTGCTGCTTGTTACCATCAACTGCCATTTTGATGTCCTAATTAATGCAAAATGATTGTTACTTATAAACCATGTTCAGAATATTAATATTGGCCATGTTCCCCTTTTCCTGAATGTCTTTACCCATGTTTAAAAGAAAGAAAATGATTTAAGCCAAGTAAGACTTCAGAAACTATCAACATCTCAGTACTATTAATTTTCAGGTATCAAAGCATTAGAAAACTTGATCCAATATCAGTACCAATATGTTTATGAGTTTGATGGAAACTTGTCAGTTTTCTTAGTGTATTCATATTTGAAAATTTTCTTAGTGTGTTCATACACTTTCCTCCAAAATCTACTGCTTTCTCATATTTTGGGATGACAATAATGTTTGTTATATGTATTAATACAATAAGAGCACTTACCATTAGATTCCTTTTGGTAGCATTACACTGCAATGAAAATTGCAAATATAACCAAGTTATATTCAATGGTGCCCCATATTTGATATGTATACATATCAAATAATAAAAATATATAATATAAACTGATTTCACTAAAGTTATATCAAATTCAATATTGAATAAATTGCTATGTTCATCAAAGACAACATTGTTATCAGATGTACTAATAACATAGTTCTCTGTGAGAATTATACAATTATACCATGAATAAGCATTATGTACTTTCATTATATTCATTTATAATAGTAACATTACTGTTAGAACTATATTCTCCACTACAAGCTATAACAGTAGCAGTGTAAATATCACAGACTGTGAGGTTATATAACTCATAAGATGTATCATTAGTGATATCATTATGTAGTAACTGGCCATGTTGGTTCACTATATAAATATTATATGATAGTGGATAGTTCTTATGTGGATGAGACCAGGTCAACCAGTCTTTGGATGTAACTGTGAGGCATTTGTTATGAGGAGAATATTGTGTAGTGATCTTTGATTTAGACAAGAATACACATATTGAAAGTAAAATGAGTGAGTAGATGGTCCAATAGACTTACATTTGGTGGAATTTGTTCTCTTTTTTAATAATTCAGCTGTTTGGACAGCTCATGAGTACCAGAAACATTCAGACTTGTACCTGTACTCAGATGGTCCACCACTTCCTATCTACTAGGACTCCTCCCACACAACAGACATTAGATCCAATGTATGACAATATGGAGGAGATCCAGTTTAGAGCTACTAACAGACAGGCTGTAGTACTTCAAGAGTGTCCAGCTTATACTAAATTACTACTACAATCAACAAAATAATATAGACATACCTCACTATTGTATATACCACACTTGAACTTCTCTGATTTAAAAACACATGTTGTTTTTAGTATTACCATTTCGGCATGAAGTAATGTTGTACTTTCAGAATCAGAAGTAGCAATAAAGCTATCACTATATGATATTTATAATGATATTACTAATGATAGAGTCATTGGTACAAATATCATTATATATCCAGTATTTGTTGGTGATGTTATCCCAGATATAATTGTAATTCCATTTAGTAGCTAATTCTACAGTAAACATGATATAGTAGAAATCTTATTACATACCTCAATTCATTGTGACCATTTCTTCCTCTACAATAATTTATTATCTGCCAGTTTTAAACTTTCTACAAACACTTCTACTAAATGATATATAATATTATATTAATTAACTCACTCCTCTTCTAACTACATAGTACATAACAACAACACAATAATAGAATAATCAAGATAATTGGCTACACTCAAATTATTACCAATATAATACCCTAATATACATATAATGTAATAGTTATTTTTTAATTAACTGTACTTCCATATATGGTGTTGTTGTTATTTAGTATTCACACTACTAGTTGGTGTAGGAATTGTTGCTGTGGTAATTATAAGACTAAAATAAATAAAAAATTAGCTATCACTACATGTTTGAGACCATTTCATTATTGCAAAACTGTTCTACACACATAGAAAATAACAAAACATTGTTTATAAGAAAGAATTAAAGAGAAGATTGTATAGATCATCTAAATACTTACCCACTATGAGGTCATTCTAAACAGGAAACTAACCACCAATCTTTTATAGACTAATTGGTTTCCTGTTTATAATAACTCCACAGCAATGGTAATAATGTCCATTTATCACTTTAATTAGAATTCAATCTTGTTTTTTTCTATCAACAATCACAAATAAGTATTATTAATTAAACTATTACACTCTTCATAACTCACTGATATCACTAAACATGTCTAATGTCACTAATCACTTATTGTGATATTATCTTGATCTTCTTTACAGCCTAGAATTACCGTTAGTAGTCTCTGAACAGCTTTCAATAACTTATTAACTCTACCATATTTACCCCAAATATATACATATATTGTATATGTTCCATTATTAGTTAGACATGTATACCACTGTTATCAACACCATATGAACTAATAGATGGTATACAACATATGTTCCAAATGAATATATATTCTTCTGTTTTATTAAATATTCAAGTATGAATAGTAAGTTATTTAAAGAGGGAACTTTATATCACATTCATCTGCTCCAAATTATTTTATTGTTCTCAACTGTGGAGGTCTTGTCTCATCAAGGATATCATGGCAGCTGAAAAATTCAACAAAGATCTACTAAATATATACGACAATGAATCTGAATTAAAATTAATACCCATTATGTAATGGTTTAAACTTCAAGATATAACATTTCTAGTCAAATGCCTTCAAAATGCTTCTGACAACTTTAGCATCTTTGACTATGTTTCATTAATATTTCTTCTTATCAACTTTCAATATTCAAGGTAGGTTTGATACTAATGGTAAATTACTTTGACATCATGGCTCTTATAGGATTGACCCTTCAATTAAATTTTATTGGATTTTTATCTTAATTTGAGATATCATTAAAATAAATGATTTTTTTGAAAAAATTATAGCAAAATATTTTCAATTGTACAAAAGGAAAGACTTAATTAGACCTTAATTTAGAGTATCTATCTATACTATATGAAAAGAACATTTCATAATTCCACAAGCAGCAACGACATTACATATGACAGTATAATCTAGGTCTAGTTCATATATTTAATGTCATACCTACTTTTAATAAGTCTTGTTGAAGAGCTTTACTAGCTAATTTAATACTACCTCTTTGTTCGGTACATGCTTTTAGAAACTTCATACAATGATCTTCTATTTTGGATTGCATTGTCATTGAGTTCATTCCTGATATAAAGTCGGCCATGATACCTTCAAATGAAGGTGATTCTACAAGTTCCCTGTTAATGACTCCAGACGAGAACATCTCACAAGCTAGTGCCTGTAAACAAGTTTTACTTGAATCATATAAATGAGCATAGTGCTCAGTAATGATTGTGTTAATTGAATCTCTCAGTCTAATGATGTCAGTCATTTCTATTTGACAGGAAAAACATGTAGCATAAAATATTTTATTAATAAGTATACCTCCTTTCTCTAGAATGATTGAATCTTTAGTTGCACTTGTGAATTCTACAGTTTTGTTTTGAAAACAATTTTTATTTTCTTAATTTGGTGATAAAGCACAAGATAAAATAGACTTATATAAATTAATTGTCTCCTTTATTGAGTTACTACCTTTTTTAATGTCATGGTCTTTATCATTTATCATTAACCCAATTTGACTGTTTTGATCTTGTTTTGAAACAATCTGAAACTCCTAGCATATATAATTATTGTTAAGTATGTCCAAAAATTATACCTCTTCTGAATGAGGTAAAAGCTCTTCTTCTTCATTAAGCACAGAATGATGTCTTGGCAACATAAGTTTTATATTTGACTCCAACAATCTGATCACATATTAATCAGGAACATGAGTATATGACATAAATATATTATTATACCTAGATCTATCTCTTGGTGCTTCATGTATCTCCTACAATTAAATTAAGAGTAAATACTATGTCTATCAATTAAAAACGAACAACCTCATTGAGTCTATCATTTTGATAGTGTAGATATATTTCATTCTCTGCAGCTGTAGTGCCTCTATAGATGTACAGACAGTTGAACACAAGGTGACAGTATAGTATAGCTTATTTTGAAGATGCATAAAATTAAGTATTATGTAGAATTATATGTACTAAGATAAACTGTTTGTGTCATAAAATATTATAATTGACTTTGCTAATGAATCTACTATATATTTTACCTGATGATCTCTACTTCGACACTGTCATAAAGTTCCATAGCTATAGTTTAAATTCAGTGTCAGTACTTGTTTTAAACATTCTCTAAACTTTTCCTCTTTCTTTTGTACCACCAAACAAAAAATAACAATGCTGGCAATAACAACAACAGCAAGAGCAGTAAAAGGTATCGTGATGAAAACAATTTCTTTTCTGAGTTTTTATCTGTAATAAAATTGAATGATTTGTGTTATTACAGCTATATGATTTACCAGCTGAGGGCATTGTCCTGCAGTTGGTACCGATCACAGTTACTATTGTTAGAAAGATAATGTTGTTGAAATCAATAGATGTCTCATTATTAGAGATAAATATAGTGATGTTATATTTTCCTGGACATATGTTAGTAAGGACACTACTAGCAATATGAGTGGTTGTGTTTTGAGGAACAGATGAAGTCATATTGTTATTAGCTACTATTCCACAACCCCAAAGTAAAGAGTATAGAAGGAAATGACATTGATATCTGATACCATTAGTAACAGGAGTTATGTCAACTGTTTGTATCTGAGATGTATCTATATAATATATAGAATATTGAGAGAATGACATATATATATGTTATATAGTAATAACTTACTAAAATTATTAATTATTGTTATATTTGATGATAACTTCAAATTAGACCAAATGAAATGAGCTGAACAGTTAAACTGATCAAGAGGACACACAAGATGTACTCCTTCATTTATTATAATACTTCCATTATTAGTTACAGTAATATTATAATCATTGTAATTAGAATAATGTTCACATGTTTTATTAACAGATAAATGAGTAGGATATAATGGAGTACAATCAACATTAATAACCTGTATATAGAGGATAGGATTAATTTAATTAGAATAAAGACAACTAACTTGTGCTCTAAAGATAACAATAGCATTATATGGATTATCAGGATCAACTTCAATATGATAATGTGTTAATATTATCTGTGGAACTAAGGACAGTATTAATGATATAGTATATAGTGATATTACCTAATGAAGTATTGAAATAGTACATTGTCTCATTTCCAGTACTAGCTCCATTAGTAGCTGATATAGTTACTGTATATATCTCATTAGATATAATGATATCACTTAATAGATAATATATACTAGTACTAGTAGTGATGTTAGTAATGTTAAGTTCTAATATAGTAATATTATAATAGAGTATAGGACAACCAGGTATAGACTTGGAGGAGGTAACCATATCAACAGAACACCTGTACAACTTAATGTACTAGTTATAATGACTGAATCAGGGGAACCTATAATATATATATATACAATAATAAATTATACACAAATATATCACTGACTTTGTACTAATGGTGTGAAGTTGTTAGACCTGTAAATAACTTTACCACCAATGAGTGTAGTCATTTCAATTTGAAATAAAGTATTGTTATAACTTGACAGAATGTTCTCAATTGTTATATTGACATTACAATTGCCAGTATCACTGTACCAATGATAGGAATTCTCTTTTGGATCAAGCTCCTCGTGACTATACGCATTATACACCAAGACGTTATAGATATATTTTTCACAAAACAAGTAGGGGAGTACAGTGAAATTAAATGTGAACCACACAGAGCCCCCTTCACAAGCAGCAATATCCGACACATCACTGTTTTGATCTGAGCAAACTAATAAAGTATTAATTGTGTTTATTAAATAATACACTTACTACTGAGATGTAAAAGAGAAAAAAAACAGGTCAAAGAAAATGAACATTGTTTTAAAAATAGAAGCCACTCCTTTGTAAAGTGAACACAAATAACAAACGAGCCATGCCCTTTGAATATTGTAATTGTGAACATCTCTTCCTTATACAAGTAGTTTGGTATTAATGTATATTGGTAAGTTATAACTACCTGTTCTCTCATCACAACTTCACGCTGATTTCTCAAATGATACTAACAACTATACATATCACTGTATATTGCTACTATGACTACACTAGTAATGGTAATATGTTGAAGAGAATAATTGATGATAACTGCATTGATGTTACTGCAGATAGTATAATAATTAATATGAATTACATAATATGAAAACTACTGGACCAAACAACCAAGAAGTAACGTATCTAATTATGAATGAAACTGGAGAGCGTTGTTATCAGGAGATTATCAGGTACTGTTGGTCAAATTAAAAGTGAAATAGTAAGTGCTTTTGTAAGCCACACACTTGAAACTACAAAGATCAAACAAAGCACATGTCATGTATTATTTAATAGATTAGTCAATACATTTACCATGCCACTGGTATTAGTAAGTCTATTGACTATAGTGCATCAGTACAATATAATTATTGTTATATTGTACTGATGCACAGGCTGGATCATTCTCTAACTGTTATTGATACAGATATGGCATTAAAATGTCATCATATCTTACTAGTAAGTATTACTATCTCGTATTATTACTATTTAGCTATGGCAATGAAAAAGTATTAATCAAACCTCGTAATGATCTTTAACTCTTTGTCATTTTCAATATCATAGATAGTGACACTTCTGTGATGTCAACACTGACTGCTAGTTATCAAACTAGTAATATTTCATTAGTATTTTTATATCAAAACAATTGGAGAGCTCTTTTACTGGTCAGATGTTAGCGAGAACTAAAAAATGGAATGAAAAGCACATGTAAATGGCCTTTAGCATCAACAAATATGACCTTCAAAAATTCATCTTAAATTATAGTAGCATTAGAGCTCTATTCTCCACTATGAGCTATAACAGTAGCAGTGTAAATATCACAGACTGTGAGGTTATATAACTCATAAGATGTATCATTAGTGATATCATTATATAGTAACTGGTCATGTTGATTCTATATATAAATGTAATATGATGATAGTGGAGTGTTCTCGAATGGAAAGAGACCAAGTCAACCAGGAGAACAGTATAAGTCTTATACCAGAGTGATACCTGTCATTAAATAAATAACAAATTCTGATAATATATAGAAAAAATAATTATCCATTAATTCCCAAAGTAGCTCCTTTGAATTATGATCAAAGTTTTGACCAAAGATAATGCATTCAACATTTATCTCATCATTAATAGGTATATAATTGTCCTATAGTTAGTACTGATGACCACACCTCAACTGATATATTGTTAGCAGTTTCTTATATCTCTCTGTATTGTTTTGTAGGATCAGTAAGTGAATGTCCTTCTAGTGTATGTTCAGTACAATCTTTTCCCTTACCCTCCTCAAGGTAAACCTTACTGTCATGTAAAGTGGCATATACGCCGTTGGGGAACTACTTTGATGTTTGGTTTATGTATTAAGAATGGTCATTACATCAAGGTGCTGGGCTCACCATAAGGATTTTCTCTCTCAAATTGAGCAAAAGACTCCACAGCACGGTTGCGATTATCGTATTAACTTAAGCGTCTATAATTGCCTTCATCGTGTTAGCCCGGTAATATATTAAACGGATGTTGACACCCGTAAAACAACCGAAAATGAAAATCCATGCCTCTTGGTGGTGGCCCACACGTTTTCTTGGGCTTCGGCGTGAGTTTCATTTCACTATGATAGAAGTTATATTCATGCATCACGCCCGACTGCAAGTTCAGATGTTTTATATCACGTAAAAAGACATTAACTAGTGTACTGAAAGCTTGCTTTGACATGACTTGAATTTCACATGTATTAAATTCAGGCTCTGTTACAAAAAACCAAACTGTATTATATATAGCTGACTATCTTTAATCTCTTATGTAATCACAATAGTACACATGCATTTGCTCACATGCTCCACATATATTTTACATAATTATATATATGTAATAATACATGTACACTAGACAATACTGTAGTCTATACATGATTCTGTTATTTAACAAGGTATATACATAAATGTAAGTCCTCTGTATAGCAGGACAAGTGCAGCTTGATGTATACATAGAGTTAAATTTTTTTAGGGTTTGCACCTGTAAAGAATTTTTAATTGACATATATCATGTTACACAACATATTATATCACTTTATCAAAGATGTGTGCTCTCTTCTGCAACAGACCCACCCTACAAGGACAATACTATTCATGATTATAAATATATACATTGAGCTCTCAAGAGAGCAATATATATATGCACTAAATGTTATTATGATAACATTTAGCAGTGCACAAAGAATGCATTATATATTTTATATATAGATATGGGAAGTTCCTGTCTGGGTCAGGCCAATATGGCTACTGCATAATCTTCACAAACAGATCATACAAACATTAGGAAGCCAAATCAGCAAAATTTATAAAATTAACAATAACATTTAGCATGAATATTGATATATACTTATATTGTTCATTCACTACATACAATCTTATAACAAAAGGCATCTAAACTAATTATAGAGGGAACTGATAGATTAGTGAAATTACTCCATCGTTATATATAGCAGTAAATGATATATTGATGGCTGTAATAATGTCAATATTATTATGATTTATTCATAATATCTTGAACACACCAGTTCAACGAATCATATAAAAGTTGTGTCCATATAGAATATATAAATTACAGATTTGCTTACTTGTACACCTTGACAATGATTGCTGTTACCTGTAAGTAGATATAATATAAATGTATTGTTATTATTGATATTTAAAATACCATTCCTTTCACAGCAATTGGTGCAGTCATTGTACACATAGCAAAGACATATAAAGAAAATCACTAATAATATAATTATTATTAGT
Organism: Xestospongia bergquistia; assembly: GCA_963965975.1. Taxonomy (NCBI): domain Eukaryota; kingdom Metazoa; phylum Porifera; class Demospongiae; order Haplosclerida; family Petrosiidae; genus Xestospongia; species Xestospongia bergquistia. The sequence continues at coordinate 916,533 of OZ014412.1, forward strand.
AAAAAAACATGAACAGGGTAGATTATTTTTATAATCAAATCAGAGATATTAGAATAGTGACTTCTTGAATCTATAGAATAAATAGTTAGCTTTATTAATTGAAACATCTATAGATTACCATTAAATACATCATTAGTAGGCTTTACTGTTGACATTATATTAGTAGTACTTATAGTATTATCAGCAGTATCAGTATTGCCATTGATTAGAGAAGATGTCCACTCATTTGATGTATTACCTATATAATAATATACTTCACTTATAGTTACAGTATAAGAACTACGCTTACTAGCAGAAATAAAAGTCTCAGTAGGAGATGGTAGTAGTAAGATATATTCCAGTACTTGAGGGTACACAACAGATGGGTTAGTTATAATAGTACCATCTACTATATCATGAGCTGTCACAGTATAGTTACCACTAACTGGTAGACTTATATACTGGTATACTGTACTCTCCTCTATACTGGATTTACTCATATTAATGGACTTGACAGTTCTTTTAGGAGACTCATTAAATTTCACATGACATCCATCAGCAGTAGATCTCTCAGCAAACCTACACTCTACAACAACTGATCCATTATCAGAGCAGTATTGCAAAATGAGTCCTTGAACATGGTAGGTTGCTATGGTGACATGAACAAAAAGAAAAAATTCAATGTAGATAGGGTCATCTACTCACTAAAATCAAGCTTGTTCCTTTTTTTAGAGTCATTAAAATAATTTAGTATATCAGCAATAAAGGTATAGTTCATTTGAGGATCAATGTTTGATATAGTATAGTTAATAATCACTGATTGTTCACCCTGTGAAGAAGCGATATTTTTTTGAACATAATTTACTTTTGTTCTATTCAAAGTTGTAGTACCCAGTAGTGTACCATTGCAAAGTCTAGGATAACCAGTAATCTATGAACAATACAACGCATCATGAATGGTAATCTGTTATTGCTTACAAAAATTTGTAATTTTACATCGAAAAGATTATCTTGCTCGTTAAAAATAACCTCTGATAAAATAATAACACAATTCTCTATAAAATCTTGTAAGATGAATAAAAGTCATCAATCGCACTGTACCTTCATCATACTCATCTATAATAGTAGCATTACTAGAACTATATTCTCCACTATGAGCTATAACAGTAACAGTGTAAATATCACAGACTATGAGGTTATATAACTCATAAGATGTATCCTCAGTGATATCATTATATAGTAACTGTCCATATTGGTTCTCTATATAAATGTAATATGATATTGGAGAGTTCTCAGATGAAAATAATGGAGGAGACCAAGAAGAACTATTGAGACTAAAATCAAACTGGAGGTTTTGTACTGGTGTGATACCTACATATCATTGCAATTTTATATCTGCAAAATTTTGATTGTATAAAGACTAACCTTTAACTGTTAAAATAGCTCCTTTTGAATCAATGTCATAGCTTTTATTATACACAGCACATCCGACATCTTTACCATCATTAATAGGTAGTGCTCTTATAGTTAGTACTGATGACCACACATCAACTGATGCATTGTTAGTAGTTACTGATATCTCTCTAGTCTCTTTAATGGTATCATTGAGTGAATGACCTTCAAATGTCCAATGCAATACATTTCCTATACCCTCACAGGTGAAATTAGCCAGTGTATACAAAGGAACAGATATTGAAGAAGGAGCTTTTGTGATGTTAACTGTATTCAATGAAAATAACAACAACTTCAATTATGATATGATATTATTATATTCACCAGTTGCATATGTCTTTCGCAAAGCGAGTAGAAGAAATAGCCTGAAGAGTATCATCGCGATCGCCTCGTACATCTTGCCATTAATTTAGGTCACGTGAATGACTATACGACTACGTATAGCATCAGGGTGACGCCAAACCCTAACATATAGCACGGCTACGCCCACTAAACTATTCGGATGACCTGATCTGTTATCTTTAAATTATATATCCTGTTGTGTAACAAACTTCTTTTTAAAATAGTTTACAATTAGGATATCTATACTTACAATTAACAATTTTAACTATACATAAGCAAACAGATAAAATAATACCACATTTTTTGTTACTAGACTAAATTCATTTTATGAATTTGAATATAGTATTTCCAATTAAAATAGTTTATTCTTTGATATATGTGCATAACAACTGTATTTTGCCACTATACATAGATGTAGATAATATTAAGTTTGACTTTCTTTTAAACTGCTAGAATCCAATTTATCTGAAGGCTGCACTTAATTAATCTGAGGATAAATCATTATAATAATATATATTAAGTGGATAATTAACAATATATGCATGTGTGTATTATAGATAAACTCCTTTTAGCAATTGGAAAACATACAAAGCTATATTGTTTAACTTTTTATCAAAAATGTACTCAAGATTTTGCAGCAGGCATTAATTATTATCTTGGATTTACTGTTCAGTCATGCATTTGTGTAAGTATTGTGAATCATAACTTTGTAGTGTTCGTTGTAGACTATAGTCTAAAATGAATGCTTAAAAGGTTTATAGAAATTTAAGAAGCTATGTAAGGGTGAAAAAATGTGTACAGTAATAGATACAAACATCCAGAAGTATTTAAACACTCAATTATATATAGTATAATTCAATCAAACTCTCTGCATACATAAATATATTAGTCATATTATGTAATTCATCATAATCAATAAAATCAAATGCAAAAATCATTCTCTAAGTTTCTTTTAAGGTGATAGTGATGACTACAAAATACTAGGGTTTGCTATGATGAGGTTGGACCTAGAGACTTTCAAAAAACTGTGAAGGTGTTAATTAGCAGTTATTGAGTTATAAATTAATTTAATATATTCATAACAACATTTTCAGTTCTCAAAGGATCAACTATAAATATTATTATGTTCATTGGACATTTAGTACACGATAAAAAATCATATTATATGGCAAACACATGAATTTAACAAACTATCTAGATGTATAATTAACTATTTTCTACTCAATGTATTTTTTTATCATTGTGAGAATACATCAAACTACATACCTAAAGTGATGTCTCAACTGTTTTGGAAGACTCTAATTCAACTTGTGGAGACTGTAAATTTGTTAGATATCAATGATATCATTATAAATTTAGTGATTTTTCTTAACATACCTGGTGTTTCTTCCTTTTCTTAATTATAAATACCACACAATTTAATATTGCAATAATAATGAAAAAAAGTACCATATAAAGCACTGCAGTAAATGCAACTGGCCAGATATCATTTGACGGACTTATACCTATAATGATAACACATTACTAAAATTGCATTATATTACTACTTACTGCTAGTACTGACAATAGTCTCAGTAGGAGATGATGATATTAAGATAAACTCCAGTACTTGAGGGTACACAACAGATGGATTAGTTATAATAGTACCATCTACTATATCATGAGCTGTCACAGTATAGTTACCACTAACTGGTAGACTTATATACTGGTATACTGTACTCTCCTCTATACTGGATTTACTCAAATTAATAGACTTCACAATTCCTTTAGAAGATTCTCTAAATATCACATGACATCCATCTGCAGTAGATCTCTCAGCAAACCTACACTCTACAACAACTGATCCATTATCAGAGTAGTACTGTAGAATGAGTCCTTGAACATGATAGGTTGCTATATATGATGATAAGGATTAGCAATAAAATCTCAAGTATTTCAGTATCATTCACTCACTAAAATAAAACAAATTACTTGTTTTAGTGTTATTTAAATGATCCAGTAAATAAACATTGAACATATAGTTCATTTGAGGATCAATATTTAATACAGTGTGGTTAACAATAACTCTCCGCTCATCTTGTGAAGAGGTAATATTTTTAACAAATTCTGCTTTTGTTTCATTCAACAGTGTGGATATTGTAATACCTACTAATGTACTGTCACATAGTCTGGGATAACCTTGAACCTGTTAATAAAATCACACAACATACAAAATCCATTTTACTTACAAAAATCCATAACTTTACATTGAAAAGATTATTTTGATCATTAAAGATAACCATAGGATTATGTGAATTAGTAACATTGTTTACTATGGAATGAAAACCACATGTAAATTGTTTTAAATATCAACATAATATTACCTTCATTTAATTCATCTTGGGTAGTGGCATTTCTAGAATTATATTCTCCACTATGAGCTATAACAGTAGCAGTGTAAATATCACAGACTGTGAGGTTATATAACTCATAAGATGTTTCATTAGTGATATCATTATATAGTAACTGGTCATGTTGGTTCTCAATATAAATGTGATATGATAGTGGATAGTTCTTAAATGGATAGGACCAGGTCAACCAGCCTGAATAACTAATAATATCAGAGGAGAACAAGAGGTCTTCTACCAGAGTGATACCTATTATTAAATAAATATGACCATAAATGCAATAAGGGTACATATCATGTATTATTGTTTCATTACAATTCAATATCGCAAATAAAGTATTTATTAGTATCTAAATGTGAATTTTATACAAATATAACTCGATCATAGTAACTCATTTTCTCATCTTAAAAAGAGAATATTTCATATATATTTAGTGATATGATATGTCCTTTCCCATTTTTGTCATAAATAACAAGTTCTGACAGTAAAAACTAACCATTAATTTTCAAAGTAGCTCCTTTTGATAAATGATCAAAGTTCTGACCAATCACAGCACATCCAATACTTATCCCATCATTAATAGGTAGCGCTCTTATAGTTAGTACTGATGACCACATATTAACTGATATATTGTTAGTAGTTACTGATATATCTCTAGTCTCTTTAATGGTATCAGTGAGTGAATGACCTTCAAATGTCCAATGCAATCTTTCCCCCATACCCTCACAAGTAAAGTTCACTGGTGTATAAAGTGGTGCACACACAGGTGAAGGAGCTACTGTTATGTTAACTACATTAAGAGAATTTAAAAAAGATTATTACACCATGGCGCTGGTGCTCACCGATAGCATTTGTCCCTCTCAAATTGAGTAGAAGACTCAACAGCACAGTTACTATTCTCATCATATTTTGCATATTTGTGCAAACACGCCCTTCATCGTCTATAGCTGTAACAAAACAGAATGTCCACGCCCGAAACGACCGGAAGTCAAATTCCCTCCCCTCGGAGCGTTACCACTCCCCAATCCATGATAAAAAGAGTAGGACATGTCGGCTTTAAAAGTTACTTTTAAAGTACCCCATCAATTTTGAGTCCATAAAAATATAGAATTTTGATGTCGAATTTATACTGTTACGTAATGTATGGTTTTTGCATATCAAGCTCAAAAGCCCTAGAAATAGCAATTTATTATATATATTATGAATTTTTTATGCAAGAGGTATTCAATAGCGTAATACTATTCTGATGAATTCAATACTAATACACTATAATGGATTGATATAGTTTTTAAGTGATGTTTCAGTGATTGAGCAGATTTAGAGTATTTGATGTGGTGAGGTCAAGAAATCCAGAAAGAACACCCTCTCCTGCATGATAGTCATAGTCTTAGTGTCTATTAGATCACCAAGGAGCATAGATTTCTTCCTCATGACACTGATATTATGGGTGTAAACATTCTGATATGGTTTGACCATTGATTGGCTTTAAATCAACAGGTAGAAGGAATCATAAGAAGTGTGATAAAGCAGAACAACCTCACCATCTTATAAAGTACTTATCAATATAAAAAAGTAACGAAACTCCAGACTCAAGATTAATATTCTAAAACTTATATATTAGAATTTGAAATTTATCAAATGACCTTTTTTTGTTGACATAACCAAATCTATTTTGGTTGGCTCCTATGCAACAGAGCAAACTAAGCTTACAAAAAAACTCTGACCTATGAATTTATAATTATTTGCTTATAACATTGCTTTGAGTGTTTGAGGTGAACTTCAAGGTTAATGTCAAGCACAAATATATGATCATATCTTTTTATTAATATATTAATTATAATATGGTATTTCTTCATAGTCAGCCTGTACATTATTGGGTTGTATTGTTATATATGATGGATTATTTTCTACCTCAACTCTTCTAATCTCAAATATGTGAACTGTGTAATAAGTATTAAATAATTCACAAGTCCACTATCAGTAATAAAATCATACCTTCCTCATATGCAGGATTACGAGTGATAGCTTGTTCATCAACTAAAATAACTTAGCTATACGTATCAACTCATTCTTCCCTCTTACCTTCACCTTCATGTTGCTGATTTCTTTTTTTCCTCATATACACAGATACAACAACTATTATAGCAACAATTGCTGCTACACAAAACACAATAACTACATTTGTAATTGCAACAAGGGCAACTAAGAAATGAAATAGATGCTATATTGATGTTTCAAAACACTTACTTGGTATTCCATTTATAGGTTTATAAAGTTCTATTGTACTAGTTATACTATTATAAACTTTCTTGTGTGATGCACTGTCTATTGAAAGAAATAGTTATTGTCTATAATACAATTAATTACATCAAGACATCATTTAGTTTACCATGGGACATTCCAATGGTAGGTTCTATAAATGTCATCATACTAGTTATACTATTGATGTCACTAATTGGAGAGACTTCCTGCTTACTTGAAGTATTGCTACCTAACAATACATTAGATATATTAATAATTTATTATACTACTTACTAGTAATCTCAGTAGGAGAAGGTAATATTAAGATATATTCCAGTACCTGAGGGTACACAACAGATGGGTTAGTTATAATAGTACCATCTATTATATCATGAGCTGTCACAGTATAGTTACCACTAACTGGTAGACTTATATACTGGTATACTGTACTCTCCTCTATACTGGATTTACTCATATTAATAGACTTCACAGTTCCTTTAGAAGACTCTCTAAATATCACATGACATCCATCAGCAGTAGATCTCTCAGCAAACCTACACTCTATAACAACTGATCCATTATCAGAGTAGTACTGTAGAGTAAGTCCTTGAACATGATAGGTTGCTATAAGCATGAAAGTTAACATAAATTAGTAATAACATACTCACTAAAATAAGACTGATCCTTTGTTTTAGAGTTATTAAAATAATCCAATATATCAGCTATAAAGATATAATTCAGTTGAGGACCAATACTTGATACAGTATAATTAACTGTCACTGACTGACAATCTTCTAAAGGGCATACGATGTCATTGTGTGTGTGCTCTATTACTGTTCCATTCAGGAGTGAATTCTCTTTTGTAATGCCCAACAATGTGCAGTTACAAAGTTTAGGAATCCCTACAATCTGCATACAAAGTAACAAAATATGATATATACTGCAATCTTACAATGACATGGAATTGGATATTAAAGAAATTGCTATGTTTATCGAAGATGATACCATAATCAGATGAAATTATAACTTGGTTTTCTGTGGAAATTTATCTAACCAAAAAATGGATAAGCATTATATACTTTCATTATATTCATCTTTAATGGTAATATTGTTAGAACTATATTCTCCACTATGAGCAATAACAGTAGCAGTGTAAATATCACAAACTGTGAGGTTATATAACTCATAAGATGTACCATTAGTGATATCATTATATAGTAACTGGCCATGTTGGTTCTCTATATACATGTAATATGATATTGGATTGTTCTCAGAAGAAAATAATGGAGGAGACCATGTCAACCAGCTTAAAGAACCATTATGATTAAAAGTGAAATGAACATATTCTACTGATGTGATACCTGCCAACATAACACTGACATTTGAGAGTATAGAATAGCTAACCTTTGACTGTTAAAGTAGCTCCTTTTGATACATGATCAAAGTTTTGACCAATCACAGCGCATCCAACACTTATTCCATCATTAATAGGTAATGCTCTTATAGTTAGTACTGATGACCACACACCAACTGATATGCTGCTGGTAGTTACTAATATCTCTCTGTACTCTTTAATGGCATCAGTAAGTGAATTACCCTCTACTGTCCAATGCAGTTTACTACCTGTACCCTGGCAGGTAAAGTTCACTAGGTTATGAAGTGTTGTGTTCACAGATGATGGAGCTACTGTGATCAGAGCTGTAACACAAAAACAAATATTTTATTTTTTATGTATATCCACATTGACAATTATAATGATAACTTTAAACACACACTGACTTACCAGCTCCATTCACAAACCAAGGTGTAGTAATAATTAGCACTAAAATGTTTCTGAGGATGACTTTGGCCATTATCACAATACTGAATTTTAAGTACTGTGTAATTTACAGTAGACGCATCTGCATCAATGGTTATTCCCATATGGTTGCTTGTGAAAGATGATTATTAAATAAAACATTCAATGTAGACTATAATCTGTGATGAAAATTCAAATAACTTTAAAACAGGAGTATTGAAAACTTCTCACTGATGTATAGTAGTATGATTATATCTAATATGTATGAGGATAAATGTTGTGATGAATGCTAATGCACATCATTTCTTCACACTCACATATGGCATATATGAAACATGACAGAGTTATTTTGCTGTTCCCTATAATCCCACCTCTCAACATTGCTGAATGCTTAAGTGTAGGTTAGTAAACAATCTACACATTCATGTGAATTCTATGTTCTAAACAAATGGAACAGCATAGAATATTACTATCAAATGTGATTTCATCATTGCATGGTGCTATGTCAGCACTAGTGCTGAGGTATTGGTAATGGACTTGTGGATTGACCTAATATCATATCACATGCAAATTTAGTTAGTTATGCATCACCAAATATACTTCCCCATCCGTCTGATATATATGATATATATGATATGTGAGCTTGAAACTCTATACTCTATAATCAGGTTATGTGGAAGATCTGTTCTACTACTCAAAGATGAAGTCACTACATAGCTCAAGTGATATTATTTACATGCCCCATGGATCATTACATAGTTGAGCATTGAATATGAAAGTACATGTATATTGGAATCTGTGTTTTTACTAACAGTATTAGAAAGATATCTTAGTTTGACTATTCTTTTTAATTGTTCTCATCATGTAATAACTTAACATCAGAGATATATTGGACAACAAAAGAGACAACACTTCAGTTAACTATATACATCATTTAAACCTCTTTTCATTTGTGGACATTGACTGTATGAGATATCATGCTCTGTAGAATTAAAAGTGAAAGGTGTTTCTTGTACACCAGATGTTGCAAAGATATCATCATCTTCTTGATCAATGGTTGAACTAGTTGAGTTAATAGCTGCAGTAATAAATGATAAAATTAATGTACTGTCAGTACCTAGAAATAATAACGATGAGCATTTATAATATAGTGCAAAATATGAGAAAATATATTATAACTGCATTTAATAATGTCATAATAATTGTAGTGATGACAAATAATAAGAGATACAATATAAGAAGTTTAGAATGGAGTACTCAGGTCACCATTCTGTTAACAATACTAATATTTTAATATTTTCATTTTCATTTTAATAACTAAAACAATTAATTTTATTTATGAATAAAAGCACTATTTATAATGACAACATGTCTATTTTGTCCATAAATAATCACATTATGTTTATCATTTCAAATACTACCAATGTAGGGTTGACATAAGCAACATTCTAATAGTAATTTCAAGTGATTGGTAGTCTATTTTCTTTATAATAAATATTTCCATGTAGGGACAACTTAACACAGCATCAACAATGTCACTGTGAATATATATCCTTTCATAACACAATAGATTTGATGAATAGTTAAATCATATTTCACTTAAACCATTAGGTAACGTTGGCTTCATCATTAAAAATAAAAGTGACTAATAAAACACAATATCACAAGTTATAGTAGGAGGTATTCTCATTAAATGGTAATAACAGATCATGTTCACTATAACTATATAACATGACTCATTTCAAATACTACAGACAAATAATAAGACAACATCCTTTCACTAGTCACACACCATATTAACATCTGTTAACTAGAGACAGTAAACACTGTAACAATATAGTAATGTTCTTACTAACTGTCCATGAGAAAACTGACATACTATATAGACATTATTATAAAGTAATGTTAAGATCTAAGGATATATACTTCATCATGACTTATATGGTAAAGGTTAGATATTACTAGAGTGATTGTAGTAACTGTAAAATAACACTAGTTAATTGAGGTGTATCTTCATTTCTGATTATATATACTAAACTTTAATAGGAATGTAAAATGAATATGTTACTATTAATAAATCCAGATGCCTTTATTGAGCATCACTGATTACTTCTTCCTCATTGAATGTACTATCACAGATATCATCATTACCATTATCAGTGCTACAGCAACTACTACACTATGTATCATATCTTCCTAAAACTATTAAATCAGGGTATGAATTTAATAAACTTCAACATCATGTGACTTCAGTAGGTTCTACTGGTTTGGTATATAGAGTAGAAAATATCATACAACTTTAATGTTTTGTTTTGATGTAAAAACTTAGTTTAATCAATTTGTATTACAAGTCAATGCATTTTAAGACAATAAATGATATATATTTAATAATAAGTAAGTAAGTTAAAAACTACCCAAGAAGCACAATTAACTGAGAGATTTATACAAATATAACAACTATCAAATTTAAGTATATATTATGTTGTGTATGACATGAATATTATACTCTATATGACATGACAATTATGTGCTAAGATAAAAAGTCACATGTGTCTAAATAGCTAGGTTGCAAATTATTGCAACTATTAATCGTCCTGTGGTCCAATTTCTTCATGTTGGGCACCTTCTTCAGAGTCTATATTCTCCACTTGTAATGTTGACAAACAGATGACAGTATCTACATCATTATATTTATCATTATACAATTACCTTTTCCTTACCCTTTCGCGTTATTTTAGTGCGTTTATGTTGCAATATTGTTTCCTTTACATAGACAAATGATGCTTCAAATCTGTTTACATTAGTGGTACAGAAGTACATGCATAAATATAATTACCTTTTTACAATTGCAGATTCATGTCTTGAGGATTGATCCTACAATAATAATAAAAATGTGGCCATATATGAATATTATATATAACTTTTACTTTTTGAGGCAGAAGTTCTATTTCCTCTTCTTTTTCTTTTTTGCTAGTCGAAAAAAAAAGATTCTAATTGCTTATAACAATTGATAAATTGTATACATATTGAGTTGACAACATAAACTAGCTCATAACTTAATCTACCTTAGTTCATTAGCACTATCTTGACCTACTTCATCTTCAATGTCATGTGCTGCAGTAACACTAAAAAACAAAGCATCGAGTCATATTTATGTGAACAACACAAGCATGGTAATTCTCTATACCATACCTTAGTTCATATTCTTCTTGTAAGGACTGAAAATTGGATGATGGAACTTCTTGAATTCATTTAAGAGTTATTTCATAATTTGCTAATTCACAAACACTTACTTTTTCGCTTCATTCTCTTTCTGCAGATGATAGCAATCAAAATTATACCAACAAATCCAACAATAATTACTAATGTGCAAGGGACTACTATAGCAATAATTAGTGTGTTTTCATATCTCGATGTTGAGTTGATACCTGTAATAATTAGTGAATAGTTTCATTATTAGATTTAGTTACCAGCTATTGAAGGACTTATAGAAAGAGTTGGAAACTTTGAATTTAAACTTGAAGATGATAAAATTGTCCAACAGTTGGTACCATTCACAGTTATTGTTGTCCTTAAGGTAATGTGGTTGTAATCAAAGAATGTTTTATTACAGGAGATAAGTACAACGATGGTATATTCTCCTGGAGATATGTTAAGTAAATCATTATTAGCAATATGAGTTGTTATGTTCTGAGGAGCAGAAGAAGTGACATTGTTAGTGGACTTAATAGCTATTATTGAACAGCCCCATAGTGTAGAGTGTGGAAGGAAACAACATTGATATCTGATACCATTAGTAATAGGAGTTATGTCAACTGTTTGTATCTGATATGTGTCTAAATACAGAGTATTGATATATAAGTTATATAGTAATAACTTACTAAAATTATCAATTATTGTTATATTTGGTGACAAGTTCAAATTAGACCAGATGAAATGAGCTGAACAATTAAATTGATCAAGAGGACACACAAGATGTACTCCTTCATTTATTGTAATACTTCCATTATTAGTTACAGTAATATTATAATCACTGTAATTAGAGTAATGTTCACATGTTATATTAACAGATAAATGAGTAGGATATGATGGAGTACAATCAACATTAATAACCTGTATATAGAGGATAGGATTAATTTAATTAGAATAAAGACCACTAACTTGTGCTCTAAAGATAACAACACCATTATGTGGATTATCAGGATCAACTTCAATATGATAATGTGTTAATATTACCTGTGGAACTAAGGACAGTATTAATGATATAGTATATAGTGATATTACCTAATGAAGTATTGAAATAGTACATTGTCTCATTTCCAATACTAGCTCCATTAGTAGCTGATATAGTTACTGTGTATATCTCATTAGATATAATAACATCACTTAATAGATAATATATACTAGTACTAGTAGTGATGTTAGTAATGTTAAGTTCTAATATAGTAATAGTATAATAGAGTATAGGACAACCAGGTAGACTTGGAGGAGGTAACCATGTCAACAGAACACCTGTACAATTTAATGTACTAGTTATAATGACTGGATAAGGAGGACCTATATGAATATTATTAATATTCTGTCATTTCGTTGTTGATTTAAATTACTAAAGATATCATATATAGTATATATGTAAGAACATGCAGAAACATACTTCAAGAAAAATGTGTGAATTATTTTTATAGAAATAGCTCTAAACATAGTCTTGTTGAATTTCTTCATAACACACTCACTTTTCACACTCAAAATAGCAAAACATAGGCAAAATGTTACAATTATTCTTAATTTATTAAGCCACACTTAATGTTTATATGTGTGTGTGTGTGTTAGTGTGTTTGCTATATAACACTGACCTTGTACTAATAATGTGAAATTATTCGAACAGTAATCAATTTTTCCACCACTAAGTGCTCTGATAAGAATTTGAACTAAACTATCATTATAAGATAATTTGACATTGTTGATAGTTAATGTGACAACACAGACATTGGAAATATTGTACAGAGGACCCTCTACAGGATCTAGATCTTGCTGACTGTCATGATGATACACTTCAATTTTATATTCATATGGTCCACAAGGATGTAGTCCAGTGATATTAAAAGTTAATTTGAGAGAAGATCCTTCACAAGATGTGATATCTGGCAAATAACTGATCTGATAAGAGGAATCTGAACAAACTGAGAAGTATATAAATTTGATTAGTATTAGTATTAGCATACTTAAAAATAAACTTACTACTTAGACAAGGAGATACAAGAGAGAATAAGAGAGCGATAGCCAACCAGTACATGGTCAAGCGTAGGTTACGCATAAACACTCGCCAACTATGCAATTACGGATTATTAGCGGTCAAGCGAGAAGTATAATAATTATTCATAATGAGGATATTTAAAATATGAGACAATGTCAAAAAATTAACAATAGCACACTCTCTGTTGATAACTTCGTTTGACTACACTAATGATTTTTTTTATTAACTAATAACTTAACATCAGAGATATATTGGACAACAGAGAAGACAATACATGTAAGCAACTAGGCACTGCCCCACCTTTTTCCAGATTGTAAAGAACACTTCCTGCCATGTTATTAACAGAACTGAGTCAATATCAAAAAAAAATAAATTAAAAATAAATTGGTTTATTTTAACTTATCTATAATCATTCACTTTGAATATAATACAGAATGAGACACTGAGAAGTAGTAAACATTGCACTGTTTTATTAAATAACATACAAATTAACACTTGACAGTCATTGTTAAAGCTCTAAAAACTCTGTGTAATACCTCATTAGTTAGACACAGAAATTTTTATGGATGCTGGACTGTGTGTGAGGGCTATCACTATGGAATGTATTATTGGACAGCCATCCACAGACAGATGTTATTTTAAGGAAGTGATTTGTTAAAAGACATGCCTACGTCATTCCATAGTAATTACTAATTAGGCATCAGTCAAATGTTCTTAATACTTTAATGTATTTGATAGGCATATATGCAAGCTAAATGACATAAATTGGTTATAACAACGAATCTATTTTAATAAAGAATAATTTACAAAACTCTCCAAACTACTATAGCATGCATTTTGATATCATAACATGTACATATTTGGTAACTTTACTCTCCTATAGGTTTATTGAGTGAAGTAACTAATGTTCATTTAACTCAAGTCAACAGTACTACTGTACAGTTATCATATAGTTCTCCTCCTACTTTAATGGGTGTCCCCATATTAAACTATTCTATTGAACTGTTCTCATCATCTAATAACTTAACATCAGAGATATATTGGACAACAGAGGAGACAATACTAGTGACATTAAAAAATCCTTGTATTAACTATTCACTACAAATATCAGCTTGGAACAATGTAGGTAAAGGGAATATTACTACATTACCACTGATACTATATCAAGGTTAGTAAGTAGGTGGATGTGGTAATTTAGGGAAATTACCTCTTCTCTTTCATCTTATTAATTACTAGTCCCCACACCTCCTCCCTCTACTCTTAACACTACTGTCAGGTTTATATCTGATAATAACTATATCGATGTGTCTGTAGAGAGTATAGCAAGTATATTAACTAGTATATTATATATTACATTAAATTAATACTGTATTAATATTGAACTAGTGATCTTAAACTGTTTAGATTAGTACTGACTGTGTGGGAAGGGTTCCAGATAATGTCACAATATTACTGGTTCCAATCTATATAGTAACATGTCAGCTAACTATTAATGGTAGTGATTGTAATGAAGTAACAATAACAATACTTAATGAGAAGAGATGGTTGATACATGTTAATATATCAGATCATGTAGTACCACAAAGACATTATCAAATACATCTAATGTTTGTAAATAAAGCTGGTATAACACCAATGTCAACAACAATGATCAGTGAGTGAGATATTTAATAGATTATTTTTAATTGTTTATTTTATTAGGTACATTTCAAACACAGAGAGCTACAATTGAATATAGTAATGATTATGTATGTATTAATTGTTATTTTGCTGAAGGGTCAACATCATCTGGTTGTCATGGTATCTTTGTTGATATCCATGAAGTATTACATAATCAAACATTTACTGTACCAAGAAGTGACACACCTCCTAATTTTGGACGTAACTGTGAGGTGTTGTTATCAGGAGAATATCTTGTACTGATCTTTGATATAAATGAGAGTGGTCATATTGAAAGTGGAATAGCATTAAAACTGAGTGCTATTGTAAGCCATCAACTAGAAACCATAACAATAAAAACTTTATCTTCTATTAGTAAGTAATTGTATTATCACTCTGTATGTTAGTAGTGTTGTTATTATATTGATGCTGAGTCATTGTTATTGTTCCCTCAACAGATACTAGTACATCTTCTCAGTTAATAACACCTGTTATCACTGCAACAATAGAACCTTCTGGTCAAAGTAGTACTAATGATATATCTTTATTACTTATTATATTATTTGTTACTGGAGGAGTACTATTATTAACAAGTATTATTGTTATATCATTAGTGGGTTGTTTAATACATACTAAGAAAAAGAACAAGAGATTAAAAATATGTAAGAACAATAATAATACTAAACTTCATTTGGTTTGACTTTAAAGATTAATCATTAACTATAAATTTCACTACTGCTTTCTCTTGTTCCTGCAGTTATTATAATAGTAGTATTGATGAAGTGATTGCTATTTTATTTTTAATCCTCCATTTAAATATATTTGACATCACACTCGATTTTAACCTTAACTTGACAACCCTCTATATAAATAAATGTGTATCATTTCTCATAATAAGTTACTTGTTTGCAAAGTCAAACCAAATGAACTTCAAATGGATGAATGGATGGATGGTTAAGTGATTGGACAATTTAACATATTATTGATGAGATTATGTATATTTTATTCTCTGTTTAATAATCCAGCTGTTTGGACAGCTCATGAGCGCCAGAGACACACAGACTTGTTCCTGTATACATTAACAGATGGTGCACCACCTCCATTACCTCCTAGGACTCCTCCCACACAACAGATACCAGATCCAATGTATGACAATATGGAGGAGATCCAGTCTAGAGCTACTAATAGACAGGCTCTAGAACTTCAAGAGTGTCCAGCTTATACTAAATTACTACTACAATCAACAAAATAATATAGATATATCTACTGTAATGACATTACATAATATAATATTGTATATAGCATATTGTGAACTTTCTTGATGTCAAAATACTTGTTGTTTTCAGCAATATTAATTGTAGTAGAGTCTATGTTCTTTGCATGGTTGATTTAGGGTGTGGTCATATCATAACCACATGAATTCAGTACAATTGCATAATATCAGTTCTTTAAAATCTAAACTGTCAGTAACATCTACTTGTTTTCGAGAAGAACAACAAATACAGAGTGTATAGTCTTGTCAAAGATTGCCTGTAATGTAGTCCATATAACATCAATATTATTTGTTACCATATGATACCACATTAAAAGCTTTATTTGTTAATGTATAATATATATATATTTAATGTACTGAGAATTATTAGCAGATTATCATAGTAGATTTTAGAGCATGGTACTGAATAATTTAAAATGTTAGGACAAATAGAATTAAAAAATAGTATCTAATAACATCGTGTTACTATAAAACAAATACACTGCAGCAATTTCATACTACATGATCTATTTATATCCATTATAATATATATACATTATACTATATTAACACTAGTATTAGGAGTCACTAATAAAGTACCAGTGACAGTAGTAATTAAATGGTAGAGGGGTCCTTCTCATCAGAGACAGACTGATTTGTCTTATCACAAGGATTATTAATGGGAATTGACTATAATGAGATGATATCAAGTCAAGTGTTGTTTATATATATCTTACCTTATTAGGTATAGTTAGAGGCACAGATGTAACTTGAGGTGGTACAATTTCACTAGATGACTAAATATTTATTCGTTACTAACTTCTAATTTCTATAGTATTAATTACCTGATTATTATTAGATCCTTCTTCTACACCTATTGATTGGTAGCTTAATACAGTATCATCTACTGTTGGCTTTCCAGATTGGGCATCATTATTTCCAAACTAGAAAGAAGAATAATGCATTTCGTCATAACTCTCTCTCTATATATATATTATTACTTGTACTTGTATTGGTTCTACTTCACTGATATTGACAGAAGGAGATGTTAGTCTTCCAGTAATCTCTTCATCATCGGATGCCTGTTTGTTAGTATCTGATGTCTTGTTAGTTTTAGCTGGTATAGGTGGTGGTATATCATCATCTTGTACATTAACTGGTATAGGAGGTGGTATATCATCATCTTGTACATTAGCTGGTATAGGAGGTGGTATATCATCATCTTGTACATTAGCTGGTATAGGAGGTGGTATATCATCATCTTGTACATTAGCTGGTATAGGAGGTGGTATATCATCATCTTGTACATTAGCTGGTATTATAGTAACACTAGGTATTGATGGCTCTATATCATCATAAAATGGAGGATGTTGTTCTGTTTTTGATGGAAAATGAAGTATATCAGTATATACCACTTTATCACTAGATGGGGGAGGAGCTTGAGGACGCTTTTTAGAAAATTTCTGAAGATCTTGATAAACAACTTTCTGTGGTTAAAATAAAATAAAATATGTTCTTGTATATTTCAGCATTACCGGTTCATCATGAAGTAATGTTGTACTTTCAGAATAATCAGAAGTAACAGTAGAGATGGCAGTAGAGTTATCACTATGATATTAATAATGATAACATAATTAGTAAAAATATCATTATGTACCCAGTATCATTTGTGGATGGTGTTTTCCCAGGTACAATTGGATCTCCAGAGGATTTAGCACCTAAGTCTACAGTGAACATAATATAGTAGAAATCTTATTACATACCTTGACTAATTGTGACCATTTCTCCCTCTACATTAAATACTACTTCACCATCAGCCATTATTAAATTTCCTACAAACAATTCCATTAAATAATATATAACATATTAATTAACTCACTCTTCTTCTTATAATATAGAATACAACAACAACAACAACAACACAGTAATAATATAACAATCAAGATGATAACTCCACCCACACTACTGCCAACAATATAATACCATAATATATAAATAATATAATAATCATTATTACATTAACTTACATATTGGTGTTGATGTAGTTGATGATAATGTAGTACTTACAGTAATAGCTGGTGTAGTTGTTGCCATGGTAACTATATGACAAAAATGTTTTAAAATAGTTTTCACTACATGAGACCATTTCTTATAGTGCAAAACTGTTTGAACTCCCATAGAAGATAATAGAACATGCAATATTTGTTCATAATAAAAGAGGATAGAAAGACTGTATAGATCATATAAATACTTGACAAATTCCAACTCTTACCTGCTATGAGGTCATTCTAAGCAGGAACTAATGACCATTTTTACTTATAGGGTAATTGGTTTCCTGTTTATAATGACTCCACAGCAAAGGGTAATCAAATTATATATATATATATAATGTCCATTATCACTTCAATCAGAATTCAATCTTATCTTTCTTTTATCAACAACTATTACTATTAGAACTATATATTTTAAATTGTTCACAACTCTTTGAAGTCGTTAATATGGCTATTGTCACTAACCACTTATTGAAATATTATCTTGACCTTCTTTACAGCCTAGGATCACTGTTAGTAGTCTCTGAGCAACTTCTAATGATTTATTAACTCTACCATATTTATCCCAAATATATACATAATTGTGTATAATCCATTATTAGTCAGACATGTACTACTGTTATCAACAGCATATGAACTAGTAGATGAGGGACGACTTATGTTTTGATTAAATAAAAAGTCTCCTGTGTCATTAAATACCTCAATAGCACAGCCTTTAACTAGTGATCCAGGTAAGAAAGTACAATTTACATTGAAGTATCCTGTTGATGTATTCTCTGATATGATAACCTCTTGTACTTCATATGTATCTATATGTAAAGTGATTAATTATATGATTATGTTACAATAAATATTGTTATAGAATTTGATTATGATGTGACTGTCATGAGGTACCATTTAATATTTTGCTTCTTACTTTTAGTTAACAATACTTTGTGATCTCCTGAAGACAAGGTAACTGTACAATTTAGTTTGTTCAGTTGAAGAGTAACAGACAGATCAATTAGTCCAGTCTTTTTAATAGTTGTTCCATTAATACCTTGATAAAAACTATTAATTAAACAATTTGATGACAAATTAAATTGTTGAGGAACTAATAAAGTATTGACCTATTAGTGGGTGTGGTTTAATAACAAGCATTCTATAAATAGTCCACTTACCTGTACTGTAATATTTAAAACAACTTTGTTATCTACAACTTCAAGTGATGATGAGCTAATATCAAAGCGAATTTCTATTATAGAGATCAGTTTAAATATCAAATTTAAATAATTATACTTACTATCTTTAAAATGAAGATCAATTTCAAAATACTGTTGACTTAGACCAACTGGATTTTTGTTATATACTAATATTTTATAATACTTGTGATGATTTTCAAATACACTCTCTGATATATTAATTGGAAATGTACTTTCATTTTTACTAAACACTATAGTATTTCCTTGTATTATCTTTATATAGATTGCTGTAGTATTTTCAGACCAGGGTCCAGTAATAACTATATTATCACAATATATCACTCTAGTCAGGTTATGTGGAGATGGTGGAAGTCCTATTAAAAGAAATTTATTATAAATTGTTATCTGATATTTAAGACCTACCTATTACTGTTAAGAAGGCAGGCTCATAGCAAATTATACCATGATTAGTGCCATAAATACACATATCTATTCTAGTACCATCATCCAATATCTGAGTGTTAAAAATAGTACAATTAGAGTATGTGATGTTATTAATACTATCAGAGTGATGTCGATCATCTTGAACTCTACAATTATTAATATATGCTCTCATATTACATTGCCAGAGTGTTTCTGAATAAAAGACAGCAGACTGTCCTACATACACTGTTGTGTTTACAGGAGGACTAATCAATCCATTAGTATCTGTAGGCATAACAAGATTATCATAATGAGATTATTAGCTAACAAGTAACTTACAACACACATCTTGTCCATAGGGTTTCACTGGATGATTAGGTCTGGTATCATTACATTGAGTTGAGTCTGCTGGTAATATCCAGCAAGTAAGAAAAACAAGTACTAGTAATCTCAACATGAAGATAGGTAACTAATGAAGAATGGTATACTTGGCCAAAACAACATTCTTCAGTAAAGACAGATGTAAAGACAGCAATAGAAAACGTATACAATCAATGCTTTCTAAAGAGCTCCTCCTTTATTTGTACACCCCAAGTATCCTGATGACGTTCTATTCATTTTAAGTCATTATGACGTTTTCTAATTAAATTTTTACGAATATCTAGAGGAAGTAAACATTTTACTAATCACTTAATGTACTAAAATTTAATAAAGAAAAATTAATACAGCATGAAACGGTATATATTTTATTTATCAAGTAACATGATATTGGAAATCAATAGTTCACATAATAAATTTATAAAGTGAATAGTAAGTTATTTAAAGAGTAGGGAACTTTTATCACACTCATCCACTCCAAACTTTTATATTGTTCTCAACTTTGGAGGTCTTTTCTCATCAAGAATATCGTGGCATTTGAAATAGTTCGATATACTTCATGATAATGAATCTGACTACAAATTAAGATTGATCAACTTACAATTAATACTCACATGTACTTGTTTGAACTTCAAAATACAATGTTTCTGGTCAAATGTCTTCAAACTACTTTAGCATCTTTGACTATATTTCATTCACCTCTGTTCTTATCAACTTTAAATATTTAAGGCAAGTTCCACACTAATGACAAGTTATTTTGACATCATGGCTCATAGGATTGATCTTCAGTCAAAGTTAATTTGACTTTATTTTTAGATATCATTAAAATAAATGATTTATTAAACATATACAAAACATTTTAAATTGTGTAAAAATGAGACTTAATTAGACCTTAATTTAGAGTATTTATCTATAGCAAATGTAAAGAATGTTTCATAATTCCACAAATAGCAATGACATTATAACAATATGATCTGGTTCTAGGTCTAGTTCATATATTTAATGTCATACCTACTTTTATTAAGTTGTGTTGAAGAGCTTTACTAGCTAATGCAATACTACCACTTTGTATGGTATATGCTTTTAGAAACTTCATACAATGATCTTCTAGTTTGGATTGCATTGTCATTGAGTTCATTCCTGATATAAAGTCGGCCATGATACTATCAAATGGAGTTTCAGGACATAACTAATGTAGTTGATAATATAATCATAGTCTTAATGCTTTATTTTTGACATACTTTCCTTTTCTTGCTTGTCTTATTATCTTTACCACAAGTATTATTATAAAATTATAAGTACCACAAGCACCACTGTAAGCAGGGTAGATATATGAAGTGCCATATTATTTGATCGATCTAAGATAATTATAAAAAAGATAGAATCATTGATATTATTTACAAGTGCCATGGATTATTAGGTAGTTGACCATTTATTATGGAAGTACATGTATATTAGAATCTATATGTTTTTACTAACAGTATTAGAAAGATAATATAATTTGACTATTCTATTGAATTATTGTCACAATATAATAATTTAACATCAGAGATATAATAGACAACAAAAGAGACAATACTTTAGTTAAACTATAGATCAATTAAACCTCTCTTCTTTTCATTTTTTGACACTGACTCTATGAGACATCATGCTCTGTAGTATTTAAAGTGAAAGGTTTTTCTTATACACCAGATGTTGCAAAGATATCATTATCTTCTTCTTGAGCAGTTAGTTTTTATATTAAGAACTTATTTGCATGTTTAGATGATGCATTTGAAATTCTTTTATGCCATTAAACAGACAGGATATAGTACTTCAATAATGTCCAGTTTATATTACATTACCACTACAATTAACAAAATAATGTTACTTTATTATATTGTACTAGTACTGTTTATTGTACATAGTAAGTATACTAAACTATTTTGAATCTTTAATAAAACAATCTGAAATAAGTTTTATGTGTCTAAAAGACATCATCATTACTTTCACGAGCATATTACTCTTATTGTTGTTACACACATCACTGTGTTGATTATGAGAGCCATACTTTTTTAGTCCCAATAACTTTATCCTCAGACTGTAATGCATATAGAATATAGCAATCAATTGCTAGTAGGTTATCATTTACCACATTTTAATGAAAAAAACTCACAAAAAACCAAATAGCGAAGAAAGTGTTCTTTTTAAAATATATAAATAGTAAAGTTAATACCACTATCAGTATCAGTAATACCACTATCAATGAGATCAATACTCCTATTATAACACCTATAACAATAAAGAAATAGTAATTACTTGTTATTTACTTCTTTATAACTCACTATTAACATTACTTATGAGTGAATGGCTGTGGTAGCTATAACACTAGTTAATTGATGTATATCTTTATAACTTATGATATACTACTGTACTTTAATAGAAATGTAAAGGGAATATTATGATAATAATAATAATTGAGCATTATTGAGCATTATTGATTGAGTCCTCCTTATTGCCTGTACTATCACAGATATCATCATTACTAGTACAAGCACAGAAACTACTACACTATTTATCATATGGAGACTTCCTAGAATTACATAAATCAGGATGTGAATGAACTTCAAAATCATGTGACTTCAGTAGGTTCTACTGATTTGGTAAATGTGGTATAGAATATTGTACAATTTTAATGATATTTTATTTGAAACATAAAATCTTAGTTTAATCAATTTTTATTCCAAGTCAATGTATTTCACCTTTTTAAACTTGTTCATGTAATATATCATAATGTGTGGTCTGTAGTGAGATTACATCCTGAACATAGGTTGCATTTGAGTTGGACCTAATTATGGATGTAATCTCATCATATGAAGAATTTTGCTGTGAGTGGGACAAGTGAGAATGTGCCATTATCAAGTATGCTACAGCTAGTAATCCTTACAAAAGGAGATTTAAGTAGCTCCATTTTGTTAAATCATACTTTGTTTCTACATATTTCCATACGAATTGTTGATTTTTTCTTGTTTATATTTTTTCATTTTTCTTTTTGTTAACCATAATTATTGTTTGTTGTTATATTAACAGACTTGTTTTCATTATAATAGAGCATGACTCTGTTATAACACCAATAATTTTTATTATAATAACAGATTTTGTTTTTCAATACAACAAGACAGGTCTATGTCATGACAACACTATTGTTTTGTTAGAACAACTAATTTTGCTCTCAATTCAACAGAACAGTGTTATGTTATAACGGCAATATTATTTGTTACAATAACACATTTAGTTTTTAATGTAACAGAACAAAATTATTTCTTGTTATATCAACAACTTTTGTATTGTTATATCGATTGCATCAATACAACATATATATTTTGTTACTTAGCAAAGTTCTTTTATCAGTGTAGGTCATATATTAATATTAATTAAAAGTTATTTAATTTTCTTTTCATTTATTTACACTGAGTATATGATATATCATGTTCTATAGTATTCTCAATAAAATATGGTTCTTGTACATCAGATATAAGAGAGATATCATTACCTTCATCATGATCAATAGTTAAGTTAACAGCCTCACCCTGTAGTAATAACAATAAGTAAATTATTTTTAAAGTGTTGTTCACTATCAATACAAGTATTATAATTACATAATTATGTATAACTATTTATAAATAGTTGAACATTATAAATGACTAACTCATTGTCATGTGTGTCTTTAGGATTCCATTATTATTAACACAATTTATTTGATTGTAAAAACTGTCATAATTCTTGGTCATCATTTTCTGTCATATTTTATTGCTATCTTACTGTGTTGATTGTAGTGTCTTTCTTGAGGTAATAATAGATAGTAATATGTCTCCATAAAATTATATGGGTCATTATTATCATACACATAACAATTCATCATATTGTTCATGTATTGTGTACATTTTATTATCAAAATGTTAAAACTATCCACAGATGAAGTTATCATGTCTATTGATTTACTTGGTGGTAATCTTTTATTTACTGATACATTGAGAGTGATATCTTAAACAGCAAGTGACAATATTAGTGTTTGGGGACTTTGTTTTTATTGATATTGAACTTGTAACAATTATAATGCATTAAAAAGTGCAAAATATCAAATTAATCAGAAAAAAACTTCTATTGTCTTCTTCCATTTTAGTTAGAGTGCATGTCATTTGTTGTTACTTCCTTAACTGACTGTTATTCTCTCTTCATAACCCTTACCCCCTTGTTCTATTTTACTGAATTTTTGATTTTGAGAAGAACCATGTTGTAACATTGTTGTTTTTACACTTGTAATTGATGTTTCAATTCTGTTTATATTAACAGTACAGAAGTACATGCATAATATAATTACTTTTTTGTGATTGCAGAACCACGTCTTAGAGATTGATCCTACAATGATTAATAAAAAGTGGCTATATATGAATATTATACACAACCTTTTCTTCTTTAAGTAGAAGTCCTTTTCCCTCTTCTTTTACCTTTTTGCTAGCCAAAGAAAACATTCCAATTGCTTATACAAAATTGATAAGTTATATTCATATTAAGTTGACAATATAAACTCATAAATTAATCTACCTTAGTTTAACAGCCTTATCTTGACCTAATTCATCTTTACTATTATCTGCAGTAACACTAAAGAACAAAGTATTGAGTCTTATTTATGTGAACAATGCAAACATGGTAATACTATATACTAGCTACAAATGTCCTGCTCTAAATTGCAGGAGTTTGTTCTAATTAAGTTAGAAGATCAATAGGTTAATAGTATACATAGTATATGTAATTATCATTTTTCAATGATTCTAACCACAACATAATGTATACATTATGTTGTTTCCAGTATCACTGAACCACAATCAAATGATAATGGTAATATCCATTTATGGAAAACATTATGTATACAATAATTACCTTGGTTCTTGTGATGGTGTGGATTGATAGGTATCTAATGAAATTCAATAAAGAGTTACTCCATAATTTGCTAATTCACAAACTCTTACTTTTTAATTTCCTTTTTACTACCACTACACAGACAATAAGAGAAATGATACCACCAAATACAACAATTACTGTGATTACTATTACAATAATTAGTATAATGTCCTTAGATCTAGATGTTGAGTTGATACCTGTAATAATTAGTGAATAGTTTCATTATTAGATTTAGTTACCAGCTATTGAAGGGCTAATAGAAAGAGCTGGAAACTTTGAATTTAAACTTGAAGATGATGAAATTTTCCTACAGTTGGTGCCATTCACAGTTATTGTTGTCCTTAAGATAATGTGGTTGTAATCAAAGAATGTCTTATTACAGGAGATAAGTACAATAATGGTATATTCTCCTGGAGATATAATAAGTAGATCATTATTAGCAATATGAGTTGTCATGTTCTGAGGAGCAGAAGAATTAACCTTTTTACCGAAGTTAGTAGCTATTATAGCACAGCCCCATATTGTAGAACGTGGAAGGAAATGACATTGATATCTGATACCATTAGTAACAGGAGTTATGTCAACTGTTTGTATCTGAGATGTATCTATATAATATATAGAATATTGAGATAATGACATATATAAATTATATAGTAATAAGTTACTAAAATTATCAATTGAAGTTATATTTGATGATAAGTTCAAATTAGACCAAATGAAATTAGCTGAACAGTTAAACTGATCAAGAGGACATACAAGATGTATTCCTTCATTTATTGTAATACTTCCATTATTAGTTACAGTAATATTATAATCACTGTAATTAGAGTAATGTTCACATGTTATATTAACAGATAAATGAGTAGGATATGACGGAGTACAATCAACATTAATAACCTGTATATAGAGGATAGGATTAATTTAATAAGAGTAAAGACCACTAACTTGTGCTCTAAAGATAACAACAGCATTATGTAGATTATTAGGATCAACTTCAATATGATAATGTGTTAATATTACCTGTGGAACTAAGGACAGTATTAACGATATAGTATATAGTGATATTACATTGTAAAAACTGATTAGTTAATTTAATCAATATATCATCATAAAGGTTGCAAGTAACAAATTCAATTTGAAAGTAAATGGAATACTGTTTTGATTACTAACATACGAAATGGCACTGACTGTTTATAGCATCTTGCTTTGTCTAAGAAGAAAAAATCAAACATTTGATATGTAAACAATCAATTCCATATAAGGAATTGATTGTTTATCAAATGTTTATATATATACGACAATAGTTACATGTTTATTTTCAGTTTGCATCAACTACATGCAACCTGTATAACCATAGATTGGTTAAATCAACCAATCAATTTTTACAATAATAAATATACATACATACATACATATATATATATATATATATATATATATATATATATATATATATATATATATATATATATATATATATATATGCAGTGATATTTACCTAATGAAGTATTGAGATAGTACATTGTCTCATTTCCAGTACTAGCTCCATTAGTAGCTGATATAGTTACTGTATATATCTCATTAGATATAATGATATCACTTAATAGATAATATATACTAGTACTAGTAGTGATGTTAGTAATGTTAAGTTCTAATATAGTAATAGTATAATAGAGTATAGGACAACCAGGTAGACTTGGAGGAGGTAACCATGTCAACAGAACACCTGTACAATTTAACATACTAGTTACAATGACTGGATCAGGAGGATCTGTAAAAAACAATAGTAAAGAGGTCATGTAAGACATGATTATTCTCATAAATATTATTAATTTCAATTGCTAAAAATCATAAATAGTATATATGTACAAGAGGTAAGAAACATACTTTAACAAACAAACAGATAAAACAGTGAACTGTTTGTCATAATGATAGTCCTAAATATGGTCTATGTTGAATGTTTTCATAATATATACTCACTTTATGCATTCAAAATAATGAAACACATTGCTAATTATTCATAGTTTATTAAACTTTACTTTAATAAATAATATCTATAGTGACACATATATTTGTGTTATATAACACTGACCTTGTACTAATAATGTGAAATTATTTGAACAGTAATCAATTTTTCCACCACTAAGTGGTCTGATAAGAATTTGAACTAAACTATCATTATAAGATAATTTGACATTGTTGATAGTTAATGTGACAACACAGACATTGGAAATATTGTACAGAGGACCCTCTACAGGATCTAGATCTTGCTGACTGTCATGATGATACACTTCAATTTTATATTCATATGGTCCACAAGGATGTAGTCCAGTGATATTAAAAGTTAATTTGAGAGAAGATCCTTCACAAGATGTGATATCTGGCAAATAACTGATCTGATCTGAGGAATCTGAACAAACTGAGAAGTATATACATTTTGATTAGTATATTATTATACTTTAAAATACACTTACTACTTAGACAAGGAGATAAAAGATCTAGAGAGAGTATGAGGGCGACAACATAACAGTACACGGTTAAACGAGAGTTACACATATTGGCAAACCATAAAATTTAGAAGTATAATAAAATTTATAAACGACTGTATTTTTAAATTATGAAACGATGTCAAAAATTAATAACAGCATACATACTTCCTGTCTTGATAATATTTTGACTATTCTATTCTCATCATCTAATAACTTAACATCAGAGGTATGTTGGACAACAGAGGAGACAATATTAGTGACATTAAATAATCCTTGTATTAACTATTCACTACAAATATCAGCTTGGAACAATGTAGGTAAAGGGAATATTACTACATTACCACTGATACTATATCAAGGTTAGGAAAAATGGAAGGATGAAACCAATATTTATCATGCCATCCCTAAATACAGTTGTTTATAAATTTTATTATAAATGAGTCAATTATGCACATGTCAGGCAGTAAAAATTAATTTTACAAAACATTCTTCACAAGATGTGATATATATGGCAGATCATTAACTGATCTAATCTGAGGCATCTCACTGGACAAATTGAGAGATATATTTAATTGTTTATAACCAGAATACTTAACAATACATTAATTTTTACTACTTAGACAAAGAGAAAAGAAGTAAGGCTGTGGCGCAGCTCGCTGTAAACAGATTGCCAAGAACACTTTCTGCCGGAAACTTTGTTTTTAAAAATGGCTCATATATTTGGTACAATATACTGCATTCTGTTTGCAATAGTGAGCTGGACATCTACAGAAGCTACTCTTCCAGGTAAAATCTGGATGTATCCATAATAATAAACTGAACTAATTAACAAACAACACAATAAATCAACTAAGATAAAGTCAGATCATTTATAGTTAAACTTTATGATCCTTTAGTTTTATGGCAATCATTAACAATATCATATAAAAATCACTTTTATTAATGTATTTAATTTCACAATTCATGATCAATGCAAGATCAATGTCTGCTGGTTATCAAGCTGGTCATATTTCCTTATTACTTAATAATATATTATATCAATATTAATAGGATTTCTTTTACTAGAAACTATTGTAGTTATTTTTTAAATGGAGTGAGAACCTAAAAATTTAGAATAAGCCGACATAATATTATATTATATATTATTATTTTAATCTATGCAGCAAGACTAAAGCCTCATGGTCATCAAAGAAATTCAATGTTCATTTAGCATTCATAAATAGATACATCACCTGACAGCAGACACAAAACGATAATGAAAGCTATACTTTTTTTTAATCCCAATAACTTTACTTTCAGACTGTAAATGTATTTAATATAGCAATTCATTACTAGTAGATTATTATTAACCACATCTTTATGAAACAATGACAATGACAAATATCAACCAAATAGCTAGGAATGTCTTCTTTTATAAATATAATATACAAATAATATAATTAATACCACTATCAGTAGTATAAGTACTGTCAATGAGATTATTACCCCTATTATAACACCTATAACAATAAAGAAATAATAATTATTGTTATTTATTTCTTAAATACTCACTATTAATATTACTTCTGGGTGATGGTGACGGTATAGATGAGCTACTAGGATCATTACTAAATGTAGAGAGGGTTTTTATTTTACTAGTCTCATGTGATATTATATCATATGAGATTATCACTGATATATTGCTGTAAAGAATTGTTGAAATATTCAAGGGACTACCAATGGACTGTGATATACTAGTTATAGTTAAACTAGTCATAGGATAAACAACAGCTGTATATATTGATAGTCAGAAATAATAGACAATTAAATAACTAACTTACTGAAGTTAATGTCAATGATGTTTGTAATGCTAGTATTGTCAGTATCAGACAAATATAAAATTCCACTGTAACTATGTCCAACATTGACATTAACAGTTATAGAGTTCACATCATCATTCACTTTAAAATAATAAGTTCTAATGTTCTGATCACTTGTATTGAGTTTCATTATTATTAAGAAATTATTTGGACAAATAGAGGGAAGGCAACATACCTGTTTTGTTATACACAAAAATTAAATTGTTTTTTTTGTTTTATTTAATACCTCTATTCTATATGTCACATTAGCAATATCATTTGTAATTATTGTAATTTCTGGTTCAGCCAATAGAGGAACCAGAGAACAATCTGAAAGTATAATAATAAAATAAATAAGTAAATTACAAAAGTGTCACTTACTGTAAGGACCCATATATTTTATTAAAACATAGTTGATAGCTGGTTGATATTCCATTGAGAATACTGTCACTGTGATATTGTTCTCTACACAATAATCAAATTGAGTCAATTGAAATGTTTCAGTTGTATTGACTGTATCAATAATATCATCAGATATAACATTGAATATTGTCACTCCATAATAAATAGGTACTGTGTGGAATGGTGTACTCCAAGAGATATTGGTCTGTAAGGAATCTAAATAAGTCACGTTGATAATTTGAGGTGGTCCAACGCCTACATAATTAAAACATAAATAATAAAATCATTATTACTACACATGTCATGGTACAGTTAATGTGACTTATATATTTGTTAGACTGAGACTTTTAAGTTCTAACTTTAAGTTAAATATTAACAAGTTTCATAAAGAATACAACATAATACAAAACTAAGTCTAAGACAAGTATCCATTGATACTAACCAAAGACATTAAAATGAGTAGTGTACAATGAGTCTCCAATGATACATTGAATGACAAGGTCAGAATTCCTTTCAGTTGCCTCAATTGTCAACACAGACTGGTTTCCAGAGTTGCTGATATCGATACCACGTCCTTTATTTGTAACATGGTTTACTCCTTCTCCATTGATAGTCCAACTGATAACAGCATTGTTGCCGGTAGCAACACAGGTCAAGTTAATTACTGAGCCCAATGTAGCATTAACATATGGTTGTGGAGCTATATCACCTATATCATTTAATATGATAAAAATATATGAAGTATTGGCTCAACATCTTACCATTTATTGAGGATAACAGACCAAATATACATAACACTTTCAAAAACATGATTAAACTGACTCTAGTTTGAGGGACCAAAACGCTGAAATAGTATCTCCACTCAGCAACTAGGCAGCCACACCTCCAAACTCATTGCGTCCCCAAACCTACTCGCGAGGTCTCGTCACACGAGTCCCCAGTAAGGAATGTAGCGCGGGTGTTGGTATGCAATTAGATGTAGTGTGAAATATGAATATTATCAAATTGAAGTATGTGTGAAAGTGAATGCATGGCTATATACTCATCATGAATTCTGTTACTCCTGCTGCTCTGAGTTAAGCAGTTAACCCAAAGATCGTGTTATTACAAGAAACAAGAATGATGAATATTCCTATCTATACTCCATAGTTGTAGATGTGCTAATGGATGAGAAACTTAAGCAGAGAAGATTCAACAAAAATAGGCAGTCTTTTGTAAATCTCGCTGGAGAACTCTCAATAGATTTTCAAATGCACTGAAGACAAACAAGATTATCTGTGAAAACTCGACTTAGTAGTACATCTCTTCACTGCCCGTTATTTTTTTAATGACAAAAAAGACATCCAGTAGCAGATAGCTAATTTTAAGGATATCAAGATAGAAAATAACATAATGAATTTGAATTATACTAAATTAATTTTTTTCTTTGATTTTTGAAAGAGTCTGCTGATGTGCAGACAGGATATGGAAGAGCATTCCATAGTGAGGAAACAGATGGAACAAGGGAATGTAAAGAAGCAGATGTATGAGAAAAGGATATAGAAAGCATGAGAGGGTCATAAAGACGTGAATTATGAGTAGGAGATGGTTTAAGAATGAATATGCCAGGAGGGAAGTAGAGAATCTTTTTGAAGGATTTTGTAGAGCAGCATAACTTAGAAACTGTAAAACGAGAAGAAAGTAAAGGAATATTGTAATAAGATAGAAGAGTAGTCGCTGTTCCACTTATGGGAACACATTTTTAATGCAAAATATTGTTTTTGTTCTAAGATGAGTGAATTAATTGAATGTTTAGGAGATCCCAAACAGTTGAGCAGTAAGAGAGATGGGGGATTACATGTGAATGGTATAATTTGAAGACAGTTTGAGATGATGTATGTTGGTAGAAAATTCTGTAAATGACACCTATAATTCTACTATCTTTTGAGCATACAGATTGGATATGAGGAGTCCAGGACAAATTAGAGGAGATTAAAACACCAAGGTACTGGAAAGATGCAACACAGTCAAGTTTAATAATATTAAGGAAAAGAGGTGGAAGAGTGGAAGAAGGTTTGTGAGTGATAATCATATATTTTGGTTTTTTTGAGTTGATAGTTAAATGATGTTCCAGGACGAGATTGTATCAATATTATGTAGATTGAACAGATTGCATAGAAGTAGAGGTAGGAATTTCTAGATAGAGGAGTATGTCATCAGCATAAAAAGTGATGTTAGCAGATGAGAGAAAAGATACATTATTTTAGTAATGACTCTGGGCTCATAAAAATTAACTGCATGGCTGGTACCTTCCTTAATGCCTTGAACTCTTTCTATATCGCAATGAGTTTCAGATAAAACTCAGCAGATATCCTAATTTCAATAATTTTCTTGATCCATCATTAACACAACTAGTGGTGATACACATAATACAATTAATAATCCTTTAACATTATGAATACAATCATAACCTTTGGTAGAATGGAATAGCATAGTGACTTCCCATATCCGGTTGGAAGACAACAGAAAAAAATCATTCCCAGAAACCAATGCACTAATTACTTCTTTTTGCTTCTCCTTGAGAGTAAATCTAAATTCTTTGGCAACTTCATCGATTTTAGAGACAAGCTTTGCAGTGACATATCTCCAACTTTCACACATACTTCAATTTGATAATATTCATATTTCACACTACCTTTAATTGCATACCAATACCCGCGCCACATTATTAATAATAGTATTAGTATTAGTGGTATTTGCTATTAGAAGATAAGAATACCAGTATGTCAAATAATTTATGGAAGATAACAGAACAAATACTGAACACTTTCAAAAACATGATATTACTGTCTCTAGTTTGAGAGAATAAATGGTACAGCAATTAGGCAGCCACACCTCCAAATCATTGCTATGCTAATAAGCCTAGATAGAGAGACTATAGATGCCATTACATTTGCTGCAGTCAGGAAACATGAAGAATCTACTTGTCTCTATTATATTCTTATTGATGCAATACAAAGTCTCATTTGTATCTGCACAAAATGCATGTAAGTTGAATGAACAATATTATACTGCTGAGTTATACCTCATGTTTTACTGCAGCCATTCTCTCTTCTCCTGTATCTCAAAATACTACAGAAGGCTCTTTAGCTACCTTTACTTGTATTGGTATTGGAATACTATTCAGATGGATTGTTGATGGACACTATGATGGTACTGCAGCTGTAAAAAACAGAGGAGTAGATATAATTACAAAAACTCTTAATGAGGACACAAACTTGAAGGAGTCTAAATTAAGACTTCCTGCTACAATACAGAACAGTAATATTACTATACAATGTTATATGGTAGGGATTCCTTACAGTGATGGACCAAGTAATCCAGCTCTGTTATTAGTACAAGGTATTTATAATTATATATTAATAAGTTCAATTAGTATTTAGATCTATTTGCATTCTAAATAATTGCTTCAAAATTATAACCTGTATCAGTCATCTCTTCATAAAGATATGCCATTAATATTATATTAGGTCTGTTGTAGCTATTAGATGTTAATATCATATTTATATAACTAGGATTACTGGAACCAGTAAAAGGACTTATCCTTCATTCAAATCAAAACTGTCAATACATTTCATGGTGTCCCCCTACTACTATTGAGGGAGTTCCTATTTTGAATTATCAAGTTATTTTGTCTGATATCAGTACTAATAGTGTCTTAATAAATAGTACTACAACTATTAATATATATACTCTGTGTAGCCTTACATTCAGTGATGATCACTCTTACATGGTCCAAGTAGCTGGTGTCAATTCATTGGGACTTGGTCATATGGCAATGATAATAAAGTATAATAATGGTATATCTATGATATAGGACTTATACAAGACTTATCATATATATTAATAGCTTCACATAATAGCAGTAATCAGTCTTGTACAATAGAGAATACAGAATTGTCCAGTTATTACTCTATTGTGAAGTCAGCTAGTTCTAGGAACTTAGAGAAGCATAGTAGTAAGTAAACTGTTTGTTTAATAATTTTAAAAAAATATGTATCAGTAACAGAGTGCACTGCTACTACTACTACTAGAACTACTATTGTTACAGTATTGAAGGAATTGATAACAAATTCAATAGAGTGTAGTCCTAAGTTCATCAAAGGTATTGTTCATATAATACCTATTGATATTAAAATATAATAATATTAGGAGATGATGACTGGAGTTCTCCCATTATAATAACTGTCAGTATAATGGTAGTGGTACTAGTTAGTATACTGGGATTCATCTGTGGGGCTATTTCAATAACTGTTTGGTGGAATTCAAGTAAAAGTGGATCAGGTAATGAAAGTTGTATTATAAATTAAACTTCTGTGACATGTTTAGGAAATAAAGATATTCCATTACAAGTTAATCAATGTTATGAGGAAGTTAAACTTCCTCAACATGCACAATGAAAATGATAGAACTGTTATAGTGGTTATACAATTATAATAATTCTTATAATACTTTTTTGAGGAATGTAAATTGTTTATTATGTAGATATAATAATTATTCATTAACTAATAAATATAGAAGTAAATTAATGTCAGTATTAAAAAAAATCAAAAAAAAAATCAAATAACACTATGTCAGCAAAATAAACTACGCATTATGTAACACTCTTGTGCTTAAAAATTATGCAATAGAAAATATTTAATTTACAAGTTCACTAACTAATATATAAATACGACAAGTACAACAAAAGTAGCAGCAGCAATAGTAGTAGTAATTAAAGAGGATGTCTCTGTTTTAGAGACAGATTACTTTGTCTCATTTGTTGGGAAAATGAACCCCTACAATGATATCATATAATGTTACTATGGTAACCAGACAATATTCATACCTGAGTTTTAATAGTAGGTGTAGTTGGGACAGTACTGACAATAGTACTTTGTTCAGGTGGGAGGAGTTGGAATGTCGGAGGAGCATACACTGTTTGCGATGGTGCTTCATCATTAACAACTGGTTTACCTCCACTGGAAGTAGTTATATTCTCAGAAAACAACACTTGTTCATCTTTCTCAGAAATAACTGACAGTTGACGATTAATTGATGGTGCCATTAAAGTAGTCTTCAGTTTAAAAGAGAGAGCTATAATTTCAGATATCATATTATTATATAAAAATACCTGATTAGTAGTTTCTGTTTCATCAACACAATAAGAGTGTTCATATACAAACTGATCTACAGTGTCATCTTCTGGCTTTAACAATGGAACCTCAGAACCATCAGTTGGAAATGTAGCAGAATCACTATTAAGAGACTGTACTGGTTGACTTGTGACACTTTGTCTAGTAAAGTATATATATAATAATTATCATAATGTTAGTATTATATTACCCAACAAGAGGTTGTGTAGATATTATCTCATTTTCTTTAGTAGTCTCACTTTTAATAGAGTATGATAATAATTAATGTATAGTTTACTTACTTCAATAATAGTGTCTCAGAGTTATCAGTTTGAAATGTGGCAGACTCACTTGTAGGAAACTGTACTGGTTGACTTATACTAGTTGGACTAATAAAGATATCAGTAATACTACAAATAGTTAATATAGTGTTGTCTTATACTTACATAACATGAGGTTGTATAGCGTTAGTACTGATCTCTATTTCTTGAGTGTCACCAGATATGATCTCAGTACCTGCAGTCTCACTATTAACAGAATTAATGATAACAGTATTTATTATATTTCACTTACATCAATCCTTGAGCCTCATAGTTATCTGTTAGATAAGTGGATGATGGATCACCAGTAGCAGTGACATGTTCGGGTTTATTTGTAGAGATAGCAATGTTTTGTCTAACAAAGTAAATATAAAAGAATATAGAATTGTCTATTATATACTTACTCATGAGGTTGTGTGTCAACTTCAGGTCTGACCTCAATAACATCAGCAGTATTGTTACTATAATGGAAATAAAATAGCTATTGTGTTTTTTTTTATTTATCTTACTTTATCAATAGAACTTCAAAATCATCTGTTAATCCTATAGCAGATAAGTCACTGAAAAGAGGAACTTCTGGTTTACCCGAACGACGTTTTAAAGTATTGTTACTGTAAGAGAAAAAGAACACAAATATATATCATTAGTTATAAATTATATATGACTGACTCATGATCATGTGTGTCTGATTCAGGACTGATATAGTCTCCATTATTATTAGGCAATTCATTATTATTAGGTAATCTATATGAATATAAAGTAGATAATTTAAGTAATAGTAGACAAGATACACTAACGCTTCTAATGTAGTCTCTTCAACTCTACTTTCATTTTCACTTCCTTGTTCACCTCTCTCTTGATTTATTGTTATTGCAGTTGACCTAACAATTATTAGGTACAGCATCTTATGATCTATGGTCATATACCCTATTTGATTATTATATGATGTAATATTATCATTTTGTGGTTGTCCCTCTTCATCAGATATATGTTCTCTATTTTCCATCTCCAAATCATTAGTATATTGTGGTTGTTTCTCTTCATCAAATATAGGTTCTATATACTCCATTTTAAACTCATTAAATTGACAACCTGTAAATGATTATAAAAAAATGATAGAATCATAAATTCTTACCATTCTTGTTTCTCCTATATCTCATTACCACAATACAAACAATCACTATGACAACTACTAGTATCACAATAAGTCCAGTTAGTACACATCCAACTATAATACGAGATCCTATATTATAATACGACACACACACACATATATATATATCAATATTAACAATTTTAATACCATTGTTAGTCCTAGCTCTTATATCATTCTTATCAGGTTCTTTATTACTGGTAGTACCTGTAATATAATAATAATATTAATTACACACACACATATATATTACATTAATTGTAATGTATATATTACTTACTATTATTTGACATACTGGTATTCTTATCTTCTTGGTAACTAATAGCAACTCTGACCAACTTTGTCATAACCACTAATGACTTATTAACTCTACCATATCTATCCCAGACATATATATATATCTCATATGTTCCATTAATACTGAGACTAATATTATCAACAGCACATGAACTACCAGGTGAGAGACGAAGTATGTTTTGATTAAACACGAAGTCCATATTTTTATTAAATATTTTAATAGCACATCCTTTAACTAGTGATCCCAGTAAGAAAGTACAGTTTACACTGAAGTATCCTGTTGAGGTAATCTCTGGTATGATATTGACCTCTTGTACTTCATATGTATCTATATAAGTAAGGATATTATGTAATCTCCGTGAATACTATTATTATGATCTCATTATCACATGATCTACTCTAGTATCAAAATAGTAATTAACAATGTACATGATCAATCTATTTATATTATTTTCTTACTTTGATTTATAATAGATAAATTATAATCTCCTGAAGATATTGTAACATTACAGTTCTTTTTATTAGGATGAAATATCACTGACAGATCAATCAATCCGCTCTCATCAATAACTGTCCTACTAACTTGATAGAAGTTAGTATAAGCACAATTTGATGATAAATTAAATTGCTGAGGTACTGATAGCTGACATGAAGTATTGACCTAATTTGTGGGCGTGGTCTAATTAAAAGTAGCAGACAATCCACTAACCTTTACTTTAATTATCATCACTATTTTATTGTCAACAACTTGAAGTGATGATGAACTAATATTAAAGTTACTTTCTATTGGAAAGATCAATTATTTAATATTAAAATTAATTAACTGGACTTACTAAACAGTAGTAGATCCATTTCATATGGTTGACTTAGACCAGCTGGATTCTTATTATACACTATAACTTTATACAGTTTGTGATGATCTTCAAATATAATTGATGATATATTAACTGGATATGTAGCTTCACTCATTTTGTATATTATATCATTGTCACTCAGTATTTCTATATAAACCTCAGTAGTATCTTCAGACAAAATTGTCTCATTAATAACTATCATATTACAATATTGCTCTATTGTTAAATTTCGTGGAGAATGTGGAGGTCCAATTACTTGGAGATAAACTGGATCAAAGCAAGATTTAATGTAATTATCCCCACAAAATACACACGCACTAATAGAAGTTCCATCATCTGATAGTTGAGCATTGGATATAGAACAATCTACATACGTGATGTTACCGACAGTATTATAATGTGGACAAGAGTGTTCGTTATTTATAAGAGCTGATATATCGCATGAACTGTGACTTTCAAAGTAGAAGTGAGCCGTTTGTCCAATATAAACTGTTTTATTACTAGGCGCTTTTATAAGACCTGTAGACATAACAAGGGGAATTTACAATAAACATATCAGTTACAAGTTGTTACTTTGTAGTTCTCCGTTATTAGCTGACTGACAATTAGAAAATCGATAGCAACTTTGTTGAAATAGGAGTACTCCGAAAAAATATAGAAGTTGGTAGAACGACATTTCCAAGCATTTTATTAAACTAAAAAGGTTGTGACAAAACAGAGCTGTATAAATGAACCAATTATGCTTACTAAGCAATAATGTCATCATGGGGCCTTTCCCGGGGATAGCCCGACTAGCCTCGCGCTGGTAAGAATTCATCTTTGAAACTTACATGTATTATTATCTACAGTTGTATGTACATACAATGAGGAGGAAAATAGTAGTGGTTGCTGGTCTACACCATTTACTAGTTGCAGCCTTGTGTAAAAACCAAGCAATATAGAATATGCTGCATAATTATATATAATATATGTTATATATAATATTGACAATTTTTGTGTAGTATGTAATAAAAACCATAACAAAATGCCACAAGTTTATGAAAAATTAATATTATACCCTAAATATTTAACCTATGTATTAAAATGAATCCATGCAACCTGTGCTCATATCACTTTATCAATATCCTTGTTCTAGCATGAAATTAAACGTAGCTGATAATTTCTTGTTGGTCAACAAAATAGAGATTAAGTGAAACAAGTTCAGATTTAAAATTATATAGTGAATTGTTAACTGAATCCTCTTGATAATTATAAATTGGTATTAGTAGCTCTGCTCGTTCCATCATTGCTTTCAACAGTAACTAAGTTTGCATAGTTATTGTTAACTAAAAATAATAAATATATAATAACTGTATTATCATATAAACAGAAAATTTGTAATTACCATACGATTAGTAACCTGTCAGCTGTGCTTAATTTTAAGTTTAGAAATATACTCTATATAACTATAGTATAGAAGCAACAAATGGAATGTGATAATTATTAGGAATCAATAAGAAATATAAAGTTGCATTGGCATGCATGGTAACAAAATTCATTCAAAAACTTACTTTGAACACCTTATAAACTTGTTTATTTTTTATTTATTTTTGAAATTCAAAGGTCAAGTTCTCTTTAAAAGAGTTGGATAGCATTTGAAAATAGCTAATTTCTAAATTTTTAGTATTTAACATTCTTTCAGAAACCTTATAATAACAAGCCATGATATGTATAACAACATAGTCCTGTCCCTAGTCTCACATCTTTTTTTGGGACAGGAAATGAATTACAACTTACAGAAACCTTATAATAATGAGCCACAACAACACAGTCCTGTCCCTAGTGATGTTCTCAGGACAGGAAATGATAGTACCAATTAAATAGGACAATCCAAATATTAGCAAATAAATATCATTACTATCATGTGATGTCTCTAAAGACAATTTTATAGGAAACAGGATGTAGCTCTATGATAAATATCATAATTACAATATTTTAGTCTTCCTATCCCAATACAATCAAAGAAAACACCAGACTACCTTTCACTGTGGGTAAGGTAGATTGGGAATGAGACTAAACACAACTTACATCCGGGATAGTTGTTTTCTAAGTTTTCTTAGTTACTCACTGGGACTTAATAGTTACTTTCTAACATACGTTACTATACTTTTATTACTATACTTTAAATTAGTGAAATTCCTCAAATCTGAGCACATTGATGAACTGGCATGCGTCATTATCATCACTTACATTGTTGGTCATTACAGAGGTGTGTGGTGACTCAGGTAATAGTAATAATAGATCTTGTTCAGTAATGTCAACAAAAGTTCTGATCTACATTATGTTGTTAGGAAAGGGTAAGGATAATTCTTAAAACAAAAAGATAGATGATTGGTGGTGGTGTCTTTTCACTTCATGTAACTATAAGAAATAACAGTTAATGTATACAGTTTGTCTTTCTCTCTTCACATTAATGTATTCACTATGACAGTCTATAATTTAAGATATGAGAACCATTATGAATTAACTATTAATTAATTAAGAATTATGCAATGTGTTTACTTTTACATAAGAGTTTGGCAAAGTTATAACACGCACTATATAAAAACTAACTATGAACTCATACCTCATCAGCACTTATTATATATGGTAAGGATCAAATGATAGTGTAATCTTCATAGCTATAGGGTAATAGTATCATATCATACATACATTATATTGTTAACATACATGTTATTGTCATTTTGTGGATAATGTCTCATTGCTTTCTCTATTAGTAGAAATGTAATTATGTAAGTGTAGATGATATTATAATCTTGCCTCTATTATGTTTTACTGACTTCCTGCTTTCTCTTAATATTGTAACATTGTAGGAATAAAGATCAACTACCAGAGATATCACTAATACTATTATTAATGATATTAATCCTCCAGAAACAACTCCCACAAAAAATCAAATTAGAGCTATTGCTAACAGTAAAACTTGGTGTTGATTTGAGAGTTTGAAATTTGCTAGTTTCTTATTACTAGAAGTAGTACCTAAAATATAGTAATGATAATATCAATTAATAAAAATAGATCGATTACCTTTTATTGATATACTATCATTCTTATCTTCTTGATAACTAATAGCAACTCTGACCCTCTTTGTTGTAACCACTAATGACATATTAACTCGATCATATCTATCCCAAATACATTATTCTACAAATATTCTATATGTTCCATTAATACTAAGACTAATGTTATCAACAGCATATGAACTAGTAGATGAGAAATGATCTATTTCCTGATTAAATATATACTCTCCTGATTTATTAAATACTTCAAAATACAAAATACACACACACTAATAGAAGTTCCATCATCTGATAGTTGAGCATTGGATATAGAACAATCTAAATACGTGATGTTACCGACAGTATTAGAATGTGGACAAGAGTGTTCGTTATTTATAAGAGCTGATATATCGCATGAACTGTGACTTTCAAAGTAAAAGTGAGCTGTTTGTCCAATATAAACTGTTTTATTACTAGGCGCTTTTATAAGACCTGTAGACATAACAAGGGGAAATTACAATAAACATCATTTGTTACAAGTTGTTACCTTGTAGTTTTCCGTTATTAGTCTGACAATTAGAGAGTTGATAGCAACATTGTTGAACTAGGAGTATTTCAAAAATAGTAAAAACCACTTAGAGAGTGGCATCTTTGAACATTGTTAAACGGGCGACAGCTTTTCAAATTTTTGATCTTATTTCTTTGACATCAAACTATATAACAGAAACTTTTTATAATGCTTAGTAAGCAATATAGAATAAAATGGAAATTTCCCGGGGGAACACCCGTTCTCAATAATTAAAAGAGGAATGTCGTCTTGCCACTGACATAATGCACTAGGATCTTGATTATCACAAGTCATAAGCTCATCATAAGCTATGAAGCATTCTATTATGTATAATAACATCAATATAGACATACATGGTTTATGTATATGTAATAAATTAAAATGAGGCAAGAAGTTAGAACCACTAATTTTGCTTCTTATCATTAATTATTAGTCTCAACATTATTATTGTCATTATTGTCTCTGTTAAAGAGGGTACAGGGTCAAAATTTATAACTAACATTTTTATATTTTTATAAAGAGTTCTTGCCATCTGGTTCCCTTTTTATATTTTTTCAGATTTTTTACTTCCTTACTTTAGCTGAAAAGTGATAGCACTTTTTTATTAAAAGTGTTCATTATTCATTTATAAAGAAGTTGACGACGTTTTAATTAGTCACGATGACGAACTTTTGTAATAATAATAATAATAATAATAGAGAAAATACGGAGGTTCACGGATGGAAACAAGCATCTCTCATTACAAAAATTAAAGAAATGGCGGATTAGTAACGCTGTTGTTTGAGGTGGTTTTTAAGAAATAACTTCATTTTAAATGAATAATTCACAAGTATCAAATGTGTACAATGATATCTTAAAAATTACGTATGTTTTTTTTCTGAGAAATGCGTAATGATTAAAATAGACTAATTATAAATTTATAAAACTTCAATAAAAGTTTAAAAATCATTTATGCTATTGTCGTGAAAGACTGAAAGTCATATTTTCTCTCTTCAACTTGTACAAAGGATTTGTTGATTACATTACTGAGCTATGAAATTATATGGCAGGAACTGTGAGTTTCAAAGTAGAAATTAGCTGTAGTCCAATATAAACTTTTTTATTATTCCATCCTGTTACAAGACTTGTAGATATAACAATTTACAATAAACATTATGTGTTACAATCTGTAACCTTGTTATTAGGCTGACAACTAAGAAGGTTGAAAGGGGAATTGCCGAAATATTAACAATATAAATAATAACAATATACTTTACTTGAACATCACTAGTTGGTAGAACTAGGATAAAAGTTGTAGGAAATCCCACTGTAGTGTATTGAGAGGTACAGTTTTCTCCTTGTGAAGTAATAATATTTACATCTTTATTGCCATCCAGAGGTCTTAGCTCCACCCTGTAGGGTTAATAATATTCATGACATTATTTTTGGCCTTTCAAATACCAAAAAAATCAAGACAATTGAAATTGTAAAATAATTTTTAGACTAATGAATAATTCATAACTTTGACTGGGCATGGAAAGTATTATGTAACATATTGTCCAAACCAAATGCAATAATAGGACTGAATGATGAAAAACAACAGACAGATGATAAACAAATATGTTAGTGGTTTCAATAACTTAGACTATAATTGTTGTCATAAATTTTTTTGAATCTAATTATGACATTCATCTAAGACTTAATAACAATGAATTTTATGTGACAACATTATAATAAAGAATACTCAGTGAAATATGTAGATGTTTGAGGCTGAACTAAAGTATCCAAGTCATTTATTCTTTTGACAATAAATTTATATACATCACTTAACTTTATGTTATATAATAGATTGAATCATAAATGATAAACTGTCAACAAATAATCATATTATAATAATAACAGGCTTCAAACTAGTGAAAATAAATCTCCATTAGCTTTAATTGAATGAATATGCATACCAAGTTGCCAATTTCATAACACACATATCAGCAATAACATCATAGTAATAACAATACATGTAAATAGTTGTATATATTGTAACAACGAATTACAATGGGAACTGTTGAACTGGTACATACTTACATCATTAGGTGATGCTGATTTACCTGCTGTGTAACATCAACAGTACGTAGGAGTAACAGGAAACATATCCTTATAAGGTATTAATAACGGATCTTGATTTGTAGTATCAACACTTGTACTAGTAGTACTCTTAACAGAATATTGTAGAGATGGAAGATGAAGACATGGTGTACCTTGAGGTTGTGAAGGTGGAGCTTGTACTTGAAAAGATATCTGTTTATGATGTCTCTAATGTGGAATACCTATACATGAAGATACAAATATTATAGTAATAGTATCAATGTAAACAAATTGTGGATAATATGCTATTACTCTTTCTATTAGTAGATTGATAAGAGAATGTATTACTACTTAACATCTCAACACACCTTGACTAATTGTCACTGATAGCTTTCTTTGCTTCCAGTGTAAATTAAAATAAAACAGCTAACATCTAATATTATTGTAACAAATGTTGTCAGTGATAGTGTAGCATCTATTATACTATAGCAAGTATCATATAGGCATCTCCTAAAAATAAATGATTATAAATGATTTATTTATTGTAACTAACTTACCATTAGATGTTCCAATTATAAGTAGTACAGATTTCATTATATCAGTAGTAGTAGAAATGACAATAGTCACAGATTGAAACTGTCTCATTACTTAAAGTAGTATCTAATAAGAAATATGCTACAGTAGTAACAGTATACAATATATGGTACTACTTACTGTTAGTAATAACAGTCTCCATAGGAGATGGTAATATTAAGATATATTCCAGTACTTGAGGGTACACAACAGATGGGTTAGTTATAATAGTACCATCTACTATATCATGAGCTGTCACAGTATAGTTACCACTAACTGGTAGACTTATATACTGGTATACTGTACTCTCCTTTATACAGGATTTACTCATATTAATAGACTTCACAGTTCCTTTAGAAGACTCTCTAAATATCACATGACATTCATCAGCAGTAGATCTCTCAGCAAACCTACACTCTACAACAACGGATCCATTATCAGAGTATAATAAGTCCTTGGATATTGTAGGTTGCTATGGTGATAATAATAAAGGAGTCCACGACATTATTAAAACAAGTACTACATTGATAATGTAAATTAACTTACAAAATATCATATTATCTTCATTCTTAATGCTGTTAAATAAATGTATTATATAAGCAGTAAATATATAATTGACAAAAGGATGCAGATCACTTATGATATAATTTGCTGTTGTTTCACTGACATCAGCAACATTGTTAATATAAACAGGATAGTAGATTACCAGCTTATAGTCCACATTATCCTTTGTTGTACCCATGATGACACTGTTATACAAGTAAAGGAAACCTTAAAATGTATATTCACATGAAATATCATTCTGTTATAAAAGCACTAATCCTTTCATTGATGATAAATTGTACTTGTATAGACCTAGATTTATTTCCTGAGCCAAATAATTTCACAACATGGTCTT
This sequence comes from Xestospongia bergquistia, assembly GCA_963965975.1. NCBI lineage: Eukaryota > Metazoa > Porifera > Demospongiae > Haplosclerida > Petrosiidae > Xestospongia > Xestospongia bergquistia. The sequence goes on from OZ014412.1 coordinate 961,515, forward strand.
GTATGAACAATGTAATCTATTACAACACTAATTCATAATAATACAATTGAATGAATGAACACATAACTACTAATGACTTGAGCAACATTATAATTAGTTAAAGAAGAGGTAACGTAGCAACTGAAAGGACATATAATATAGGAGCTGAACTACTTTCATCAGTTCAGATGATAATGAGAAATTAACAATTTTAAAAGTGATTAGTCAATTAATACTCTATTCTAATTACCAAGATATCATTTTGAATAGAGTCTATATATGCATGAGGGAAACTTATAATATGTCCCAACCATATTTGTACACTCCCTCATTGACACAATGCAATATTGAATGGATATATCATTTTAAAAATAAGATCAGTTGTTTTAAGTAATTCATGGTCACTATGGTTATATATGTGCTTGTAAAATACATTAAAAAGTGTTGACAACATGTATAGTTTTGATTACTAATTACTATGGGTTAATTATGTACATATACACAATAACAGAACTACGATTGTTCCATGATTGTAATAATAGTACTTTTGAAGAGTATAATTTTAAATATGTAGTATAACAATAAAAAATATTCATTAACTAATAAATATGGACATAAAAATCAGTGTTAAAAACCTAAAACATATTTCCAATAACATGGCTAAAAAATTATGCAATAAAAAACTAATATCGGCCTAACTATTTAATTTACAAGTTCGCTAACTAACAAGTACAACTACAACAGCAGTAGCAGTAGTAGTACTAAGTAAAGAGGATGTCCCTGTTTAGAGACAGATTACTTTGTCTCATTAGTTGGGAAAAAGAACTCCTACAATAATATTATATAATGTTACTATGGTAACCAGACAATCATCATACCTGAGTTTTAATAGTAGGTGTAGTTGGGACAGTACTGACAATAGTACTCTGTTCAGGTGGGAGGAGTTTTAATGTTGGGGGACAGTAAACCATTTGATAAGGTGCTTCATCACTAACAACTGGTTGAACAGCTTCACCTGAGGTAGTTGGTAAATTCTTTGATGGCAATACTTGTTCATCTTTCTCAGAAAGTGTTGAAAGTTGACGAACAACTGATGGTACCATTACAGTAGTCTTCAGTTATAAGTGTGTGTGTGTGTAAGAGAAAGCTACATATCAGATATCATATTGTTGTATAGAAATACCTGATTAGTAGTTTGTTTTTCATCAACATTATAGGATGGTTCATATACAAACTGATCTACAGTGTCGACTTCTGGTTTAAACAGTGGAACCTCAGAATCATCAGTTGGGAATGTAGCAGAATCATTAGGAGACTGTACTGGTTGACTCATGATACTTTGTCTAATAATGTAAATATATATATAACAATTATAATAATTTTAGTATTATATTACCCAACGAGAGATTGTGTAGATATTATATCATTTTCTTTAGTATTCTCACTTTTAATAGAGTAATGACAATAATTAATGTATAGTTTACTTACTTCAATAATAGTGTCTCAGAGTTATCAGTTTGAAATGTGGCAGACTCACTCGTAGGAAACTGTACTGGTTGACTTATACTAGTTGGTCTAAAAGACATGAGTAATACTATAAATAGTTAATATAGTGTTATCTTATAATTTACATAACATGAGGCTGTATAGTGTTATTACTGATCTCTATTTCTTGAGTGTCACCAGATATGATCTTAGTATCTGCAGTCTCACTATTAACAGAAATAAATGATTATTAGTGTCTTGTTCAGGAATGTTAATTATTACTTCATTATTATCACTTTAATACAAAATAAATCATTTAATTGATAGTAAACAAATACACTAACTTTGTTGATGTAACATTGCTGATTTCCTTTGTAATATCTTTATTCCTACCATCTTGCTCTAAATGATTTCTTTGTTCATGCTCTTCTCTTGGAATTTCTCCTTGATTTTGGTTTCCTTGCATTAGTACCAGTTCAATTGATCTACTAATGATAGCAGTCTCTATAAAATTATGATTACAATTATTATACTCATTATATTTTGTTTCTTTATAATCTTGTTTCCCTCCATTAGCTATATTTATAACTTTAACACTTTTAACTTGTTGTATTTTCAAACAGTTTTTACTGCAGGCTGTAGATTGTGACATAAATGCTACTAGTATTAAATTTAAATCATTGTTACCATATAATTCTTCTTTGTTGCCATATTTCTTGAAAATTAACACAGCTGTGATCAAAATTGTCATAAGTGTTAATATTATAACACCAGTTACTGCAGCCATAACTATAGTTCCTACTATATATATAGAAATACCTGTTGATTTATATATTTTAAAAAACATTAACCATTGGCAATACCTTCATGGTCTATATCACTATTATTGGTATTTGGAATATTATTGGTACCTATTATAGGACAGAGATCTTATCAATTACTTATAAGTACATAGCACTTACCATTTATTGAAGTGTTTTCATTCTTGTTACCTTGGTAACTTATAGTCGCCACTCTCACCAGTTTTGTCATAACCACTAATGATTTATTAACTCTACCATATTTATCCCAGACATATATATATATTGTATATGTTCCATTTATACTGAGACTAATGTTATCAACAGCATATGAACTACTAGATGAGAGACGACTTATGTTTTGAGTAAATATGAGGTCCATAGTTTCGTTAAAGATTTCTATAGCGCATCCTTTAGCTTGTGATCCATTTAAGATTGTACAATTGATAATGAAGTATCCTGTTGACATATTCTCTGGTGTAATACTGACCTCTTGTACTTCATATGTATCTATAATATGAATAAGATAATCTTAATGAATGTTATCATTATATGATATTACATATTATTACATGATATCATAATTAGTAATTATATATTTTATATTACTTTGATTTGTAATGTATAATTCATAATTTTCTGAAGATACCGTAACAACACAATCTTTTTTATTTGTAAGAAGTGTTATAAATAGATCAGTCAGTCCGTTCTCATCAATAGACATCCCATTGATAACGTGATGTAAGTTATTAGTAGTACAATTTGATGATAAATTAAAATGTTGAGGTACTGATAGAGGACATGAAATATTGACCTAATTAGTGGGTGTGGTCTTATACTATACATAATAGTGACAATAGACTGACCTGTATAATAATTGTCATCATTATTTTGTTATTAATAATTTGAAGTGATGATGAACTAATATTAAAAACAGTTTCTATTGGAGAGATAAAATTAAGTAAGGTAACTAAACTTACTAAACAATAGATCCGTTTCATAAGGTTGACTCAAGCCAGCTGGATTCTTGTTATACACTATTATTTTATACCGCTCATTATAATTTTCAAATACAGCTGCTGATATATTAACTGGAAATGTAGACTTTGTTATATTAAACGTGGTATCATTGTCTCTCTGTATTTCAATATAAACCTCCGTAGCATCTTCAGACAAGACTGGCCCAGTGATAACTATCATATCACAGTATTGTTCTATAGTTAAATTAAGAGGAGAATATGGAGGTCCTATTACTTGGAGATAAACTGGACCAAATGAAGTAATTTTATGACAGTACACACGTACTACTATACGAGTTCCATCATCAGATAGTTGTGTTTTATATATATGGAACAATTAGAATATGTTATATTACCAACAGTATTAGAGACTGATTGGCCATTTGTAGTACAAATGTGACCGTTAATATAAGTTCGAATATTGCAAGAACTGTGAGTTTCAGAATAAAAGTTAGCTGTGTGTCCCGCGTAAACCGTTTCATTAGTAGGAGCGGTTATAAGATCGTCTGTAGACATGTACATAACAAAATTACAGAAAAACAATAGTAAAACTATAAGAAAACAAGATGTTTACAAGTCTAACCTACCCCGGGCTACTGTAAATACCAGTAACCACGAACATAAATAGCCGTAAAATACTAACAACTTAGAGAAGATCATCTTGTGCGAAATTTTGGAAATGACCAAACAATATTTGGTAACCTATCTATATACTATTTTACGATCACTCTCGCTTGTTGAAACCAGAAAAAACCAGATTAAACCAGAAGGTTCGGGCGGGGGGTGAGGAAACTATTTCTTTGACTTTCAGTAATAATTTCATATTTAAAGCCTCCGCCCATCACACGATAATAGCTCTCCCCCCTCCCATTGATGCAGTAATGTCGTTTGTAGAATTTCATCTATTTAGATGTACATTCATCTTATAATTCTCCAAGCCCTTACGGAGGCCTGGTCATATTTTTTTGCTGAATTTATGAAAACGTATTAGTTACTATAAGATTCCTTTATGATAGTCCAGGTAATCTGTGAGCTGTAATCTTATTTCAAGTTAGGCATTGTTGATGTTTATAGATGAAACATAGTCAGTGGATGAATGATTCAAGACATTGGATCTAATGAAGAAAATTGAGGTATTACATGTGCCCATTGTAACTGTACACATTGAATGTATTTATCTAGCTAGCAATTTCTTTGAGATAGTTTACAAGTATCACGATCTCTAGCCTCATACACAAGCCTTTACCAAATTAAACACCTGGGTACAACAAGACTTTATTCTTCCTGAACTTATTGGGAATTGACATACTAAATACTGTGTACTTCAGCATATGACAAAGTAATATATTATATTAGTACCAAATTATCAAGAGTCATCTGGAACAGTTATAGAAGTATGATGTTCTGCAGACATCTTGTCATTGTCCTACATGTAAAATCAAATGTTTTTATTTTTTGTGTCTTGAATTTAAATCAATACCAGAAAGAAAGTGGTATTGTCCAAACTGTCATAAGAGTTTGAAATTAATGCTTACCTAAGACATTTGAAAATTACATGTGTATTTAACTGTGTATTGATAAACTAGTTATAACAACAGATGATCTAAATAGACAGACATAGTTAAAGGATGTTTTATTTTCTGTTTTAATAATCCAGCTGTTTGGACAGCTTATAAGTGCTACAGAGACACAGACGTATTCCTGTATTCATTAACAGATGGTCCATTATTTCAACCACCTACTAAGACTCATCCCACACAGCAGATACCAGATCTAATGTATGACAATATAGAAGATATCCAGTTTAGAGATACTAATAGACAGATTCTAGTAATTCAAGAGTGTCCACCTTTACTATATTAACATGTACACTACAATCAACAGAATTATGTAAACATGAATACATAATACCTTGTGTTATATTATTGTATGCATAATATAAAATTTTAATACTCTATTTTATTTAAGATTGATATTTTTGTACATTGAATAATAAAGCAATCATTTGTTTAACAATTCAATTTGTAGAGATTATTTTAGTAGTATCTTATATTTTTGACCAATTAATGAGCAATAATTATTAATATATTACTATATATAACAATTCAAGAAGTCACAGCATTTAAAAAATTATATGATCATAACAGAATTTAGTAAACCAATAGTTTTCCATCCACTGTATTATAACCAATATCATAATAAAAAGTACCATTTATAGTCACTTTAATTTTTTATGTTTCATGATCAGATGTATTTACAACTATACAGTATCATATTCACAAGATTGCCATTTACTAAATACAATACTTTATTATCTCATCATTTTATAGATACTAGTTCATTCTTTTTTCTTATTTCAAACATCTTCATTTATTTAGTAATTTGGAGTCTTCATCTCATGGCTTTCAGTACCATAATATATTGACTGGTCAATTGTAGGCCCGGGCATACACGGGCAATGACCGGGTTGACTCGACCAAGCAATTCTAAATAATGCCCTGAACAGTCCTTCTAATCAAGCTAAGATAGATAGCGTTTTTCGAGTATTTGACATTAATAAACGTGACCACACCTTTTTTCCTGCCCGGGTGGAGTTACAGTTCTGCAGCCACCTATGGTCAATTCCACTATTACTTTATAATATTTGTATATGTCAATACTGAATATCATGTTTGTTAACAACATTGTTATTATAAAGAATATACTACAACATAATATAATACACTCATAGCAACATTAATGTAATAAAAAGTAATATCTGCCTCACTATTTAGGCAGTCACTATGTACTATACTAAAAATAGCAGCAGTCATACTTGGATAGGATATCACTAATTAATATATACTATATATGTACTATATAAGCAGCAGTAGTAATAATAATAGTAGGAGGAGGAAGTTCCTGTCATTAGAAATAATTACTTGGCATCCTTAGTAGGAACGAAGAACTCCTATGAAAATAATTATTGTATAGAATGTTACTATAGTAACAAAACAATCACATACCTTATTTGTAGTAGGTGTAGTTGGGAAAGTATTAACAATAGCACTCTTGTCAAGTGGGTGGGGTTTTAATGTTGGAGGGGAATATATTGTTTGAAATGGTTCATCGATAACAACTGGTTGAGCTCCACCTGACGTAGTAGCTACATTCTCAAATGAGAATACATGTTTATCTTTCTCAGAAATAGCTGAAAGTTGAGGAGCAACTTGTTCCATTAGAGCAGTCTTTTGTAATAAAAGAGTTCTCATTCCAAAGTTCATATTATTAATATAAATTACCTGATTATTAACTTCTGGTTCATCAACAAGATATTCAAACTGATCATCAATGTCATCATCTGGCTTTAACAATGGAGCCCCAGAATGAACAGTTGGGAAGGTAGCAGAATCACTGGTATGAGAATGCTCTGGTTGACTCACAACTCTTTGTCTAGTAAGATTATAATTATTATTAATATTATATTATAGGTTATCCCATATACTTACCCAACATGTAGCAGCTGTGTATTAGTGTTCTGAATTTTTTTAGTGTCTGCAATATCACTATAAACAGAAATAAATGATGACATTATTTAACATAATTATATATTTATTACATACTCAGTCTTAGAGCTATCAGTTGGAAATGTAGGAGACTCACTAACAGGAGACTGCTCTAGTTGACTCATAACACTTTGCCTAGTAATGTTATAATTATAATACAATAAGTATTGTCTTGTCTTATACATACCTAACATGAGGATGTTTTTTAATTCCAGATATGATCTTAGAGACTGGAGTCTCCCTGTTGATAGAGTAAATGATGAATCTGTTTAATAAACTTCACTGACTTTGACAACTGAGTCTTGGAGTTATGAGAAGTTGGATAAATGGATGATTGGACACCAGTAGATGTGACGTTTTGTTGTGTAGAGACAGCAATATTTTGTCTAGTAAAATAAAATATAAAGACAGTGATTAGTATTGTCTCTTATATATCTATTTACTGAAGCTGTGTGTCAAATTTTGGTCCAATCTCATGAGCAGGAGTGTTACTGTAATAGAAATAAAGCAGCCATTGTATATTTTAGTTATCTTACTTTATCAATGGAACTTCAGAATCATCAGTTATTCCAGTAACAGATAAATCACTAGCAGGAGGAACTTCTGGTTTATAAGTACCTGAAGAACGTTTCAAAGTGTTATTACTATAAAAGGGAGAGAAAGAACACAAATATATATCATTAGTAAGAAAAGATATATGACTAACTCATGATCATGTGTGTCTGCTTCAGGACTGATATAGTCTCCATTCTTGTTAGGCAATCCATTATCATTAGGTAATCTATATGAATATAAAGAGTAATTTATTCAAATGATACTACAAAAACTAACAGTTCTTCATCAACATTGTTAGTTGTGGTTTTATGATCTATCATATTCATTGCTGTCTCACTCTCTTGATTGGGACATTCTTCTTGATGTAATGATCTATAATAGTAATAGTCTCTGAAATTATAGGGGTCATTATTGTCATACCCATGACATAATTCTTCATTTTGTTGTATATGTCCATTAGATAAATTTCTACCTTCCATTCCTTCATAATGATATGAAGGTGTTTCTATATCAAGTGTACCTACAGATTAAACAATCATTGATGTTTTGTAATGTCATTTACTTTACCTCTTTTGTTATGTCTCCTATAAAATACAACACATAAGATGATTCCTATCACAACTACACAACATATGATGATAAATCCAATAACAGAATAATATAAAATGTACTAACAATAACTATAATTTAGTTACTAGTAATAATTATAATACCATTGTTTGTCCCATCAATCACATCATGATCATCAGGTTCCTTATCATTACTTGTAGTAGTAGTACCTATAATATAATAATATTATAACATTAATTGATATAAATAGATCAATTACCATTTATTGAGATATTGTCATTCTTATCTTCTTGGTAACTAATAGCAACTCTGACCCTCTTTGTTGTAACCACTAATGATTTATTAACTCTACCATATTTATCCCAAATATATACATATATCATATATGTTCCATTATTAGTCAGACATGTACTACTGTTATCAACAGCATATAAACTTGTAGGTGAGAGACGATTTATTTTCTGATCAAATATATACTCTCCTGAGTCATTATTAACAACTTCTATAGCACAGCCTTTAACTTGAGATCCAGGTAGGAATGTACAGTATACACTGAAATATCCTGTTGATGTATCTTCTGATATACTGACCTCTTGTACTTCGTATGTATCTATATGTGAGTGAGAACATTATGTAATCTCCATGAATACTGTTATTATGATCTTATCATCACATGATCTACTCTATTGTCAACAATAGTAGTTATTATATAATGTACATGATCGGATTTTTATCTTACTTTGATTTATAATATATAATTCATGATCTCCTGAAGATACACTAATGGTGCAATTTATTTTATTAGGATGAAGTATCAATGACAGATCAATCAATCCACTCTCAATAATGGTTGTCCCATTAATAACTCGATAGAAGTTATTGTTAAGACAGTTTGATGATAAATTAAATTGCTGAGGTACTGAGAGCGGACATGATATATTGACCTAAACAGTGGGTGTGGTTTGAGTATATGACAATTATAGAGTCAACTAACCTGTACAGTAATTGTCATTATTATTTTTTTATTAATAATTTGAAGTGATGATGAACTAATATCAAAGACAGTTTCTGTCAGACACCAATCATTTAAATAATAAAATTAACTTGACTTACTAAACAGTAAATCCTTTTCATAAGGTTGACTCAGGCCAGCTAGGTTCTTGTTATATACTATTATTCTATACCGTTCATTATGATCTTCAAATACAGCTGCTGATATATTAACTGGAAATGCAGACTTTGTTATATTGAATGTGGTATCATTGTCTCTCTGTATTTCAATATAAACCTCCGTAGTATCTTCAGACAAGACTGGCCCAGTGATAACTATCATATCACAGTATTGTTCTATAGTTAAATTAAGAGGAGAATGTGGAGGTCCTATTACTTGGAGATAAACTGGACCAAATGAAGTAATCTTATGGCAGTACACACGTACTACTATACGAGTTCCATCATCAGATAGTTGTGTGTTATATATGGAACAATTAGAATATGTTATACTACCAACAGTATTAGAAACTGATTGACCATTTGTAGTAGTACATACGCGACCGTTAACATAAGTTCGAATATTGCAAGAACTGTGAGTTTCAGAGTAAAAGTTAACTGACTGTCCGATATAAACCGTTTCATTGGTAGGAGCGGTTATAAGACCGTTGTTATCACCTGTAGACATAACAAGGACATTACAATAAACAATAGTTTAACTACGAAAAACAGTGTTCACAAGATAAACCTACCCTGGGCTACCGAAAATCCCAGTAACCACGAACATAAATAGCCATAAAATACTAACAACTTACAAAGGAGCATATTGCGCAAAATTTTGGAAATGACAAAAAAACATTTGGTAACCTACCTATATGCCATAGTATTTCACAATCCTTAGCTTCTTCAAATCAGGATAGGCACTTTGGACTTTGGAGGGGGGGGGGGGGGGGGGGTTCCCAGGGGAAAACCATAACTTCCGGGTGTATGCGAGGAGTAGTGGTTGCCTGTCAGCCTGGTCTACACCATGTACTGGTTGCAGTCTTGTTTAAAAACCAAGCAATATAGAATGTGCTGTATAATTATAATATAATTATACAGCACATTCTATATTGCTATATTAAATTCTCTATAACATATATTATATATTATATAATATATGTTATAGAGAATTTTTGTGTAGTTTGTAATAATAACCATAACAAAATGCCATGAGTTTATGAGAAATTAATATTATGCCCTAAATCTTTAACCTATGTATTACAAAACAACTCAACCTGTGCTCATAATCACTTTATCTATATCCTATTCTAGCATGAAATGTAGCTGACAATCTCTTGTTAGTCAGTTATCCAATTATTGTTTACAAGGAAGTGAAGTTTTCTATCTATATAGAGTAACTGTGATGAGATTACTTCACAGCATTGAATTAAGGGCTATATCTATGTTCTATTTCTACTTTTAATACCATAGTAAAAAATGACAATTATAAATTGGGTAAAAGTGACATATAACTAAAATAACAAAGGATAATACAGAATACAACTAATTTTGTGTTAATTGTTTTCTTTAATTATCTCAACCATTGAATAATGTTTTGGATAATATTGTAATCTTGAGTGATTACATTCTTTAATTGTGGAGCAATGCAAACTAATTCAAAGTGTGGTGTATTCAATTTCAGGTTTCTCAATAGAATCTGGTTCATCTTCACTGATGCTGCATGTGATAAAATAGGGATTAGGTGAAACAAGTTCAGATTTAAAATTATAAAGTAAATTGTTAAATGATTCCTCTTGATATGAAGTGGTATTAGTAACTCAAATAATTCCATTATTGTTTTCAACAGTAACTTAGCTTGCATGTTTGTTGTTAACTAAAAATAATAAATATATAATAACTGTATTATCATAAAAACAGAAGTTAGGTAATTACCATATGCTTAAGAAATGTATTCTATATAACTATAGCATGGAAGCAACAAATGGAGTGCGATAATCAAAGTTGCAATTGCCTGATATTCATTCAGAAATTTAGCCTGAACACCTTATGAACTTGTTTGATTTTTGAAGTTCAAAGGTCAAGTTCTTTTTTTAAAGAGTTGGAAAGTATTTGAAAATAACTAACTTCTAACTTTTTAGTATTTAACATTCTTTAATGGTTTCAGAAACTTTATAATAACGAGCCATGATATATAGGTACAACAACATAGTATTGTCCCTAGTCTACCACGCCTCATGATGAAAGTTATATCTTTGTTCTTGGAACAGGAAATGATACTATCAATGAAATGACATAGTTCAAATATTGGCAAATGAATATTATTACTATATATCATGTGATATCTCTAAAACAAACAATTACTATTTTTACACTTAACAGTAAACAAATGAATATTATTATTACTATCATGTGTTATCTCAAAAATAACAATTACTATTTTTACACTTAACAGTAAACAGGATATAGCTGAATAAATTACAATATTTAAGTCTTCCTATCAAAAGAAAATCAAGTAAAAACACCAGACTACCTTTCACTGTGGGCGTGGTAGACTGGGAATGAGAACAACAACAGCACAATTTACATTGCAGTTTCAAGCATTCTGATTGGACAGACATAGATAACCATATCTCTTAATTGTTTTTGAGCTTTCTTAGTCATTGGCACTTCATAGTTACTTTCTAACATATGTTGCTATTGGTCAAATATTTCAAAAATTGGCCACATTGCCAATAGCATTCTGATCATAGTCCATTCCTTGAGGCACATGAGGAAGTTCGTTTACCACAAACTGAGAGCTTCCCTCATTATCATGGACTACAATGGGTGCAATATCTTTGTCAAGTTGTTTTAACTCTTTGTATGTTCGAGGTTGATCCTAAAATGAGATAATTATGTTAGTCAAAGTATAATATCAGATTCTTTTGAAAAAAACATATTATTTTTAAAATAAATTCATTATAATGGAATATTTAGCCAAGTGGCCCATGGTTTAAGAAATCTTTGTGCTGCAATTTTCTATAACTTAACGTATTCTGAGTATACGTGCTTAAAACTTAATTGACGTTCCAAAGACCTTGGGAAATCTAATAAATTTCACTTCCTTGGGACATGAGGTGATTCAGTATTGTTTTCAATTAACTTTAACAACACCAATAAAAACTAATACAAATATTCATGCTATTTCCATTGGATCTAGGTGTCTATAAATACCAATATAATATACTGAAGCATCATTAGTGAGTGGAACTATAGGTTAAGGTGAACCAAAACTCACTGTAATATATTGAGATGGGGTATCATTTAATTCTTCATTACTATCTGATATAACTGACGTTGTTGTGGTCTCCTCTGATGAGTTACTATGACTAATAATAACATTACTGGATATACCACTATCACTGCCATAATTAGAAGATGTGATTATTACTGGACTAGAAAGTTATTTTCCATTGATTTATTATGTACAGGTTGTTGCTGAGGAGCTCCAGGTGGTAGCGTTTCTTGAATATCAGATGTTGTACTACAATGGTTTAAATTTGATAGACATGGTTGTATCCACGTTTAATGATATCCTATAGTAATAAAAGTAATTGATAATTATTATTTATTACCGTTTTAACAAAGGATGTAGAAAAAAACAGTGTTATTCAATGTAGTTTATAAATATTAGAATTTACGTTTCATATTTGTTATTACATGTAACCTAGAAACATCTATACAACAAATTTTTTTGGAATTATTACACAAATGCAGAAAATATGTGAAGAACATCTGCTCTATAGTAACTGGAAGTTACTGGTAATTTATACTGCTATACAGTTATAATTTACTAAGAATTGATTATATTAGCAATATTACTATAGTTAGTAGTGAACAATTATAACATTGATGAACTGACATGTATCATATCATCACATACATTGGTGGTCATCACAGGTGTATGAGGTGACTCAGGTAACAATTAGTCATGTTCAGAAATGTCAACAGAAGGTATGATCTACATTATGCTGTTAGGATAGGGTAAGGACAATTCTTGATACAAAGAGGTAGATAATCAGTCCACTCTCATTAATTCTTATTAATAGCTGTTTCGTTAACAACTCAATAAAAGTAATTAACTTTTATCACAACAAATGTACAAATGATCAAATTAAAAGTAGCAGACAATCCATCATCATTGTTAATAATTTGAAGTGATGATGAATTAATATCAAAGACAGTTTCTAATGGTAAGATCAGTAATTTAATATTAAAACTAATTAACTAATATTATATCATTTCATATGCTTGACTTACACCAGCTGGATTATTATTATACATTATAACTTATTATACAGTTTGTAATGATCTTCAAATACAGTTACTGATATAATAACTGGAAATGTAGCTTCACTCATATTATATATCATATCATTATATGTTGTTATTCTAATATAAATTGCTGTAATATCTTCAAACCAGGCCTCATTAATAACTATCACATTACAATATTGCTCTATAGTCAGATTTTTTAGAATATCATATAAATTTAATTACAAAACACTACAAACAGTAATACAATAGTAATAACAATAAAAATGATGACTAATTAGGGTATATGAGTTAACAATTAAAACAAAACTGGGAGATAAAAACTACAAAAAAATACAGTGACATTTTTTTCTGTATTCATATTATTAGTGTTGATAAAGTTGTCATAAGAACTGTTCTTACTTTCTATACTGGATCCATTGATTAAATTACTTGATAATTGTGGGGCAGAACAAACTAGTTGAGGTACAGAGTCATCATCTTCTACTAGTTTCTCGACATCATCTGTGTTATGATTAGCTTCATTGAAATGTGTATTCTGAAAAAGACAAGGATCAGGTAGAACAAGTTCATTAATATTAAAATTATGTAGTGAGTTGATTGATTCTTTTTGGTGTGATGTGATGTTTATAACCAGACGACTTTCATCACTATCAACAATAACTTGATTAGAAAGTTTGTTTTCATTAACAACTAATAAACAATAATTAAGATCATTGTGTCATATTACAAATAATGTTAGCTTACCAAAACAAGAAGGAGTCTTATTGTCATAGGACTGAATAGAAGTGGGCTGATACTCAAAGTCTGTTTCAACTATAACAAGAACTGATATATAATTAGTTCATTCATATGATTATTTACCCATAGTTTTATCAACATAGTCCATTCCTTGAGGTACATGAGGAGTATCATTCATCACAACTTGAAATCTGCCATCATTATCATGGACTGTGATAGGTATGTTATCATTAAGTGTGTTCAGTTCTTCATATGCTGGAGGTTGATCCTAAAATATAATAAAAACATAATGTTCCTCAGTATATTTTCCATGTTACAATTAATCGATAATTATAATTATTTTACTTGGTTTTCTGATGATAGTTGTTTAGATATAGGATATTTAACAATGTCAGTATTCATTAACTCTTCAGTACTATCTTCAATTATCTATAAGGATATCACATAATAATAATATATTATTGCTGAGTAGAAATATATCATCTACATCATATATTAGTCAATTGCACTTAAAAACATTATTAGTATTGAGAAAAATATTAGATGCCAAGTTGGATAGATTTAATCTATTTTTATTTTCCTCTAAATTAAGCTAACTTAAGCTACACATTCTTCATGCATGAAAAAAAGTATGAACAAAGTAGTCTGCACTGTAGTATATCTTAATGCTAATATGGCATACTCTATACTTTACACGTTATATTTAGTTAATAAGTTTGACTCATTCCTTGTTATGCTACATTAATACCATTAAAATCATGCATATATTGTATAGCATGCATTATCTATGGCTTTAATCTGGTGAGTAACAAGTCAACCGGCAAATACAACCTTAAAAGGAAATTGCTAAATAAATTTTCCTATTATATAAACATTTTGTGACATGTTACTACTCCTGTATAAACTGAAGTATAACTTTATAGATTTAGGCTAAAAACATTGCTGTTAAGTCAGGCAATTTATACATTTCTATATAGCTAGCTAATATTCCTATTCTTACTGTTGTAAGCTTAAGATGTCCACCAATAACAATATACTTTTCCGGAACATCACTAGTAGGTGGAGCTTTGGGACATTTTACAGGAAATCCCACTGCAGCATATTGAATTGTACTTTTTTGTTCTTCTGAAGTAATAACATTTACTTCTTCATTGCCACTTTCTAATGTTGTTGACATTTCCTCTGATATATTATCACTTGATATACCACTGTCGCTGTTACAAGATGTGGCTGTTATTGATTTAGGACATTTCCCAACTTCTTGTTGACTACACTTAATGTCAGATGTTATACTATGATGACTAGTGGTTGGCACTGTTTCATATAATGGATTGCTATATCCAGAGGTTTTAGCTCCACCCTGTAGGGATTAATAAAATTCATGACATGTTATTTTGACCTTTCTAATACCAAAACAAGAAATTGCAAAATCAACAGTAATGAATAATTTATAATTTTGACTTGCAAAATAACTGTAACTATGTATGTATAAAAAGCATTATGGTACATTTTGTCAAAACCAATTGCAATATTAGGACTGCTTGATGAAAAACACCAGATAAAATGATAAACAAATATTTTACAGTTTCAATAATTTAGACAACAATTGTTATAAAAATTTTCTGAATCTAGTCATGACACTAATTTAAGATTTAACAATGAATTTTACATGGCAACATTGTATAATGAAGAATACTCAATGAAATATCTAAATGTTTGAGACTGAAGTATTCAAGTCATTTATTCCCTTGATAATACAGTAATGCATATCACAAAACATTTACTATGATAGATTAAATCATAAATGATAAACTGTCAATAAATAATTACATTATAATAATAAACAAGCTTCAAACTAGTGAAAATAAATCTTTATCAGCTTTCACATTTATTTTAAACAAATAGCTATGATATCTAAAGTCCAATTTACTATCTATCAATTTACAATCATGTTATTACTGATATATATGTCAAGTTACCAATGTCATGACATACATATCAACAATAATATCATAGTTAATACAAGTACATGTAGTGAATAAATAATTGTATATATTGTGACAATAAATTACAATGGAACTGTTAAACTGGTACATACTTACATCATTAGGTGATGCTGACAATACTTGCTCTGTAACATCAACAGTAGGAGTAACAGGAAACATATCCTTATTAGGTAATAATAATGGATCTTGATCTGTAGCATCAACACTTGTACTAGTACTAGCAGTACTCCTAATAGAATATCGTGGAGATGAGGATGAATTTGCTTGAGATGATATATCTTGAGACTGTGAAAGTGAAGCTTGTACTTGAAAAGATATCTGTTGATAATGTCCTCTTAAGTCAAGTACATACACACATTATTATATAGAAATACTGTCAATGTAAACAGGTTGTCTTCCTAAATTAACAATAACAGTGGTAACAGACACATTTACATTAGCCATATATAATGTCTATTAGTGACAGACAATACATCGATTACTATAATATATAACTCAATATATGGAGTGTGTATATGCACATAATGTGCTTATGAGAATGGATATATTTACTATAGTACTATGAAGTTATATTACCTGATTTGTAGAAAATTGATCTTCATAACTAAAATTGGTATTAGTGATAACACAGTCATGACCATATATTATTAAACATACTCGTTATTATCACTTTGTGGATGATATGCTATTACTCTCTCTATTACCAGATAAATAAAACGTATTGGCAGTTAACATTTCAACATACCTTGAAGTGTTACTGATAGCTTCCTTCTCCTCCGCTGAACATAAAGACAGCTAACAACTACTATTATGAATGCCACCAGTAATAATACAAGCACACCAACTACCACATAAGGTGTCACATTGGTATTATCTGGAAATACATAGTACTAACAATTTATATAATATAACTAGCTAGCTTACAATTATTAGGTATTCCACTAGTAGGTTCTGTAAATTTCATTATACGAGTAGTACTAATAATGTCAGTAGTACTATAAATGTCACTGATTAAAGTGACTGTATTAACATTTGAAGTAGTACCTAATAACATACCATAAAATAAATTATTAAATAATACACAATAATTATATAGTACTCCTTACCAATACTAATACTAGTCTCAGTAGTAGATGGTAGTAGTAAGATATATTCCAGTACTTGAGAGTACACAACAGATGGGTTAGTTATAATAGTACCATCTACTATATCATGAGCTGTCACAGTATAGTTACCATTAACTGGTAGAGTTATATACTGGTATACTGTACTCTCCTTTATACTGGATTTACTCATATTAATAGACTTCACAGTTCCTTTAGAAGACTCATTAAATATCACATGACATCCTTCAGCAGTAGATCTCTCAGCAAACCTACATTCTACAAGAACTGATCCAATATCAGAGTAGTACTGTAGAGTGAGTCCTTGGACATGGTAGGTTGCTATGGTAATATGAGAGTATGTGTTATATTAAGTTATAAACTCACTGAAGTATGACTGATTTCTTGCTTTAGAATTATTCAAACAATCCAGTATATCAGCAATAAAGAAGTAGTTCAATTGAGGATCAATATTGGATGCAGTATAATTGATAGTGACTGACTGGTAGTCTTCTGATGAACACACTATATCTTTCCGTGCGTGTTCTATTTCATTCTGTTGTGATATCTCTCTTGTAATACCCAGTAATGTACTGTTACAGAGTCTAGGATAACTTACAACCTGTACAGGTATTCAATCCATACTATGAATGAACTGACTTTATTAACTTACATTAAGTTGGAATTGTATATCAAATGAATTATTATGTTCATTAAAGATGACCTCATGATCAGGTAAGATTGTAACATAGTACTCTATAATAACAGGTAAATTGAAATGGGCATTAATTGTATAGTAACATCACTAGAACTATAGTTTCCACTATGAGCTATAACAGTAGCAGTGTAAATATCACAGACTGTGAGGCTATATAACTCATAAGATGTATCCTCAGTGATATCATTATATAGTAACTGGCCATGTTGGTTCTCTATATAAATGTGATATGATATTGGAGTGTTCTTTGAAGAAAATAATGGAGGAGACCAGATCAACCATCCTGAGGTACTGGTAATGTTAAAAGTTACTTGGATATCTTGTACTGATGTAATACCTACTATTGAATGAAATGACAATGAACTATAAAATAGCTAACCTTTAACTGTTAAAGTTGCTCCTTTAGATACAAAATTAGGAGTTTGACCCAAAACAATGCATCCAACACCTATCCCATCATTAATAGGTAGTGCTCTTATAGTTAGTACTGATGACCACACATCAACTGATATATTGTTAGTAGTTACTGATATCTCTCTGTCTTGATTACTGGGATCAGTGAGTGAACTACCCTGTACTGTCCATGTCAATGCAACTCCTGTACCCTCACAGATAAAATTGACGATTGTATAAAGTGGAGCAGACATTGATGAGGGTGCTTCTGTGATCACAGGACCTGTATAAATATCCAGAAACATTACATAACTACTGACTTATAGCACTGTTTATAACACCTACTAGAAGCATTTATCTCAATTCTCAACAAAAACAAAACACTACTTAACAGAACTGTGACAATTCTTAATTTCGTCATTTTAATTCATGGGAATGGGATGGTAGATCAACTGTCTAGGCATATGACCAGAACCCTATAGATAGTAGTGATGTTAATTAATTGATATCTATCATAATTAAACTATGTACTTACTAGACACACAAGAAAACAGTAAGAAAGCGACAAAACAAAAAAGACGCATTTTCAACTGCGGAGGAAGACATTCACAGAGGGCGTGGGTTAATTAATTATTATATGACATTTTAAATGAATAATAAACGATAATAAAACATATACTGCGCAGTTTGGATTACTGAGAGCTGTGATGAACTCAAGTCTTCCCTCAGGATTAACTAGTCTAGGAAACACTTGCTTTGCAAATGTAAGTCTTCAGGCAATCCTTCATATTCCTCTCCTACAAGAATATTTAAATAAACATAAAGAATTCAGTAAGAATTATTATTGTCAACAATATCATAACAATATAAATGTACTCTTAACTACATTATGCTGTATATGTTTGATAAAAAGATTGAAAAATCTCTCCATGTAGGAGGGGCTAAGGTGATACAACCAGCAGAGATCTATAATCAACTGAACAGTGATTAACAAAACTAATATGAAATAAATTATAGAATTCATTCCATACTGGTCTTCAGGTGATCAGGAAGATGACCATGAGTTTCTTACACAAATTCTTCAAATTGAAGAGATCTATTTATATTCAATATTAGTGCTTTTGATATATTAATTTAATTATAAGTGACACCAGTGTACACAAATTAACTGAAACTACAATAACTACTACTAGAAAGAACACATAATGTACATAAAATGTATATTTAACATAATATAATTGAACTAATGTCTAAAATGTGGAATGTCCAGATCATCTGAATGTAACCAAAGAAATCTACAAGTAGCTGTACAGGTATGACATAAGCAGTACTATTAATGTGTTGATAATACAGTGCACATATCATGTAGGGAGCTAACATAAAAGATGCAATCAAAAACTCATTCCAAAAAGTGATGTTACCTGAAGCAGAGGGAGTATGATGTCTAAGGTGATTAATGCACTTTCAACTAGTCTAATATAATCAGTCCATTACAAACAATAGATGTGATGAACAAACTCAAACAACAATAAAACAAGCAACGAGTTTATGACACGACATGTATTGACAAAAATAATTAGAGTACACAAAGTTTCACTAAGTATTTCAAGCAAGAGTACAGTCAACACAAACATCAGTGGGCTACATGTTACCAAAAACAGCTGGTAACAATACCAACATGTATGCTGAAGCATTCAATCACACATTAAAATATTTGTATGAAAGGCAAAATCAATCAATGTGTTGATAAATGTGTTCATCTGCTCACGAAGATAGCAAAAGACAAAGCTTTTGAAAGACTAATAAAATTAGAGAAGGGAATTAAAGACATCTTATCAAATAGGTACCATTAACAACAGACTGTACATAGTATAAAGCTTTCAATACAAGCTATAATAGAAACTCAGTATAATGAATCAACAGTTACTTCTATATCAAAACCTGAAAACCACTATATCATCAAGAAACAACAAACAGTCTATCAAATTGCCATATACAATGCAAGGAATGCAACATTTGTATACATGAGTATACATGTACATGTCCTGATTCTCTTCTCTTTGTAACAATGTGTAATTTATTCACCTTGTTATTAAGTATATTAACTATATCACCTGAATTATATTCCAGTAGAACCATCAAATGTCCCTAGGAAGTCACTTAATGTTTGGAATGAGGAAATATTCCATGAAGTAAAGTCTTGGGAGAATACACTAAAACAGCTACCATGAAAGAAGACATACAGAGAGATATGGATTATCTATATGTCTTATTAGATCAATGTATAGATGAAGGGATATTGATCTCTTATGTATCTACAATACGAATAAGGTTATCTTTATGAATACTATTATTACATGATGTCACAATTAGTAGATATGTATTTTATATTTCATTTTGGATGTGAGGCTAAGAGAACATAATACAGCTCATAGAACTCCCTCAAGATTGCAAGCTAGGTAGATATGTTCTGGTTATCTATATTCATGGTTACTGAGGTTTACAGCAGGTCAAGGAAACTGTAGAAATATGTTTTTTTTCTAGTTGTAACAAATATCCCCCTTGTTAAGTTTACAGATGATAACAGCTCCTACCAATAAACAGTTTATGTAGGACAGACAGGTAACTTTTAATCTAGAATTCACAATTCCTGCAATATTCAAACTTATATTAACAGTCATATATGTACTACTACTACAACTGGTCTATCAGTTTCTAATACTATTGGTAAATGGTAATATAACATATTCTAATTGTTTCATATATAACACACAATTATCTGATGATGGAACTCGTATAGTACTGCCACTGAATAAAAACTGCAATACTAGAAAATCAAAGTTATGATAATAAAAACATAAAAAAAGAAGGAACATGTAGCACTGTTATTGTGTTTGATATATAATGCTGTCCAAGAACCATGTTCATTGTCATTAATCGATAAATGGGAATCATACATACATAATAATACCACTTAATTTTGGAATAGCACAAACTATTCCAACTCTAGTTTTCAATAATCTCTGATTCATTTTCATTACAATATATGATAAGAAAATAATGAGGAACAAATTCTGATTTCATGTTAAAATAATCCAATGAATTAACTGATTCCTCTTGACAAGAGGTGATATAAATGTCAACAACTAAACGAATTTCATAGTCCATTGCCTGAGGTACACAATGAATGTTAGTCATCACAACTTGAGATCTACCATCGTTATCATGAACTGTGATAGGTACATTACTGTCAAGTGTGTTTAGTTAGTTCTTCATATGCTGGAGGTTGATCCTAAAATAAGAAAAACTATATATTACTTAAATAAATACATCATGTTTCTTAGTATATCTATAGTGTTATAATTTATCTATATCATGATACTGATATATTACTTGGTTTTCTGACAATAAAGTAGGATATTTGATAATATCATCTTTTTTTAACTCTACAGTAGTGTCTTCAATTACTAATAATAATGTCTTATTGCTAAATATCATATATGTTTAATGTTTGTTGATTGCACTTAGAAAAATTAGTATTCAAATAAATATTAGTTGCCAAGTTTTGGTAGACTTATCTTTTATACAGCTTTATGAAGAGAAAGTATTGCAATACTGTTATTAATACATCTAGGCTCTGCAATATCCTCAAACTAAAATGACATACTCTGTATTCTATTTTGGGTTGACATTATAACTGTAATTTTGATACACTGCATGCTATAGCCATATTTGTACCATTGGATTCCTCTAGTTTCAATGAAACTATGATACATAGAATCATGTGTACATAGCAAAAATTGGTTGTGCTTTTCAAATGATAATTTGATAACAAGAGTTACAAGGCATCTATAAAATACAAACTTAAAAGTAAATTTGTTTACCAAATTTTCTTAGTAAAAAATTTCATGCCTTATTACTTCCTCTGTGCAAACTTATGTATAACTTTATAGACTATAGGGTATGAATGCTGCTATGTAGGTCAATTTATCTATTTCTATTCTCACTGTATTGGGGTGTCCACCAATAAGTATACTGTACCAGAACATCACTAGTGGGTGGAACTGGGAAATGAGTTGTAGGAAATCTACTGTAGTACATTGAATTGTACACTTTTCTCCTTATGAGGTAATTCTTCATCATGACTGTCTAATGTTATAATTTCCTCTGACATATTATCAATTGATATACTACCACAGGTCCGTACACAGGAGGAGTTATAGGGGGTGACAAGTCACCCCCCTTTTGAGCTTAATAATTAATTTTCATCCCTTCATAGTAAAAATGTGTGAGATTATCACTTACGGGGGAGGTAACTCCCACAATACAAAGATGGATGGACAGCTGTAGACAAGAAAAATGTCTTGGCACACATGAAATGTTTAGAGTCGTTTGAATTTATATATTGTATGACTATAATCTCTCGTTCTTTGATATATCTGAAGGAAACCATAGTGAAAATTCAAGGTATGGAGATGGATATTGTTGGAGGTGTTTCCTCTGCTATGGAATGTTGTGAGACCATAAGGAAAAATGTAGATTCTTTTTCCCAACGAATTTTTGATCATAGTAAACAAATTGCTGAAGCTTCAGAAATAACAGTTTCAATGCCACGAATTAGCAAGCACCAACAGAATCAGCTAAATCCAGAATTTACCTCTATTGAAGATTACTACAAAAAGACAGTAACAATTCTATTTCTTGACCACCTTGTAGCAGATATTACCTCAAGATTCAATGCTCATAGTAAACAAGCAGCTTCACTTGAAAAAATTTTGCAATCAAAAATTAGCGAAAATTCTTTCTTAACAGATTTGCAAGAAGCAATTCAATTCTATTCAGATGATCTTCCTAATTCTGAAATATTAGATGAAGAGTTTTTTCAGTGGAAGTCTAAGTGGCTGCATGTTTCAAAAGAAAATCAACCTGTGACATCGAAAGATGAAATGCTGCTCTAGTAGCCTTCCAAATATTTATACTCTCTTGAAGCTATTTGCAACAATACCAATTAGCTCATGCTCCTGTGAAAGATCAGCATCCACTTTGAGGTGATTGAACAATTATTTAAGACGTTCCCAAACGGAGCAAAGGCTAAGCGCCCTAGCATTAATACACATGAACTATGACACAGACATTAATATAGATAATGTATGTCAGATATTCTGTAATAAGCATTCTAGAAGACTAGAAGGAGCAAGTTTGATATTTACAAATGATTAGTATTTTCTATTTTTAATACACTCAAATTATAATGTTAACATAAGTTTTTATATTTAAGCATGATGATTTTGTTACATATTATGTTATTATGTGCCCACTTAATTTATATTCCAAAATGCATTAGAATTGCTCTCTGAGCACAAAACTTTTTTCTGGGGGAGGACCCACAGCCCCCCCCCCCCTGTTAGAGATTTGTCGCCCCCCTTTTCAGAACCCTGTGTACAAGCCTGTACCATTACTGTTATGAGAAGATGAGGGTGTTGTCAGATGTTGTATTATAACAGCCAATGAATAATATTTTTTCATATAATAAATCTAAATCAGAAGTGTTAGCTCCACCCATAAGGGTTAATCATATTCATAATATCTAAAATATCAGTATTAATACAAACAAAATCATTTTAAATAAGCTGCGTAGGAGGTAATTGAGCAGCTAGGATGATTGTGGTATGATTTTATTCAATATATTCACATACAGCAATAAAACAATAAGTTCAACAATTAACACAGGACAGTTACTTTCTGGTTAAAGTTTTCACAAATAAAAACAAAATATTGACATTGAAATTATAAAAGATAAAAAGGATTGAGACCATGATAGGTATTAAATAGTGTCTTGTCCACGATTGCATGATGTGTAGGGCATGCCAATCAAAATGATAAACAAGTAATATTATCAGTATTAATATATAGATAATTTAGATATTTGTTATCACGACATTTTCTTTACCAAGTCACTACACTCTCATTTAAAGACTAAATATTTAAATTTAGTATGGCAAGATCATGTAGTGAACGACATCCATGTATGAAATATTTATAAATTTAAAACAGAGTACTATAATAATATGAATATTTTAAGTTACTTATTCTCTTGACAATAATTATAATAATAAACTTTAACACTCTTTACAAAACTTTGGATACTGTGATAAATAAAATCATAGACATCTAATGATAAACATTCTATAGTTAATTCCATTCTAACTATAACTTATGTAAACAAGCTTTTACACTAGTGAAAATAAATATCAAGTAAACTAATTGTCTACATCTCTTATAATACAAATTTACATCAAAATTTACAACTTGGCATATTTATTAGCATTTTTTATTGTAGTAATTTAGTATATATTCCAAATAAAGTCATAACAGTAAATATTGATGACTTACACAATCAATTACATTGTTAAACAATGTTGATTTCATTTGCTGTTTAACAACTAATATCTTTGTGACTAAGAAGAGGTAACTTGTTATTTGGTAATAGGTGATCATGTTCTGTAGGATCTACACTAGTACTAGATGAACTACTACCAGGGGATTGTGGAGATGGGTTTGCTTGAATTGATATGTTTTCAGATTGTGAAGGTGGAATTTGTATTTGAGATGACTGTTTTTCTTCTTGTTGTCGTCGTCTTCTTACTTCAAGCAACTATATTGAATATAAAATGTTATAGTGACACTTTCAATGTAAATAGGTTGCCTTCCTTTATTAACACTAACAGCAACACAGACAAAACACTATTCATTTTTTATACACAATGTAACATCTGTTACTGACAGTATAATACATAACTCAGTATAGAGTGAATATAATATAGTACATAATTTTATATAGATTGAAAGCAATATTGTACATAATTTAATATAGAGTGAATGTAATATAATAATACAATATAATACATAACTCAACACATGTGTGAGTGTAATATATATAGTATAATATAATTTAATAAAGAAGAAGTGTAATCAATATGCCATCTAATGGAAGTTATGACACTATAAGCATTAGCAATATTTTAAATGTATTACCTCATCATGGCTAATATGGTAAGGATCAGATACTGTATTGTTAGTTGTTGGTACATCTTCATAACTATAATAGGTAATAGTTACATTACAAAGAACTCAAAATGTTATAATAAATATACCTGTTATCGTGAGACTGTGGATAATGTATCTCTATTAATAGACATATAAACAGATTGTCCAACTGTTATTATAGCTAATAGTAAAACACACCTTCAGTACAACTCATTGATGAAGTCTTTTTTCTCCTCTGGACAACAAGATAACTAAATACTATTATTATGATCATTACCAATATGATCATTACAATTCCAATAGCTACATATATCAAATTAACATTTCCTGGAATTTTAATCAATGTAACATAACTTATATAACATTAACTTACTATTAAATCTTCTACTAGTTGGTTTTACAGATGTTATTATAATATCAGTAGTACTGATAATGTCACTAATCAGATAAAGTGTCTGATGACTTGATGTAGTAGTATCTAAGAAATCACAAAAGTGCATAATAAAATATTCAGTATATTACTTACTAGTAGTAATAATAATCTCAGTAGGAGATGATAGTAGTAAGATATATTCCAGTAATTGAGGGTACACAACAGATGGGTTAGTTATCATAATACCATCTACTATATCATGAACTGTCACAGTATAGTTACCACTAACTGGTAGACTTATATACTGGTATACTGTACTCTCCTCTATACTGGATTTACTTATATTAATAGACTTCACAGTTCCTTTAGAAGACTCATTAAATATCACATGACATCCATCAGCAGTAGATCTCTCAGCAAACCTACACTCTACAACAACTGATCCATTATTAGAGTAGTACTGTAGAGTGAGTCCTTGAACATGGTAAGTTGCTATAAGGTAATAAGAGGATTACATCAATCAGAAATGCTATACTCACTAAAAGATGACTCGTTCTTTGTTTTAGAGGTATTAAAATAGTCCAGTATATCAGCAATAAAGATATAGTTTAGTTGAGGACTAATATTTGATATACTATAGTTAACTGTCACTAACTGACAGTCTTCTGGTGAAATCATAACATTGTTACGAGTGAGCTCTGTTCTATTCATTAGCAAATTCTCTTCTCTTGTAATACCCAGTAATGTACTATTACATAGTGTAGGATAACCAATAACCTATGTAGGCAATGCAATATATTATAAATGATCAATCTGTTATAACTTACTATAACTTTAAAATGTATTTCAAATGAATTATTATGTTTATTAAAGACAACCTCATGATCAGGTAAGATATTACAATAATACTCTGCAATAACAATTTGTTAATTTCAAATGAGTATTAAATTCTTGACACACCTCCACTATACTCCCTTTGGGTTGTAGTGCTATTAGAACTATATTCTCCACTATGAGCTATAACAGTAGCAGTGTAAATATCACAGACTGTGAGGTTATATAACTCATAAGATGTATCATTAGTGATATCATTATATAGTAACTGGCCATGTTGGTTCACTATATAAATGTGATATGATAGTGGATAGTTCTTAAATGGATGAGACCAGGTTAACCAGCTTGAAGTGCTTACAGCATTAACATTGAACTGGAGGTCTTCAACTGGTGTTATTCCTTATCATATAATCATGAGCAATTAATTCTAATTACAAAACTAACCTTTAACTGTCAAAGTAGCTCCTTCTAATACAAAATCAAAGTTTTGACCAATCACAGCACATCCAATACTTATTCCATCATTAATAGGTAATGCTCTTATAGTTAGTACTGATGACCACACATCAACTGATATATTGTTAGTAGTTACTGATATCTCTCTGTACTGTTTGATGGAGTCAGTGAGTTTATTATCTTCTACTGTCCATGACAGTTTACCTCCTGTACCCTCACAAGTTAAGTTAGCTAGGGCATATAGAGTAGCAGTAACAGAAGAGGGAGGTGCTGTGATATCTATACATGAGAAGCATATAAAACCTATGTAAATGATAAATATAATCATTGACTTACTAGTGCTTCCACACTCTTTAAGTAAAACCAAAAGTAGCCAAATCATACCGTCTATATAGGTTAATTAATAACTACTAACTATAGTGGGTTGAGCCTTACACTATGTACACATACTATGATGTACGCACTATTGTATAAACCATTTTAATACAAGTATGCATATTTTCATTCACTAACATAGTTATATATATATATATATATATAATTATATAAAATTAACAAATTATAGATTTACCTAATACATTTCAATAAAAAAGTTTTGTGAGGCCTCTCACACTCACAACTTTAATTAACTTTTATTAACTACATACTATAGTATATACATAGGAATTTAGAACTTAACTTTTATCTTATACACTCATACGATTTTTTGTGTTGAATACACTTGTAATACTAATTAGTAATGCACTTATATAGATACTAACAAAAAATTGACTTCATTGTTTCTGTCTTTAATAGTTACTGATTGTTCAAATACCAGTGAAGCTCACCAGTGCATAAAGTGGAAGAGTTAGATAGAGTAGGGAGGTATCGTGATATCTATGCACATAGAATTGGCTGTCTCCTATAGCAAAGTATAGTCAGTTTTAATTATAAATTTCTTTATTATTGTTAAAATTAAAGCAAATATATCATTAGTAGGATTTTATAAGCAAAATAGAAACCAAACCATGTGATAAATTGTTATTACAAAATTTGCAAATAACAGAATACTATCAAGTATACATAAAGATATGGACTAAAATACTGATAAGATGATGCATAATTATATAAACTACAAGTCAACTAGTCAAATATCAAAATTTATATTTACTATATCAAATTTATTGCATGACCTTTAACTAAAAGCATCAATCATTCTATTTGTATTGTTGATAGACAATTAAGAAATGGAACAACCTGAGTGTAATTCATGCACAGATTAAATGCAAAAACATCAAAAGATCTAAGGACCATCTACATGTATGTATAACAAATCATGTGACAGCAGATAGGCAATTGCGACAAGATACCATTAAATTGGACAAAGGATGACATATGTAATCAAGGATCACAAATATATGGACTTCACTTCTTGAGGTTGCTTTATATTCTTCTATAATTGAAGGCTGACTCTTCTCAGAAGAAGCATGGACCTTCTTTAAATACTCTTTCTTCGAAGTGTTTTCGTTAGCAAAAGCTGTAGTCCATTCAATTACTCCATTAAATTTGCTTTCTTCTGGTCCAGGACCAATTTTCTGACAAGAATTTTTATTCAGTCGTTTCTTTTGCTCCAGATATATCTTTCCAACATCATCAACATCACCATCAGAACTGTTGTCATTTTTGACATCAAATTCATTGCTACAGCAGATATTTATTTCATTGTCCACAAGAAATTTGAAGTTGCTGACCAAACAGCTCTTAACAAATATAGGTGGTAAATTAACACTCGATATAACCATTTCTTCATATAGCTCACTGTATGTTTCATAATCTTGATCACATATTTCTGTGACATCCTCAATATCCTGGTAATAGTAAGAATTTGTATTACAAGGAGTGGTTTTTGATTGCACAAAATCATAGCAACAAACGACATCATCAGAACACATGCTGGTAACTAAGACTGCACGGGAACCATCACTATTTTGCACAATGTAGTCTGCTTGAACTTTAGCTTTAACTTTATAAAGGAATGATAAAATATAATTTCCTTTAATAATAGCTTACCAATAGGTCCAGCAATCTCACTGTTAGAAGGAATGTCAGAAGAGTAATAATAAAATTCAGAACTAGAGCCAGTTGTGTCTATATTAGAAAATAATCACATAATACACTAGTCTTGTGAGCCACACCCAATACAAAGCAGGAAAGGGACGTAGTCTAAATAATTAGACTAAATAATTGTTATGTAGAAAGAAATGTAATTATTAGTAGAATTTATGGCTTCCTCCATTTTATTGTTATAAATTAACTATCACTACATTTTTGGCATCAGTGATTCATAGACATTTTAGATTGGCTATGACTCAAGGCTACTATACTATATTATAGAAAGATAATTATTCAATTTCAGCATGTGTAAACAGAAAAATTTGACTGAACTGCCATCTTGGCTATGACATTTTAATATTCTGCATAATAATTATGATCAAGATGCATATATAGTCAGCCACAACAAGTTACGTTAAATTAATACTGTTTTCAGATCCTTCCTGCTTTAGGTTGGGTCTAGCTTGTAAGACTTATAATATAGTATTCATACCATATTTGTTGTGAACAATATCCTTTGGAGGTAGTTGATGGTTAGTAAAAGGAATAGCTTCACATGTCCCTATGCCATCACTTTTTAGAGCTGTAATATATTGGGAATGATGTTTAATCTCCTTAGGTGTCTTCCAATTATAATCATAAGGTAAAGACTGACCATTAGGATCATCATCCTATAAAAGTAAAGAAATAAGACAATCATTTGATATAGTCTAACTTACATCGTCTTCAATGTAACTGTGACATCCATTCACTATAATGGGATGTTGGCAAGCTAAACAAGAGGACTGGGTATTTAGAGAAGGCTGAGAGATCCGTGGTGCCTATTAAAATGATATAAATATTATGACTAAGCAATAATATTTATAAAACTATTTACAATTCCATCATTTTTGTTTTTAGTGTTTTTTGGTTTTCTAGATAACATCATAATAACAACTACTAACTTGTACATTATTATATTTATTAGTATTACCTTGATATCAAGAGCAGGTCTGATATCACTGTATTGTACTGGAATATCATGAGTAGAGGTAAGAGATAAGGGATATGATGTAATAATATACAACTCTTTTTTACCATAATGAGATGTACTCTTTGTTTCCTTAGCTGATTGTGTATTTTGGCTAATGACAGAGATCATTGATGTTGTCTGATCAGTATCAGATATGGTATCATATTCAAATGTTATCTCTTGGACAACTTCATTGGTTTGACAATCCTAGGATGATAAAGGCAATGATGATAATGTAAACAACCATTTCTGTTATATATTAGAGAAAGTTAGCTATTAATACATATATTACACATTACACTTACAGAATTTGCAGAGCCACACAAACCAATGTTAGCCTCAGGTGTGATATTATCATCAGTAATTGGACAAGGTTGACACTATAGTAGAGATTAAATTTAAATAACAAATGCTAATACATCGACATACATGATCAATTGGTGAATTATCAGATTTAGAATCATTATTTGATGTTTCTTGATCATCATCTGATATAGATACGTCATTGTTGTCCTCGCAATTGCCCGAGAGTATGGTATTATCATGTAATGATTTATAATTTCCAGACTCAATAGCTCCACCCTATAGTTAAAGAAAACATCATATTTATGACTACATTGTTAAAAATTAATTGGTTGATTTAACGATTATTAGGTTATACAGGTTGAAGTTACAAGCTTATTTTTGCTGGAAAAGTAAGTATAATACTGTTTTCACTACTAATGTCCTTCTGCTTATGTAACTATATAACCATTAATTTCATAACACATTAGTAATCAAAGTAGTATTAAGTTTACTTTTTGCATATACAACCCATATAAACATGTATTGGTTAAATCAACTATTCAATTTTTACAGTGTATTAACTATTAATATTATTTACAAATGAAAGCTGTTGTAAACATTCTGTCATTGCTGTTGGCTCTGGAATAATATCAATATTATCAGTGGGTGGAACTAAAGTATAAGATGAAATAAATTCTACTTTAATAATTATAAAGAGGTTACTTTTTTCTTCTTTTAACATTAGATCCTCATCCTCTATAACAGAACTATCAATCTCTGATTCAACAGTCTCTTCAAATGCTTCTTGAACATTAGCTCCACCTTGCAGTAATAAAGACATAATATAATTACTTTAGGACATTAGAAATAATTGTTAATAATATTCATAACTAATAAACTCTATTGTTGGTTTTCAGTAGATCAATAGTAAGTACTATTATGTTCACTTGGATCTATATAGAATCAATACAATTACTTTATTATCTATTGTATTGTAGCAATGTATTTAAATTACCTTTTAATATTAGTACAGTATTTTATCTAATTCTAACACACATTCCTTTATAAAACTACATATAATATATAGGTAATCCCTAGTCATTGTGAGACAGTTTATCTAAGACATTTGAGTTACACTATGCATCTAATACAAAATACAGGTTCAATTCAGTATTTAGTCCTTATCATTATCACTTATATTATCAGATACAGGAGTAAGATGACATGAATAAGAATTGATTAGATTGTATTCACTATTTTCTAATAGTACAGGTTTACTTTGTACTGTAGATGTACTACTGATAAGAGAGGATCCTGGAGGAGTGGGCTGAGCTATTGTTGCCTGAGAAAGTAACATAAGTCGTAAAGGAAATGGTTGATTCATTTCATTAGTCATTTGATGAGGTGTATTTGATTGTAAATGTTGTCTACTCAATTGGAGAAATAGTAGTCACTAACAATAATACAATAGTTTGTCTGATATAATAACACAACATCACTTCATTTACTCACATCATGTTATATATATGGTTATATATATAGTTCAAATACTTATATACACTATGATTGGTTGATTTAACCAATATATGATTATATAGATTATACGATGCAACCTGTTTACAAAATGTTAGAACTAATAATTACTTTAAAAGAAATAAAAACATTTTGAATGTATAAACAATCAATTCAGTTTGCATCATGCCATCAAATACGGTTAATAGAACCAACCAGTTTTTACAGTGTGGCGAGAATTTTTGTACTTTTTGTAATAATTAATTGCTATTTTCTAAAATATGCTTAATACATATTTAAAACAGAACACCACTTACAAAAGTAAGTGGTTACTTGTAGTACAATGTGTTATTAACTACATATGAACATGACATGTGTTCATTTGGTTATTGTCCAACTTACATCAATATCCCCACTACAACTGTGATATTCATTCACTCCAATGACATATTGACAAGAGGGCTGGGTCTTGTCTAGTGAAGGCAAACAACAGATCTGTGGTGCCTATTAAATTTAAAATGACACAAAATTATACCTATTTCTGTCGTTAGCAAGTGTGACAATAAGGTTATTATGTCTCAACAGCCCTACACTATAGCAATAAACTTAATCATATTCATTAATATTATTGCATGCTCAATTCTCAGAGAGGCATGAATCATGAATACTATAAAATATAGGCAAAAATTAAAATTCATTGATTACAATATGTTATGTTTATGTTTATGCAAAGTCAAATAATTGCATTTCCAATGTACTCAATTCCTGGAACAGAATGATGAACAGAAAAAAACAGACCATCAAATTAACATTAAAATATGAATAGCTGTTAACGTGTAGACATCAAAATAGGATTTTATTTTAGTCGTTAATTAAAAATTGTGTGTTTGTATGATAATTATGAAATAATTATAAAACTCTTTGCTCCAAATATTATGATTTACTGTTTTTCTCATGATATTATATATCATGAGAAAAATCATTTCATACGTGAGTAGGAGTGGGAGATTGTATACCTTAAATAGTAAATAAAGTATGAATGCAATGACATCAAAGTTATTAAAAACAAGACTTAAGTAAGAATAAACAAAAACTATAACATGTTGTGGTAACTGGTTGATACTATGTACTTGTCTTGAATGATTCATGTACTGAGAATTACATATCATAAATATATCAGAAGTGAACTATAATAAATTTTTTTACCTCATGTGGACTAAAGTTATATGTTGGAATAGCATTTGTTAACTGAGCTGAATCTTTATAACTGATATAAAGGTAATAGTGATAACAAACACTTGAATTAACAAACCTCTTTTTGTTAGTTTGTGGATAATATGTAACTGCTCCCTCTGTTAGCAAAAATGTCATATAATTAATATAGTTAATAATAACTCATATACCTTCACTAAGAGAGATTACTTGCTTTTTCTTTCTCCGCTGAATAATACAACTAAAAACTATTATCACAGCAATACAGGTTATAATTATCAGTAATACTCCAATAACAACAAATATAAAATTGATATAAATAGAATCTGTAGTAAAATTAATCAATTCAAGTTAAATGACACACCTAGACTGACCAACATATATTCCACTAGTAGGTTCTACAGATGCCATTACACTAGTAGTATTACTAGTAAAATCACTGACTGACTCATAAGATATTGTGCCTAGTAAGATTATAATGACATAGCATAATAAAAAAGTAATTACATTACTTACTGGTAAAAATAATAGTCTCAGTAGGAGATGGTAGTAGTAAGATATATTCCAGTACTTGAGGGTACACAACAGATGGGTTAGTTATAATAGTACCATCTACTATATCATGAGCTGTCACAGTATAGTTACCACTAACTGGTAGAGTTATATACTGGTATACTGTACTCTCCTCTATACTGGATTTACTTATATTAATAGACTTTACAGTTCCTTTAGAAGACTCTCTAAATATCACATGACATCCATCAGCAGTAGATCTCTCAGCAAACCTACACTCTACAACAACTGATCCATTATCTGAGCAGCACTGTGGAGTGAGTCCTTGAACATGGTAGGTTGCTATGATGATAATGAAAATATTTTAGTATCAAAATAAAAATAGCTACTTACTAAAATATGATTCATTTGTTGTTTTAACGTGACCAAAAGAATCCATTATATCAGCAATAAAAACACAATTCAGTTGAGGACCAATGTTTGGTGTGTTATAGTTAACAGTCACTGACTCTTTATCTTCTGAAGAGTAGACAATATCAGAAAGAGCATGTTTTTCTTCTGTTCCATGGGAGTTATCTCTAGTAATACCCAGTAAAGTACTGTTACAGAGTTTTGGAAAACCTTCAACCTAAAGATACAGTCAATAAATAGATAGATAGATAGATTTAACTACTACTGTATTTCCTTGAATAAAGCTGCAATATCTATTTAATTCAGGTCCAAGAGGGGAGATGCTACCATTCAAAGGTGGCAACTACTTGAGGGCAGCATGTACTCAAGTATAATGGCTATAAATATATATGGCTATAAGTATATGAATATAGTTACTTATCACAAAATTATAATTTTTGATGTAAAAAAATTAACAAAATACTATTTTGACTTCTGATGTACTATGATTTGACTCTTCATTATTATGTTTAAACTTTGTAGCCAGGCTACATACTACTATAGAATTCATATATACATATATGCACATAAGTCAGTTGTTAAATATATGAACTGTTAATTCCATACCATTGATTAGTAATATTGTTAGTACTTTAGAACATTATCATACAAATCTACATGAATTAGTCAAAACAACAAATTTATTCTAACAAAGAAATACTGTACTTACAGTAACATTGAAATGGACAGAAACGATTTTCTGCTTATTAAAGATAACACTGTGCTCAGGTTGGATAATGGCGTAAGTTTCTAAGAAATTATAGATAAATTTAATCATTAACTATTAAAACATACCTTCAGAGTATATTCTTTGAATACTAGTGCTATTAGAGCCATATTCTCCACTGTGAACTATAACAGTAGCTGTGTAAATATCACAGACTGTGAGGTTATATAACTCATAAGATGTATCCTCAGTGATATCATTATATAGTAACTGGTCATGTTGGTTCACTATATAAATATGATATGATAGTGGATAGCTCTGAAATGGATGAGACCAGGTCAACCAAGAAGAACTGTTGAGACTAAAATTGAAGTAAAGGTTTTCTGTCGCTATTGATGCAATACCTATCATAAAATAGAGATAAAGTTTCACAATAGAAATATCACATACACCAATTCATCCTTATCTCCAAACTGTATATGTAATAGTACAGTTAATTAATGTAGTAAAGAACACTATAGGACTTCACTATAATATATATTTGCTTAATTGCTACAAAAAGTAGGGAAGTCTAAACCATTTGCTGAGATCAAATGTATATTACAGACATTATGTGTATCAGCTTTCCTTCTGAGTTGGGATACATATAATTTAGTTACCAGTCTGTCACTTTAATTCATAAGGAAATGATAATGTACAAAGATCTCATTTCACACTTTAAAAAGGATTGTGTTGTTTGTCAAATGATCATATAATCCAATGATAATAGAGAGACAAAGGAAACAAGCTATTGTGAAGCCATAATTGAAACAGATCACGCCTATTGAAGTACACTCTGGAAATTATATTGTGTATACAATCTTATATACAGTTTATTTACTCACCTAGGGGCTATTTGATCATCGCCAACATAGTCTTTAGTATCAATGCAGGCAGAAAGTTGCATGTGCTAGGCAGTCCTATAATTAGAGTGCAAAGTACCCAGTAGACGCACTAAAAGGCAAAGCTTTTTTGTCTTTGATTGACGAGAAATGCTGAGTCATCAATAATCATCTAGCGCATCACGTGAGATTACGTCACTTGAGGAGGATAAGGAAGTCTCTGGATAAGACCACAGCGACACTTTAGTGCATTTTTATTATTACTTTAAGCATATTCATAGCAAATTCTTGCAATCACACCTTACAACTATAAAAGGATGTGTTATGTAAGTTTGAAATTTAGCCTCATACTACCCACACAGTCTGTGCATCCCCTATTTCTACACTCTGGATATGTCAGTGACCTAGCCTCGTACCCAAGTGTTCACGATGAATGCCTGGTCACAAGGCTAGCATATACCGAGTTCATCCTGTAGTACCATTTAGAGTAGTCATAAATTATCATATTTTTACTCATAAACATATTAAATAATACCACAAGCAATTACACCTGCCTAATAAATTGGTAAACTCAAACTACTGCTTAGAAAACATTTATGTTTTTAAAGTCTGTGAGTTTATAGCAATCACGTGAAAATGATTACCATGGCTAGAAACAACAAAGATAAGAGTATAGAAGGTACTAATGAAAGTCTACCTGCCACACCCACATCTTGTGTCTGGAAATTAGCCCACAAACTACATTTCTGTTAAATAGGTTTGATATATATATGCTGTCATACCCTTTCTCTCTAAGCAAAGGGGTGACAATACCAGACTAGCCATTGGTTGCTGTTGAGCCATTTCCACATACACACACTTGTAGAATATAGAGGGTTGTTTTTAAATAAGGAAATTAATTTTAATGATGAATTACTAGCGTTAATTTAAAAACAAATTTAAATATATTTAATTTTTTTGAAATTAGGCTGTTACACTTTAGAAGCTTTATAGTATGCTAACGCAAAGGAGGAAAAAACAAGGAAAGATATGTGTATTGTATTCATAACTTCCTGAGTAAGTCATGATCTGTCAAATAGGAGTTGCAAAAGTAAACTAGAAACTAACCTTTAACTCTCAAAGTAGTTCCTTTAGAATCAAAGCTCTCACCAAAGACAAGACATCCAACATGTATCCCATCATTAATAGGTAGTGCTCTTATAGTTAGTACTGATGACAACACACCAACTGATATATTGTTAGTAGTAGTTATCGATATCTCTCTATACTGTTTAATGCCATTAGTAAGTGAATGGTCATTTATCGTCCAAATCAATGTATTTCCTGTACCATCACAGGTAAAGTTCACTAGTGTATAAAGTGTTGGTAAGTCTGATAGGGTGGGAGCTGTAGTAATTTTAGCAGCTGAAAAGTATAGCATCAATCTTAATAAAACAAAAAATGCCACTTACTAGTAGAATCAGAGATAAGTAGAAGGGATAAAAGCACAGTAATTGCCATCCCCTCACTAATAGTTTCTGACTTGCCTTTGTTATCGTACTAACCTAAAAAGTAGAGTAAAGGCGGAGGTATCCGGACAAACTTTTTTTCGAGTAGCTATTCACCTATCGGCTGACTTTTCAGTATTCTCTTTTGATATTGTTGGATAATAGAACTATTATACTATATTGATATAAAATATCAAGTAAATCTTCCTTCGTATTTAGTCAATTTCGAGTAGCTATTCACCTATCGCCTGAATTTTCAGTAAATCTTCCTTCGTATTTAGTCAATACAGCCACTAGAGTAAACGGGGGGGGGGGGGGGGGGGATCCGGACACAATCCAAAATTTTGAGTATTACGAAGTGAAACGACTAACGACTATGAATAATATTAATATTAGTACCTATAATATAGCTATATATAATTAATCTATTGTAGCAATCGATGCTATAGTTTTACATGTTCCTACAGTTATTTGTAGAGAGGTTTTGTTCTCCTTTCAATGTTGGAATAGATTTTCTGATCTTAAACTTTCTCTCTTGCCTTTAAGAACACACTTCTCATAGTCAAACTGAATAACAGTGAAGTGAAACCATCAACTGTAATCTAATAAAATGTTTAGTAAATATTAATTAAATTTTATGATGAATTCAACATTTATAATTAATTTTTTGAGCAGTTCAAATTTGAAAACTTCAATGTAGTTTTAGTTTCCATAACATGGCTTATAGCAAAGAAGCAATGGAAAGCACCATAGAAGAAGTCAAGACAGGAGCAAGTAACATCCATGGTGCTACTAGAAAATATGGAATTAGCTCCAGTACTCTGCATGATCATCTCTCAGAGAAACATATTAAAGTAGATACTGGAGGACCAACAGTTCTAACATATACTGAGGAAGAGAGATTGTTCTTTCTCTTATTGCACTGGGAGAAATGGGATTTGGGTTAACAAAAGATCTAGTAGATATAATTGTGAGAGATTATTTAATGGAAAACAAGCTACCCAATCCATTTTCTCAAGGAATTCCAGGAAAAAATTGGTGGACAAGATTCAGAAAGAGATGGCCATGTATCACTGAAAGAAAGCCTCAGCACCTTAGCAAAAAGAGAGCAGATGCTTCCCATCCCAACATCATCAATGCATAGTTTGACAACCTAGAATCTCTCTTTCAAAAAATTGCACTAGACCCAGCGACTTCATCAGGACAAAATAGGATATGGAACTGTGATGATACTGGTTTATGTACATCTGTGTCCTCAAAGTATCTTCTTGTACGTTGTGGTACTCGACAAGTCATTGAGGTATTCAGCAGTTCTGGCCATGAGTACATTACTGTTTTAACAGCTTGCAGTGCAGCAGGAGATATTCTACCTCCTTTTATTCTATATAAAGGTAAAAATCTTTACCAGCGGTGGCTTATGGGAGGTCCAGTAGGGTCCTTCTATGGTGTAAGTGAATCTGGGTGGATGGACTCCATTAACTTTTTATCATGGTTTCATAACCAGTTTATGTCAGCAGTTCGTCCCTTGACAGAATCAGGACCAGTGGTTTTGATATTTGATGGGCATTATTCCCATGTTAGTCTAGAATTAATCAAGCTTGCTAGAGATAACAACATTCATCTCCTGTGTTTACCACCCAACACTACGCATATCCTGCAACCTTTAGATGTAGGTCTATTTGCTGTTTTAAAAAAGAATTGGCGTAAGGTACTAAAAGAATATCAATTACAAACGAAAGGCGGCAAAGCATGTAAAGAAACATTTCCAAAATTGCTCACAAACCTTTTGGTTGCCTTAACACTAGAGGTGGTAAGATCAGGATTTAAAGGTACTAGTATCGTACCTCTTTCAAGAGAGCATGTCCTCTCCAAGCTACCAGTAGCTACAGATCTTGAGCCTGAAGTGGTTGATTGAGACAGCTGTCAAACAATCAAGTGCACCCACTGTGGGGATGACATGCCAGCAACTCCCGTACTAAAAATGAGACTCACAAGTGTCTTTGCTACTGTTTTGCAAGTGAATGCACATCAACCAAAACTTGGCAAAAGAAATAATGCTAAGATTCGAGTAGAGGGAGATGTTATAACTTTAGATGAGTTCCTAGATGTACTTCAAAAACAACATGAAGAGAATGGAAAGAAGGGAAAAAGTAAAAAGAAGCAGAATGAAGAAGGTATAGATAAAACTTTTAGTCATACACATTACTCACTTTGTTCATCTCTAGTTGAAAAAGATATCTGTCAGGTTTGTAAAGTCAAGTATGACGAGGATGACGATGATAAGGATGGGTGGATAGGATGTGATGGAGATTGTAACAGATGGTACCATTATTGGTGTGCTGGGTTCAAAAGAATGTCAACTAGTAGACAACAATTTCTTTGCCAGTACTGTAAAAAAGGAGCAACATCTAATAAATAACACAGCTAGCTAGCTGCATGTCATAATTATAATTACGTAACACCCCAAATTAATTTGTATTCACATTTTACACTTTATATAGGAATATATTATTAGTATATACTTTTATATCTCACCATCCATTTAGAGTTTAATCACCAGAAATAATTTTGAAATTTTCTTCTGCCAACAGCAATTACCCAGAGACAAAATAAAACCAGTTTTTAACTATAATATAGTGTCTGGAAACCACGCCCTCGGCTATTTAGAGTAGTTCCAAGCTGTATTGACTAAATACGAAGGAAGTACTACTGAAAAGTCAGGTGATAGGTGAATAGCTACTCGAAAAAAAGTTTGTCCGGATACCCCCGCCTTTACTCTACTACTCTAAATAGCCGAGGGCGTGGTTTCCGGACACTAGTTAAAACTTGTTTTATTTTGCCTCTAGGTAATTACTATTGGCAGAAGAAGATTTCAAAATTATTTCTGGTGATTAAACTCTAAATGGATGGTGAGATATAAAAGTAAATACTAATAATATATTACCATAATATAATATAATATAAAGTGTAAAATTTGAATACAAATTAATTTGGGGTGTTACATAATTATAATTATGACATGCAGCTAGCTGTGTTATTGATTAGATGTTGCTCCTTTTTTACAGTACTGGCAAAGAAATTGTTGTCTGCTAGTTAGCATTCTCTTGAAACCAGCACACCAGTAATGGTAACCATCTGTTACATACAATCTCCATCACATCCTATCCGCCCATTCTTATCATCAAAGAACAATCTCTCTTTCCTCAGTATATGTTAGAACTGTTGGTCCTCCAGTACCTACTTTAGTATGTTTCTCTGAGAGATGATCATGCAGAGTACACAGTTTGTTTGCTGAGAATCAATAATAAATTTGATATAATAAACACATTTTGTAATTATAACTGTCATCACATCCATTGTGTTTTACATAGATTGATATATTTTTGCTTTATTTTGAACAAAATAATTAAATGTGACATCATAATATATAATCCATAAGTAGTACTCACTGCAAATGAGTACTTCATAGT
Source organism: Xestospongia bergquistia (assembly GCA_963965975.1). Classification (NCBI taxonomy): domain Eukaryota; kingdom Metazoa; phylum Porifera; class Demospongiae; order Haplosclerida; family Petrosiidae; genus Xestospongia; species Xestospongia bergquistia. Next base: position 1,002,026 of record OZ014412.1, read on the forward strand.
TACAGTGTTCTCTATACTACTGATCTATGGAGGTATTTATAGTGTCAATGCTACATGTTCTGGTAAGTACTGCAGACTATAAACACAAAATATATCTTGAAAATGTTGGGAATATTCTAAGGAGTGACTACAGCACTGTAAATAACATAATGCTATGTAGTACCTGTAATAAATGACTTAGAGTGTATAGCTGTGTAGAGACAGTATAGAGAGTTATTAATATACTACATTATATCTACATTGATCTACATTCATTATTTAATGGAATTGTTTATAGAAAATGTAATACTGGCTAATAATGTACATGTAAAACTAGCATTGATTGCTACAATAGATTAATTATATATAGCTGCTATATTAAAGTTAGTAAGTTTTAAAGTGAGGCTCTCTTATCTTATGTATGGATGAAAAGAGTTTGCACCTTGCATTTCTTACATTATGAATGTCTTTGCCATTTTAAGGATCTCTACCTTATGGCCAGCAGCTTGGTTGCAGGCATGTAAGCTGTCAGGACCATGTGTCGATCTCTATGCCAAGGAAGGTCACGTAGATGCTAGATACTTGATCTTCTAGGGGGGAGGGGGCAACTGTTACTTCCAGTTATGAGCAGACCTCTAAGGCTTTGCATACATTGGAGGTGTATATATTGAGAGAAGTTTGAGCTGCCTACCAAGAGATATCGATAGTCATCCAGAGCAATTAGCTCCCTTCTATTTGCATCACCAAAAGCAAATCACCAGCTACCATTGTACAAATTTTTAGGACAAAGTACAACCAAAAGGGCAGGCTGTGTCTATGAACACTTCAGAACACTCCAGACGCTGTCAGTCATCCTGATGATTAGATCCAGTTTGGTTAAAAGAAATCCGTTGTCTAGGACTAGCACTAAAGCAATCTTGTCTCTATCATATATAGATTGACAAGTTTTTCTATGAGCACAATTATTCATTGATGCCATTGTTTATTGATTAGCTATTGATTTACTGAGGTTCACCATGCCAGGCTGCAAGCTAAGGAAGAAGCTGCATAGGAAAGCCTCAAGTAAGTATGCAGGAAGCATGTGGTCAGTGTGGTTGCCCAGGGCAGCCTCCAAAGCCTGTATATCAAGAGGGTGCGTGATTAGAGGATGATGCATGGCTATCCATTGTTAGGACATCAGGTATTGATGAACCCTGAAAGAGAGTTACTGAAACTTAATGATTGCCTGATGAATGACTGGGGCTTAGGAAAAAGACCTCACCACCCCTTTGACAGATGGAATTCCTGGAGTGAGGGCATATTGGTGACCTATAATATGGTCCTCACCATAGGCGCTGCATTGGTCTTAAGTAGCACACTCCTGGCAATATATAGGCACCTTGAGTCCATGAGCTGCTGACCTGACTTCCAACAGAGGTAGAATGGATGCAGGGTGGAGTAGCCTTGTGGATGGCCTTTATGGTAGGATTTGTGGAAGGATGACTAGAAGCACTAAGGCATGGGCTCTTAATTGTGTGATCTATCAGGAAGCAGGACTGGATTGCTCTCTAATTACCCATAAAGGCCAGCAGGAACGAAGGACTCAGGTCTGACTCTTTAGCTGCTGGTTAGCAGCCACTTGTGAATGAAAACATGATTAAACAAACCCTTATTTCCTTAAAACACAACCTCAACCCTGAATGTTTCAAATGGAGATTACTTCACTAATAAGCTAGGCATGTGTGTGTTTATCTCCTATATGGTGGTCCTATCAGAACACCGGGCTTGATCTTGTCAAGAACTATCTAGCCAACATGAGGAACCTGATTTGCCGCATTGAAAGGGGAGAATCTTATCTGGCAACAACTTGCACAAGTTCACAAATTGCAGCAAATGTACTTGGCCACTAGCTTGCCAGGCATGAGGGCAACATCCTGGAGAGAATGAAGGGAGTGGGTGTTACCAGAAGAAGGGATGAATTGGCAGGCTGAGCTAAAAGCAGCTGTGGCTGAGTCTGAGGGGGACGTAGTGTCATCAAGGGCTGTAAAATCAGCAAATACTATATATCTCCAAAGGTGGAAGTGCCTGTACCTGTGGGAGGTAAGAATTAATATAAGCTGTGCTGCTCTAAGTTATTAATCTGAAGATCCTGCAGATGGCAGTTTACTGAATCTGCAGTTCCAATGTCATACTTGGAGTATACACCTTTTATCTGGAGCTGTGAGAGTAGTCTCATGAGATAGCCCTTCCTCTTTTTTAATAAGCTAATAGAGAGGAGGGTCTTTCCCAATGGAATGTGGTGCAGTACAAGAAGTTGTCATAGTGGTTATGAATATCTCCCAACTATATATTTATTTATACATTATAATTATAATTCCTTTCTTTGAATGATTAATTTTTATAATTATATAATAGATGATAATACACAAATGTTACTAATACAAACAAAATGAATAAAAAAAACAAATGGACCAATGTTTTCAAAATAGATGTAAATGATTAAATCTGAGTAGATGTACAATATCAATGTATATTCAAATGTATTGTAAATACAGTCTTAAAATAAAAATTCTAACTTAACAGCCTTCTGGTTTGGACTTCAGCCAGACTGAAAATTCTTTTATAACTATACAGTGACAAAGTAGTATTATATTCTTAATTTTGTGTGAATATTTTGCTATCTTGTATTTTACTTTACTTTGACATTTATGTATGTGTAATATTCTTAGGACATCAATTGAAACTCAAAACAACTTAGCACTAACACTCATCACATTTAAAGCTCTTCAACAATGAGAAACAATCCACAATGTATGTAACTATCATGATGATACAAATTAATAAGTGACTATACATAACAGTTATTTAATTTTTTTATGTTGTATCCAACAATAATGTGAACTACAAATATTAAAATGTATAGTATATAGCGTATAGTAGTAATAAGCTAAATCTCCAAAAGTGATTTATATATCAGTAATGAACAATAATACTAACTAAGAAACTATGTACCTTATCTGATTTTGGTGAAAAAGAATTACAGGAAGATGAATATATCTTGTCTGATGAAAACAAGTCATGACCTCTACTAGCATTTGTTTCAGGACTACTAGTTTGTATTAATGTATTGGATTCTGAAAATAAAGATGGAGTTGTTATCTCTTGATGTGATAAAATAGAAGGTGATAAAAGTTGCTGATTTGAAGGTTCTTCTAATACTTGATGAAGTGAAGGAGTCAATGTAGGTGATTGGAGACGTTGTCTTCTAACTTCAAGTAACTATGGATGAGATAATTACTTCACTATGGCAACATCATACAACTGTTTGTCATAGATGTTGTCTTAGCATATGGCATTGTATAATACTGAATTATTATTATAATATTTATCATTAATATACTATCTATTGTTTACATAACACTAGCACATCTTCAGTCAGTAAAGTAACTAGTATAGTTAAGTTTATTTAAAAGAAAATATGAAATTTAAACTAGTTACCTCATCATGACTAATATGATAAGGGTCAGTGGTTGTTGTAACATTCTTTAACTGAATTAGATCTTCATAACTGATGTAGGCAAAAGTTAGATATAATAGTCTCATTAGTCATAATATTATCATTAACATACTTGTTGTTAATATTTTGTGAATAATGTATCATTGTCCTCTCTAATAATAATAATAAGAAGAAGAAGAAGAAGAAGAAGAATATATGTGTGTTTGTGTGTATGCATATCATATGTATGTTGTATGTATGTATCTATATGCTTATAGTATACATCTAGTTAATTAGTTACATACCTTCATTAAGCATCATTAATAGTCTCTTTCTCCTCCTTTTCCGTACAATAAGATAACCGACAGCCACTATACTCATTAATGGTATCATTATTCCAACACAAGCTATAATCACATAGAGATAATCTAAAGCTGCAATACAAATCTCATCATTAAACATCTCATAAATTAATCTTACAATTGGATATTCCACTAGTAGGCCCTATAGATGCTACTGTACTAGAGATTGAAATGTCATCAGGTACTGTCGTGATAATTGCATTTAATGTAATTACAGAACCTATACATTAACAAAAAGAAGTACACTACAATGTGCAGAGTACTTACTGGTTATAATAATAGTCTCAGTAGGAAATGGTAATAGTAAGATATATTCCAGTACTTGAGGGTACACAACAGATGGGTTAGTTATAATAGTACCATTTACTATATCATGAGCTGTCACAGTATAGTTACCACTAACTGGTAGAGTTATATACTGGTATACTATACTCTCCTCTATACTAGATTTAGTTATATTAATAGACTTCTCAGTTCCTTTAGAAGACTCTCTAAATATCACATGACATCCATCAGCAGTAGATCTCTCAGCAAACCTACACTCTACAACAACTGATCCATTATTAGAGTAGTACTGTAGAGTGAGTCCTTGGACATGATAGGTTGCTATGAGAATTAAATTCCATAAATTAAAATTAATTATAATCATTTAATTAACTTACAGAATATGTTATGATCTTGATTTTTAATTTTGTAAAGACTATTTGTAATGTATACAGTAAAATTGAAAATCATAAGAGGATTTAGATCAGTTATAGTATAGTAAGTGACCAACTCTGGATTAGTGTCAGTAACATTGATAGTGAGAAAATTATAAACAATTTTCTCAATAATGTTTGCAGACAGTGCACAATTACATAGTTTAGGATGACCTTTGATCTATACAGTAACACACACAATATAATATCAACAGTTTATTCACTTACCATTATACTAAATATCACATTAAAATTGTTCTCCCTTTCATCAAATATTACAGTATGATTCAATATACTAATAGTGTAATCTACATGGAAATTGAACTAATGACCTTTAGTAATACTACTGACCTCTAGTGTATTCCTCTTGTATAGTAACATTATTAGAACTATATTCTCCACTATGAGCTATAACAGTAGCAGTGTAAATATCACAGACTGTGAGGTTATATAACTCATAAGATGTATCATTAGTGATATTATTATATAGTAACTGGCCATGTTGGTTCTCTATATAAATGTGATATGATATTGGATAGTTCTTAAATGGATGAGACCAGGTCAACCAGCCTGGTAAAGTGCTAAGACTAAAAGTAAGATAAACATTTTCTACTGGTTTGATACCTGTGATTAAACAAAGAGATGACATTGATTATAATACATAAAATAACCTTCAATAGCTAAGGTAGCTCCTTTTGATACAGCGTTAAAGTTTTCATCAATCACAGCACATCCAATATTTACCCCATCATTAATAGGTAATGCTCTTATAGTTAGTACTGATGACCACACCTCAATTGATATATTGTTAGTAGTTACTGATATTTCTCTATCTTGATTACTGGAATCAGTGAGTGGATTATTCTTTACTGTCCAAAACAAATCACTACCTGTACCCTCACAGGTAAAGTTAACCAGTGTGTAAAGTGAAGTGTTGATTGATAAAGGAGCTACTGTGATTATTTCTGTAATATAATGTGAATGAAAAATGAACATAAAATTAAATTCTGAGTTTTGTTAGACATCAGAGCATACAATATTATTATTTAATCATTACCAACAGCATCTGTATCTCTAAAAGTGAGAACAAGACTTCCTATTACAACTGTAGCGAGCAGTAGTTGCCAGTTCTTGTCCATCATTTTCTAGAGGTTAGAGACGCCCACTCGTTATTATTATAGATTAAAAATTAATTCCGAGCACCTAGGCACGTGATCAGTTATGTTCAAAGTAGTTCTATATGTAATAAACCCTAAGAAAAGCAAATGATACATATTTTAAAAAGTAAAAGATGTTTATAAGACGTCTGAACAGTGTGAGGATGAATAAGATCAAAGACTAAGTTAGTAGCTAGGTATATAGAAATTATTATTATATCATGAACAGCTAAGAAACAAAAGTTGCATTTGTCATTAAAATCTATCCAACTGCTATGTGAGGGAAACGTTGTGTATCAATGTATTCCTAGAATTATAGATAATTGACTGACGAATTAGTCAATTGGCTTCCCTTTTTTGTAACACTGTTATTATAATGAGAGGTATATGTAGCAGAATAGTTGTGTATCATGTATGGTGGCTGTGAGTTCTGAGTGTTACTGTGATAATACATGCTATTAACATATCTGCTTTCAAGTTCCATTTGAATGTGCAGTACAAATGAATGTGCTATCTGTAATGGGAGATGAGAAAAGAATCCTGCTGTTTACAGAATAAAATGATTCTATTTTTCAATTGTACTTTTTTAAAAAATAAGAAAAGGATGCTATGATGAAATGATTACCAGTCCCACTTACAAAACATGATGACATCATTGATGTGATAACATCAGAGTTTTTCTCAATTGAGATATAACAAATAGCTTTAATACACACATTGCAATGCTTTTTTAAATTTCTATATAATGTTACTAGTCTAGGTGACATGATAAGTAGATACATATACTTATTTTATAACCTGAAATGTACACGTTTTTCAATTAAAAGGAAATATTGTTTTGGTTTGAGTGGTTGACTATATTGATAATAATATTATAATAATTGTCAACTGCTAATTCATTAATAATTGGTTAATTATGTATTACCAAACTTTAGTTGAAAAATCAATCAATTTAGCATAATTGTGAATACTTACTGAGTATTATTTCTATCTCATATTATATACAACTAATAATAATGTTTTATGATGGACTGAATTTATACCTGTATTGATAAGCAATCTATTAATGACACTAATAACCAGCTATATTAACTAATTATTATCAATAATGGTATGTCATAATAACAAAGACTGATAAACTGGCATATATCATATAATCACTTACATTACCAGATGTTCCTGGCATTTAGACATCAGTAATGTCACTAGGAGAGGCAGTAGTAGGTGTATTATTGTTGTTTAATAATAATGGATCATATTTTTCGTACCTACAATTAAGTCAATATATTGTTTATATATATAATCACTTATATTGGAGTTACTTTTTCTGGTAATTCAGATAACTCAGTACCAGTAGAAGACATGCCCTTTCTGCTAATAGCAGATCATGCTCACTAACACAATTCAAATCAAATACTACAGAAGGTGTATACAAGCACTATTGATAAGAGAGGACACTAGTAAAGTGAGTGAGCTTGATATCATACAACAGGAGGTAATATAGTTTGTGAAGGAGATAGTTGTCTTCTAGGTAGAGGTATAGATGATACTTGATCTTGTACTCTCATCAAGTAACTTTATGTGGACAAAATTATTACAATAACATGTACTCTTGTCTATTAACACTTAAACATTAAACAGTAAAACTAGACAAAATATATCTTCATTACAAAGTATGATAGTAATAATATAATATTATAAACTTTCACACCACACTCTCCATTATCAGACCCTATCATAAATGTACATGATATACACAAGACCCCATTATCAGTAGATATAGAGGCACTCTGTACTCCATAGCTACCTGCAGTGTAATGCCAATGGGAGAAATATAATATTAACTACTGACTATTTCTTTTAGTACATAAAATGAAATGCCATTTGCTGTTTTCAATATATAGTCACAATAGTATTTACATTTATTAAATAAAACCTAATAAAATTTGAAGATTATTTTGGTCTGATAGGTAGTGTTGAACTCATAACAATACACCATTATTAATATATTACATTACTGTAGATAAACTATAAGTACTTTATTGTATGTACTGTCAATTACCATTAATAAGTGACCAGTAATTTACTAACTATTTCAGAGAGATGATGGTCAATATAATTATTATCTATAATACACATATATTAATGGAATAAAGAAAATACAACTGACATTATATCAGAGATGGATCCAGTAAATCACATCTGACAGTGTCTACTCCATACTATTTAGTCATCACTGGCAGAACCAATTTATTTTTCTACACTAATGAACAATCTATAGAGTGAGTCTAATGTGATAATCCAATATTTTAACTCATCGACATATAGTAATAATAACACATAACCAGACAACCACTATACTGTTATAATATAACTAACAAACAATAAAGTTTTGGGCTCATTGTCAGGCTAGCTATGGGCTAGTGTAGTTCTATTTCCTATACAATGCAGTCTACTAAGACTGAATTATGTAATCTGTAATGTATGTGTGTGTGTGTGTGTGTGTGTGTGTGTGTGTGTATAGACCACATGAAGATAACTGAAGTAATAAACAAATATGTTGTAATAACACTTTCATTTTCATTAAATCAGGTGATTTGTTATCAGAGAGAGCGGTAGCACGTATGTCATTGTTGCTTGGCAATAATTACTAACATGACTAATTGCTGGTCTATTTTGTGTAATAGAATTAATACAAGAATATTCTGGAGAGATGAGTAATATATGTTTGTCGCATGATGTAGTATAATATAAGTTATGAAAGTGGAGGTTGTACTCGAGGAGGTACAAATGATAGTCTTTTTACTTCAAGCATCTGTTCATGGAAAGAAGCCAATATACACAGTTTGTCATCCTCTATTTACATTGATAGTAACATAATGGAAACATCCTGTGCGTGACTTTACTGTTTACATAAGAGGGTAAGAAAACTATTACATGCATCTACTTATATAAACTCCACTATCATGTAATCAACAGTGGTTTACGATAAGTGATCAACAACATCTATGACATCATTATATGGGATGATATTATGGGCAGAGTCAGTAACATGGAGATAACATTGAGATATCATCAATACTAATTTCATTTAATAATACATTATCTGTCCATTTACTTTTAGCATTTTGAACTTGGTCCATTCCTTCAATACACAAAGACATTTAGTCCTTAAAATCTGATGTGTCATCTCATTCTCTTTAACTGTTATAGAGTTTGATATGGTAGCTTTGTGAGAAGTATTATCAAGTGGATTAAACTCTTGACATGTTTGAAGTTGATCCTAAATTGATAAGGTAGTGATGTTGTTGAATGTCATTGTAGTAACTAACAAAGTTAGCAATTACTGATAACTCTCTATGTTGATTATTGGAATGATTGAGTGAATTTCCATCTATGGCCCACTCCAGTCCATCCCCTGTACCTTTACAAGTAAATATATATCACTTTGAAGATGATCAAAGTAGTCATCATTTGATGATATCTCTTGATATGGAGGTGGTCCTACTGGTAATACTAGTATAATGGATTTATTGCCACCTACTGGGGTTGATCTTAAATTATTCTTTATTAACTGGAAAATGAAACCATTAATTGACTAGTTTATAACATAAGTTTTCTTACTCTTCTTGTTGGGAAAGTTTTTGAACTGTTATGGCAATGTAATGATAAGTCATCTTGCTTCATGACTATCTCTCCTCTCTGATGACACAAGACTGGTATTAGGATTAGGTATGAGACTGGTATCAGATCTTACACTAAATACAATAGACATATATCATATCATATCATTACATATACTAAGTATATATAACTAGCTATTATATATAGTACTTACTGAGGAGATGGTAGGTCATTACTTTGAGGAGCAGAGGTAACTTCAATGTCTTGTTACCATAGTGACAGATAAAGGATAAGGGAAAATAATGGAGATGATGTAGATGGTATTATATCACTGTTTATATTAGATGGAGATATTTCATGTTGTAACTGTTGGTTGTCATGTTGGTTATGAGGGAAGGAGGACTTGTACTGTTGATATCATTATGGCTGTACCAGATTATGGAGGACTTGAATATAATTACTGGTTACATTACAAGTCTAGAGACTGGAATATATAATGTTAATATATTTGATATTAACAGTAATGGACATAAAGACACTTATGGTGCAGCTGTAATGATATCAACAGTACAAGGAACATACTAATAATATTTTCCCTAGTGTTACTATAGTTACGACAACTATAATCACAAAGAGATACTTTACAATGAACACAACTGAAAATTGAACTATTTAAAGTCAATTCACGTTTAATTGTTCGATTTCCTTATATTATATTATGTTACATGTAATAAGATGTTTACCAGTATTGTTTTCTCTAGTGTTACTATAGTTACAATAACAATAGTCACAATGAGATAACAGTGATAGTACATAATGAACACAACTGATAATTAAACACACACAATATATATATCTAGTTCTATGAGATTGTTTTGATTTGAGAGATAAACAATATTTAATAAATATATATTATGTTATTATCATTATCACTAGTACATCATATGATAGTTGTAATAAGTACATCAATTAAACTAATATATTACAATTTTTCAATTACTTATATTTAATTAACTACATATAAATTACATCTATACATTTAATTAATTAATTACTTGCATGACAGGATTATGAGTAATAGTTTGTTGATCAACTATAGAAGAAATCACTTAAAATAATAAATAATGTCTTACTCTCTCACCTCCAACTTCATGTAGTTGATGTTTCTTCTTCAAATATACAATACCACTAACTACTAGACATATCACTATTATGACAATTACTACTACCACACTAACTGTACTAGTGGCAATAGTAATGAGAAGAAGAGTCTTGTTAGTGGCTGTATATATAAACTGAAAATTACATAAAACATTTAATGATACCCTTGAATTTAAAAGAGATTCAAGAAGTTCTATATATGTAGTTATGTTCTTGTCATTACTACATATCATCTCAATTGATGTAATACCTAATTAGAACAATAAAATACAACACAATATAATACTTACTAGTAGTAATAACAGTCTCAGTAGGAGATGGTAGTAGTAAGATATATTCCAGTACTCAAGGGTACACAATGGATGGGTTAGTTATAATAGTACCATCTACTATATCATGAGCTGTCACAGTATAGTTACCACTAACTGGTAGACTTATATACTGGTATACTATACTCTCCTCTATACTGGATTTTCTCATATTAAGAGACTCCACAGTTCCTTTAGAAGACTCTCTAAATATCACATGACATCCATCAGCAGTAGATCTCTTAGCAAACCTACACTCTACAACAACTGATCAGTTATTAGAGTAGTACAGTAGAGTGAGTCCTTGAACATAGTAGGTTGCTATGGTGACAAGGGAATAAGTTATAAGACATTATAAAATATATAAATTAACAAATTATTAACTTACAAAATACAACATGGCTTTGATCCTTTATGTTGGTAAATATGTCCATAACTTGTAGAATAAATGTATAACTAAGAGAAGGATGTAGTCCAGTTATATTATAATATATTGTTGTTTCATTAACATCAGTAACATTCTTAATATAAACATGATGATAGGTTGTTGTCTCATTGTTAACATTATCCTTTGTTATACCATATATGGTACTATTACATAGATGAGGAGAACAACTGATCTGGATTCATAAGAAATAACATTATTTGTGTTTTATTGGTCCTCACTTTGATAGCAAATTGTATTTGTATCATAGAACTGTTTACAGAGTTATCAAAAATTACAACAGAACCATGTTTATTCTTCACATGATATATTGGAATACTTACTTCCTTGTGGAATATCATTGGAGTAAAATGATAGATGAGATCAGGTTAATGAGATATTCTTTGTAAAATCCAAATCAAGGTGATCTAAGGTGAAATACCTGAAATGTTATATATAAATAATAATGATCTCTAATACACTTATAGTAATAATAAAAATGTTGATTGATATATTCATTTTTAGATAGTTTTATTTTGTTTTCATTTAGCCACCTTTTTTGTTAGAGTTACACAAAATGAGATGAATTGACACAGTCTAACTGTACATATCAAATCAAATCATATTTACTACACAAGATGGACAAATTAATTAAATATTTTTAGTTATTTTTGTTGTACCTTTGACTGTTACAGTAGTTCCTTTCTGTTTTATATTAAAAGGATTGTAACTTATCACAGTACATTGAACAATCATCCCATTATTAATAGGTAGTGCTCTAATAGTTAGTACTGATGACCACATATCAACTGATATATTGCTAGTAGTTACTGATATCTCCCTGTCTTGATTACTGGGATCAGTGACTGAATTACCTCCTACTGTCCAAGACAATAAATCTCCTATACCCACACAGGTAAAGTTACCCAATGTGTAAAGTGGAAAAGACAGTGATGAAGGATCTGATGTGATGTTAGCTATAACATAATCTTATAATTTATAATATAGACAAGATATATAACTTACCAGCTTCATTTACAAACCAAGGTTTAATGATAATTATAACAAAATGTTTTTAGGATGATTTCAGCTACTTCCATTTTTACTGCAGTGACTTCTGTATATAGCGTATAGAGCATATATGTTATACAAAGTATTATGTCAATAGTTATAGTCACTACTATATCACATATTTTTACAATTGAAAAAATTCTCAATGTCATTTGTTTAGTTTCTATAACCTATTTTGATAACAGTTCATAATGAATTTGCAAAATCAGTAACACCAATATAATATAGTGTATATACAGTCCATCAATCGGTCTTTGTATACTGGTAATGCTAACAGGTTATTTATAATCCATGCAGAAAGGACTAATATGTTAATATAATAGGATCTTACTCTTCTTAAAGATGGAATTTAGGATTATTGTGATGATGTAACAATAAATTATTTTGTGAACGAAGTCTCTCGTGACTATCTTTCCTCTCTGATCTATGATGAGACAAAACAGGAAGTAGAATTGGATATGTCACTAAAATTATAACTTGTTATGAAACTGGTGTTATGACTAGGTATGAGTCTAGTATCAGGATTAGATATGTCTCTAGTATTAGAACTGAGTATAAAACTAGAAAAAACTCATTGTTTATTGTCTTGTTACCATAGTAATAGATGAAGGAAGTGGGACAAATGATGGAGATGGTATAGATGGTATTATATCACTATTTATACTAGATGGAGATATTTCATGTTGTAACTGATCTTGTAGTTGACTATCACCTCCTTCATACCTATAATACATATATTAACATGTAATGATCAGTTTTAACTTACTTATTAGTAGGTCTACTTTGAAATGAATCAGTTCTCTTTAAAGTACCTTATATATATGATGTCATATATCTGATGATGTCATTGTCACATGACTTACCACTAACTGAGTTCCCAGTTCTTTCTCCTTCTCTTTTTAATACTATAATACACTACCAATATAACTAGTACTATTACTAACAATATGATTACTATACTAACTGCTATAGCTAGTGGAGAGAGAGAGAGAGATTTTATACAAATGTTTTATTTACATTATTTAAATTAAATAATATACCAGTATCTCTGATGTGTACTGATGTAATAGAACTAGTAACATTTCCTGATCCAGTTATCATATGACACTTATATGACACAGTTGGACTAGGTGTCTCTCTAATACTATCATACATTGTACTATAGACACATCTGTAAGTGTAGGTCAACTTGGTTGTGAGGGAGGGAGGACTTGTACTGTTGATATCATTATAGCTATACCAGATGAGTCTTTCTGTCAATAATTGTTAATATCAAATATATCAATATTATATATTCCAATCTCCTGAACTTGATATTGTCTTCATTTCAAAAATATCCTCCATTATCAGACCCTGTCATAAATGTATATGATATACACAAGACCCCATTATCAGTAGATATAGAGGCATTCTGTACTCTATAACTACCTATAGTGTAATATTTGAGAGAAAAGAGAGATAATTTGTAATCTGATATTATTAGTTAATAACTATATACATATGATTTACTGGTAATAATATTACACATAATGAAGTGTTGTTTTCTCTAGTGTTACTATGGTTACAATAACAATGGTCACAATGAGATAACAGTGATAGTACATAATGAACACAACTGATAATTAAACACACAATATATATATATATATCTAGTTGAAATATTCATCTTAAAAAATTTTTTCACCAAACAAAAAGATAAATGTTAACGCCAAACGTTTCAATATATATATCTAGTTCTATGAGATTGTTTTGATTTGAGAGGTAAACAATCTTTAAATTATTTATTAAATAATCAATTAGGTTTCCATGTATTGTAATAATAATCATCAGTAGTATGTGTCATATCCTGCCTCAGTAACTTATAAATATTCATAACTTATTTTGTATTTAAGCCTTTGTTTTTGCATTTTCAGTCAGTTATTGAGTGAGTTTTGTTAGCCCCATTTTTATACAATTCTTATACTGTTATTTGAGTCATTTGCGTTTTTATTTAATGTTATTCAGTAGTTCTTTGTGGACTGTGATTGCATGCATCTCGATTATTTGAATTATACCAATACATGTATTTGAAGCTAACTTTGATGATATTACTAACTCCACCCACAGTCTCATCCATTCATCCAATATAATGATGAAGTGTCACAGTCATGTATATGATAACTCAATGAGACCATTTATATCATAAACCTTAATATTATTATGTAATTAATATACTCTACCATATATAATATAATACATTATATCATATATCATTATTATTATGGTACATATAGAAAATCTACTTTACAATGCATGTAAATTTGAAAAACAGTTTCCATGACAACAACATCAAGATTACTAATTATGATCTCAGAAGTCATTAACTAAAAGTAATTGAGGATAAACTTAGAACTTAACTGATCACTAATTAAACAATCATATTATAATTATTAATAGTGTGATATAATTATATTATAATATTTTCATAGTCATCAGTACATGTCCTACTAGGTTGTACTGTTATATATGATGGATTACTCTCTAACTCCACTCTTCTACTTCTCATCTCTAATCTGTGTACTATGTATTGATCATAATATGAACTATATAAAGTTATAATAATGAACATAGTTACCTTCATCATATGCTGGATTATGAGTAATAGTTTGTTCATCAAATATAGAAGAAATCACTTAAAATAATAATAAATGTCTTAATCTCTCACCTCCAACTTCATGTAGTTGATGTTTCTTCTTCAAATATACAATACTACTGACTACTAGACATATCACTATTATGACAATTACTACTACCACACTAACTGTACTAGTGGTAATGAGGAGAATAGTCTTGTCAGTGGCTGTATATGTAGTTTCAGTAAGAGATGGTAATAGTAAGATATATTCCAGTACTTGAGAATACACAACAGATGGGTTAGTTATAATAGTACCATCTACTATATCATGAGCTGTCACAGTATAATTACCACTAACTGGTAGAGTTATATACTGGTATACTGTACTCTCCTCTATACTGGATTTACTCATATTAATAGACTTTATTGTTCCTTTAGAAGACTCTCTAAATATCACATGACATCCATCAGCAGTAGATCTCTCAGCAAACCTACACTCTACAACAACTGATCCATTATCAGAGTAGTACTGTAGAGTGAGTCCTTGAACATGATAGGTTGCTATGAGAAGAAAAGTCTATGCATTAAAATTAATTATAATCCTTTAATTAACTTACAGAATATGTTATGATCCTGATTTTTAATTTTGTAAAGACTATTTGTAATGTATACAGTAAAATTGAAAATCATAAGAGGATTTAGATCAGTTATAGTATAGTAAGTGACCAACTCTTGATTAGTATCAGTAACATTGATAGTAGGAAAATGATAAACCATTTTCTCAATAATTTTTACAAACAGTACACAATTACAAAGTTTAGGATGACCTTTGATCTATACAGTAACACACACAACATAATATCAAAAGTTTATTCACTTACCATTATATATAATACCTCATTAAAATTGTTGACCCTTTCATCAAATATTACAGTATGATTCAATATACCAATATTGTAATCTACATGAAAATTAAAATAATGACCTTTTGTAATTGTACTGACCTCCAGTATATTCCTCATGTATAGTAACATTGCTAGAACTGTATTCTCCACTATGAGCTATAATAGTAGCAGTGTAAATATCACAGACTGTGAGGTTATATAACTCATAAGATGTATCATTAGTGATATTATTATATAGTAACTGGTCATGTTGGTTCTCTATATAAATGTAATATGATATTGGATAGTTCTGAAATGGATGAGACCAGGTCAACCAGCCTGGTAAAGTGCTAAGACTAAAAGTAAGATAAACATTTTCTACTGGTTTGATACCTGTGATTAAACAAAGAGATGACATTGATTATAATACATAAAATAACCTTCAATAGCTAAGGTAGCTCCTTTTGATACAGCGTTAATGTTTTGTTCAATCACAGCACATCCAATATTTACCCCATCATTAATAGGTAGTGCTCTTATAGTTAGTACTGATGACCACACATCAACTGATATATTGTTAGTAGTTACTGATATTTCTCTATCTTGATTACTGGAATCAGTGAGTGGATTATTCTTTACTGTCCAAAACAAATCACTACCTGTACCCTCACAGGTAAAGTTAACCAGTGTGTAAAGTGAAGTGTTGATTGATAAAGGAGCTACTGTGATTATTTCTGTAATATAATGTGAATGAAAAATGAACATAAAATTAAATTCTGAGTTTTGTTAGACATCAGAGCATACAATATTATTATTTAATCATTACCAACAGCATCTGTATCTCTAAAAGTGAGAACAAGACTTCCTATTACAACTGTAGCGAGCAGTAGTTGCCAGTTCTTGTCCATCATTTTCTAGATGTTAGAAACGCCCACTCGTTATTATTATAGATAAATTCCGAGCACCTAGGCACGTGATCAGTTATGTTCACAGTAAAAACGTTTGCTCTAAACCCGAAGAAAAGCAAAGAATACATATTTTAAAAAGTAAAAGATGTTTATAAGACGTCTGAACAGTGTGAGGGTGAATAATACCAAAGACTAAGTTAGTAGCTAGGTATATAGAAATTATTATTATATCCTGAACAGCTAAGAAACAAAACATCTCTTATACATAGTTTATCATCCTTTACTAACAATAATAGTAACATAAGAGAAACATCTTATGAGCAACTTTATATATGACAAACATTCTATGAACAACTTTACTGTTTACATAAGAGGATATGACACACGACTACTTATATAAAGTGTACTATTATATAATCAACAGTGGTAAGTGCTCAATTACCTTGACATCAATATATGGGATGAGATTGTGGGTGGAGTCAGTTACATTGAGATAATATTGAGATATCATCAATACTAGGCTCAGTTAATAATACATTATCTGTCCATTTACCTTAAGCATTTTGAACTTGGTCCATTCCTTTAAGTAGAGAAAGACATTTAGTCCTTAAAGTCTGATTTGTCATCTCATTCTCTTCAACTATTATAGAATCTAATATGGTGGCTTTGTGAGAAGTATTATCAAGTGGATTAAAATCTTGACATGTTTTACATTGATCCTAAATTGATGTAACAATATAGTTTCATAATTACATGAGCTATAGTACTTGTTTATCATCTAATGACTGCTTAGATTTAGTTGTCTTTGTTAATTATACTTTGGCTGTACTCTTTTAGCCAAACATAAACCAGAGAATGTCAATACAGCAACTATAATAAATATAAATATCTTACAGCATGTACAATAAACATACATTTTCTACATAAACAATAGTAACATATGATTTGTAAGTTTAAATGAAAATGACATCTCATTAAGGTTCTTATCATCAGATGCTTTATTGTTATTATCAGTTTTTATAGTGACATCAGTTAACAATGGTTGGTCATTGTTCTTGCTAATGTAGTTCAAATATCAAAAGTTCTAATGATAATATCATTATCATACTTATATGACCCACCAGTTTGCAAAATTGTCCTCTTGTCTCTCTCTATCTATTAATAGAGTGTTGTTAGCATTAATAGGTCAATATTATCTAAGTAACAAATATAATGTAGTAATTGTATTATCATCTACTATTAAAGAACCATCTTAACAATAATATGATATGTTGTAATACTTTTTTGTAGAATATTATCAGGATAAAATGATAAAGGAGACCAGGTTAAGAAAAAGCTTTTAGTAAATCCAGATTGTGGTAAACAAATAAAATGTTTGAAACATTTTAATTATTATTATAGTACAATTTACTTTTTGTCCATTGATTATTAACAACTACTGACACTGACAATGATCTAAAGTAGAAACTGACATAAGTAAGTTTTATTCATTATTATAATAAGAAAATTTAATATTAACAATGAGATAATGTACTGGGTAAAGGGGTCAATGCATGCTAAACCTTCATTTTTGATTAGGGCATTTATGATTACTCTTTAGGACATACAGTTTAGCACAAATCTAAAGTAGCATGTTAACAACAAAGTATATTCATATTTACTTTGACTTATTCAATAACTTTAATAATATAGGTTTTCTTACTCTTTTCGCAGGGAGAGTTTTGTGACAATGTAATGATAAGTCATTTTGTGAACAATGTGCCTCATGACTCTCTCTCCTTTCTAATGACACAAGACTGGTATTAGGATTGAGTATGAGACTGGTAATAGGATTGGGAATGAGACTTGTATTAGATCTAACACAAAACATAATAGAAATATAATTACATATACTAAGTATATATAACTAGTTAATATATTAGTACTTACTCAGGAGATGGTAGGTTGTTACTTTAAGGAGTAGAGGTAACCTCATTGTTCTCTTGTCTTGTTACCATAGTGATAGATGATGGAAATGGTGTAGATGGTATTATATCATTGTTTATACTAGATGGAGATATTTCATGTTGTAACTGATCTTGTAGTTGACTATCACCTCTATAATACATATATTAACATGTAATGATCAGTTATAACTTACTCATTAGTAGGTCTATTTTGAAATGAATCAGTTCTCTTTAAAGTACCTAAATATATGATGTCATATATCTGATGATGTCATTTTCACATGACCTACCACTGAGTTCCCAGTTCTTTCTCCTCTTCTTTTTAATACTATAATACACTACCAATATAACTAGTACTATTACTAACAATATAATCACTATACTAACTGCTATAGCTAAGGAAAAGAGAGAGAGAGATTATATAAATCTATTTTTTACATCTCCTGATACTGGACTTAAATACAGTTACTGGTTGTATTACAAGTCTAGAGACTAGAATATACAATATTGACATTAACAATAATAGACATAAACACTGGCATACCTGTAATGATATCATCAGTACAAAGAGTATACTAATAATCAATTGTTTAATTTCCATGTATTATATTATGTAATATGTAATGAGATGCTTATCAGTATTGTTTTCTCTATTGTTACTATGGTTACAATAACAATAGTCACAATGAGATAACAGTGATAGTACATAATGAACACAACTGATAATTAAACACACACAATATATATATATCTAGTTCTATGAGATTGTTTATTTGTTTGAGAGGTAAACAATATTTACTAACTATATATTATATTATTATTATTATCACTAGTACTTCATATGATAATTGTAATAAGTATATCATCAATTAAACTAATAAATTACATGTTTTCAATTATATATATTTAATTAACTACATATCAATTACAATTATACATATAATTAATTAATTACATGCATGACATAATATCATAAAATCACTTATGATAACTCAATGAGATCATCTATCATAGTAAATAATATTATTATCCAGTAACCAATATACTATATCATATATAATACTCTATAATGATATTACCTGTTGTTAACTTGAAAAACAGTTACTATGACAACAACATCAATACCACTGGTCATGCATCTCAGTAGTCAATAAATAAAAGTGATTGAGGATAAACTTAGAGCTTAACTGATTACTAATTAAACAATAACATTATAATTATTAATAATGTGATATAATTATATTATAATATTTTCATAGTCATCAGTACATGTCATACTAGGTTGTACTGTTATATATGATGGATTACTCTCTAACTCCACTCTTCTACTTCTCATCTCTAATCTGTGTACTATGTAATGATCATAATATGAACTATATAAAGTTATAATATGAACATAGTTACCTTCATCATATGCAGGATTATGAGTAATAGTTTGTTGATCAACTATAGAAGATAACACTTAAAATAATAAATAATGTCTTAATCTCTAACCTCCAACTTCATGTAGTTGATGTTTCTTCTTTAAATATACAATACTACTGACTACTAGACATATCACTATTATGATAATAACTACTACCACACTAACTGTACTAGTGGTAATGAGGAGAATAGTCTTGTCAGTGACTGTATATATAACTTGAAAATTACATAAAATATTAAATACATACATACATGACACTCTTGAATTTAAAGAATATTCAGAATGTTTTACAGATGTAATTATGCTTTCATCTTCACTACCTATTTTCTTAACCAATACATAATAGTCATTATATACAACTTACTGGTCATAATAATAATAGTCTCAGTAGGAGATGGTAGTAGTAAGATATACTCCAGTATTTGAGGATATACAACAGATGGGTTAGTTATAATAGTACCATCTACTATATCATGAGCTGTCACAGTATAGTTACCACTAACTGGTAGACTTATATACTGGTATACTGTACTCTCCTTTATACTGGATTTACTCATATTAATAGACTTCAAAGTTCCTTTAGAAGACTCTCTAAATATCACTTGACATCCATCAGCAGTGGATCTCTCAGCAAACCTACACTCTACAACAACTGATCCATTATCAGAGTAGTACTGTAGAGTGAGTCCTTGAACATGATAGGTTGCTATGAAGGGAAAATATTATTGATCACTTTACACAAGTCATTTTGTGAACTTACTGAACATTGCCTGAGCTGAATTTATAGTTTTCTTGAAACTGTTTGTAATGAATATAGTAAAGTTGTACTTCATTGAAGAGTTTAGGTCAGTTATAGTATAGTTGATCACTTGATCAATTTCAGTAATATTGACGATTAGAAAATACTTATTGACTGTCTCATTATTATCTTTAATATTCTCAAATATAATAACACTATTACAAAGTCTAGGATAGCTTTTGATCTGAAAATTAATACACAATTGAAAGTTAAACTCATCTTTTACTTGCCATAATTTTAAATGTTACATTGAAATTGTCCTCATTTTTATCAAACATTAGATTGCGATTCTTTATGCTTATATTATAATCTATATAAATGATGTAAAAAGACAATAAAATACTGCCACTAACCTCCATTATATTGATCTTGAATGGTAACATTACTAGAACTATAGTTTCCACTATGAACTATAACAGTAGCAGTGTAAATATCACAGATTGTGAGGTTATATAACTCATAAGATGTATCATTAGTGATATCATTATATAGTAACTGGCCATGTTGGTTCTCTATATAAATGTGATATGATAGTGGATAGTCCTCAAATGGATGAGACCAGGTCAGCCAACCAGAAATCTTGATAATATTGAAAGTAAATTGTAGGTTTTCTACTAGTACAATACCTTTAATTGAATATAAGTAGTAAAGTATATTCTAGAAACTAACCCTGGATTGTCAAAATGGCTCCTAGTGATGCAAGATTATAGTTTTGATCTATTACAGCACATCCAATACTTATTCCATCATTAATAGGTAATGCTCTTATAGTTAGTACTGATGACCACACATCAACTGATATATTAGTAGTAGTTACTGATATCTCTCTCTCTTGATTACTGAGATCAGTGACTGAATTACCCCCTACTGTCCATGTTAAGACATTTCCTGTACCCTCACAGGTAAAGTTCACTATTGTGTAAAGTGAAGCAGATACTGGTAAGGGAGCTACTGTGATATTAGCTGTAAGAAATTTATATTATAATTACATTTATATATTATCCTGTCACACTATTCGATCAACTACTATCACTTACCATTAACATCTGCATCTTTTAAAATCAGTAGAAGGCTTCCTAATACAACAGCAATCAACTTTACTGTCTCTTGGTCCATAAGAAGCATTTTGTGTCCTGAGTTTTTTATTCAATGAAAAAATTTGTCCTAGTATAAAAATTTGAACGCAAAATTTGATCCTATGACGCCTATTTGAGATGATGATTCCAGATTATCCTCAAAATTGTCTGTATAGTTAATAAAAATGATATCATCCTCATTTCAGCTAAACATAGTCATTATCAGACCCTATCATAAATGTACATGATATACACAAGACCCTATTATCAGTAGATATAGAGGCATTCTGTACTCCATAACTGCCTGCATTATAATGTAATGGGACTATATATATATATATATATATATATATATATATAGTCACGATAACATTTACATTTATTAAATAAAAATCTAATTAAGCTTAAAAATTATTTTGGTTTGGTAGGTAGTTGATGTATCAATAACTATCTGTCATTATTGTGATATTACATTATTGTACATAAATAGTATAAACTATATGTATCTAATTGTATGTACTATTAACTACCATTAATAAGTGACGGTTAGTGACCAGTAATTTACTAACTATTTCAGAGAGATGATAGTCAATATAATTATTATCTATAATACACATATGTTAATGGAATAAAGAAAATACCACTGACATGATATCAGACATGGATCCAATAAATCACACCTGACAGTGTCTACTCCAAACTATATTAATTTATAGTCATCACTGGCAGAACCAATTTATTTTTCTACACTAATGAACAGTAAATAGAGTGAGTCTAATGTAATTATCCACTAGTGTAATCCATTAATGTATAGTAATAATACACATAACCAGACAATAACTATATTGACAATAAAGTCATAGGCTCATTGTCAGGCTAGCTATGGGCTAGTATAGTTCTATTTCCTATACAATGCAGTTTATTAAAACTGAATTATGTAATCTGTAATGTATACATATATCACATGAGGATAACTGAAGTAGTAAACAGACACATTATAATAACACTTTATCTTCATTAAATCAGGTGATTTGTTATCAGAGAGAGTGGTAGCAGGTATGTCCTTGTTACTTGGCAATAATTACTAACACAACTTATTGTTAGTCTATTCTGTATTATAGAATTAGTACAAGGATATTCTGGATGTGTGATGTGTGTGTGTTGCATGATGTGGTATAAAAGAAGATGATATAATAGGTGAAAGTGGAGGTTGTACAAGAATGAATATCTTCTTTCTTCAAGTATCAGTTTATGGAAAGAAGCTAATGTATACAGTTTATCATCCTGTATTAACATTAACAGTACTATAAGACTAACATCTTGTGAGTGACTTACATAAGAGAAAAAGAAAACTATGACATGCATTCACTATACAAACTGTACTATCATATAATCAACAGTGGTTTACGATAAGTGATCAACTTCTATGACATCATTATATGTATGAGAATGTGGGTAGAGTCAGTAATATCATCACTAGTAGTTACTGTTAGTAATGCATTATTTACACCATGATATTCCATGCATATAAAATAGTGCTATATAATTCATAATAAATATAAATTTGGATGTGATGATGTCACTTGTTCAGTTAGCTCGTGTTATATCACATGACTCATACTGTATTAGTTATGAAGTTGTACTAGTAATGTTATAGTACCTTGGATATAATATTGGACATTCAGCAAGCTACACAAGATTGTGGTTCTGTTGTAAATAATATTATTTATAATTATAGTAAATAGTCTCTTATTAACATCATTACCAATGGTTTGTGCAATGTCTGTATATAACCTGTCTTCTACAGCTGTTACTAAGTGCATTGTCCTGGTTCCTCCTACTTTGAATTCTATTCCTCCTTATGTCAACTTAATTATTAAATTTTAGTTAGTCTCACTGATAATTAGCTACAAACAAAAATGATTTATTTATTATTGAACAAGAACAATAAAGTAAACATAAACAGTAGTTGTACATATGAACATCAAAAGCAAAATAATGATTTCCTAGCCTTGTTGACACTAAGTCTTACTACTGATCTGTCAGTATCTATCTCAGAGTATGATCTATTCCTTAAAAGTGACTGACACAATAGGACTATTATTTCCACACTAATGTAATAAAATATATCACTGATTAGTAATAATGTGAGAGGTGACACATGAAGGTATAAATGACTACATAAATGGTCACACTCTGATAGCTACATATTAAAATTTATTTCATTTGCTGTAATGTTATAATCTGACATTTCATTTACTAAAAGTCAATTACAGGAGGCCATAAAATAAGGAAAATGATATTAGTTATTTACTGTTACAAACTGTAAATAGAATATGACTGAATCTGATACTTGCTATATACAATAGTTATATGTAATTGATTGCCATTAGTTGGTAATATACATTACAGCAGTAAATAAAACATTTAGTTAAATAACATTATCAGTAGGTTTTCTTATCTTATTATTCACGTGGTTATGTTTAATTATAGATGTTTAATCTTTATCACAAGGATCAGTCTTATTAAATGTCATTTCAAATATGGCAGGTCTGTTTGGTGAGAAGTATGAATGAATGAGTTCAGCATAGTGTGGTACAAAGGGAGGTAATACAAGATTTAAAGGAGGAGGTTGAGGTATAGATGCTTGTCCTGGCACATCAACTTACTATAAACAAATCATAAATATAAGTATCAATAACACAACTACATTAATATATATGACATGGCTATACACTCATGGAGGATAAATGGTCCCAAGAATGTATTGGTTACGTTGAATAATAAAGAGGTTAGAGTTCATGGTCAATTCTGACTATATATATCATATGGTAAGGTGATATAATTTTATTGAATGTTCTAATACCACAAACAGAATGAGATATACACAATTAATATACATTTTCTATATAAATAGTAGTAATGTATGAGTTATAAGTTTAAATGTAAATGACAGTTCATTGCCTCATTAGGTCTTTGTTATTGATAATGTGATCACACTATCAAAAGTTCTAATGATAATATCAATAACATACCTCATATTACTAGTTTGTGGATTGTCCTCTCCTCTCTTTCTACCTACTAATAGAGTGTACAATAAGTCAATATTAATTACATAAACATATTAATAACACTTAAAGTTTAGCAAACTTTAAGTCCTGTAGAGTCACTTTAAGATATAAAGAAGTATGTTTATAACAAAATCTATTCACATTTATTTTGACCATTTCAATAACTTTGTCATGCCCTTAATACATGAATTTATATGTACTCATATGACCATACTTTGTAATGAGTAATACAACTAACTTAAGAAATATCAAATATATTGATTGTAGACTTATACTAAATTAATGGGAAATACTATTGTGGTACTTAATAATAGAAAATTGAAAAAGGAAAGGAAACTTTATGGTAGAAAAACATAGGTCAAAGTCAACAAGAACAGAGTTTAGACAGAAAACTAGTTACTAACATGTATGACCCCCTGGGATTAATGAACACTTTGGGGTTTTATTACCACTGTTATGTTACATACATTAATATTAAATTTTTATCATATAAATTATTATTGTGTTGTCATGGGAACTATAAAACAGAGACATTCATTACATGACAAAGATGAACTTGATGACTCACTAATACTATTATACATTGAACTAGATAGATAAGGTGACATATTACACATAGGTGGAGGAGCTATATGATGATAATTAATAACACGTACTGTTTTCTTCACTGTTAATTTCTTAAGTATTAATATCAACACTTGACAATGAAAAAGTGCCATATATTGATTTGTTCCAAGAGTTCAGTTTAGGTAACATTAATGTCCTAAATGAATCTTATCTCAGCTACAACATTAACTAAATTGTCTTAACATGCTAAGGAAAACTTCAAGAAATAACCAACTAAGAGTAAAGGAATCAAGTTATAAGATGCTATAGCATCTGTTCATGTTTCTCATTCCAGCACAATAGCTGCATTTGATTCTACTTGACTTTAAAATATACTAGGAACATCTCTTCACAACTCAGTTATCTTAGCAGTCATGTTTCCAGATTCTATAATGGCAAGCACTAATAAAAGAAAGGCAACACTATTTAGTTCCTATTTTCATTCAATGTTTACAAGAGTATTTCTTTTACAAGATTTTAAACACAGCGATATATCAATTTCAGACCAATAGATAACACCAATATTCAAAGTTGGAGACAAACTATTCATCAAACCATTTTACTTTTGTGCTTTTCTTTCTTTGTACTTGAATGTCTAATATACAAACAAATTTCTGATGACATTTTTTAGTCAATATCAACAACTCAACTTGGATTCAGGAAAAATAATTCACCATTTCAGCAACTCCTTCTTTTCCTCAAAAATATCTTTGACTGAAAAAATAGTTCATATGCCACATATCTTGTTTTCAAGAAAGCATTTTGACAGTATTTCATGTCAGGAATTTCTTATATATTTTTTAGATGATTATGGCTCAGACTACAAAACTCACCTCATAAAACTCAATCTTCAACTGTCAATGATGTATTTTAATGACATAGTCATCGAGTGATAATTTTAAACTTTATTCTTGTGTCAGATATCTACATCTAATATATAGTCTTCTTTCAGGAAGTTAAATCATACCTTCTCTAGCTCTAATCACTCAAAACATTTTATTTCAACTACCACCAATTGACATACCACAATCTATATATATATATATATATATATATATATATATATATATATTCATACAATCAAACAAAAGTTGACAAACTTTATTTATCCATTTTGTTTTTAATGTTGACCCAATAATTCCTGTACTTATTACTCTCTTTGTCCTTGTTGTAAAAGCCCTGTCACCTCCAATCCTTGTTTTTATCTCTTCAGAATGTTAGCAGCAACTAACATTTCTTCAGATCTGTCCAACTCCTTATTGTTACTTTATGTCTCATTTTACCTCGCTTGATGTTAGCAAAAATTTTAACCCATCATGTTGTTCACAAACATGGAAATGAACTAGACTATATTATACATGTATTATAGTCTTGTTTACTTTTTAGTTCTAAATTGAAGTGACAAGTGAATCCACTAATTAATATACTCAATACCAACTAAATATTAAATTTTGTTCACAATCTGAACACTAAAAACATTCAAGAAATTGTAGCAACAAGTCTTTGTGATGAGCAAAGTCACAATCAAGAACATAACATGACCACATATTTTATGGAAAGTTTGTCAAATATTCGTAAAAAAGTCATTAAAATTTAATACATACAAGTACAATTAAGTTATTAGTCTCGAATTATAATTACATATATAATAATATAGTCACATTACAATATTTTCATAGTCAGTACATGTCCTTTTAGTTTTTATAATTGAATATGATGGATTGCTCTCTAACTCTAATCTTCTTTTCATCTCAAATATGTGAACTATATTGTTAAAATAATAATTGAGTTGTTAAGATTAAAACATACCTTCTTCATAAGCAGGATTATGTTTGATAGCTTGTTCTTTCACTATAAACACAAAACAATGATCTTATTTGTTAGTTCCTTTATTCTTATTACCTCCAATCTCATGTTCTTGTCTTTTTCTCTTCCTCTTCCAAAGTATAGTAAGAGTAATAACTAAAATAATTATAGTAACAATTATTATTAGACTACTGATTGCAATACAAATAGTTACAAGAAGGAATGCAGTAGCTGTAGACAAAGAAAATAAAAATAGATTAATGACTAATATAACAAAACATACATGATATTTTATGAGACCATAAAAAATTTTCAGTGTGACCTAATGTTTATATTATTAACTTACTATTAGGTTCTACAGAATTCACTATACCAGTAGTACTAGTAATATTACTGATCAGAGAGATTGTCTCATCACTTGATGTTATACCTGGTAAAGTATTATATAACAGAGTATATAATAATAGTCTATAGGTAGTTGTAATAGTCTCAGTGGGAGATGGTAGTAGTAAGATATATTCCAGTACTTGGGGGTATACAACAGATGGGTTAGTTATAATAGTACCATCTACTATGTCATGAGTTGTGACAGTATAGTTACCACTAACTGGTAGACTTATATACTGGTATACTGTACTCTCCTCTATACTGGATTTAGTCATATTAATAGACTTCATAGTTCCTTTAGAAGACTCCCTAAATATCACATGACATCCATCAGCAGTAGATCTCTCAGCAAACCTACACTCTACAACAACTGATCCATTATCAGAGTAGTACTGTAGAGTGAGTCCTTGTATGTGGTAGGTTGCTATATTAGCAATAAAAGGTATTAATTTCATTTAATAAACTCACAAAATGATGACTTATTCTTTGTTTGAGACATATTAAAATAATCCAGTATATCAGCAATGAAGATATAGTTCAGTTGAGGACTTATATTTGACACAGTATAATTAACTGATACTGATTTATCTTCTAAAGAAGAATGAATATATCTTTTATTGTGTTCAGTTTTTGTTCCATTCAATATGTCCTCTCTTGTAATACCCAGTAATGTAATATTACAAAGTCTAGGATAACCTGTAATCTTTAATACCACATAACACATCATGTAATGATAATATTATTAACTTACAATAACATGAAATTCTACATTAACAGAATTGTTATGTTCATTAAAAATAACATCATGATCAGATGAGATCATAGCATAGTACTCTGTAATTTAATTAAGTTTAGAATAAGAATGAAATTGTTAACATACCTCCATTATACTCTGTTTGGATAGTAACATTACTAGAACTATATTCTCCACTATGAGCTATAACAGTAGCAGTGTAAATATCACAGACTGTGAGGTCATATAACTCATAAGATGTATCATTAGTGATATCATTATATAGTAACTGGCCATGTTGGTTCTCTAAATAAATACAATATGATTTTGGAGTGTTCTCAGAAGAAAATAATGGAGGAGACCAGATCAGCCAGCCTGAGGCACTAGTAATATTAAAAGTAAAACGAACATTTTCTACTGGTGTGATACCTGCAAATGAACAAAACAGTGACTTGGTAGTGTAGAACACATGATAACTCACCTTTAACTGTGAAAGTAGCACCTTCAGATGCAAAATTAAGATTTTGATCTAAAACAGCACATCCAACAGTTATCCCATCATTAATAGATAGTGCTCTTATAGTTAGTACTGATGACCACACATCAACTGATATATTGATAGTAGTTACTGATATCTCTCTGTCTTGATTACTAGGATCAACAGTTGAATTACCCTGTACTGACCATAACAATGTATCTCCTGTTCCCTCACAGGTAAAGTTAGCTAGTTTGTAAAGTAGAGCAGTCATTGATGTAGGAGCTACTGTGATATTAGCTGTAATATGGGTATGCATATAGATAAAATGTATAGAGAATTTAACTTACATACCAGCTTCATTTAATGACCAGGGTATGACAGTAGTCATCACGATAATAGTTCTTACGACCATTTTAGCCATTATCAATTGTTATATTATAATATTGATATTGTATATAAACATCCACTAAATATCTGGACTATTGTTGTTATTATAATAAACAACTGTTGTACAAAATTTTAATTTCATAATAATTTGTAATTAAATAACAACAATGTATTACACAAGAGAGTCAGCAACTTGTCTTTGTATATTAGTTCTATTATAACCAATATCTACTAGCATATTGAACTCCACCCACTGGAGGGACTGATAATCTATTAGAGGTGTGGTCTGTACAGCTGAGGAGACCCACTTAATTTAGAAAACCTTCATATCTATAATACATATATTAACATGCAATGATTAGTTATAACTTACTTATTAGTAGGTCTACTTTGAAATGAATCAGTTCTCTTTAAAGTACTAAACATATGATGTCATATATCTGATGATGCCATTGTCACATGACCTACCACTGAGTTCCCAGTTCTTTCTCCTTCTCTTTTTAATACCTAAATGCACTACCAATATAACTAGTACTATTACTAACAATATGATCACTATACTAACTGATATAGCTAGAGAAAGAGAGAGAAAATCATGTAAATATTCAGTGTGTACTGAATTAGTACCATCTTCTGATACTGTTGTCATGGGAAATATAAAACAGACTAGTTCATCATATGACAAATCACTTGACACTTACACGACACAGTTGGACTTGGTGTCTCTCTAATACTATCGTATTATGTATCATTTACTGGTATTAGTATTATATAATGAGATGTTTATCACTATTGTTTTCTATAGTGTTACTATGAACATTAGTCACAGGAGATAACAGTGATAGTACATAATGAACACAACTGATAATTAAACACACACAATATATATCTAGTTCTATGAGATTGTTTTGATTTGAGAGGTAGATAATATTTACTAAATATATTATTATATTTTACAAGTATTGTAATAATCACCAGTAGTACAATAATATAAATTATAGTGAATGAAGCTAGCATTGATGATTACTAGCTCCACCCACAGTCTCATTCTATATAGTGATGTCATGGAAATGTCACAGTCATATATATGATAATAACTCAATGACACCATTTATCATCATAAACCATATTATTATCAAGTAATTTATATACTCTACCATATATAAAATAATACAATATATATCAGTATTGATGTATGATATAATATAATACACTATATTTGTATATCAGTACTATAATAATCATATAATATCATTATTATGATGATAAATATAGAAAGTCTAATTTACCTTTAGGCCCATGCAAGTAAACTTGAAAGACAATTCCCATGACAACAACATCACAATTACCGGTCATAATCTCATTAATCAATAACTAAAAGTAATTGAATATAAACTTAGAGTGATCATTAATTAAACAATAATATTATAATTATTAATAATGTGATAATTATATTATAATATTTTCATAGTCAGCAGTACATGTCCTACTAGGTTGTATTGTTATATATGATGGATTACTCTCTAACTCCACTCTTCTACTTCTCATCTCTAATCTGTGTACTTTGTAATGATCATAATATGAACTATATAAGTTATAATATGAACATAGTTACCTTCATCATATGCAGGATTATGAATAATAGTTTGTTGATCAACTATAGAAGAAATCACTTAAAATAATAAATAATGTCTTACTCTCTCACCTCCAACTTCATGTAGTTGATGTTTCTTCTTCAAATATACAATACTACTGACTACTAGACATATCACTATTATGACAATTACTACTACCACACTAACTGTACTAGTGGTAATGAGGAGAATAGTCTTGTCAGTGGCTGTATATATAACTTGAAAATTACATAAAAATATTTAATACTTACATACATGACACCCTTGACTTTAAAGAAGATTCAAGAAGTTCTACAGATGCAGTTATGTTCTTGTCATCACTACCTATCTTCTCAATTGATGTAGTACCTAATAAATTATTATAAAACAATATAAAAGAGTACAATATAATACTTACCAATAATAATATTAGTCTTAGTAGGAGATGGTAGTAGTAAGATATATTCCAGTACTTGAGGGTACACAACAGATGGGTTAGTTATAATAGTACCATCTACTATATCATGAGCTGTCACAGTATAGTTACCACTAACTGGTAGAGTTATATACTGGTATACTGTACTCTCCTCTATACTGGATTTACTCATATTGATAGACTTTATAGTTCCTTTAGAAGACTCTCTAAATATCATATGACATCCATCAGCAGTAGATCTCTCAGCAAACCTACACTCTACAACAACTGATCCATTATCAGAATAGTAATGTAGGGTGAGTCCTTGAACATTATAGGTTGCTATAAATAAAGAGAAAATATTATTGATCTCTTTACACAAGTCATTTTGTGAACTTACTGAATGTCAGCTTAGCAGAATTTATTGTTTTCTCAAAACTGTTTGCAATGTATATAGTAAAGTTGTACTTCATTGAAGAGGTTAGGTCAGTTATAGTATAGTTGATCACTTGTTCAATTTCAGTAATATTGACAGTTAGAAAATACTTATTGACCATCTCATTATTTTCTTTAACATTCCCAAACAGAACACTATTACAAAGTCTAGGATAACTTTTGATCTGAAATTAGTACACAGTAAAGAGTTAAACTCATTTTATTTACTTGCCATAATTTCAAATGTTGCATTGAAATTGTCCTCATTTTTATCAAACATTACGTTGCAATTCTGTATACTAATATTATAGTCTATACAGGGAACATAAAGAAAACCATTAATACTACAGCCTACCTCCATTATATTCATCTTTAATGGTGTCATTACTAGAGCTATATTCTCCACTATGAGCTATAACAGTAGCAGTGTAAATATCACAAACTGTGAGGTTATATAACTCATAAGATGTATCCTCAGTGATATCATTATATAGTAACTGGCCATGTTGGTTTTCTATATAAATGTGATATGATAGTGGATAGTTCTGAAATGGATGAGACCAGGTCAGCCAACCAGAAATATTGATAATATTAAAAGTAAATTGTAGGTCTTCTACTAGTACAATACCTTTAATTGAATTTACGTAATAAAGTCCATACTAGAAACTAACCCTGGATTGTCAAAATGGCCCCTAATGATGCAATATCATAGTTATGATCTATTACAACACATCCAACACTTATCCCATCATTAATAGGTAGTGCTCTTATAGTTAGTACTGATGACCACACATCAACTGATATATTGATAGTAGTTACTGATATCCCTCTGTCTTGATTACTGGGATCAGTGAGTGAATTATCCTCTACTGTCCATGTTAAGACATTTCCTTTACCCTCACAGGTAAAGCTCACTAGTGTGTAAAGTGAAGCAGATACTGGTAAGGGAGCTACTGTGATATCAGCTGTAAGAAAACCAATAGTTTCAAAGATAATAAAAGTATATATAATATATATACATATACTATTTTTTACAAAGAAAGTTTGATTTATATTATGTTATGATCCTGCCACCTATTCAATCAACTATTAATATTTACCATTAACATCTGCATCC
Source organism: Xestospongia bergquistia (assembly GCA_963965975.1). NCBI lineage: Eukaryota > Metazoa > Porifera > Demospongiae > Haplosclerida > Petrosiidae > Xestospongia > Xestospongia bergquistia. The sequence goes on from OZ014412.1 coordinate 1,034,986, forward strand.
TTTAAACTCAGTAGAAAGCTTACTAATACAATAGTTATCAACTTTAGTGTCTCTTGGTCCATCTCGTTTCCCGAAAATTTTATCCAATGCAAATTTTGTCCTAGTGTAAAAATTTGAATGCAAAATTTGATCCTATGACGCTTATTTGAGATAATGATACCAGATTGTCCTCGAAATTGTCAGTATAGTAAATAAATCTAATATCATCCTCAATTCAGCAAAACATACTTCATTATCAGACACTATTATAAGTGTACAAAGTTGCCATGATAAATACGAGATCCTAATATCAGTAAATACAAATGATAGAATGATAGAATACAAAAGCATCTTCAACCTATCAACATTATCATAAGTAGCCACATATCCAGTAATATAACAGTCTTCTTCTGATGTTAAAGTTCATAATGTTTGTGATGTATTGACCATTTCCTTGTGATAGAAAAAAAAGTTGTATACATTATAGAGTTCATTATTATAACTTGATGAACAATATGATTTAGAGACATCTGCTAAATGAAACTTGTCATTAACTTCAAGTTCATCCTATGATATGAGGTTTAAACATATTTATTAATGTTTTCGGACATACTTGATCCAGCTGTCTACTAGATCCTACTATTGATCTGTCAGTATCTACCTCAGAGTATGATCTATCCTCAACAGTGACTGACACAGTAGGACTATCAGTTCCACACTAATGTAATAAAAGATATCACTGAATAGTAATAATGTAAGAGGTGAAGTATAAATTATTATATAAATGGTTATACTCTGATAGCTACACAGTTATTCCATATGGTGTAATATTATGACCTAACACTGCATTTACTAAATGTCAGTTACACTAGTCCATAAAATGAGGAAAATTATATTACTGTTATAAATTATGAGTATAATGTAAATGAACCTGATGTATATAATAATATTTAATTGATTGTCATTAATTGGTCTAATATATTACAGCAGCAAATACAATGTTAATTTAGTTAAAAGAGACTACCAAAAAAATGTTCTTACCTTATTACAAGGATCAGTCTCTTTTAAATATTGTTTCACATATGGCAGATCTAGTTGGTAACGTAGCTTGGTGTGGTACAAAGGGAGGTAACACAGGTTTTAAAATATAAGTATAAACACAAATGTCAAAAATATAACTATATAAATATATATAACATGGTAATACGCTTATGGAGGATAAATGGTCCCAAGAATGTATTGGTTACATTGAATAATAAAGAGGTTAGAGTTCATGGTAAATTCTGACTATATATATCATATGGTAAGTTGATATAATTTTATTGAATATTCTAATACCACAAACAGAATGAGATATACACAATTAACATACGTTCTATATAAACAGTAGTACAGTAATGTATGAGTCATAAGTTTAAATGAAAGTGAGAGTTCATTTACCTCATTAGGTCTTTGTTATTGCTAAAGTAACCACAATGTCAAAAGTTCTAATAATAGTATCATTAACATACCTCATATCACTAGTTTGTGCATTGTCCTTCCCTCTTTCTCTATCTACTAATCGAGTATACAATAAGTCAATACAATTTACATATACATAATAATAACAATGAGTTGATGTACTGAGAACAGGATCAATGCAATACACTCTTCCATTTACAATCTTAAAGTGGCTCTTTAGGACTTAAAGTTTAGCAAAGTGTATAAATAAGTATGTTAATAACAAAGAATATTCACATTTACATTGACCATTTTAATAGTTTTTTCATGTCCATAATACATGAATTTATATGTACTCATATGACCATACTTTGTTAATGGTAATACAACTAGCTTAAGAAATATAAAATATATTGATTGTAGACTTATACTAAATTAATGGAAAATACTATTGTGGTATCTAATAATAGAAAATTGAAAAAGGAAAAGAAACTTTATAGTATAAAAACAAAGGTCAAAGTCAACAAGAACAGAGTTTAGACAGAAAACTAGTTAATATCATGTATGACCCCCTAGGATTAATAATCACTTTGGGATTTTATTACTACTGTTCTGTTAGTATTATATCATACATTAATATTAAATTTTATCATATAAATTACTATTGTGTTGTCATGGGAACTATAAAACAGAGACATTCATTACATGACAAAGATGAACTTGATGACTCACTAATACTATTATACATTGTATTAGATAGATAAAGCAAATCTCACCTCAACATATTGAGATGTAAAATTTAGTTGTTACAACACTACCACTGTCAACAGAAACATCATTTGATGAGTGTCCTCAACAACAGGTCACACATAAATCAACAATGTCATACCTGTTTCTTGAATGTTACAATATTACACTAGATAGATTAATAATGCTATTATTAAGCGACAAACAATACAGATATCATATAATCACTACTCACATTATTATGTAGATACTGTCTTAATTAGTGGTTCTGTAACAACAGTAATATTTCAAAGAAACACAAAAGAGTATATATATCTTTGTCATTTGGTAGTCCACACTTGTACTATAATTATAGTAATATATATATTGTTAGCAAAGAATTGTGTGTGGAGATGATGATATATTTACTCAATATGATAATCAAGTTTTGATGATGGAGGTTGTATTTGAAGAGGTATATATAGACAATGTCTTCTTATGTCAAGTGATAGTATATAATAATGAAAATAGAATATTATATATTACAATGACGCAATAAATGTTATCAAGTTGCCTTCTTATTGTAATAAGTATGACACAATCAAATTAATGTTTTTATTAGCTATACATAAGGTTAATATTTCTTTTTCAATATATAAGTAGATCCATAACAACCACATGATGACTTGAATTGTATACCTCTGATGACAAACAGTCTATAAATGGTCAAAATTCAACTGTCAATAAATGTGCAAGAATGAGTGGGACTTTAATAGATGATAAATTACACAAGTATTATTGCTTAAAATTGTAATAAAGTTTATGAAATAAAGCTTAATAACAACAGGATTAATAAGTAACGACAGTCAATGATAGACTGCAGCTGCTGGGTGAATTCAAAGCTATTGTTTCTTGGAAATATACCACAGGAAGTGATATAGGTTGTGATGGCGGATATTGTATCTGAAGAAGTACAGATGACTATTGGTTCTAATTGTCTTCATAAAGTATGTGAATATAATATAAAAATTAAGGAAACATTAAAATGACATTGATAGGATCTCACCAATGTACTTAAAACTTCACTCATTATTAACTTCATGATAATATTACACAGATTGATCAATGTCCTTTTGCCTTATGAGGTAGGCAATGTTCAGATTGTCATATTATTATTATTGTTATTACTGATACTGTAATAGATAATGGAAGATAATGTGTATACATCCTCTTAAGCTCACACATCACAAGTAGGCGGAGCTATAAAATGATATTTGATAAACATGTACTGTTTTTTTATATCCATTGTCAACACTTGATAATTAAATATTTAACAAAAATAACGACAGTGCATGTATTGAATAATACAAATGATGATTACAAAACATAAAATTATTAATACAATGTAGACAAGGAGTCTTAACCAATGTTGTCCTTCAGAAAAAAATGATAAATAAATGATATATTAATAATATATAATACAACATTTAACAATCAAAGGAGAAGCACTTGTTTAGTCAAATGATACTCTCGGTTTCTATGGAGTTAGTATCTCAATTAATTACGTAATATCTAAATTAATGAGTATTGGTCATTAAGAAATGGAGTTATCTACTATAGCTTGGTCCATATTGTCTAGCTCATCTTCAATAATACAAGGTGGCATATGGTCAGAACAATGACTAGGATCAAGGGAAACAAGTTCACTGATATTTTGTATAGAATTCACTGATCCCTCTTGACATAAAGTGACATTACTAGCTCCACAAGTTTCGTTATTATTTTCAGTAGTTCTTGTATTAAGTGTATTGTTAACTTAATAATAAATAAAAGGGATTATTTATAATACAAATAAATTATTACTTACCAAAACAAGTGCTTGTTCCATTATTGGATAAAGTGTCAGGATTAGGATAAAGATAGTCAGTTTCAACTACAAAAAGTAAACATTAACATAATGTGTTTTTTCTTACCAATAGTATTATCAATATAGTTCATTCCTCGAAGTCTCGGTCGGACATCTACTACATGGTCCATTTCTTGAGGTCTCTGTGGATTAACAGCCTCCATTAGCTGAGATTTATTGTCCATATCTTGAACTATGGTAGATTCTGGCACATTAGCTTCAACTCCTAGTCCAGCCCTGTTATGTGATATCTGTAAAAACATTATTAATAAAAATATTGACTAAACATTTATTATTACGATTGTATTAAGGGGTTTACAAATGAAAGTGGGCTGTACTAGAACTTTATCAGCAGGTGGAGCTATGGGGCAAAACGAATGATTAATATCTACTCTATTATTATTGAGGTATACCCTTTTCTCCTTGTAAGGTATCATTAAGATATTTATTATTACTTCCTGGAATAACTAATCCTGATATCCTCTCTGTAATAGCACTTGTCATATCACCAGACATTTCTATACCACTATAATGACCAGTGTGTGTTGATGATATTGGTTTAGAATGAGCAGAGCTATCATCACAAAGATTCTGTGAAACAAACTTTAATGAGCACATAACATTAAGTAATTGTTTACTTCTTTCTCCATCTGTGGGATCCTTTGTTCTGTATTATTATCATTAAGAGATGTTTCTTGAATATGAGATACTACAGGGATATTATCTCCATTTTGATTAGTGAGTAAAGTAGTAAACATGGTTCCAGTCTCATCCTAGAACAAAAAAATAAGTTAATTATATTCATACTATTAATAACACACAGTTAGTTCATAGAACAATAACAGTAATGTTCGTGTTCAATTAACATTTAATACAGGGTAATAGATCATGTTGCTATATAGCAACAGTAGATCAGTATATTAGAGGATCTTATTATAAGAATAGACACTATAGAAACTATTTCATTAAGTCTCTGCTAAATCTAAGCTGGATGTATTAATTCTTAATGGACTATTAACATTTACAATATTCATTATACAAATAGTGTTTGAAATCTTTTATACCAACATAGAACATAAACAAGACTTGAGATAGGTTTGTGTGATTGTTATTTGCTTTAATTGACATTCTAAATTAGTACATATTCTCTAGAATAAGTTGATCTATGGACAAGACTAAATTTATTTATAATCATTATTTACATTATCAGATAATGTGGTGTGGGTGTGGCAGTTTAATCATATTATTAATATCTTATTACCACTGTATTGAAGTGTCCATATATATTATGAACACAGTTCATTCCTTGAAGCCTCTGTGGACTAATATTTATTACCAGACGAGATTTAACATCTTCATTTCGGACTATAATTGCTCCATTATTATTATCAAGTGTAGTTAGTTCTTCATATGTCGAAGGACAATCCTAAAATGTGTATTAATATCATGTTCAATCTGTACTGTACATATTTAGACTTACTTGGTTTTCCAATGATAGTTGTTCAGATTTAGGATACACAACAATATCTTCTTTCCTTATAGCACAAGGTACTTCAGTACTGTCCTCTATTGTCTGTAATAACATCACTAATATTTAATGTATTATTAATATCTCATTACCATTGTATTAAGGTGTCCACAAATATCAGCATATTGTGTTGGAACATTATTAGTGGGTGGTGCTCTAGGATGAGTAGTGGGTACTTCCACTTCAACATAATGAGATGTACTCTTTTCCACTTTTGAGGTATTACTTAATTTGTTGTTACTTCCTAAACTGACTGTTGTTTTCTCTTCATAACATGTCATATCATCAAACATTAATATACCACTATCACTATAATGACCAGTGTGTGTCATGTTTGTTGGTGGTGTAATAAAGGAGAGTCATCATTTAAATGATCCTGTAAGATAAGATTTAGGTCATATATCAATTAATAGTTATTTACTTTTCTTTTTATTTGTTTACACTGAGTATCACATTCTGTAGTATTCTCAGTAAATGATGTTTCTTGTACATCAGATGTGAGAAAAATATTATTACCTTCATCTTGATCAATAGTTGAGTTAACACCCTCACCCTGTAGTAATAATTATATTCATAATAATGCACTTTGATAGCAATAATAATGGCATTTAATACAAAGTGAAACTAACAAAGAACGGTGTGTGTATAAATAATTTTCTCCCATGAAATGAACCCGTTATACAATAGTGAACATAATGTGTTTACTGTTTACATAACAGTTCATGAGAAAACTATGACATATATCTATTACTATATAAACAAGTAATAATAAGAGTACATACCTCATCATGACTTATATGGTAAGGATCAGATACTACTGAAATAGCTGTGGTTAACTGTTGCATATATTCATAACTAATATATGGTATAATGTAACAATGATTGTAATATATAGTTAGTAACATACTTGTTATTATTAGCACGTGGATTATAAACTACTGCTCTCTCTATTAGTAGAAATATATAAAGTGAATATATCAACATTCTTAACCCCATATATACCTTCACTGAGTGTTATTATTGACTGTTTCTTCTTCCTCCTCTGGACAATAACACAAGTAAATACTATCACAGATATTATGATCATTATCAATATAACTACAGCAACTACTACAACAGGTATTATATAGAGATTTCCTGGAACTACATAAAATTATCACAATATGAACTGACTTAAACATTATGTGACTTACTATAAGAATTTCCAGTAGTAGGTTCAATTGATCTCATTATTTGCATAGTACTAGTATCATTAGTGATCAAAGAAACAGTTTCTTTACTTGATGAAGTAACTAGTAAGACATCATAGAACAGCAAATTAAATATTATATTACTTACTTATTGTAATACTATTAGTAGATGGTGGTAGCAAGATATATTCCAGTACTTGAGGGTACACAACAGATGGGTTAGTTATAATAGTACTATCTACTATATCATGACCTGTCATAGTATAGTTACCACTAACAGGTAGACTTATATACTGGTATACTGTACTCTCCTCTATATTGGATTTACTAATATTAATAGACTTCACAGTTCCTTTAGAAGACTCTCTAAATATCACATGACATCAATCAGCAGTAGATCTCTCAGCAAACCTACACTCTACAATAATTGATCCATTATCAGAGTAGTAATGTAGAGTGAGTCCTTGGAGATGGTAAGTTGCTATGGAGAGTATAAAGAAGTCAGTAGGACATTGCTACATTTGACTTACAAAATATCACATGATCTTCATTCTTTGTGTTATTAAATAAATCCCATAACATATTCATATATTATAATATATGAATATATCATGTATTATATCATATAATACTAAACAGTAGATCCATTTCATATGGCTGACTTAGACCAGCTGGATTCTTATTATACACTATAACTTTATACAGTATGTGATGGTAATATGTGAAAGGTAATCAGAAATGATTGTAGTATTAAATGGAAACGTCCCAGAATGTCTAATCCCAAAATGTCTAATCCCAGAATGTCTAATCCTAGAATCTCTAATCCCATAATGTCTAAATGTGATAACTGAGGTGTTGATGAATTGATTGTCTAATCTGAAAAGCTATATTTAAAAATCAAATGAAACAACACAGTGTCTAATTGCAGAAATGTATGATTCAATCCTTCTATTTCCATTAGTAAGTTCATCTATCAGCAATTTATCTTCTCTTCTCTTTGAATTACCTTTTGTCTTTTAGCTTTGTGCAATCCTCCCACTTGTAGCTGTAAAACAGTGACTTCAGTAGCTGCTTGTTCTTTTTGAAAGAGTTCAAGCACTTCATAAATGTTAGGGTGTGCCTTTCTTGCTATTCTTTTTAACCTATTGTGCCATCCTTCTAAATGATTATTTGTTCTTGGGCCACTGTGAGCAAAGTAGTTCCACATACGTGGTTTAAAATGACCATTCATCCAGTTTTGGTCAAAATAGTCTGAATAGCTCTTCATCTTGTCATCATCTGGTATTTCAGTTTTTAATCCATCCCAAGCAACACGAACAAAATTGGATGGCACAAAAGCAATGGCTGCACTCTTTTGTATAAATTGCCTGATAGAGCCATCTTCTTTGTACTCTTCCACTAGTCCAAGACTCTGTACTTTTCTCCACAGACACTGCGTAAAATGAAAGTAGCAGTCATGAATACAAGCACTGGGAAATTGAAGTTCAAGTGATTGCACTAAAGGAAGCTCAAAATCAGACATTGAAATACTCTGTTATATTAACACCTCAGTTATCACCTTTAGACATTATGGGATTAGACATTTTGGGATTAGACATTATGGGATTAGACATTTTGGGATTAGACATTCTGGGAATGACTCTATTAAATCATGTTATACCTAAACTGATAATTATACTTGGAGGTGTGGTTTCAGTTGAAGCTAACTCCTCCCATTTTATTGACCATCTGCCATTGTATGTAAGTAGGTGTGGTCATGGTTATACGACCTTATGGCATCAACTGATTCAACCATTTCCTTTTGCATCTCCTCTTCTATTACATTATTAACAAGGGGTGTGGTCTGTTCTAATGTCACATAGTGTCCCAATAGATCTATCTCAGTAACAATAAAATCATCAGCACTATATTATAATAAATCTTGTTAATTATTAAGTAAATATAAAGATTTACAATTGATAATTACCTTTTCTTTATAATTCCTTCTAATTTTCTGTCTTTATATAACGTACAATGTAGTCCATAGTCCTGCATAAAACTAGTCATAGGCTAGGAGGCAAATTTACCCCTTTGCGAGCCCCAAACCACTCCTTTTTCCAACTTGGAACATGTAATTATGTACTAGGACTAACTAATGATTAATGATAGCTATTAAAACAAAAATTTTCCATTATAACATGATGAGTTAATGTATGTTATGATGAAGTTAAACTATTATTACATATAATAGAACAATGACTATAATTGGTGTGCATTTAAAGGAAGGTAAATGTAACTGTAATAATTTATATATAACTGTTTTGAGTAACTGATAGATTAGAAAAGATAGACACAAAAAGTATGAAAGAGAATCAATGATGTGCTTATAAGAAATGTTGATTCCTCTGGTTCATTTCCATTTTTCAAATTCTTCCTAAATATGTCTTCCAGCCATTATTTATCTATCTACTGTCCCTAAGACTAAGTTAAAAACTATCTTTCTGTTATATAGCACACGCTGATACAAACATATACAAAATACTATAACATATTATGTATAGTCACATGTATCCATGGTTACACTTAACAATGGTCATACATATTAATAATTGCATATATGTTTAATGTACATGTCTTATATTACTATCTTATAACAATACTATTAATAACTATTAATAATACACATTGAATTCCTATATTACTAGAGAAATACAAGATGTGGATGTAGTAAACAAGAACATATTATATTCAATGGACATTTAATACAAAGTAAAATATGACAAACAATATGGATATATTTCATTGTACCTTAGTATGAGACATCTAATCCAAACAGTTCAACAAAATATCATCTTAGCTTCTATACATAATATGTTTTTGGTCATATTAGAAGTGTGACAGAACCTATAACCACAGATATATACTATTGTGTGTTTAGTTATGTCATAGAGATAATGTTACTCAATGTTTTATGATACAAAGGCAAAGGGCAAAAGAATCTGAAACAATTTAAAAAGCAAAGGTTACTACTTATAAGATCTCTATTATTATCTCTATTAAGGTGCTATAAATTAAGATAAAAATTATATACATGTAGACTATCAATAGTCATAAAGTTTCTACTGGATCAACTATAATAAGAAGTGATTTTCATATCACTTCTTATTATAGTGATATTAAATCAAAATGATAAGTCTCCATAACTTCAATATATCCTCTATCATTTGATACTAATAATGTCATAACAATCAACTATTGTTCATATACAACAGGTTTGTATTTAGGTATTAGATATATTAATAACAATTATACTATACTATATTATATTATATTATATTATATTACACTATATTGTTATAATGATAAGACTAACCCAGGAAGATGTACATGTACAGTCATCCCCTGTCAGTGATCATTTTTCCCTAATATGATTTGTGATAATTGTTATATCTAATTATACTATCTACATAATCGTGTACTGTATCATATATTATTGTAAGATGTTTGTATTAAAATATTTGTATAATTTACTTGGATTATTTTTAATTTTTGGGTGTAACAAAAATATTAAAATTGGCACTAAAAAAGTAACACACAAAATATTGCAACATGTACTCATAGTTACATGTAACCATGGTTACACATATCCATGGTTACATGTATCCATAGTCATACATAACAAATGATCACACAATAATTATATTATAATATTTTCATAGTCATCAGTACATGTTCTACTAGGTTGTACTGTTATATATGATAGATTACTCTCTAACTCCACTCTTCTACTTCTCATTTAAACTATATGGACTACAATGGAACTATAACATATGACATTTGATACAACTATATAAATTACTTTCTTCATATGCTAGATTATGTCTAATAGCTTGTTGATCAGCTAGAGAACAATATTGTTATGTAATTGATATTGTTTATTTCTTTCTTACCTCCAACTTCATGTTGATGTCTCTTCTTCTTCCTCCAATATACAGTAATACTAGTAGCTATCACTATTATAACAATAACAATTATTACTACAATACTGACTGTACTACTAGTAATAGTAATGAGAATGAACACAGACTGATTGGTAGCTGTATACAAAGTAAGTTATAATAATAATAACTAATACAATATTAAGTACATACATGATATCTCAACAGTAGATGATACTACTGATGTCATATAACCAGTTGTCTCTACTCTTAGTAAAGTACCTAATAATAATATATATCATTATTATAATATAATATAGAGGTCTTACTGATGACAATAGTGATCTCATCATTTAATGTTGTATCTAGTAAATAATATAATTTAAATAATATAATATAGTTAGTATATAGTACTTACTGATATTACTAACAGTCTCAGTAGGAGATGGCCATGGTAGTAAGATATATTCAAGTATTTGAGGGTACACAACAGATGGGTTAGTTATAATAGTACCATCTACTATATCATGAACTGTCACAGTATAGTTACCACTAACTGGTAGACTTATATGCTGGTATACTGTACTCTCCTCTACACTGGATTTACTAATATTAATAGACTTCACAGTTCCTTTAGAAGACTCTCTAAATATCACATGACATCCATCAGCAGTAGATTTCTCAGCAAACCTACACTCTACAAGAACTGATCCATTATCAGAGTAGTACTGTAGAGTGAGTCCTTGGAGATGGTAGATTGCTACAGAGAGTATAAAGTAGTCAGTAAAATATTGCTACAATTGACTTACAAAATGTGACATGATCTTTATTCCTTGTACTGTTAGCTAAATTATCAAGTGATGCAGTAAATGTATAATTGAGAGAAGGATGTAGTCCAGTTATACTATAATATATTGTTGTTTCATTAATATCAGTTCTATTGATGTAAACAGGATCATAAGATATAGTCTCATTGTTCACATTATCTTTTGTTGTACCATATATGATACTATCACATATGTGAGGAGAACAACTGATCTACAAATAGTTAAAATTAATGAACATAAGTATTTTAAAAGTTTAGTTCTCACATTGATAGGAAATTGTACTTGTATTAAAGAGCCACTTCCAGTGTTTTTGGATCCCACAACATGGTCAAGTATGTCAATAGTATAATCTGATATATTATGATAATACATTAAATGGATAATTATAATAATCTTACTTCCAGTATATTGTTCAGTAATAGTTGTAACAAGTGAACTGTATTGTTCAATAAAAGCTTTAACACTAGCAGTATAAATATCACAGTACTCTGTGAGGTTACTAGGTAACTGATAGAATGTATCAGTTGTATTAGCATCTACTATTATAGAGCCATCTTTACTCTTAACATTAACATGATATATTGGAATACTATCTTGTAGAATATCATTAGAGTAAAATGATGGAGAAGACCAAATTAAGGGGATATCCCTAGTAGAATCCAAATCAAGGTAGTTAACAGGTGAAATACCTATAAAATTTATAAGAAATAAAATTAATGATATTATTGACAGTTTTACCACATAAAACATAGCTGGTTCAGATAATATTTAGCTGTTTACAAGTAAAAGATTTAGTTATCATATCATCATATATAATAATGTACAATAAACTTTTTATATATATATAAATACCATTGACATACATAACACTAGCAAAAATTCAACTTTAACAAAAATTAACATAATATATCAGAATTTGACACTTTGACTATATAATATAGAATATTAAATATTCTGTGTTTACTACTTACAAAGAGAAGCTGTTACATTGACTTAAATTAAATGAGAAAAATATGATATGAAGTACACATGTTATTCAAATTGCCCATCAACATCACCAATATGAGGCTTACTCAGACACACTCTACAGTTAAAGAGGTGTGGTCTTATGAAGCCGTAATGCAGAGAAATTTATTGAAAATACATTGATCAATTTTATTATGGTCTAGTAAAGGCAGATACCAATATAATTTATATCTAAATCATACCACACAATCAATAAAAATATATCTCTATATCAGGATTTCACTATGTTCAGAATTCAGAATGACCTTCACACAAATATTCCTAGTACTGATATATGGAAATATCTGACAATGCACTTTATAATTAATTTATACTGTAAGCCACAAGTAAGCTATCAACAGTGCCATCTGATGATACGTCAACAAATGGAGATGATGTTTCCAGCTTTCTTGATAATAGCTAATTCAGTATTTTGATAGGATATGTTATTAATAACTACAATGGAAGTATGTTTGCCATAATAATCTTGTAAATAGTACTTGTCATAGTATGTTACACACACAGCCATTGGAGTTAACTTCTATTATAACCTCTATTTTGTGAAAGGCTCAATTCTATAATCCATTGGGACCATATGTTATGTATATAGGTGCATGTCTGTGTTTATATGGATACCTTTATTTTCACTGTTTTGTTGTATTGTTATATGAGATGACAAAGTGACAAATGATATTAAACTGCCTTCTTTAACTGCTAATGCATATATCAACTAACAATTCATTAAACCAAATTGTGAGCACTACAATGATAGATATGACTGATCATGTTTAATGTTTCTCACTAGTTTGCTTCTCTTCCTATATCTCTAGTATTCTGTACATATTAGTCTTTCACAGACATTGCTGCTATCTCTAATCAATTTTTCATTTTAAAGTCAGTATCTTCCAAAACTATTATAGGCAGAGGAATAGGAACGAAGTTTAAGTTGGGGAGGCTGACCTTATATTTAGTTGCGTTATATTATTAAACATCAAAAAAATGAATCCGTTTGTTGTTAAAGGAAACAAACTCTTTAGCTATTTCTAATAAGTTTATGTTATCAGTACAGTCATTATGTGTATGACATGTAACAGCATGACATGGTTTAGTTGTTCTTGGGTAATATATAGTACTTCGTAGGTAATTTTTTAGTCTGAGTAAGGTTGAAAAAGTGCATTCAGTTCTATTAATACTTTTATTATAGCAATTAATTTACAGAAGGTAACATGACCCCACAATAATGTGGAGATTGATTGTTAATTAATGTACACAAATTAACACAATCACTTCAGTCAAGAGGTTATTGTGTACATACTTTGAGTGCAAATCAGGAGGGGGGCTTAGCCCCCCTGATTTTAAGTTGGGGCTTCAGCCCCCTGCTCCCCTTTCCTACCCCAATGATTTATAGGATGCTTTTCAATATTATAATCTTGTAAATTTACCTTTGATTTTTAAATGAGCTCCCTTTTGTTCTAAATCAAATGGATTATAACTGATCACAGTACACAGAACAGTTATCTCATCATTAATAGGTAGTGCTCTTATAGTTAGCATTGATGACCACACATCAACTGATATATTGTTAGTAGTTACTGATATCTCTCTGTCTTGATTACTGAGATCAGTGATTGAATTACCCCCTACAGACCATAACAGGACATTTCCTGTACCCTCACAGATAAAATTAGCCAGTGTATAAAGTGGGGTAGTAACTGTCAAGGGAGCTACTGTGATTACAGCTGTACATGTAAGGAAGCAAACATTAAGCAGATAATACAAGCTGTTTTATGGAGCTGTATCGCTTACCAGTGGTATATATCTCTTCAAAAGTAAGTAGAAGAGTCGCTAAGATGGTCAGAATAATGGTAGAGGCCTTCTCCATTTTACAAGTCGTTAGCGTAGTTAGACAAATCATGTGATTATTGTTTATTGGCCTGGTTTGATATTTACTAGTATTTTTTTCGTCATTATATAAACGTCTTGGTAGTAAAAATGCGTAGGCATCCAGACATAAATTGTTACTTGAGGTCAAAATCATCATCATTTCCATACCAACACCCACGACATTTAACTTTTTATTAATCTCGTGAGATCTACTAATAACTAAAATTAATTAATAGCACGTGATAACTGTAATTTAGTTCACTTATAATATTTCATAGCTATGTGTACCCAGCCCCTCCCTCTTTCGAAAGAGGGAGGAGCTGGCTACGCGAGACGTAGCTTCAAGACTATCTTTGATGCTACAGTTGCCCCTGTTAAAAGACTCAAAGAGGGTAGTATTCTCTCTTGAACTTTTCTCCTCCTTGGTTGTAATTTTCCACCACTCTCAATAGATGCCATCTTGTAGCTTCTTCCTTCTTCATTACATTAACTAGCTCAGATGTTAGGATGTGACTTCCCAGTTACTTTCTTCAATCTAAAGTGCTGCCGTTCGAGGAGCTAAGATTGTTCATTCTTGGGTCTACATAGTCAAGTAGTTCCACTGTTGCAAGATAAATTGTTCATTTAACTAAATTTCTTTTTATGTATATATGTAGCCTTCTTAACGAAAATTTTCCACTCTATGTTAGGGATTCCAAAGTTAAAAACGATGTTTAAGATATCAACAGATGAGTGTCATGATTACATATTTACATTTCAAACAGACCATATTTGAATAAATTCAATCCTAATAGCTTATAATAGGCAAATAAGATTGTGTTTGCATTGGAATGTTTTATTTTTGTGAAGCTATGACTAGGTTATAGTAAAGTTCACTGCTTAAACAAATTGAAGTTGAGTGAAAAATATCATGATAGTGGTTAAGAAGAAGTGACAATAATTTTATTAATTGTATTTAAGTTCAAAGGGAGTCAATCTAATGGGATTGATGTAAAAGGAGTTGATATCATGGGATGAACCCCAATTATCATTGCATCAATTAATTATTTTATGTCCTCTTATGACTTCTGTGCCTTCCGCTGAGTCCACATCTTAGTCAGTGTTACCCTTTCTTTTCATTTGGTCTGGAAACTATCAGCGTCATTGGGATGATCATTTTGTTTATTCATCAATATCTCCCCCTGTATTATATGACATCAAGCCAACAGCAATCCAATTAATGTATTTGATTACCCTAGGGCTAATTATGACAGCCTGTGATCTTCTCTTCTAGATTGTGATTTTAAATTTTGTTATTCTTCAAGGTCATCCATTCAAAGGAGATTAGAAGTGCTATGTATTGTTTACTCCCAAGAGTTAAGGTTAAGTAACATCAATATCCCAAGTGAATTGTGTAGTGCACAGAGTAATTTACTGAGATATACGATAAATTATTCCAGACAGGTACCTCGTGTTGTGTTTTGATCATCTCGTCTCAAACTGAACTGTTTATATTATTTTGTATATCAATGTATGGTATTAGTGTTATATCATTCTAAATACTAAATTGGTGACCCAGACAGGAGAATGTCTGTCAAAGAAACCGCTGCTTGTGATCCCTTGACCTCAGTCACTACTATCAGTTTCCAACTACCTTCATTTTGGCCATCAGATCCCAAGATATGGTTTGCCCAGGTTGAGGCACGATTCACCACAAGAGACATCTCAGCTCAGAAGACCAAGTACAACTATATTGTTGCTTCCTTATCCCCCGAATTTCCTGCGGAAGTTAGAGACCTCATTCTAAAGGTACTCGAGACTGATCCTTACATAAAGGTGAAGGAACAGTTCATTAAACAAATAGCTGTTTCTGAGCAGCGCAGGTTACAGCAGTTATTCAACGCAAAAGAGCTGGGAGATCGGAAACCTACCCAGTTATTACAACGTATGCAGCAGTTACCCAGGGAAAAAGCCAACACCACAGATGGATCCTTTCTTTGTCATTGTTTCTCCAACGGTTGCCATCCAATGTTCATATGGTCCTAGCATCTACTGCTGACACCACATCGATTGACGAGTTAGCCAACCTAGCCGATAAAATTATGGAGGTTGCCACACACACTTCATCAATGTCTGTTGTTAGCCAATCACAGCTCTCCTCAGAAATGGAACAACTTTGTAATCAGATCTCTAACCTTCAAAAGCTTGTCCAACGACTTTCAACATCTCAACGATAAGATCCCCCTCATACTCATTCACCCAGCCCAGCCCTACAATGATCTCAATCAGACATATGTTGGTACCATCAAAAATTTGGTGATTTTACCAAGAAATACCATAAGCCTTGTTCGAAGTTGGGAAAAGCCTCGGCCAGCAACCACTAGTGGCGACTGGTGTTGCTGGCCACAAATAACCTAGTCACCTATTTTATGTTACAGACCATTCTATTGGATTACAGTTCCTCATTGATACCAGCGCAGAGGTCAGTATAGTACATCCTATTCCTACTGACCGTTTACATCAACAGACTGGACCATCCCTTCAAGCGGTTAACAAAACTACAATAGCGACTTATGGTACTCGTTCCCTGACCCTTAATTTAGGACTATCATGAACATTTCGTTGGATATTCGTTATTGCTAATGTTAGAAAATCAATCCTTGGAGTTGATTTTCTATGACATTATTAACTTAAAGTGGTTGTAGCTCACAGGGAACTCTCAGATGCAATGACTCACCTGACTGTCCATTGTGTTGTATCTACAGAACCTTCTGTGAGCCCTTTGCTCTTACCAAGGCAGGTACATAATCCATATCTAATCGTGTTACATAACTTTCGTTCTCTCCTAAAGCCATAACATAGACATGTGATTACACACAAGGTTACTCACCATATCACTACTACTAGACCACCAGTTCATTTACCCACCTGCAGATTGTTGCCTGAATGGTTTGATGTCACTCGAAAGGAATTTGAACACATGCTACAATTGGGAATTATTCGTCCATCATCTAGTAGCTGGGCCTCTCCTTTGCACATGGTCCCCAAGAAGACTCCTGGAGACTGGCACCCTTGTGGTGATTGCCGAGCATTAAACAATATAACTATCCCCAACTCCTATCCCGTCCCGTATATACAGGACTTTACTGTATCTCTCCATGGTACTACCATTTTTTCTAAACTCAATCTCGTTAGAGCATACCACTAAATCCCAGTTGAGTCATCTGATATACCTAAGACTGCTGTCACAACTCTATTTGGGTTATTCGAACTTGTTCGCATGCCATTCAGACTTTGTAATGCCGCCCAGACATTTCAAAGATTCATTGATTAGATCCTTTCTGGCGTTCACTTTTGTTATTCTTACATTGATGATGTGTTAGTTGCAAATGCTAATGGTGAAGAACATGAAGAGCATCTCTGAACTGTGTTTCAACGTCTCAGTGAACATGGTATAATTATCAATCCAGACAAATGCAAATTGGGTGTTTCTCAGCATAACATTCTGAGCTTAGCTTTAACACAAAGTTATGATGCAAGGAATTCAGCCATTGGAGGTCAAAGTTCTGTCATCAGAGATTTCTCCCAGCCAACATCTCAACACAAACTTCAGGAATTTTTGGGACTAGTAAACTTTTATCATAGATTTATTTCAAACTGTGCTGCTACTCTCAAAAGGTACTCAATGACCTCACATCTTGAACCAAAACCAAAACTCAAGAACTACATTGGAATGCTAATGCCATTGAACCCTTTCAAATGATCAAAAACGCACTTGTCCACGCCACTTTTTGGGTGCATCCCAAACCCAATGCCCTAACATATATAATGACTGATGTTTCTGACAGGGCAGTTGGAGCTATGCTGCAACAGTGCATTGAAGATCTCTGGCAACCGATATCGTGTTTCTCAAAGAAGTTGAAACCAAATATAGCACTTTTGATCAAGAGCTTCTGGCAGTATATTTTCCTATCAAGTATTTCCGACATTTTGTTGAAGGCTGTGTGTTTCACATATTGACAGACATAAACTTTTGACATATTCCTTGTCATTGCATTCTAATCACTATACTCCTCATCAAATTCGTCACCTCAACTATATTTCTCAGTTCACTTCTGACATCAGATATGTCAAAGGATCTAACAACATACCAGCTGACACACTTTCATGAATTGGAGTTGACGCTGTACTGCAAGAAATCCCACCTATCTTTGATTTTAAACAGATGGCTGCAGCTCAACAGCAAGACCCTGATATTCTTAAACTGCAGACTTCTTTGTCATCACTACTTCTCAAGGCTTGTCCTATCCCTATGTCTGATGGTAAAATCATTTGTGATATGTCTACCAGGGTACCTTGTCCGATTGTTCCATCATCATACCAACAACAGGTTTTTGACTCCTAACACTCGCTCTCACATCCTGGGATTAGAGTGATTTAGCAGCTCATCACTTCTCGTTTTGCCTGGCCAAACATCGCCTTTGATGTACGGAAGTGAGCCAGATCCTGTATTCAGTGCTAAAGATCTAAAATACATAGTTACACCATCACCCCACTCTCAACTTTTGCTACCCCCAATAATCGATTTGAGCAAGTGCACCTCGATCTTGTAGGACCTCTGCCACCATCCCAAGGCTATATTACCTCATTATGGTCATTGATTGATTTACTCGTAGGCCGAAACCTTTTCTTATCCCTGATAGTACTGTGCCTACAGTTGCCCGAACCTTTGTCACCCGATGGATCTCACGTTTTGGAGTGCCATCCACAGTCACTACTGATCGTGGATGTCAGTTTGAATCTACTTTGTGGAAGGAACTTTTAGGTACTATGCGGCTCAGAACAACTTCTTACCGTTATATTGCAAATGGCATTGTCAAGTGATTTCATTACCAATTAAAAGCCGGTTTAAAAGTATGCCCTAATTTCACTCACTGGGTGGATTCTCTCCCCATGGTGTTACTCGGTATTCGAACAGCTCTCAAGACTGACCTCGGTTGTTCAGTAGCAGAGCTAGTTTATGGAACAACCCTCAGAATTCCTGGTGAATTTTTCATTTCAGAGCAGACAACACAGACTAACCCGGCAGAGTTTATCTCTCAACTAAAAACTGCCATATATCCAATCTTAAAGCAGACCCAACACGTGGGGACTCTTCCTATCACCTCAGTACTTGTACTCATGTATTTGTGAGACACGATGCTGTACGAAAACCACTTCAGGTTCTGTATGATGGACCTTATAGTGTTAAATGTTCTGACAAACAGTTATTTCTCTCGACCATTTAAAGCCAGCATATTTAGTCTCGTCTGATTATTTAATCACTCCACCCCATACCAAACCACTTCTCCCTGCACTGACCCTCAACCTTCATCCCCACTTCAATATCATCAGCTCCTGTATGGATTACTTGCTCCGGTCATCATGTACACTGGCCTGATCAGTTAGACTTATAATTTGTATCATTCGTTTTACTGTCTGGTGGAGGAGTGATGTAGTGCGCAGAGTAATTTACTGAAATATACGATAGATTATTCCAGAATCAAGACTTATACCTTGTGTTGTGTTTTCATCATCTCATCTCAAACTGAATTGTTTATATGAAAGGCTCAACCTGAAATGGGAGACCTCATATAATATATAAGGAACATTAAATCTAAAGTGAGACAAACAAAAAGCATATTTATCAGAATGAAACTAGCTATATATACATGCATACACTATGAACTATATTGCCTAGTCTCATTCCATACTACTCTATCTAGATCTGTCTAGACTCTTTGGCTATTTTTTTTCCATCATCACTTATCAATGGAGCTCCACCTCCTGACTTATTAACTTACCATAATCTATGACATCATAATCACAAAATATACACACTACTATTAATTGCATACCATTTTTATATGCTTTGTTTTGGCTTGTATAGGCGGGGTTTTCTCACCAAGTCTAGTAACCTTCCACCTTCAATCTTTTTACTTTCGTCTTCAAGTCTAAGTCATATTACCTAATGTGATAGCACAATAATAACAACACAGGACGTGTGTATGTGTCTAACTCTTTATTGCATTGTTCTATACTGTTTCATTCCATTAAATATTGTTTTATTAAATAATATTATATATATATATTTGATGAATTATGTACTTTTACCTGGGATTTATGCTAAAAATTTACACTAAAAATTCGGTCTAAAAGTAAAATATGTAAAAGTAAAGAGTAATCTTAGCAGCACCAATAGAAAAATCTACCAGTGTGTCATATCACATCCTACACACTACATGTTCAAAAGACAATATTATACTGGAACCATAACTATAATCAACACGTCTTATGGTAAATACCCATTATATTTCCATCATTTACACAATATATGTATATCTGAATGTATTTTCCATTAAAGAATACATCAATAAACCAATAGTGGGTTTTGTGGATGACATTAACCAATAGTGAAACCATTGTAAAAAAAAAATTGGAAAGAATTGAAAAACCAACAGTTGGAAATAAGTGTCATTTTCCTGTGCTTTATGAATAGTTTGTCAAATATCTTTAGCAAAGTGATTAACATTTAATGCATACAAGTACAAGTTAGTCTCAGAGTATAATTACAGTACATATAACTTTTAATAGCATAGTCACATTACAATATTTTCATAGTCAGTACATGTCCTTTTAGTTTTTATAATCAAATATGATGGATTACTCTCTAACTCTAATCTTGTTTTCATCTCAAATATGTGAACTACATTATTAAAATAATAATTGAGTTATTAAGATTAAAACATACCTTCTTCATAAGCAGGATTATGTTTGATAGCTTGTTCTTTCACTATAAACACAGAACAATAATCTTATTTGCTAGTTCCTTTATTCTTATTACCTCCAATCTCATGTTCTTGTCTTTTCCTCTTCTTCTTCAAAAATATAGTAAGAGCAATTACTAAAACAATTATAGCAACAATTATTACTAGACTACTGAGTGTAGTACAAATAGTTACAAAGAGAGATGCAGTAACTGTACACAAAGAAAATAATAATATATTAATAACTAACATAACAAACATACATGATGTTTTATGAGTAGACTCCACAGTTGATGTCATTAGTGATTTATTTATTGATGTAAAATCTAGAAATATATAATGTATAATATCATATAATAATTATTTTACTGGTACTAAAGTAGGTCTCATCACTTGATGTCATGCCTGTAGCAATAAAATTATAAAATAAAGGCATACAATAGTGACTTACTTATAACAATAACAGTCTCAGTAGAAGATGGTAATAGTATAATTGATGTAATACCTAATACATTACTATAGAAAAATGTAAAATAGTACAATATAATACTTACTGGTAATAATAATAGTCTCAATAGGATCCGGAGATGGTAGTATTAAGATATATTCCAGTACTTGAGGGTACACAACAGATGGGTTAGTTATAATAGTACCATCTACTATATCATGAGCTGTCACAGTATAGTTACCACTAACTGGTAGACTTATATACTGGTATACTGTGCTCTCCTCTATACTGGATTTACTCATATTAATAGACTTTATATTTCCTTTAGAAGGCTCTCTAAATATCACATGACATCCATCAGCAGTAGATCTCTCAGCAAACCTACACTCTACAACAACTGATCCATTATCAGAGTAGTACTGTAGAGTGAGTCCTTGAACATGATAGGTTGCTATGGTGACAAGGGATTAAGTTATTGAACACTATAAAATATATAAACCAACAAATTATTAACTTACAAAACATAATATAGTTTTGATCTTTTATGTTGTTAAATAAATCCATAATATATGTAGTAAATGTATAATTGAGAGATGGATGTAGTCCAGTTATATTATAATATATTGTTGTTTCATTAACATCAGTAACATTCTTAATATAAACATGATGATAGGTTGTTGTCTCATTGTTAACATTATCCTTTGTTATACCATATATGGTACTATTACATAGGTGAGGAGAACAACTGATCTGGATCATAAGAAATAACGTTATATATTTTTTTATTGGTCCTCACTTTTATAGCAAATTGTATTTGTATCATAGAACTGTTTAAATAGTTATTAAATTTTACAACATGGTCAAGTATATCAATAGTACAATCTGATAACAGATAACATTAATATATTAAATAAATAGTTGTAATAATCTTACTTCCAGTATATTCCAGTAATAGTTGTAACAAGTGAACTGTATTGTTCAATAAAGGCTCCATCACTAGCAGTATAAATATCACAGACTGTGAGGTTACTAGGTAACTGATAGAATGTATTAGTTGTATTATCATCTACTATTACAGAACCATCACTATCCTTAACAATAACATGATATCTTGTAATACTGCCTTGTGGAATATCATCAGAGTAAAATGATGGAGGAGACCACGTTAAGGAGATATTCTTAGTAAAATCCAAATCAAGGCAGTTGACAGGTGAAATACCTATAATGTTATATATAAATAATGATTTCTAATATATTTATAATAATAATCAAAATGTTGAATTGATACATTCATTTTTAGATATTTTAATTTAGCCATTTATATCACTTATATTTTGTTAGTTACATAAAATAAGATGAACTGACATAGTCTAACTGTACACATCAAATCAAATATACAAGATGGACAAATTAATTAAATATCTATCAATTATTTTTTGTTGTACCTTTAACTGTTATAGTAGTTCCTTTCTGTTTTAAATTAAAAGGATTATAACTGATCACAGTACATTGAACAGTTATCCCATCATTAATAGGTAGTGCTCTTATAGTTAGTACTGATGACCACACATCAACTGATATATTGTTAGTAGTTACTGATATCTCTCTATCTTGATTACTGGGATCACTGACCGAATTACCATGTACTGTCCAAGACAATAAATCTCCTATACCCACACAGGTAAAGTTAGCCAATGTGTAAAGTGGAAAAGATAGTGATGAAGGAGTTAATGTGATGTTAGCTATAACATAATCTCATAATATATAATATAGACAAGATATAAACTTACCAGCTTCATTTACAAACCAAGGTTTAATGATAATTATTACAAAAATTGTTTTCAGAATGATTTCAGCTACTTCCATTTTTACTGCAGTGACTTCTGTATATGCTACTTACTACATGTATAGCACATAACATATGTTAGGTATATACATAATATTATAATTGTAGTATATATATTGTATATAGTATTATATAGTATCATGTATAGTAGATATGTATAGTAGTATCATATATAGTACATATGTTATATATAGTATGATGTCTATAGCTATAATCACTACCTTATCATATCATCAGTTTACATAGCCTACTTCATAACAGTTTCATAATAAATTTGTAAATCAATAACAATATATTATACAATAGAGTCGGTTATTAGTCTTTGTATATTAGATCTCTCACTTCTCTGAGACTGTAGGTGGAAAGAATTAAGATATGTTTGTACATATGAGATATAGTATGAGTCACCATTATGACATATATATTGACATAACTCTAGCAAAAAAAATCTGGTGATACTGGTAATGCTAATGGTTTAGGTCTACCCGTACAGATAGAAATTGAGTGTTAAGAACATGGATATTACTCTTCTTGTAGATAGACTTTAGGATTGCTGTCATGATCTAATGAATTATTTGCAAACAAAGTCTTTTCATGACTATCTTTTCTCTCTGATGACACAAGACTGGTATTAGGTATAAGGATTGGGTATGAGACTAACTATTTATACTAGATGAAGGTATATAATGATGTGACTGATCAGATAGGACTGGAGCGTGAATAATATAGGATCTCACTCTTCTTGTAGGTGGAGTGTGGAGTTTTAGTACTGTTGTGACAATGTAATGATAAGTCATCTTGTGAATGAAGTACCTTATGACTATCTCTCCTCTCTATAATGACATGAGACTTGTATTAGGATTGTGTATATATAAGACTGGTATCAGATCTAACACTAAACATAATAGAAATATCATTACATATACTAAGTATATATAACTAGTTATTGTGGTAAGTCATTATTTTAAAGGAGCAGAGGTAACCTCATTGTTCTCTTTTCTTGTTACCATAGTGATTGATGAAGGAGGTGGGACAAATGATGGAGATGGTGTAGATGGTGTTATATCACTGTTTATATTAGATGGAGATATTTCATGTTGTAACTGATCTTGTAGTTGACTATCACCTCCTTCATATCTATAATACATATATTAACATGTAATGATCAGTTATAACTTACTCATTAGTAGGTTTACTTTGAAATGAATCAGTTCTCTTTAAAGTACCTAAATATATGATGTCATATATATGATGATGTCATTGTCACATGACTAGCTACCACTGAGTTACCAGTTCTTTCTCCTCTTCTTTTTAATACTATAATAATATAACTAGTACTAATACTAATAATATGATCACTATAGCTAGTGGAGAGAGAGAGAGATTATATTAATGTGTTATTATTTACATTACATACCAGTATCTATGTATGTAGTGTGTACTGATGTAATAAAACTCGTACTGTCTCATGATCCTGTTGTCATGGAAACTATAAAACAGACAAGTTCACTATATGACATATCACATGATTCTCACATGACACAGATGTCTCTCTAATATTATTATACTTGTAGTAGAAACATTTGTTGGTGTAGATTGATTTGGAGGAAAGACTTGAAAGACTTATACTGGTGATACCATTACAGCTGTACCAGACGAGTCTTTTTGTCCATTATTGTTAATATCAAATATATTAACATTATATATTCCAGTCTCTAGACTTGTAATACAACCAGTAACTATCCATTAGTATGACTAATATGTAGTGCAGTATATCCTGAACCTGATATCATCTTCATTTCAACAAAACACCCTCCATTATCAGACCCTATCATAAATGTACATGATATACACAAGACCCCATTATCAGTAGATATAGAGGCACTCTGTACTCCATAACTACCTGTAGTGTAATATTTGGGAGAAAAAAGAGAGAGATAGTTATAATCTGATATTATAACTATATTACTGGTATTATAAGTATTACATGTAATGAGGTGTTGTTTTCTCTATTGTTACTATGGTTACAATAACAATAGTCACAGGAGATAACAGTGATAGTACATAATGAACACAACTGATAATTAAACACACACAATATATATATATATCTAGTTCTATGAGATTGTTTTGATTTGAGAGATAGATAATATTTAAATTATTTATTAAAATAATCAATTGAGTTTTACATGTATTGTAATAATTACCAGTAGTACGATAATATAAATTATACTAACACAATTGAATGAAGCTAGCATTGATGATTACTAGCTCCACCCACAGTCTCATTCTATATAGTGATGTCATGGAAATGTCACAGTCATCTATATGATAACTCAATGACACCATTTATCATCATAAACCATATTATAATTTATATACTACAATACAATACACTATATTCATATATCAGTACTAATGATATCATTATTGTTATGGTAAATATAGAAAATCTACATTACCTGTAGGCCCCATGCAGGTAAACTTAAAATACAGTTCCCATGACAACAACATAAAGATTACTGGTCATAATCTCAGTACTCAATAACTGACAGTGACCAGTTATATAGGGAGGATAGTTGCTAATTACTAATTAAACAATAATATTTTAATTATTAATAATGTAATATAATTATATTATAATATTTTCATAGTCGGCAGTACATGTCCTACTAGGTTGTACTGTTATATATGATGGATTAGTCTTTAACTCCACTCTTCTACTTCTCATCTCTAATCTGTGTACTATGTAATGATCATAATATGAACTATATAAAGTTATAATATGAACATAGTTACCTTCATCATATGCAGGATTATGAGTAATAGTTTGTGGATTAATTTGATTAAGTGTCATGGACCGTTTCTTCTTCACAACAAGACAACTACCAACTATTACTGTCAATACTATTATTATAATTACAATAACACTAGATAAGATCGATATAGAGTAAACATAGAGAGTCCCAATAGCTATATATAGCACAAATAATATATTTAACTCGTTCATTAAAACTTACAATCAGATGTTCTGCTAGTAGGCCTTGTGGATACCAAAGTATTAGGGACATTCACTGTAGCACCTTGTAAAATATAATAGAAAACAGTAAAAATATTCTACAAAATATTTATAGTACTTACTAGTCTCAGTAGGAGATGGTACTAGTAAGATATACTCCAGTACTTGAGGGTACATAACAGATGGGTTAGTTATAATAGTACCATCTACTATATCATGAGCTGTCACAGTATAGTTACCACTAACTGGTAGACTTATATACTGGTATACTGTACTCTCCTCTATACTGGATTTAGTTATATTAATAGACTTCACAGTTCCTTTAGAAGACTCTCTAAATACCACATGACATCCATCAGCAGTAGATCTCTCAGCAAACCTACACTCTACAACAACTGATCCATTATCAGAGTAGTACTGTAGAGTGAGTCCTTGAACATGATAGGTTGCTATGAGCAAAAGTCATTGATTAGATATTTTCATCTTACTTATTTTAACTCACTGAACATGATGTAAGTTTGTTTCTTTTTTTTCTTAATACTGTTTGTAATGTATATAGTAAAGTTGTACTTCATAAAAGAGATCAAATCAGTTATAGTATAATTGTATATGACCATATTTTGGTCAATGTTTGTATTATTAATATTCAAATCAAAATAATTTGTTATTGTATTGTTGTGTTTAATATTTCCAATCAGGTAACTATTACATAGTCTAGGATCACTATCAACCTAAAAATTGTTACAAATTAGTAATGATATTTTGTTAATTCATTTACCATTATAATAAAAGTACTATTGAAGCTGTTAATAACTTCATCAAATATTACAAAATGATAGCATATGCTAATATTATAATCTATAGGTAATATTAAAAAACAAATAATCTTATAATTAATCTACTGACCTCCACTATATTCCTCTTGTATAGTAACATTACTAGAACTATATTCTCCACTATGAGCTATAACAGTAGCAGTGTAAATATGACAGACTGTGAGGTTATATAACTCATAAGATGTATCCTCAGTGATATCATTATATAGTAACTGGCCATGTTGGTTCTCTATATAAATATGATATGATAGTGGGTAGTTCTTAAATGGATGAGACCAGGTCAACCTGTTTGAAGAACTGGTAACATCAAATATGAACTGGAGGTTTTCAATGGGTATAATACCTGTATTGAATAATGAAAATAATAAACTGTGATTATAGAAACTGTGTACCTTTAACTGTTAAAGTAGCTCCTCTTGATATAATATTAAAGTTATGACCAATTACATTACATCCAATACTTATTCCATCATTAATAGGTAGTGCTCTTATAGTTAGTACTGATGACCACACATCAAGTGATATATTGTTAGTAGTTACTGATATCTCTCTGTACTGTTTGATGGAGTCACTTAATGAACTACCCTCTACTGTCCAAAATAGTACATTTGCCATACCCACACAGGTAAAGTTAGCCAGTGTGTAAAGTGACGCAGTAACTGATGAAGGAGCTATTGTGATGTTATCTGTATAATATCAAATAATGACTTTATTTAGCTATACAATAAATAGAAATTGTATCATGTTATTATAATTATGTTATAGAGCACAAAAATTAAGGCAACTCGATCATCCATCTGTTTACCAGCAGCATCTGTATCTTTTAAAGTGACCAGAAGACTTCCTAATACAACTGTAACGAGCATTAGAACTTCTTGACAGTCTTTGTCAGTCATGGTTAATAGGCCACCCACTCGTCATTAACTGTATGATAATTGATCTAATTTTTGTTGTTAGTGTTCTGAGTGCTACTGTGACACTATAGATAATAGAGCAATAATAGCTAATGACTATTCTCTATTACCAAATATGATTATTCAAATTCCATTTGAATGTTCATTATTAATATGTTACTTTCTAGACTTGTAATAGCAGTTGAGAGAACAACCTTGCTGTTTACAGAAGGAAGTAATTCTCTTTCACACATAATTTAAAGGCACACAATAATTCAATGATTATCAATACTATTTATAAACTAGATAGTTAGCATCAGAAGTCTTGATAATAGTTTTAACACATAAGACATAATGCTTTGTTGATTTCCTTATTATGGTTACAATAAATGATGAGTCGATGAATAAATTTAATTTTTTAAGTAGTGGTTTAGTCTTGTACCCAGACCTACGTTGAGGGGGAAGCTGGTCTAGTGAATCGAGTTGACACTTCCTGTGCCAAGTCAAGAATGTACTGCTGGTATTGGTATGCTATTATCAACAATGTGTGAGCTCCAAATATTGTTAAATCTAGGGACATGGCTGCTAAATAGTAAATATGGATTTGTTTTATGAATATGATCAATATTACTCTGACTTGATGCAAATGAATTTCACAATATTATAGTTCCAATTGAAGTTGTTCTAAATGGCTCTCTCCATCATCCTGTTGTCCTTCTTTGGAGTCATTCCCAGAATGTCTAATCCCATACTAATGGTAATAGAAACATTAACTTGTACATTTCTACAATTAGGCACTGTGTTGTTTCACTTGATTTTTAGATATACCTTTTTAGAGTAGATAACTAAATTACAATCAATTCATTATCACTCATTTATCACCTGTTAGACATTTTGGGATTAAACATTCTGCATTTTCATGTGTGTGGCGCCGACATTAACATTTGCCCACAAAGCTAAATATAATTTACAAAAGAAGGAAAGGAAAGAAAATTAATAAAAGGCTCATTAAAAGAGAAAATGTTTAAACTTCTTCCGCCAGGAAATAATCAATGGTATTTATCAGCCGAAGAGGTTGTTTCTGATCCCATCAGAGTCTGCTAATTTTTCAGCTGGTTGAACATTGGTTTAACTTTGATAGTACTCTTATCTGGAACTGTCCTTGGATAAGAAGAGGATAAGAAGACAAAAGAATTTCAACCAAGACATGACAGTGAGACTCAGGATTGTTTTTTCCATTATTAGAGGACGGCTTAAATAATGTATTAGAATAACATGTTTGTTTACTTTAATTACTTGTGACTTTTTTGTTAATGAACACAACTGATAATTAAACACACACAATATATAATATATATATAGTTCTATGAGATTATTTTGATTTGAGAGATAGACAATATTTATATTGTTTATTTAAGAATCAATTGAGTTTAATAATCATCATTAGTAGTATGATAATATGAATTATACCAACACTAGTATTTGAAGCTAACATTGATGATGTTACTGACTCCACCCACAGTCTCATTCCATATAGTGGAAGTGTCACAGTTATCTATACAATAACTCAATGAGATCATCCATCATTAGAAACCATATGATTATCAAGTAATTTATATACTCTACCATATATAATATAATACACTATATTCATATATCAGTACTAATGTTATCATTATTATTATGGTATATTTAGAAATTTACTTTACCTGTAGGCCCATACAGGTAAGCTCAAAAGACAGTTCCCATGACAACAGCATCAAAATTACTGGTCATAATCTCAGTAGTCAGTAACTAACAGTGACCAGTGATAGTAAACTCAAAATAACAAGGAGGATATTTGCATACTTACATGATACCCTTGAATTTAAAGATTCAAGAAGTTCTACAGATATAGTTATGTTCTTATCATCACTACCTATCAATAGTAATTGCTGCTGTGACACTTTAGTCCATGTTTGATCTGAGCAAAAGAATGTGTACTTAAATGACAAGTGGGCGATTGAAGAAAATGACTGAGAAAGTGTAGCAACTAATACTCATTACAATAGTATTAGAGTCTTGTTCTCACTTTTAGAGATACAGATGCTGTTGGTAAATAATTAAATAATAACATTATATGCTCTGATATCTAACAAACTCAGTATTAGGTAGCTAAGCCCTTTAAACAGTATTCATACAATGATAGATATCACAGAATAGAAATATAGTTTTTGTTGTTGAATATCATAATGGCTGTGAGTTCAAAGTACTACTGTAATAAAATGTACTATTACAATATCAGCATTCAAATGTTTCATTTGAATGTCCAAAATTTATGTATTAATTTTTAGAATTGTAATAGTGGATGAGAAAACAACCCTGTTGTTTACAGAATAAAGTGATTGTTCCTTATAACAATACTATGTGGTTTAATACATTTGTTTTGACAACCTGATATGTTATCACAATAAAATAAAAGATTGTTTTGGTTGAATGGTTGATGATATTGAAGAGTTATTGTAATAAAATAACATTACAATATGAAAATTGTTAATTAATTATTAAATTGACTAATGACTATTTTCATCATCTTCCTTTGTACCAATGATACATAGTATTGTTAATGTTGCTGGTCATACAGTCCCACTATGTCATGTGTTCATCTTATAGAATGAGGTTATAGAAGTGGTCATCTATAAAGATCATTTATGATAAACTCTTCTTTTTATAATTAGTAGTCCTCATGAGTAAGTGAACATATTTTAGTTGATATAATAAGAAATAAACTAATTATAAAGGTACAATAAAACTAAATATAATAGACAATATAGTAGACATATTAGAGACTAGAAAGTAGTCTCAGAGACAATGGTATCAGTATTATTTAACTCAATATGAGGTTCTATGAAACTTTCTTCTTTCATGTTGAAACCACTAGTATCTGGAATAGGATCTTTTGGTTGTTTATCATCTAATGCTGATGTATTTAGTGGGAGGGGTAACACATCTCTTGGAGATAACACATCATCAGTAACCATGTCTGATGGAATAACATTAGATGATTCAGCAAGTTCTGGTCTTGCAGTACTTGTTGTGCCCTGTTTTCTTTTAACTATAGAGAAAGAGAAAGAGAATGATTAATAAAACTATTTTACACATGATCTTACACTCATTAGCATATGAATTAATTCCGGGCTCAAATTGTTCAGACTTCTTATTAATGTTATCGCTTTCTGTATGTTCAGAAACATACTCCATTGATGTTGACGGTGGCCATGATACTGATGATGTTGTAGTGACCATTTCCTTTACATAAGAGAAAAAGTGACAATATTAATTTATTAAACTTACAGAGTTGTTGACATCTTCATAGATAGAAAGTATTGAATCACTAGTATGAGATTCACATACCAACAGAGACTCTTTAACTTGATGAGGATAATGACTCTATGATAAATAAGAGCCAAATAAATATTTATCATTAAAGTATCCATCTACCTGTTCAGGTTCAACATACAGTGTTTCACTGCTAATAAGTTCATTATCAGTGGGTGTGGTTACTGAGGTTATACTTTTAGTATCATTCTATATATCAACAAAGACAATAATATTATGACATCAGTAATTGCTTTATTCAGTAAAGATCAATTAATGTCACAACGTCATAAAGCTACTTAATCATATTGAATCGTTACATTTACATGGTGAATTCAAACAGATATTATTAATCTATTGTTTAATACTTGTATGTACTTCTCAAGTAATAGTATTAACAATATTGTACTTATAGAAGGTTAGAGTATACATTAATGTGGTCAGCTAATTAGAGTGTATAGTATTTTATATAATTTGTTTATCATCTAGTGTTTATTAAACATACAAATCAGAACTATAGTACTACTAATATATAATTAGATTTACCTCATTAGAACTACTATGACAAGCTTCTAAGGATGCAGAAGTATTTGTTCTCTATAAAGATGCAACTAATAATAAAGTGTTCTTGACATCTATATTATTGTTATTACCATAATAGGATGTTCACCAACATCACTATGCTGTGCAGGAACATCAGTAGTGGGTGGAGCTATGAAACAAGGCAAACCCATTTCAACATATTGAGGTACACAGTACACACTTAAGAAATGTTTTTGATAAAACATTACTGTTAGTTTTTAAGACAATTGATTTTATGTTTGTATACTTATCTGGTGATTTATTGGTAATTACCATTGACAATAGTAGTAGGTATGATCATTGTTGGCTCTTCCATTGATTCACTTATGATCTGTTGCTGTGAATACTCAGAAAATGATGTTTCTTTAATGTTAGTTCCACAAGAGTTAACATGATCACACTATATGGATTAATAATATTCATGAAAATTAATATTGAAACTTATTTAAATAATTCAATCTGTGTTAACATAATGTATAATTATTATGAGATTACCATTCCTGATTTCCATTATCTACTGCTTATATAGGATTGTCTATAGCAATGTCCTAGTATGTAAGATTATACATAACTGAAAAGATCATTATATAATTGTTTTGGAAGATGCTGACTTCATAGTAACCAGAGCTACAAGATTAAATAATTAGAAGTAAAGAGAAGCAAGCTAGCAATGTATGTCATAACTTTAACTTTGATAATAGTTAATTACATGTGCATGCATGACATTGTCTATTACTATATCATGTAATGATTACAATTACTATTACATCATGATTACCTCATTTATTTACATGTAATTACATATATCTACATGTAGATATATGTAATTACATATGGTTATAGTTAGTGACAACTATAAATTAAAATTTCTTTATAAGCAAGTCTTGATATGTATTAGGTTTCATGGGCAAAAACCAATAAACAATAAACAATAAAATCACTAAAATTTATCAAAATAAAACTTTAATTTTAACTTGGTTAGCATATATTAAAATGTTTTGTCACTTACTAAAATATATTTTAGTTTTGGTTTGGAATTTGCATATCATCCATGATCACTCACACAAGCATTCTCTAGCCTAATTAAGTGTGCCAGACAGTAAACATCTCTTACAAAATCAATCGCTAATATTACGCAATAGTTTTTATAATTTAGCTTTGAAATTAATGAGCTATTTACCCACAGGAAACTCCTACACTATTACCACAATTTAGTTGACAATTATTAAGCATATGAATAATTAAGTAGTCCTTGTATCTATCCCATATTGTATACTTGTGTTCTATGATGATTTGAATTTATACCAGTATTGATAACCAGTCTATAAATAACACTAACAGAAATAATTAGTTTTATAAACTAATAATTATCAATAACAGTATGTTATAATAACAAACATTAATAAAGTGGCACATAACATGTAATCACTCACATTATTAGATGTTGCTGGCACTATGACAACAGTAATATTACTAGGAGTAGTAGCAATAGATGTATCCTCATTACTTGCTAATGATGAATCATATTCTATATGTGTGCTAGTAGTACTGTTAACAAAAGACTATAGAAAAGAATCATGATAACATAAAACAGAGGTTATCTAGAGTATTAAAATATTAGGTAAATATAATTATGTTAACAAGTTGACAATCTACATGTCCTGTATATTTGTTAACAACCAGTATGATGAATGTAACCTCTAGTGATTAAGTTATACATATAAAGAACAATTGAGTTAATAAACTCATATCTCGTTGCTTATACTAACAATCATATAAGAAAGTATGATAGTAACAATGAAATTGTTACTAAAATGTCAACTTACATACCTCATCAATATTAACAAGTACTGTTGTAGTGGACTGAGTTGCATCATCATAGCTAATATAACATATAGGTTGTGAAGAATTTACTATTACTCTCTCTATTAGTAGAAATTTATAGTGAATGTGTTAGCATTATTGTAACATCTTATACCTTTATTTGATTTTTTCTTTCTCAGAGCAAATAGACATTTAAATTTCATGATCAATGGTATCAGTAGTACTATCACAACTGATACAACAATAGCAAATATCCAAATGATTTGTGAAACTAAAAAAACATAAATAATTTGTACATTTAATATATAATACCATTATATGGTCCACTAGTAGGTTCTGTTGATGTCATTATATCAGTAGTACTAGTATTGTTAGTAATCAGAGAAACACTTTCTTTTATTGATGCAGTACCTATAATAGTAAATTATAATACATAATAGTACAATAATTGTACAGTATTTACCAATAGTCTCATCTTTACTGTCAGTAGTACTAGTATTGTTAGTAATCAAAAAGACACTTTCTTTAATTGATGCTGTACCTATAATAGTAAATTATAATACATAATAGTACAATAATTTATTACCAGTAGTCTCATCTTTACTGTCAATAGTACTAGTCCCATCAATAGATGGTAAGATATATTCCAGTACTTGAGGGTACACAACAGATGAGTTAGTTATAATAGTACCATCTACTATATCATGAGCTGTCACAGTATAGTTACCACTAACTGGTAGACTTATATACTGGGATACTGTACTCTCCTCTATACTGGATTTATTCATATTAATAGACTTCACAGTTCTTTTAGATAACTCTCTAAATATCACATGACATCCATCAGCTGTAGATCTCTCAGCAAACCTACACTCTACAACAACTGATCCATCATTAGAGTAGTACTGTAGAGCGAGTCCTTGAACATGATAGGTTGCTATGGTGACAGAGGAATGAAATCTTATATCAATCAAGAACATTGTACTTACTAAAATTTGACTCATTCTTAGCTTTAGATTTTTTTAAAGAGTCCACTACAGAAGGACAAAAGATATACCTTCGTTGAGGACCAATATTTGGTGTAGTATAGTTAACAGTCTCTGACTGACAATTTTCTGAAGAACATGAAATATCTAGTTCCATTTCTGTTTCATCCAATTGTGATATATCTCTTGTAATAGCACGTAATGTACTATTACAGAGTGTAAAATGACTTAAAACCTACATATATAAAATAAACTATAACAAACTAGTGTTTACTTACAATAACTCTGAATTGTACATTGCATGAATTGTGTTCATTAAAGATGACCTTGTGATCAGGCAAGACAGTAACATAATACTCTATAGTAGATAGTTAATGTGTAAATAGACAACCTATCAACATACCTCCACTAAATTCCTCTTGTATAGTAGCATTATTAGAACTATATTCTCCATTATGAGCTATAACAGTAGCAGTATAAATATCACAGACAGTGAGGTTATATAATTCATAAAATGTATCATTAGTGATATCATTATATAGTAACTGGCCATGTTGGTTCTCTATATAAATGTGATATGATATTGGATAGTTCTTAAATGGATGAGACCAGGTCAACCAGCCTAATGAAGAATTGGTCTCGTTGAAAGTTAATTGGAGGTATTGTACTGGTGAGGTACCTGTCATTATTAAATAAATGAAAGTAATAAAATGTCATACTAGAAACTTTTACCTTCAACTGTTAAAGTAGCACCTTCAGATGCAAAATCAAGATTTTGATCTAAAACAGTACATTCAACAGTTACTCCATCATTAATGGGTAGTGCTCTTATAGTTAGTACTGATGACCACACATCAACTGATATATTGTTAGTAGTTACTGATATCTCTCTGTCTTGATTACTGGGATCAGAGATTGAATTACCCCCTACTGACCACTTCAGTGCACCTCCTTCACCCTCACAGGTAAAGTTAACCAGTGTGTAAAGTAAAGCAGACATTGATGAGGGAACAACTGTGATTACTGCTGTATTTAAAATGATACAACTTACAAACTGTTATTAATATTTTATTATCATTTACCAGTAGTATCCGTCCCTTTCAAAGTTAAAAGAAGCACAGTCAAAAAACGAATTAGATCCATTATTGATGACGGTTGATGTCCGTGTGGGTCTGTATATTTCCGCTATAAGACTTCCAGAAAATTACAAAAAGCGGTCAAACATATAGATACCGAATCTCTTCAATTCTCCCTAAAATTCGAATAATGGAAATTTGGAAATATACACGTGAGTCCGTCTGGTTTTTCGTGATGATAGGCGTGGTGAGTAAATTCATTTTCACAATAGAGTTGTTTACATTAATTTTTTTAAAAATAAGTTTGCAATATTTATTACTTATTAGAATAATTATAATTAATATTTGAGAGGGGTTAGTCTTTGGACACAAATACCAAACAGAGGCAGAGTTGACACCACTCAAAATGTGGGGGGCTCAGTAAAAAAAATTCATATATGTAGAATAAACAATATTTTTTAAAGAAAAAAAAAGATAACTTGAAACACATTTAAAAGCACACAGTATACATCTTTATGAGTCCAAAAAGTTACCAAAGTACTTTTTTCGTTCATCGTATTTAGAAACAAATTCTCATGCAATGGAAGGTAAATCTAATAAATCTGTGAGTTCTTTATGGATGTGCAGCTATAGGCAGTTATTTAGTTGTTTTTCTCTCATCGTTGATTGAACAAGTATAAAGGTGCTTCAGAGCTGAAAATGTTCTTTCAGATGTTGCAGACGTTATTGGTGAAGTTAATGTTAAACAAGGCACAAGATGTACTGATATATGTCCTTAAAGATATCATTTATGTTCATTGCGTCACATATAGTATTAATTGAAGTGACCAACTTCACAGTTAGCAAGGCAGTTTTCACCATATCATGAAGAAGTGGAGGTTGCCTGCTTAGCTCTGAAAAGGCAATATCTTTTGAAAAGCATAACTCTTGCATCTTTTTCACCTCACTTTCAATTGACCAAGACCTACATGGCTAACAGTTTCTTCACTAGAATGTAAACTCAGAGAATTTTCTCCATTAGATGAAGTACTCATTTCATTTATTTCAACAGTATCAGTTTCTTCCCTGAATACAGTAAACAGATCTAGTGTTGCTTGCCTCTTGGTTTCCATCACTCACCACATAACTGAGTCCTACACTTAACTATTGCATGCATGAGTGTATAACTCGTATATTATTTTAGTGTAAAAAATGAAATTGCAGCTGTCAGACAGTTCAACCTTATACTGACTATATCCCACCTACGTATATAATTGCCTTCTTTGTAAAGTGGGGGCCATGCCGCCACAATTTGAAAAGTGGGAAGCTCAAGCCCCCCTGCCCCCCCCCCTATATCTCTGCCAATTAATGCCAAAGATTGTATAGACTATGCAACCAAGATGATCTGTGTATTTTTCCTCCTACAACAATGCTTCATTTTCAATCCATAACTGAATTTTTGCATTGTATAGCTTGGTACAAGCATCAAAGTGAAAGTACAAGTACTTCATTAACCATTTTATTGAATTTAACATTAAGTGAAAGGAAGACATTGGCTTATTAAACGTTATTGGCTTATTGTATTGTAAATTGTATTCCTTAATATTATTTATGTTTAAATATTTCAGTATTAATGTTGTAATTACTTTAAGAAACTGGAGGAATTGCTGATATACACCAAAAAGTGTCCTCGGCAGCCAAGATGCAGGATATAACAATACCATGGTAAATGATATACCTTACATTAGAACCACCCATTGACATCATTACTAAATTTATTTGTATTTTAAGTCTTTGAAGTGAAGAATGACAGGTGTCATGTGTTCAAACATATTTATGTATTCATTGCATTTACAATATAATTTCTTCATAATTGCATGTATTTCTAGTTAACTGTACTGTTGTATATGATGGATTAGTCTCTAACTTTACTCCTCTTCTCCTCATCTCAAATCTGTGTACTATAGTTAATATAATTTAATGACTAAACCCAGATTAAACTAATAATTAAACATACCTTCATTATATGCTGGATTATGACTTATAGCTAATTCATTAACGATTCCAAAGTGTTGTACAGATAATAGATAATGACTTCTAGTTTCTCTTACTTTCAATCTGATGTTGTTGACTCCTCTTCTTAAAATAAGCAGCGATACTAACTCCAGCTATTATCACTATTATAACTATTATAATAGTTATCCCAATGCTAGTAATGATCACCATGGCATCTGTGTAAAAAATAAAGAATGAATGTTGTTAAATTATTTTTACACGATGTCCTGAGAGAAGGTTCAGTCATGATGGTAGTTTCTCCAGATTTCACAGAACTAGTTATATCACCACTTGTTATATCACTTGATGTAGTACCTGGTCAGATAAAACAGTACAATGATCAATATACCACTTACTGATAGTAATAACAGTCTCAGTAGGATATAGTAGTAGCAAGATATACTCCAGTACTTGAGGGTATACAACAGATGGGTTAGTTATAATAGTACCATCTACTACATCATGAGCTGTCACAGTATAGTTACCACTAACTGGTAGACTTATATACTGGTATACTGTACTCTCCTCTATACTGGATTTACTCATATTAATAGACTTCACTGTTCTGTTAGAAGACTCTATAAATATCACATGACATCCATCAGCAGTAGATCTCTCAGCAAACCTACACTCTACAACAACTGATCCATTATCGGAGTAGTACTGTAGAGTGAGTCCTTGGACATGATAAGTTGCTACAAAGAAGAAAATAGAATTTATGAATATTAACATACACTCACTGAAATATATTTCATTCTTTATTTTAGAGTTATTAAAATGATCAATTATATCAGCAATGAAGACATAGTTCAGTTGAGGACCAATATTCAATACAGTATAATTAATAGTCACTGACTGATAATCTTTTGAAGAATATATGATCTTTTTACTAGAATTTTCTGTTTCTGTTCCATTCTGTTGTGATTCCTGATATCTTATAATACCCAGTAACGTACTAGTACAGAGTCTAGGATAACCTATAACCTATAATAACAAATATTTTTAGCATAAAATTAATACTCTGTTTTGACTTACAGTAACTTTAAATTCTATATTAAAGGAATCATTATGATCATTAAAGATGACCTCGTAATCAGGTAAGATTATACCATAGTATTCTTAATAGAATAGTTATCGTGTAAAAAACAAGGTTTCAACATACCTCCAGTATATTCATCCCAAGTGGTAACATTTCTAGAACTATATTCTCCACTATGAGCTATAACAGTAGCAGTGTAAATATCACAGACTGTGAGGTTATATAACTCATAAGGTGTATCCTCAGTGATAACATTATACAGCAACTGGCCATTTTGATTCTCTATATAAATGTAATATGATAGTGGATAGATCTTAAATGGGTGAGACCAGGTCAACCAAGAATTGTTGACATTAAAAATAAACTGGAGATTTTGTACTGGTATGATACCTATCATTGAATGAAATAATTAATAAACCCTATGTATAACTAACCTTTTATTGACAAAGTAGCTCCTTTGGAAGCAAAATCAAACTTCTGATTGAAAACACGACATCCTACAATTATTCCATCATTAATAGGTAGTGCTCTTATAGTTAGTACTGATGACCACACATCAACTGATATATTGTTAGTAGTTACTGATATCTCTCTGTCTTGATTACTGGGATCATCTAGTTTGTTACCCTGTACTGTCCAAAACAATACATCTCCTGTACCATTGCAGGTAAAGTTAGTCAGTGTGTAAAGTGAAGTGGTAACTGATGAAGGAGCTACTGTGATCACAACTTTAACATAACAGTACATATTTGCATAAGATACTGATACAATGAAACCTACCAGCTCCATTCACAGATAAGGGTAAGGTCATCATCATCAACAAGGTGGCTTCAGCCATCATTGATATTGCAGTCTAATTTGTGGTGTTGGATACTACACTAGTGTATGCATAGAAAAATTCCCCAAATATTTGGTAATAGTCTTTAAAGTTAAACACTTCAATAATGAATTTTCAATTCAATAACAATAACAATGTATTATACAAGAGGGTCAGCTATTGGTCTTTGTATATCAGTTCTATTATGACCAATATGTAGTCAATAACTATATTGATAATAACATATTCAACTCCACCCACTGTATATACCATGAATCTATTAGGAAGGTGTGATCTGTACAACTGAGGACAGTCACTTTAATCCCAACTGAGCATATTCAATAGCATCTCTTTGTCTTTTGGAGAAAAAGTCTGTTAGACCAGTGTCAAAATAACTCTTACTTATCTACAATTAGGTACAAAGAGACATATATAAAATGACAAAAGAGATATAATACAAGTTACCAATAATAGCTCTGTGAAGTAATCATCATTTGATGATACATTTTCATATGGAAGTGGTCCTTCTGGTAATACTGATAATGCCAACAGGTTATTGCTGCCCACACAGATATGACTGACTTGGACTGAAGTTTCTCACTCTAATAGCTGGATAATTAAATATAATAATATAGGGTCAATCAATATGTCACATGACACTCACATGACAATTGGTGTCTCTTTTATACTATCATACATTGTACTAGACACATCTGTAGGTGTAGATTGACATGATTGTGAGAGAGGGAGGACTTGTACTGGTGATATTATTACAGCTATACTAGATGAGTCTTTCTGTCCATTATTGTTATTCCAGTCTCTAAACTTGTAATACAACCAGTAACTATATTCTCTCCATTATTATGACCAATATGTAGTGTGGTATATCCTGAACCTGATATCATCTTCATTTCAACAAAACACCCTCCATTATCAGACCCTATCATAAATGTACATGATATACACAAGACCCCATTATCAGTAGATATAGAGGCATTCTGTACTCCATAACTACCTGTAATATTTGGGAGAAAAAAGGAGATAGTTTGTAATCTGATATTATAACTATATTGTGTATCATTTACTGGTATTAGTATTATATGTTACGTGTAATGAGATGTTTACCAGTATTGTTTTCTCTAGTGTTACTATGGTTACAATAACAATAGTCACAATGAGATATCAGTAGATATAGAGGCACTCTGTACTCCATAACTACCTGTAGTGTAATATTTGGGGAAAAAAAAGAGAGAGATAGTTTGTAATCTGATATTATAAGTTAATAACTCTCTATATATGATTTACTTGTAGTAATATTAATATATTATATATTAATTATATATATTATATTTATTAATATATATTATATTAATTTTAATATATTATATATGTGTAGTATTATATATACATTTGCACTAAGGGACCACTTCTGGCAAATTTGATTTGATTTATGAAAAAGGACCACTGTTAAAACACCTCAAAAACAATTTTGTATATATCCAGTTGTTATATATTCATAGCAACTATATATTTATAAAAATGTTTTTAATATGTTTTAACAGTGGTTCCTTTTTAGAAGTTTGCTATATGCATTGTTACTGGATATTAAGGATAATATAATACACAGTACAATTTCAAATAAATGATCAAGAACAAACTTCAATAAATCCAATTCACTTCTTTGATCCAATAAAGGATGACTATAAACATCAGATATTAAAATATTTAAAATTATTATAATTATAGTACATAAAAATATGAGACATTGAGTTGTACTAATGGTATCAAGTCACAAATGTTTTGAAAGAAATGGTTCCTTATTGCAAATCAGGTCACCATTATTATGCATCATTTACTGGTATTAGTATTATATATGACATGTAATGAAATGTTACCAGTATTGTTTTCTCTAGTGTTACTATGGTTATAATAACAATAGTCACAATGAGATAACAGTGATAGTACATAATGAACACAACTGATAATTAAACACACACAATATATATATCTAGTTCTATGAGATTGTTTTGATTTGAGAGGTAGATAATATTTACTAAATAGTTAACACATTGTAATAACAGTCATTATCATAACAACACATAAAATACATATTATTATTGTTTATTTCCATCTTTGTATGGTTATTATGAAATGGGATATGGAAGTGGAACAAAATCATTAGATGTATATTACAGTCATCAATGATTGACATTTCAGATTGTTCAGATTTATTGCAAGTAATATAAAATCTAGGAACATCTTTATCAGAATTTTTGCAAACATCAATAGATTTAGAGAAGTTGTTCATAGCTATTGATGCTGCATGGGAGCAATGACAATAATGCAAAAATGACAATTTTTCCTTTATAAAAAGGAGAATGAGTTACTAATGTTAATAAAAATGAATATGCTATACTTACAGATTTATTTTTGTGTTGGCTGTGACAATGTACTGAATTCTAGTTCCATATATCAAGGCTTTATTTCATCATCTTGCTAAGGAGATCAGTCCTGTAACAACACATCAGTAATAAAAATTTGAACTAGATCATAATTTAAACTCATCCTGTAATTTCATTCAATAACACTTACTGAAGTAGCCTAACAATTTGTAACTTATTAAATTTAGTTAATTATTAATGTAAAGACTTAATAGTGTTCATCTAATCCTAATTCATGTAATATCATTTTGTCTAATTAAATGTATTGGTGTCACATTTTGTATAATATTTAAAAGTTTATAGTACATTTAAAAGTCTCTTTAAATTTTAATGAAAAAAAGAATGACAATACATTTTGTCAGACAAATGGGATTACATGAATTAGTAGTATGTTTCAATTAGTATTATAAACAAGTCACTTGCTGTTACTTTATCAGGATTAATACAAGAAAGGTCTGGTACCTGTAATGATATAACTAATAATAATAATGTTATGACAATATTCAAATTATTACCATTGTA
The DNA here is from genome assembly GCA_963965975.1 of Xestospongia bergquistia. Classification (NCBI taxonomy): domain Eukaryota; kingdom Metazoa; phylum Porifera; class Demospongiae; order Haplosclerida; family Petrosiidae; genus Xestospongia; species Xestospongia bergquistia. The sequence goes on from OZ014412.1 coordinate 1,077,893, forward strand.
TTAAGGTGTCTACTAAATAACGCTGTATTGTACTGGTACATCACTAGGGGGTGGAGCTATAGACAATTGTAGGAAATTGCATTATATTCTGATCTTCGTCAAATAATAGTTGTTCCTCATTACTTGCTCCTTCTTGATCTTTTTCTTTTGATATAGTTTCTGAACATCTACTGTCTATAACATTACTTGGCCTGTCTTCATCAGGAGTAGAAGATACAGTTACTTCTGTATATTTAACAGGACTTTCATCTCTATTAATTTCAATTGTTATATCATGATCATTAGTGGATGAGATACTGGCAATGTTTTCATAAAAAGGATTACAGTTGTTAACAGCTATACTCTATAGGATGTAATTATATTTGTAACTATTATGAATAGATTTTTTATAAGATCAAAAGAAAAGCAGTCAAATACAATTTTGTCCAATCAAAATTGCTCTAAAGTTTGCCTTAAAATTATCTTTTTAAAATTGTAACATTGTAATTTTAGAAGAGTTATAGTATAATGTTGACACAAAACCCAATTTCCTAATACCCAGTCATTTCACTTCCTCCATAAAATTATATAGAGTATTAGATGCCTTACACAATACAATATACTGGGTATATCAATGCTTAGGTATCTAGAGTATAGTGTATTAAAATTATTTCAGTCACATTGCCCTTGATAACACACATCATAAAACAAAATTTTGTCACAATTGAGTACTAAAAGGTCAACAATTTATAATGACAAACTTTAATGAACATTCTTCCTGTCAAGTTGACATCTACAATAGCAAATAGCACAATACATTTGCTTTAATCATTGTATCAGCTGTTAAGGCCATATAAGAACAACTGAACTAGTAAACAGACAAGTTGTACACAACCATTTACATCATCATTTGATAAGGACTTTGTTAGACTACAAGTAGGAAATATAGCATTATTTTCTGATATTAATAGATTATGCTCTCTGATTTCTGATACTTTAGTAAATTTTTGTGAGGTGGATGTAGCTTGATGTGTTATAAAAGGAGGTGATATAGACTGTGGAGGAGAATGTTGACGTTGAAGTGGTTATCTTCTCACTTCAACTATATAATATGGTAATGAATATGTTATAATTACTCACAATTAATGTACACACATTGTAAGACAAAGCATGTCTTCATAATGTGGGTATTAATGTTGTATTAAGTAATACTTAATATATGTCATATACCTCAATATAAATTAATGCATGTTTACAGTTTACATAATACTCTGAGTGTCATTTGCTATATAAACAGTACTATGAACTTGTTTATCTCATAAGTGGTCAACTTGTGTAGTACCAAGATACTAATGAGGATGCTTGTCATATTAAATGAAGTGGTACCATAGATTCTAATACAATATCTAAGTTAACCTTTAACTGTAAAACTGAACCCTTTAGTTGCAAAGTTAGGCCTCAAAAGAATACATTGAATAATTACCCCATCATAAATAGGTAGTGCTCTTATAGTTAGTATTGATGACCACACATCAACTGATATATTGTTAGTAGTTACTGATATCTATCTGTCTTGTTTGATGGTATCAGTAAGTGAGTGACCACCTACTGTCCAAAACAGTTCATCTCCTGTACCCACACAGGTAAAGTTCACCAAAGTGTCGAGTGCAGCTGACGCTGGTGTGGGAGCTAGTGTGATAAAGTAGCACTTATTCCCACGAAGGTTAGTAGTACCTTGTCTCTCTGAATAGCACTTTAGGTTGGGGTGGAGTTTCGAGGCCTGGCAAGGCCAGCCCCTTTGCTTATGTCAGTAGTGTGTGGCGTTGTTGCTCCTTCAGAAAATGAGCTGCAATGCCAAACTATAGTGCATGTATTCTGCCTACCACTCGTCAAACAACAAGTAGAAAAAAAGTTCAATTGGTACTATAATCCAGCAGTGATTTCGGTAATTTGTAAAAAATAATTATATATAATAACAATCCAAATCCCATTACATATTGCTTGACGGTATGTCAGGTCCTAATTATAGCTGGTAGTCATATACTTCAAAGTTCAAATTATCTGCCTCAGGACTTGTCAGGTCAAAGTCAATGGCAGCACCAGCAGATCTAAAAATGTTACTATTCGGAAACAATCTTGCTGCTAAATAAGTCAAATAATTAAAATCACATGATATTAGTGAATATCTTACAAGAAGGGTTGCTAGAAAATACCAGATCATGTGACATTTGATCAATATTGGACTCTACACAATATCCTAAGTCATCTTGAAGTTGGTCCTGTAATAACAATTTTAACTGACATACATGTTATTTAACACAATATAGATCAAGTGAATTATTTTAAAAAATAATAATAATAATAATACATCATTATTTCGTCAACTGCTTGCAAATACAATTAAAGTTTATATTTTAGTTATTAGTTTGAACACTTATTCAATACTTACTTTATCAAATGTTTGTAATTTCATCTGTGAATCTTCAACAGATGTAGGTTGTGAAGACTGAAGTTCAGATGTAGGTTCATGTAACTATAAAACATTATTATATAGTTAAAAATAAACTTAAGATTGTTAGTTAAATGCTGATACTAATAGTATACAGTACAAAATGCATTAAAAATAAAGTTGTACTGCATATGAAACTCACCTGAGTTCCTTCATTAATTGTCTTCTGGTGTTTTTTACAGAAGCAAACAATAAAAAGTATTACAACCACCAGAATCAGAACAAGAAGCACTAAAGATACTATAATTAATATCACTACCTCAAGCTCTACAACAGGGCTTCTTGTGTCTACTAATAATAAATAAAATATTATATGCATTAAGTGTACCTGGCTTCTTTAAAGATGAAGACATACTTGTAACAGAGGTACTTGTCAAAAGATTCATCATGTCTAACACTGAGTCTAGAAAGATATTATGTTAATAAAAATCTATATATTTCTTACCAGAAAACTTAGTAGTTTCAATACTAATATTAGTCTTAGTAGGAGATGGTAGTAGTAAGATATATTCTAGTACTTGAGGGTACACAACAGATGGGTTAGTTATAATAGTATCATCTACTATATCATGAGCTGTCACAGTAAAGTTACCACTAACTGGTAGAGTTATATACTGGTATACTGTACTCTCCTCTATACTGGATTTACTTATATTAATAGACTCGTTAGTCCCTTTAAAAAACTCTCTAAATATCACATGACATCCATCAGCAGTAGATCTCTCAGCAAACCTACACTCTACAACAACTGATCCATTATCAGAGTAGTACTGTAGAGTAAGTCTTTGGACATGATAGGTTGCTAAAGTAATAAATATAATAAAGTGATAATAGTAGTAATGTTGTCAAATCATTCAAATAAATATAAGATACTCACTAAAATATGACTCATTCTTTGCTTTAGAGTTATTAAAATAATCCAATATATCAGCAATGAACACACAGTTCAGATAAGGATCAATATTTGAAGCATAATAGTAAAGACTCATATTTGATAATGGACTCAACACATTTTTATAAGTATGTTCTACTTCTGATCCATTCAATGACATCTCTCTAATGATCCTTAATATAGTACTGTTACATATCCTAGGATAACTTATAATCTATCATATATAATAATAAATCATGTATTAGTAATGTTGTTAACTTACATTAAGTTGAAATTGTATATCAAATGAATTATGTTTATTAAAGATGACCTCATGATTTGGTAAGATAATAACAACATAATACTCTATAATAACAGACAAGTTAAAGGAGCATTAAATAGGAACATACATACCTCGATTATACTCTCTTTGTATAGTAACATTACTAGAACTATATTCTCCACTATGAGCTATAACAGTAACAGTATAAATATCACAGACTGTGAGGTTATATAACTCATAAGATGTATCCTCAGTGATATCATTATATAGTAACTGGCCATGTTGGTTCTCTATATAAATATGATATGATATCAGAACGTTTTCAGAAGAAAAAAATGGAGGAGACCAGGTCAACCAACTTGAACTGGTGAGATTAAAATGAAGCTGAAGGTTTTCTACTGATGTGATACCTGTTCATTTGTATAAAGTACACATATATGTATGATAAATAGTATAATTAACATTCTTTATCAAGATTAATCTATAACCTAACTAACCTTTAACTGTCAAAGTAGCTCCTTTAGAAATAAATGTAGAATTTTGGCCTACTATATTACATCCAACACTTATCCCATCATTAATAGGTAGTGCTCTTATAGTTAGTACTGATGACCACACATCGACTGATATATTGTTAGTAGTTACTGATATCTCTCTCTCTTGATTACTGGGATCAGTGAGTGAACTGCCCTGTACTGTCCATAACAGTATATCTCCAATACCTTCACATGTATAATTGACAAAAACATAAATTAGAGCAGATTTTGATATTGGAGCTTTTGTGACATTAACTATAGAAAAGGAAAAGAAAATCTCACAAACAACTTTCTATTGTTGTTGTTGTTGTTATTATTTACCATGACCATCTGTAAAACTGCTGAGCAAAACAATAACTAGAACAAACATGGCTTCAAAGGGTAAGAAAGAGGTTGGATTAGATACACCCACTAATATTTTTATTAAAGGATGACAAAACTAGTATGCTAAACTGACACAACAGTACTTTTCTTTCAATGAGAACTGAAAGGTAAGAGTTAAAAGGTTGTTTCAAGTTCTAAAGTCACAAAATATAAGTGCTACAGAGAAATTTCCAAAGAAATTGACTTTAAACCATGGCCAATGTAGTTAATTACACTTATTTTTTAAAAATATCAGTAACAATGTTACTTTAAGAAACAAGAGTGCCAACAGTGTCCTTTTTTGTAAACATTTATGATGTATTATAGACAAAAAATATATAGACAACACATTGATCAATAGAAATGAGTTTGATTCTTTATGTACGGAAGCCAAAGCCGGCCATCCATTTTTATTTCGTAATTTCATATTCTGCTTTGAAGTTTTCCGAAATACTGAAGCCGCAGACGGACATTCCAATTCCTATTTCTTATTTCTTCCGCGAACGTTGGCGCATTTAAAAATCCCAATTAACGACCCAGTTAATGGATTCTAATTCCTTATTCCTATTTCCATTTTTGGCATGTGCGGCATTCTAGGTTTTTCTTGTTACTTAATAAAACGTGGAGCGTGAGTACCACGAGCCGTCTCTTAGAATCGAGCGCCAGCGAGATGTGTCCAGTTAGGTTGCGTCCCTGATTTTGGTCGTATATTGTAGGTCTATTATTTAGGGAAGCCGATATAATCCCGTTTAATTGAAATAGGAAATAGGAATTGGAATGTCCGTCTGAGGCTTCCGTACGAAAATATATAATTCTACTTTACAGTTTTCCCAAAAAAAATCCAACTCCAATTTTATTTCTATCCTTCGATGGGATATTTAACAACTAAAATTCTATACTCCCACCCTAACTGGAACCATGTCGCTTTGTTCAATTCTAAGAGACAGCTCACGGTTCACTTCATTGAAGGGTAGACAATAGAATTGGAATTGGAATATTTTTGGAAAACTCCAAAGTAGAATATGAAATTACGAAGTAGAATTGGATGTCCGCCTTCGGCTTCCGTACATACAAGTCCGTTTTGACCCGTGTTACGCTATGAAAATATTCGCCTTATATTTGGTTGTGTAGTGAATAAACATAGCCTATTGATTCGTCATTTATATAAAATATTGCATAATTATGACGTAAAAATTTGCAATGACTACGCGCATTCACAAGCAGTAGTTACAGTTACCAGGCTTTCTTTTCCTTCGCGAACGCCTGCTGAGTACGAGGTTAGCGTCGTCTTGCTACTGATATGTGGTATTAGGAAGTAACCTTCTAGACTGTACACATGTGATTTGAGCTGTGAACATAGCTATAATACAATAACTATTTTAACATTGATAATAGCCTGCTCCGTTTATATGTGACCTGATCTGCAAATAGGGACCACTTCTGATTTGTGAAAAAACTACTGTTAAAACATTTCAAAAAGCATTTTTCTATACACATAGAATAGTTATGCATAATATATCAACTTTATGTATACAAAACTGTTTTTTGAGATGTGTTTTCTTCACAGATCAGGTCACGAATGTTTTGATAGAAGTGGTTTATTAACCTGAAATAAAGCAATGACAGTCAATAACATAATCAACATAACAATTGAAAACAAAAACACAATTACACTTGTCATTGTTGTTTTCATTAATTACAGTCTTGGTCTTGTCATTGTCAGTGTCTGTATTAAAGTGTAGTTAATTCTTCATAAGTTGAAGGATGATCCTATAGTATGTATATTAATATCATTGTTCAATATGTACTCTACATATTTAGACTTACTTGGTTTTCTAATGATAATTGTTCAGATTTAGGATACATAACAATATCTTCTTTCCTTATAGCACAAGGTACTTCAGTACTCTTCCCTGTTTCCTGTAATAACATTACTAATATTTAATATATTATTAATTTCTTATTACCACTGTATTAAGGTGTCCACAAATATTAGCATATTGTGTTGGAACATCATTAGTGGGTGGAGCTCTAGGATGACTAGTGGATACTTCCACTTCAACATAATGAGATGTACTCTTTTCTGTTTCTGAGGAATTACTTAATTTGTTGTTACTTCCAAAAGTCACTGTTGGTCTCTTCTCATAACACATCTTATCATCAGACATTAATATAGCATTATTGTCATAATGTTCAATGTGTGTTGTTGTTGTTGGATTAGCAATAACAGAACCATCATCTAAATGGTCCTGTAAGATAAGAGCCTAAGTCATATATTAATTAAAAGTTATTTACTTTTCTTTTCATTTGTTTACATTGACTATATGACATATCATGTTCTGTAATATTCTCAGTAAATGATGTTTCTTGTACATCAGATGTAAGAGGGATGTTATTACCTTCATCTTGATCAATAATAGTTGGGTTAACAGCCTCACCCTGTAATATTAATTATATTTATTACTATAGGATTGTATGATACCATTAGTTCAATGAACATTTAGTATAGAATGAAGATTGACAATAATTATGTTATGGTTAATGTCATTGGTATAATATTATAAACACAGATACTATAAGGAATATTTTGAGTAGAGTGTTTTGAATTATTCAAGTCATTATTCCCTTGGTAATACTAAAATTTACACATCACAAAACAAACTATTATAGTAATAATACACTCTAATTTGTGTATACATGATCATATTCTATATTGCAATGCAAAAACTATCATAAGCCCTTGAGAAAAAGTATTCAATCACTAATTGTGGAATTTGTTCATGAATGATAATTTTTGTGATTGATAAATTGTTAATGTAATAATTTATTTACACATTCTATAATTGTATAATTAATTTTTTTTTAAAATCTTCAAATTTAAAAATTATGGGGAAGAAGAATATTAAATTGTTTACTTTATGTTAAGATTAATTCTAAGCAATAATGGCTATACAGAAATTGTTGACAAATGCAACATTTCTAGTAATAACTGGAAATGACTAGTAATTTATAGTAAATATTTCCAAAAGAGTAACAATTTGATACACTAGCAATGTCACTGCGATCATATACTCGTAATCCAATCATATTATGAGCATACACTAATGAGAGAGTAATGGTAATGACTAATTGTAATTGAATATTATTAATTACAATTTTTATAGTAATTCTAATTAGCCACAATTACATCAATTGCTAGGAAACTTGATATTCAATTATGAATTTAGTTGAACACATGTTCATTTCTTTTTTTTAATCCAAGCATGGCTTATAGAAATAAGACCATTGTATTTTAGTATAAGTCTGATTTTGTTAATGATAATGGTAATGGTAATTGGTAATGGTAATGGTAATGTAATGTAGTGGTAATGTTAATGTTAATGCTAATGCTAATGCTAATGCTAATTGTAATGCTAATAGTAATGTTAATGGTAATGGAAATGGTAATGGTAATGTTAATGGTAATGGTAATGCTAATGCTAATTGTAATGCTAATAGTAATGTTAATGGTAATGGAAATGGTAATGTTAATGGTAATGGTAATGCTAATGCTAATGCTAATGCTAATTGTAATGCTAATAGTAATGTTAATGGTAATGGAAATGGTAATGGTAATGATAATGGTAATGGTAATGGTAATGGTAATGGTAATGATAATGGTAATGATAATGGTAATGGTAATGGTAATTGGTAATGGTAATGGTAATGGCAATGGTAATGGTGATGGTAATGGTAATGCTAATGCTAATGCTAATGCTAATGATAATGCTAATTGTAATGCTAATAGTAATGTTAATGGTAATGGAAATTGTAATGGTAATGATAATGGTAATGGTAATGGTAATGCTAATGCTAATGCTAATGCTAATGCTAATTGTAATGCTAATAGTAATGTTAAAGGTAATGGAAATGGTAATGGTAATGTTAATGGTAATGGTAATGGTAATGGTAATGATAATGGTAATGGTAATGGTAATGATAATGATAATGGAAATGGTAATGATAATGTTAATGGTAATGGAAATGGTAATGATAATGGTAATGGTAATGGTAATGGTAATGGTAATGGTAATGGTAATGGTAATGGTAATGATAGTGGTAATGGTAATGATAATGGTAATGGTAATGGTAATGTTAATGGTAATGATAATGGTAATGGTAATGGAAATGGTAATGATAATGGTAATGGTAATGTTAATGGTAATGGTAATGGTAATGGTAATGGTAATGGTAATGGTAATGGTAATGTTAATGGTAATGATAATGGTAATGGTAATGGTAATGTTAATGGTAATGATAATGGTAATGGTAATGGTAATGGTAATGGTAATGGTAATGATAGTGGAAATGGTAATGATAATGGTAATGGTAATGGTAATGGTAATGATAGTGGTAATGGTAATGTTAATGGTAATGTTAATGGTAATGATAATGATAATAGAAATGGTAATGTTAATGGTAATGATAATGATAATAGAAATGGTAATGGTAATAGTAATGGTAATGATAGTGGTAATGGTAATGTTAATGGTAATGTTAATGGTAATGATAATGGTAATGGTAATGCTAATTGTAATGCTAATAGTAATGTTAATGGTAATGGAAATGGTAATGTTAATGGTAATGGTAATGCTAATGCTAATGCTAATGCTAATTGTAATGCTAATAGTAATGTTAATGGTAATGGAAATGGTAATGGTAATGTTAATGGTAATGGTAATGGTAATGGTAATGGTAATGATAATGGTAATGGTAATGGTAATGGTAATGGTAATGATAATGGTAATGATAATGGTAATGGTAATGGTAATTGGTAATGGTAATGGTAATGGCAATGGTAATGGTGATGGTAATGGTAATGCTAATGCTAATGCTAATGCTAATGCTAATGATAATGCTAATTGTAATGCTAATAGTAATGTTAATGGTAATGGAAATGGTAATGGTAATGATAATGGTAATGGTAATGCTAATGCTAATGCTAATGCTAATGCTAATTGTAATGCTAATAGTAATGTTAATGGTAATGGAAATGGTAATGGTAATGTTAATGGTAATGGTAATGGTAATGATAATGGTAATGATAATGGTAATGGTAATGCTAATGCTAATGCTAATGCTAATGCTAATGCTAATTGTAATGCTAATAGTAATGTTAAAGGTAATGGAAATGGTAATGGTAATGTTAATGGTAATGGTAATGGTAATGGTAATGGTAATGATAATGGTAATGGTAATGGTAATGATAATGATAATGGTAATGGTAATGATAATGTTAATGGTAATGGAAATGGTAATGATAATGGTAATGGTAATGTTAATGGTAATGGTAATGGTAATGGTAATGGTAATGATAGTGGTAATGGTAATGATAATAGTAATGGTAATGGTAATGTTAATGGTAATGATAATGGTAATGGTAATGGAAATGGTAATGATAATGGTAATGGTAATGTTAATGGTAATGGTAATGGTAATGGTAATGGTAATGGTAATGGTAATGATAATGGTAATGGTAATGGTAATGTTAATGGTAATGATAATGGTAATGGTAATGGTAATGGTAATGGTAATGATAGTGGTAATGGTAATGATAATGGTAATGGTAATGGTAATGGTAATGATAGTGGTAATGGTAATGTTAATGGTAATGTTAATGGTAATGATAATGATAATAGAAATGGTAATGTTAATGGTAATGATAATGATAATAGAAATGGTAATGGTAATGGTAATGGTAATGATAGTGGTAATGGTAATGTTAATGGTAATGTTAATGGTAATGATAATGGTAATGGTAATGGTAATGTTAATGGTAATGGAAATGCTAATAGTAATGTTAATGGTAATGGTAATGGTAATGCTAATGCTTATTGTAATAACAAAAACACAATAGATCTAATGAAGAGATTTATACAGATCACATATATCATACTCACATTATCATATGATGATGACTTCATTAATAATGGAGGTGATTCTTCAAAAAAGGTATTACAAGTTACAGCAAGAGGTGTGTCTTTACTTGGTAATAATAGGTCATGTTCATTAGCACAACTCATTTCAGATGTTACAGAGGAAATAGTCTGAATGTTCAAGGTACTGGTATGAGAGAACTCTAGTGAAATGGGTAGTGCTTCATGTGGTATAACAGGAGGTGATATTGATTGTAAAGGTGGAGTTTGTACTTGAGGAGATATAATTGATTGATATTGTCTTCTTATATCAAGTAACTATATATGGAAAAAATGACATCATCACTGTTTGTCATTATTTATAACTATAAGACAAACATCTATTCACTAGTTATACATCATATTAACATCTGTTAGTTAGGAACAGAAAACAAAAAAATATAATGTAATGTATTCACTGTTTACAAAACACTCTATTGAAACCTTTGACATATATCTTCCCACAATATACACTAAAGTAATATACTATATAGTAGTAACAAGAGTACATACCTCATTGTGACTTATATGGTAAGGATCAGCTACTACTGAAGTGCTTGTAGCAGCTGTAGGTAACTGAACTGGATCTTCATAACTAACATAAGGTGTAATAGGGTATTGATAGTAATATATAGTAGTAATATACTTGTTGTTATGAGCTTGTGGATAATGAACTACTGCTCTCTCTATTAGTAGAAATATATAAAGTGAATGTATTAGTATTAATAATTCCACATACCTTCATTGAGTATTATCAATGGTCTCTTTCTCCTCCTCAATACAATAATACAAACAAATGCAATCATGGATATCATAATTATCAACAGTATAACCATAGCAACTAGTATACCAGATATCAAATGCATGTAGATATTTCCTGGGCCTATAAATAATTTCAGCATAACCTAACATGTATAGTATTTAACTTACTGTTTGGCTTTATATCATTTGTTATATGAGTAACACTAGTAATGTCACTAATCAGAGAGATTTTTGCATCACTTGATGTTATACCTAGTAAAGTACCACATGACAGAGTACATGATTTGCTGGTAGTGTTAACAGTCTCAGTAGGAGATGGTAATAGTAAGGCATACTGCAGTACTTGAGGGTACACAACAGATGGGTTAGTTATAATAGTACCATCTACTATATCATGAGCTGTCACAGTATAGTTACCACTAACTGGTAGACTTATATACTGGTATATTGTACTCTCCTCTATACTGGATTTACTCATATTAATAGACTTTACACTTCCTTTAGAAGACTCTCTAAATATCACATGACATCCATCAGCAGTAGATCTCTCAGCAAACCTACACTCTACAACAACTGATCCATTATCATAGTAGTACTGTAGATTAAGTCCCTGGATGTGGTAGGTTGCTATATTAGTGCTAAAAAGTATCAATTTCAATTAAAAACTCACTAAATGATGACTCATTCTTTGTTCTAGACATATTAAAATAATCCAGTATATCAGCAATGAAGATATAGTTCAGTTGAGGACTTATATTTGACACAGTATAATTAACAGTTACTGATTTATCTTCTAAAGAAGAATGAATATATTTTTTATTGTGTTCAGTTTTTGTTCCATTCAATGTGTCCTCTCTTGTAATACCCAGTAATGTAATATTACAAAGTCTAGGATAACCTGTAACCTTTAATACCACATAACACATCATGTAATGATAATATTATTAACTTACAATAACATGAAATTCTACATCAACAGAATTATTATATTCATTAAAAATAACATCATGATCAGGTGAGATCATAACATAGTACTCTGTAATTCATTCGAAATGAAAATGAAAAAATTAACATACCTCCACTATATTCCATTAGGATAGTAACATTACTGGAACTATATTCTCCACTATGAGCTATAACAGTAGCAGTGTAAATATCACAGACTGTGAGGTTATATAACTCATAAGATGTATCTTCAGTGATATCATTATATAGGAACTGGCCATGTTGGTTCTCTATATAAATATAATATGACATCACAGAATGTTCAGATGAAAATAATGGAGGAAACCAAGTCAACCAACTTGAACAACTGATAAGGCTAAAATTGAGTTGAAGGTTTTCTACTTGTGTGATACCTGTACATTGTATGAATTGTATGAAGTGACATTGAACTATTAATTTCTAACCTTTAACTGTCAAAGTAGCTCCTTTTGATATAACATTAATGGTCTGACTAACAACATTACATCCAATACTTATTCCATTATTAATAGGTAGTGCTCTTATAGTTAGTACTGATGACCACACATCAAGTGATATATTGTTAGCAGTAGTTACTGATATCTCTCTGTACTGTTTGATGGGATCAGTCAGTGAATCACCCTCAACTGTCCATGTCAATGAGTCTCCAGTCCCCACACATGTAAAGTTAGCCAGTGTGTAAAGTGAAATAGTAACTGATGAAGGAGCTACTGTAATGACAGCTGTAAATGAACATATGAGTTTACAGTGACATAAATACACATACCATCTTAGTAACACTTAACTTACATACCAGCTTTATTTATAGAACAAGGCAAGACAATAGCCATAATGAGAATGTTTCTTAAGATGATTTCAGCCATTATCAACTCCTATACTCCTCAATACTGCTGCATTGACACTATATATATATATATAAACACCTTTTAACATACATTGACACACAACAGTTATCTAGCAATTATATATAGCTACTGAAATTTTAATTTCATAATGAACTTGTAAGTAATACAATAACAATATATAATTTATATTACACAAGAGAGTCAACTAATGGTCTTTGTATACATCAGTTCTATTTATGACAGTTCTATTGTGACTAATATGTAGTCTACAACTACTGAAAATAGTGTATTAAACTTTACTCACTAAAGTACATCAGATGACATATGAGATATAATACAAGTTACTATAATAACTAGTATTTACTCTGTACTACTAACACTATTTACTCCTTCTCTTTTTAATACTATAATACACTAACAATATAACTGTACTATTACTAATAATATGATCACTATACTAACTGCTAAAACTAGTGGATAGATTATAGATTCTATAAATATGTTAATATTTACATTATATTGTGTCTCTGTATGCAATTTGTACTGATGTCATAGAACTAGTACCATCTTCTGACTCAATTGTTATAGGACATATAAAAAAGAATAGTTAATTATACAAGACTCTCCATTACTTTCAAATGAATTAGTTCTCATTAAAGTACCTAAATATATGATGTCATATATATGATGATTTCATTGTCACATCAGTTAGCACTAACAGTATGATGACTATACTAACTGCTATAGCTCATGCAGAGCAAGAGAGAAAGAGAAAGAGAGATTATATTAATGTGTTATTATTTACATTACATACCAGTATCTCTGTATGTAGTATGTACTGATGTAATAGAACTAGTACCATCTCCTGATCAGTTGTCATGGGAACTTTAAAACAGAGTAGTTCATTACATGACATACCAAATGACACTCACATAACATATTTGAACTTAGTATATCTCTAAAGAAATTATCAAACATCATTCTTTTGTAGGTATAGATTGACTTGATAGTGAGAGAAAGAAGACTTGTATATAGTTACTAGTTGTATTACAAGTCTAGAGACTGGAATATGTTGTTATATTCGATATAAACAATAATAGAGTGAAAGACTCATCTGGTACAGCTGTAATAATATCAACAGTACAAGGAGTATAGCAATAATGTTTTCTCTGGTGTTACTATAGTTACAGCAACTATAATCATAAAGAAACATCTTACAATAAACAGAACTGAAAATTGTACTATATCAAGTTATTCACATTTAATTGTTCAATTTCTATGTATATTATGTTGAGATGTTACCAGTATTGTTTTCTCTAGAGTTACCATGGTTACAATAACAATAGTCACAATGAGATAACAATGATAGTACATAATGAACACAACTGATAATTAAACACACACAATATATATCTAGTTCTATGAGATTGTTTTTGATTTGAGAGATAAACAATATTTACTAAACATATATTATGTTATTATCATTATCACTAGTACATCATATGATAGTTGTAATAAGTAATAAATTACATGTTTTTAATTACATATATTTAATCAGTTACATATCAATTACATTTATACATGTAATTAATTAATTAAATGTATTACATAATATCATAAGATCACTTATAGTAACCTAATGTGATCATCTATCATTATAAACCATATTATTATCCAGTAACAAATATACTCTACCATATATAATACACTACAATGATATTATCTGTTGTTAACTTGAAAAACAGTTCCAATGACAACAACATCAAGATTATTTGTCATGATCTCAGCACTCAATAACTGAAAGTGATTGAGTATAAACTTAGAGCTCAGCTGATCACTAATAATTAAACAATAATATTATAATTATTAATAATGTGATATAATTATAATATAATATTTTCATAGTCATCAGTACATGTCATACTAGGTTGTACTGTTATATATGATGGATTACTCTCTAACTCCACTCTTCTACTTCTCATCTCTAATCTGTGTACTATGTAATGATCATAATATGAACTATATAAAGTTATAATATGAACATAGTTACCTTCATCATATGCAGGATTATGAGTAATAGTTTGTTGATCAACTATAGAAGAAACCACTTAAAATAATAAATATCGTCTTACTCTCTCAGCTCCAACTTCATGTAGTTGATGTTTCTTCTTCAAATATACAATACTACTAACTACTAGACATATCACTATTATGACAATTACTACTACCACACTAACTGTACTAGTGATAATGATGAGAATGGTCTTGTTATAAGCTGTAGAGATAACTTGAAAATTATACAAAAATTTAACGCATACTTACATTTAAATTGAATTTAAAGGAGATTCAGAAAGTTCTACAGATGTAATGTTCTTATCGTCACTACCTATCTTCTCAATTGATGTAGTACCTAATAGATTATTATAGAACAATAAAATACAATACAATATAGTACTTACTGGTTATAATAATAGTCTCAGTAGGAGATGGTAGTAGTAAGATATATTCCAGTACTTAAGGGTACACAACAGATGGATTAGTTATAATAGTACCATCTACTATATCATGACCTGTCACAATATAGTTACCACTAACTGGTAGACTTATATACCGGTATACTGTACTCTCCTCTATACTGGATTTACTCATATTAATAGACTTCATAGTTCCTTTAGAAGATTCTTTAAATATCACATGACATCCATCAGCAGTAGATCTCTCAGCAAACCTACACTCTATGACAACTGATCCATTATCAGAGTAGTACTGTAGAGTGAGTCCTTGGACATGGTAGGTTGCTATATTAGTGATAAAAAATATTAATTTCAATTAAAAACTCACTAAATGATGATAATTCATTCTTTGTTCTAGACATATTAAAACAATCCAGTATATCAGCAATGAAGATATAGTTCAGTTGAGGACTTATATTCGACACAGTATAATTAACTGAGGATTTTTGCAGATTCCTCTCTTTTAAGGTCAAGAGAAATTGGTTTCATTTAGCCTTTGAATTTGTCGTCATTATTATTATTTGGATTGCAGAGTGCATATGCTATATTCCAGAACATGCAGAACATATTGGACATTGTATTAAAGGACAGCACAGAATGTTGTCATGTCTATCTTCATGATCTTGTTGTATCTAGTCAAATATGGGATGATTATCTTGTCAACTTAAATCCATCTTCACTACTTTAAAAGAAGCTGGACTCATTGAAGATGGACAACTATTACCAGATCCCAAAAAGGTGAAGGTCATAAAGAAGTATAAAAAAACAACTACTAAAAAAGTTGTACATCATTACAAACAAACATTACTAATGTGAAGGCTACAAAACAATAATACATGTTAAATTGTACACAATAATTGTTGTAGGGTCACAATCAAATTGATTTCATATTGGTATATGAACATATTTAGATGACAAATAATAAGAAAATAAATAAATGTAAATGTAAATGCAGAAATAGAAAAAACAATAGAGTAAATAAAATAACAACATTGAATTCAATACACTTAGACATTATTCACACTTACTGGCTATTATATTTATAGAACACTTACCGACTATTATATTGTAAAGGACATGTTCAGATGACAAGTAATCATAGCAATGTAAATGTAGAAATAGAAAAAACAATAGAGTAAACAAAATCACAACATTAAATTCAATACACTTAGAAATTATACTACATTATATCGCACTTACCTCCTGTTATATATTATATTGTAATGGACACATTCAGATCACAAGTAATCATAGCAATGTAAATGTAGAAACAGAAAAAACAATAGAGTAAACAAAATGATAACATTAAATTCAATATACTTAGAAATTATACTACATTATATCACACTTACCAACTATTATATTGTAATGGACACATTCAGATCAGAAGTAATCACAGCAATGTAAATGTAAAAACACTAATTTGGACATGTTTCAGTTCTAAGTTTTAGTGGATGTGTTCTAAGTAATAGTATATATTTACCATCATTTCTGAACATGTAACTAACCAATCAGATTCCTTCATTAACTCAGTTTGTGTCATTAACTACTTCCTGCCATTACCATATGAATCTTGTTTAATCCATGCTTTTCCTTATAGTAATACAACCATATGATAACAATAACATGACAAGTAGATACATACATTAATTTTATAAACCTGATGTATTTTTACAATAAAGGTATTAGTTTGAGAGTTAGATGATAATGTAGAGTTATTATAATTGAATAACATAACAATAACAATTGTTAATTGCCAATTCATCAAATGACTAATAACATCCTTGATCAGACTATGTGTATTACTTAGTATTGTTGATATTACTAGTTTCGTAATCCCACCTATGCCACAGTCTCATACCATATTTAGAAGTGATCATCTATAAACTGTCAACTAGTGGTCCCTATCATGAGTGGGTGATCATTCACTTGAGTTAATATAACTAATAACTAAATTGAATGGATTACACAGTGACAAGGCAACATCTTTTATCTTTTCTATTACAACATCTCAGTTACTGCTACAACGACAGAGATATAATATAATAGAGAAAGTAATTCTCAGAGACAGAAACAGTATGTATGCAAAAATCTTACATGGTGAAATCATCAGTATTGGAACAGAATCTTTATCATCTAATACTAATGTATCTAGTGGGAGGAAAATCACATTTTGTTAAAGATAATATATAGTCAGTAACCACATCTGACAAAGTATATTATTAGATGATTCACTGTGTTCTGGTCTGGCAATACTTGAGAAGTAGTGACCATTTTTTATATGAGAAAAAAGTGATTATTTTAATTTACAGAATTGTGATAATTTTATAGTCATAATGTACTGAATGAATCACTTAGTATGAGATCTACACACCAACAGAGACTCTTCAACTGATGGTGACTCTATTAACAAGTAAAAGTGTTACATCATACAACATACTTGATTAGGTTTAACATATAATGTTTTATCATAAGTCTGATCATGTACAATTAGTGAGAAAGGTAGCCTTAAGATTATATCAGAGTTGTCCTACAATCAATATAATAATATCATAATGTCATCACTATCCAATGAAGATCAATTAATGTCACAATCTAATCAACTTATAATGGGGTAGGTGGAAAGCATGGACAAATAAGGAAATGTGAACAGCAAAAGTAAACTAATCATAAAATATTATTTATTTCTATGTTGTGAACATTGTATTTACTGATAACACTATATTCTTGATTCCCTACTGACTGACATTTCAGAATCTACTCATACAATCAAATGAAAGTTGACAAACTTTTATTTATTCATTTTGTTTTTAATGTTGACCCAATAGTCCCTGTACTTAATTACTTTTTTGTCCTTGTTGTAAAGTCATGTTACCTCCAACCCTTGTTTTTATCCCTTCAGAATGTTAGCAACTGCTAACATTTCTTCAGATCTGTCCGACTCTTTATTGTTACTTTATCTCTCATTTTACCTCACTTGATGTTAGTTGTGTAAAGCAAAAATTATTAACCCATCATGTTGTTCACAAACATGGATATGAACTAGACTATATTATACATGTATTCTAGTCTCATTTACTTTTTAGTTCTAAATTGAATTTACAAGTGAATGCACTAACTAATATACTCAATACCACTGCACAAACTATATATAGTATTGTCTCAATAGTAACATTTCTGATATAGTCCATACTGTTATCATAACATGAGTATTAATAATATTGGTCACATTTAATGAATTGATGCTCCTCACTTGATCATGACCATTTGAACTATCCCTGGTATGACACCTTAATTGAGTTTGGTATCTTTGTTGACAGAAATGTTAGTGTCTAAATATTAAATTTTGTTCACAATCTAAGCACTAAAAACATTCAAGAACTTGCAACAAGTCTTTGTGATGAGCAAAGTCACAATCAAGAACATAATTAGCTACATATTTTATGGAAAGTTTATCAAATATTCTTAGCAAAGTCATTAAAATTTAATACATACCAGTACAAGTTAGTCTCAAATTATAATTACAGTACATATAACATTAATAGTATAGTCACATTACAATATTTTCATAGTCAGTACATGTCCTTTTAGTTTTTATAATCAAATATGATGGATTACTCTCTAACTCTAATCTTCTTTTCATCTCAAGTATGTGAACTACATTATTAAAATAATAATTGAGTTATTAAGATTAAAACATACCTTCTTCATAAGCAGGATTATGTTTGATAGCTTGTTTTTTCACTATAAACACAGAACTAAGATCTTATTTGTTAGTTCCTTTATTCTAATTACCTCCAATCTCATGTTCTTGTCTTCTCCTCTTCTTCCTCTAAAACAAAGTAAGAACAACTACTAAAACAATTATAGCAACAATTATTACTAGACTACTGAGTGTAGTACAAATAGTTACAAGAAGGAATGCAGTAGCTGTAAACAAAGAATATATTAATGACTAACATATAACAAACATACATGATGTTTTAAGAGTAAGCTCCACAGTTGATGTCATTAGTGATTTCTTTATTGATGTAAAATCTAGTAATATATAATGTATAATATCATATAATAATTTAGTTACTGATAGTAATGAAAGTCTTATCACTTGATGTCACACCTTTAGTAATAAAATTATATAATAAACAATACAAATAAACAATTATTACTAATAGTAATAATAGTATCAGTATGAGATACTAGTAGTATAATTATAAAATAAACAATACAATGATGACTTACTAATGGGAATAACAGTCTTAGTATGAGATGGTAGTAGTATAATTGATGTAATACCTAATACATTATTATAGAACAATGCAACCAATACAATATAATACTTACTGATAATATTAATAGTCTCAGTAGGAGATGGTAGTAGTAAGATATATTCAAGTACATGAGGGTACACAACAGATGAGTTAGTTATAATAGTACCATCTACTATATCATGAGCTGTCACAGTATAGTTACCACTAATGACAAATGATGGAGATGGTGTTATATCACTGTTTATATTAGATGGAGATATTTCATGTTGTAACTGATCTTGTAGTTGACTATCACCTCCTTCATATCTATAATACATATATTAACATGTAATGATCAGTTATAACTTACTCATTAGTAGGTCTACTTTGAAATGAATCAGTTCTCTTTAAAGTACCTAAGTATATGATGTCATATATGATATATCTGATGATGTCACTGTCACATGACCTACCACTGACTGATTTCCTAATTCTTTCTCCTCTTTTTAAAATTATAATACCAATAATAATAATACTATTACTAACAATATGATGATTATACAAACTCCTATAGCTAGTGGAGAGAGAGAGATTATATTAATGTGTTATTATTAACATTATATACCAATATTTCTATATGCAGTGTGTACTGATGTAATAGAACTAGTACCATCTCCTGATCCTGTTGTCATGGGAACTATAAAACAGACAAGTTCATCACCTAACAAATCACATGACACTGTTGAACTTGGTGTCTATCTAATACTATCATACATTGTACTAGACACATTTATAAGTGTAGGTTGACTTGATTTCGAGGGATCAAGGGAGAACGTGTACTGGTGATATCACTACAGCTGTACCAGATAAGTCTTTCTGTCCATTATTGTTAATATCAAATATATTAACATTATATATTCCAGTCTATAGACTTGTAATACAACCAGTAACTATCCATTAGTATGACCAATATGTAGTGCAGTATATCCTGAACCTGATATCATCTTCATTTCAACAAAACACCCTCCATTATCAGACCCTATCATAAATGTACATGATATACACAAGACCCCACTATCAGTAAATATAGAGGCATTCTGTACTCCATAACTACCTGTAGTGTAATATTTGGGGAAAAAAAGAGAGAGATAGTTATAATCTGATATTATAACTATATTAGTGGTATTATAAGTATTATATGTAGTGAGGTGTTGTTTTCTCTAGTGTTACTATGGTTACAATAACAATAGTCACAATGAGATAACAGTGATAGTACATAATGAACACAACTGATAATTAAACACACACATTATATATATCTAGTTCTACGAGATTGTTTTGATTTGAGAGATAAACAACATTTATATTGTTTATTAAAATAATCAATGGAGTTTTACATGTATTGTAATAATCATTAGTAGTACAATAATACAAATTATATCAACACACATATTTCAAGCTAGTATTGATGTTGTTAATTATTAATAATGAAATAATTATATTATAATATTTTCATAGTCATCAGTGCATATCCTACTAGGTTGTACTGTTATATATGATGGATTACTCTCTAACTCCACTCTTCTACTTCTCATCTCTAATCTGTGTACTATGTAATGATCATAATATGAACTATATATAGTTATAATATGAACATAGTTACCTTCATCATATGCAGGATTATGAGTAATAGTTTGTTGATCAACTATAGAAGAAATCACTTGAAATAATAAATAATGTCTTAATCTCTCACCTCCAACTTCATGTAGTTGATGTTTCTTCTTCAAATATACAATACTATTGACTACTAGACATATCACTATTATGACAATTACTACTACCACACTAACTGTACTAGTGGTAATGAGGAGAATAGTCTTGTTAGGAGCTGTATAGATAAATTTAAAATTCATATAAATATTTAATGCATACTTACATAAGACACTTGAAATTACAGGAGATTCAAGAAGTTCTACAGATGTAGTTATGCTCTTGTCATCACTACCTCCTATCTTTTCAATTGATGTAGTACCTAATAAATTATTATAAAAAATACAATACAATACAATATAATACTTACTAGTAATAATAACAGTCTCAGTAGGAGATGGTAGTAGTAAGATATATTCCAGTACTTGAGGGTACACAACAGATGGGTTAGTTATAATAGTATCATCTACTATGTCATGAGTTGTCACAGTATAGTTACCACTAACTGGAAGAGTTATATACTGGTATACTGTACTCTCCTCTATACTGGATTTACTCACATTAATAGACTTCACAGTTCCTTTAGAAGACTCTCTAAATATCACATGACATCCATCAGCAGTAGATCTCTCAGCAAACCTACACTCTACAACAACTGATCCATTATCAGAGTAATACTGTAAAGTGAGTCCTTGAACATGATAGGTTGCTATAGTGATAATTATAGAGAATTACATCAATCAAAAATACTATACTCACAAAATGATGACTCATTCTTTGTTTTAGAGTTAAAAAAATAATCCAGTACATCAGCAATAAAGATATAGTTTAGTTGAGGACTTATATTTGACACAGTATAATTAACAGTTACTGATTTATCTTCTAAAGAAGAATGAATATATTTTTTATTGTGTTCAGTTTTTGTTCCATTCAATATGTCCTCTCTTGTAATGCCCAGTAATGTAATATTACAAAGTATAGGATAACCTGTAATCTTTAATATCACATGACACATCATGTAATAGTAATATTATTAACTTACAATAACATGAAATTCTACATTAACGTAATTATTATATTCATTAAAAATAACATCATGATAAGGTGAGATCATAACATAGTACTCTGTAATTTAGTTAAGTTCAAAATGGATATTTAATAGAAACATACCTTCATTGTATTCTCTTTGTATAGTAACATTACTAGAACTATATTCTCCACTATTAGCTATAACAGTAGCAGTGTAAATATCACAGACTGTGAGGTTATATAACTCATAAGATGTATCCTCAGTGATATTATTATATAGTAACTGGCCATGTTGGTTCTTTATATAAATGTGATATGATATCATAGAGTTTTCAGAAGGAAATAATGGAGGAGACCAGGTCAACCAACTTGAACAACTGATAAAACTAAAATTGAGTTGAAGGTTTTCTACTTGTGTGATACCTGTACATGGTATGAATTGTATGAAGTGACATTGAACTATTAATTTCTAACCTTTAACTGTCAAAGTAGCTCCTTTTGATATAACATTAATGGTCTGACTAACAACATTACATCCAAGACTTATTCCATTATTAATAGGTAGTGCTCTTATAGTTAGTACTGATGACCACACATCAGCTGATATATTGTTAGTAGTTACTGATATCTCTCTGTATTGCTTGATGGGATCAGTAAGTGAATCACCCTCAACTGTCCATGTCAATGAGTCTCCAGTCCCCACACATGTAAAGTTAGCCAGTGTGTAAAGTGAAGTAGTAACTGATGTAGGAGGTACTGTAATGACAGCTGTAAATGAACATATGATTACATATTGACATAAATGTATATATTATAATTACATACATTTAATTAGTAACACTTAACTTACATACCAGCTTTATTTACAGAACAAGGTAAGATGATAGCCATAATGAGAATGTTGATTTCAGCCATTATCAACTCCTACACTCCTCAGTACTGCTGTGTTGACGCTATATATATATATAAACACCTTTGTAGCATATGAATTGACACTCAACAATTATATATAGGTATATATAGAAAATTTTAATTTCATAATGAACTTGTAAGTAATACAATAACAATATACATAATTTATATTACACAAGAGAGTTAACTATTGATCTTTGTATATATCAGTTCTATTATGACCAATATGTAGTCCATTACTACTGATAATAACATATTGAACTCCACCCACTAAAGTATTCTGTATTGACTAGAAGCTTAAATTTTGGTGGTACTATTTTCATTTTGTCTGTGATTTTTTGCTTATAATTTCGTAATATTGTAAGATTTCTTACTAGATGGTACACTTAAATTAATACAATTAATTAATAAACTGATAAAACCACTTACACAAAATTAATTAACAATAGAAGATTTAACAATCAAACAGTTAGTTACAAGCTAACAACACATTGATAGTCTACATTTTTAAATTTATTAATAAAATATTTTAGTATACTGATACAATTGTTATAATACAAAGTAATATAACAAACTCATTTAGTAATGGAATGTATAATGATACTAAAATCACTTTAACATGATGATCTGAGGAGAATAATAAATTCTAAACTATAATTAAATAAGATATCCTACATCATAATAACATTAAAAACAATAGAGTAAACAAAATGACTGTATTAAATTCAATAAACTTAGACATTATACTACATTATATTACACTTACCCGCTATTATATTGTAAAGGACACATTCATATCAAAAGTAATCACAGCAATGTAAATGTAAAAACAGAGAAAGAATAGAGTAAACAAAATGACAAAATTGAATTCAATACACTTAGAAATTATACTACATTATATCATACTTACCATCTATTATATAGTAAAGGACACATTCAGATCACAAGTAATCACAGCAATGGAAATGTAGAACTCTTTGTCCTTGTTGTAGAAGTCCTGTTACCTCCAACCCTTGTTTTTATCCCTTCAGAATGTTAGCAACTGCTAACATTTCTTCAGATCTGTCCGACTCTTTATTGTTACTTTATCTCTCATTTTACCTCACTTGATGTTAGTTGTGTAAAGCAAAAATTATTAACCCATCATGTTGTTCACAAACATGGATATGAACTAGACTATATTATACATGTATTCTAGTCTTGTTTAGTTTTTAGTTCTAAATTGAATTTACAAGTGAATGCACTAACTAATATACTCAATACCACTCCCCAAACTATACATGGTATTGTCTCAATAGTAACATTTCTGGTATAGTCCATACTGTTATCATAACATGAGTATTAATAATATTGGTTACATTTAATGAATTGATGGTTCTCATTTGATCATGACTATTTGAACTATCCCTGGTATGACACCTTAACTTGTATCTTTGTTGACAGAAATGTTAGTGACTAAATATAAATTTTGTTCACAACTTTACACACACTTTATGAACAGTTCATCAAATATTGTTATAAAAGTCATTAAAATTTAATACATACTAGTATAAGTTAGTCTCAAATTATAATTACAGTACATATAACTATAATAGTATAGTCACATTACAATATTTTCATAGTCAGTACATGTCCTTTTAGTTTTTATAATTGAATATGATGGATTGCTCTCTAACTCTAATCTTCTTTTCATCTCAAGTATGTGCACTATCTCATCAAAATAATAATTGAGTTGTTAAGATTAAAACATACCTTCTTTATAAGCAGGATTATGTTTGATAGCTTGTTCTTTCACTATAAACACAGAACAAAGATCTTAATTACTAGTTCCTTTATTCTTATTACCTCCAATCTCATGTTCTTGTCTTTTCCTCTTCTTCTTCCAAAACATAGTAAGAATAATAACTAAAACAATTATAGTAACAATTATTACTAAACTACTGAATGCAGTACAAATTGTTACAAAAAGGAATGCAGTAGCTGTACACAAAGAAAATAAAAATAGATTAATGACTAATATAACAAAACATACATGATGTTTTATGAGTAAGCTCCACAGTTGATGTCATTAATGATTTCTTTATTGATGTAAAATCTAGTAATATATAATGTATAATATCATATAATAATTTAGTTACTGATATTAATGAAAGTCTTATCACTTGGTGTCATACCTTTAGTAATAAAATTATAAAATAAACAATACAAATAAACAATTATTACTAATATGAGAGACTAGTAGTATAGTTATAAAATAAACAATACAATGATGACTTACTAATGGGAATAACAGTCTTAGTATGAGATGGTAGTAGTATAATTGATGTAATACCTAATACATTATTATAGAACAATGCAACCAATACAATATAATACTTACTGATAATATTAATAGTCTCAGTAGGAGATGGTAGTAGTAAGATATATTCCAGTACTTGAGGGTACACAACAGATGAGTTAGTTATAATAGTACCATCTACTATATCATGAGCTGTCACAGTATAGTTACCACTAACTGGTAGACTTATATACTGATATACTGTACTCTCCTCTATACTGGATTTACTCATATTAATAGACTTCACAGTTCCTTTAGAAGACTCTCTAAATATCACATGACATCCATCAGCAGTAGATTTTTTAGCAAACCTACACTCTACAACAACTGATCCATTATCAGAGTAGTACTGTAGAGTGAGTCCTTGAACATGATAGGTTGCTATAGTGATAATTATAGAGAATTACATCAATCAAAAATACTATACTCACTAAATGACGACTCATTCTTTGTTTTAGAGTTATTAAAATAATCCAGTATATCAGCAATGAAGATATAGTTTAGTTGAGGACTTATATTTGACACAGTATAATTAACAGTTACTGATTTATCTTCTAAAGAAGAATGAATATATTTTTTATTGTGTTCAATTTTTGTTCCATTCAATATGTCCTCTCTTGTAATACCCAGTAATGTAATATTACAAAGTATAGGATAACCTGTAATCTTTAATATCACATAATACATCATGTAATGATAATATTATTAACTTACAATAACATGAAATTCTACATTAACGTAATTATTATATTCATTAAAAATAACATCATGATCAGGTGAGATCATAACATAGTACTCTGTAATTTAGTTAAGTTCAAAATGAGAATGAAATATTAACATACCTCCACTATACTCCATTTGGATAGTAACATTATTAGAACGATATTCTCCAATATGAGCCATAACAGTAGCAGTGTAAATATCACATATTGTGAGGTTATATAACTCATAAGATGTATCCTCAGTGATAATATTATATAGTAACTGGCCATGTTGGTTCTCTATATAAATGTGATAGGATATCAGAACGTTTTCAGAAGAAAATAATGGAGGAGACCAGATCAACAAACTTGAACAACTGATAAAACTAAAATTGAGTTGAAGGTTTTCTACTTGTGTGATACCTGTTCATTGTAGAAGTGACAATGAGATATCAATTTCTAACCTTTAATTGTCAAATTAGCTCCTTTCAATATAATGTTAAAGCTCTGACTAACCACAGTACATCCAATAGTTATCCCATCATTAATAGGTAGTGCTCTTATAGTTAGTACTGATAACCACACATCAACTGATATATTGTTAGTAGTTACTGATATCTCTCTGTCTTCATTACTGGGATCAGTAAACGAACTACCCTGTACTGTCCAATCCAGTACATCTCCTTCACCCTTACAAGTAAAGTTAGCCAGTGAGTAAAGTGAAGTGATAACTGATGAAGGAGCTACTGTGATCACAGCTGTAAATGAACATATGAATGTACATTGATATAATTATATATATTAAGTTAGTAACAATTAACTTACATACCAGCTTTATTTACAGAACAAGACAAGATAAGAATAGCCATTATAAGAATGTTTCTTAAGATTGTTTCAGCCATTATCAACTTTTACCCTCCTCAGTGCTGACACTATACATATATATATAAATATATATATATATAAACACCTTTTAATATACATTGACACACAACAGTTATATAACAATTGTATATAGCTACTGAAATTTTAATTTCATAATGAACTTGTAAGTAATACAATAACAATATACATAATTTATATTACACAAGAGACTCAACTACTGGTCTTTATATATATCAGTTCTATTATGACCAATCATTATGTAGTCCATAATTACTGATAATGGTATATTGGACTCCACCCACTGAATGTACCAATAATCTATTAGGGAGATATGGTCTATATTATTGAGGAGAATGACATTATATACTCTACTCTTAGACTTGTAACACATCCAGTAACTATATTCTCTCCATTATTACAACCAATATATAGTGCAGTATATCCTGAACCTGATATCATCATCATTTCAACATTATATACCCTCCAATATCATATCACACTCATCTGTTATAACTTACTCATTAGTAGGTTTACTTTTGAAATAAATCAGTTTTCTTTAAAGTACCTAAATATATGATGTCATATATATATATGATGATGTCATTGTCACATGACTTACCGCTGAGTTCCTAGTTCTTTCTCCTCTTCTTTTTAATACTATAATACATTACCAATATAACTAGTATTATTACTAACAATATGATCACTATACTAACTGCTATAACTAGTGGAGAGAGAGAGAGAGAGAGATTATATTAATGTGTTATTATTTACATTATATATCAGTATCTCTATATGCAATGTGTACTGATGTAATAGATCTAGTATCATCTCCTGATGCAGTTTGTCATGGGAACTATAAAATAGAATAGTTCATCAGAAACATTATCAGACCCTATCATAAATGTATATGATATACACAAGACCCATTATCAGTAGATATAGAGGTACTCTGTACTTCAGAACTACCTGCAGTGTAATATTTAGGAAAAAGAGAGATAGTTTATAATCTGATAATATAAGTTAATAACTCTATACAATGATTTACTGGTAATAATATTAGTATTACGTATACATAGAAATGTATCAATAATGTTTTGTCTAGTGTTACTATAGTTACAATAACCACAATCACAAAGAGAAACTTTATAGTGAACACAACTGAAAATAAACTATATCAAGTCAATTCACATTTAATTGTTGAATTTTCAATATATTATATTACATTACATGTAATGAGATGTTTACCAGTATTGTTTTCTCTAGTGTTACTATGGTTACAATAACAATAGTCACAATGAGATAACAGTGATAGTACATAATGAACACAACTGATAATTAAACACACACAATATATATCTAGTTCTATGAGATTGTATTGATTTGAGAGGTAAACATTATTTAAATTGTTTATTTAAAAAATCAATTGAGTTTTACATGTATTATAATAATCATTAGTACAATAATATGAATTATACCAACACATGTATTTGAAGCTAGTATTGATCATGTTACTAGCTCCACCCACAGTCTCATCCCATATAGTGATGTCATAGAAGTGTCACAGTCATTTATATGATCATCATAAACCATATTATTGTCATGTAATTTATATACTCTACTATCAATACTATATAATACTCTATTTTCATATATCAAGATATCATCATTATTATGATACATATAGAAAATCTACTTTACCTGTAGATCCATGCAGGTAAACTTGAAAGACATTTCTCATGACAATAACATCAAGATTACTGGTCGTAGTCAATAACTAACAGTGACCAGTGAGGAATGAGGGTAAACTTAAAATAAGGAGGATATTTGTTGGTCACTAATAATATTTTAATTATTAATAATGTGATAATAATATTTTCATAGTCATCAGTACATGTCCTACTAGGTTGTACTGTTATATATGATGGATTAGTCTCTAACTCCACTCTTCTACTTCTCATCTCTAATCTATGTACTATGTAATGATCATAATATGAACTATATAAAGTTATAATATGAACATAGTTACCTTCATCATATGCAGGATTATGAGTAATAGTTTGTTGATCAACTATAGAAAAAATCACTTTAAATAATACATAATTTCTCACTCTCTCACCTCCAACTTCATGTAGTTGATGTTTCTTCTTCAAATATACAATACTACTGACTACTAGACATATCACTATTATGACAATTACTACTACCACACTAACTGTACTAGTGGTAATGAGGAGAATAGTCTTGTTAGAAGCTGTAGAGATAACTTGAAAAACATATAAAAATATTTAATACATGTTTATATGACACCCTTGAATTTAAAGAAGTAGTTGTACAAATGTAGTTATGTTCTTTTCATCACTACCTATCTTCTCATTGATGTAGTAACTAATAAATTATAACAGAACAATAAAATACAATACAATATAATACTTACTAGTAATAATACATAATACTAGTCTCAGTAGGAGATGGTAGTAGCAAGACATATTCCAGCACTTGAGGGTACACAACAGATGGGTTAGTTATAATAGTACCATCTACTATATCATGAGCTGTCACAGTATAGTTACCACTAACTGGTAGAGTTATATACTGGTATACTCTACTCTCCTCTATACTGGATTTACTCATATTAATAGACTTCATAGCTCCTTTAGATGACTCTCTAAATATCACATGACATCCATCAGCAGTAGATGTCTTAGCAAACCTACACTCTACAACAACTGATCCATTATCAGAGTAGTACTGTAGAGTGAGTCCTTGGACATGGTAGGTTGCTATGATGATAATAAAAATATTTTAGTATCAAAATAAAAATAGCTACTTATACTAAAATATGATTCATTCATTGTTTTAACATGATCAAAAGAATCCACTATGCC
This sequence comes from Xestospongia bergquistia, assembly GCA_963965975.1. Taxonomy (NCBI): domain Eukaryota; kingdom Metazoa; phylum Porifera; class Demospongiae; order Haplosclerida; family Petrosiidae; genus Xestospongia; species Xestospongia bergquistia. The sequence goes on from OZ014412.1 coordinate 1,108,202, forward strand.
AGCAATAAAAAGACAATTCAATTGAGGACCAATGTTTGTTATGTTATAGTTAACAGTCATGTTGGTTCTCTATATAAATGTGATATGATAGTAGATAGTTCTTAAATGGATGAGACCAGGTTAACCATCCTGATAAAGTGCTAAGACTGAAAGTAAGATAGACATTTTCTACTGGTGTGATACCTGTGATTAAACAAAGAGATTACATTGATTATATACAATACATAAATTAACCTTGAACAGTTAAAGTAGTCCCTTTTGATACAAAATCAAAGTTTTGATCTAATACAGTACATCCAATACTTATTCCATCATTAATAGAATAGAAATCTAGTTTCTGTTGTTGAATATCATAATTGACTGTAACTTCCAAGTACTACTATAATAAAATGTGTTATTACAAAATCAGCATTCAAAAATTTTGTTTGAATGTCAAAAATTAATGTATTAATTTCTAGACTTGTAATAGTTGATGAGAAAAGAACCATGCTGTCTACAGAATAAAATGATTATTCCATATAACAATACTATGTGGTTTTAATACATTTATTTTGACAACCTCATATGTTTCATAATAAAATAAAAGATTGTTGATTGGTTGATTGGTTGATGATACTGAAGAGTTATTGTAATTAAATAACATTACAACATAATAATTGTTAATTAATTATTAAATTGACTAATGACCATCTTCCTTTGTACCAATGATACATAGTATTGTTAATGTTACTGGTCCTACAGTTCCATCATGTCATGTTATCATCACTGTTTATCTTATATATAGAATGAGGTCATAAAATAGTTATCTATAAAAATCACTTGTTATAAACTCTTTTAGTCTTCATGAATGAGTGAAGATATTTTAGTTGACATAATAACAAATAAACAAATTATAAAACTACAATAAAACTAAAGGGAATATAATAGACAATATAATAGAGATATTAGAGATTAGAAAGTAGTCTCAGAGGCAAAGGTATCAATACTATCTGACTCAGGATGAGGTTCTATGAAAGCTTCTTCTATCATGTTGAAATCACCAGTATCTAGAGCAGGATCTTTGATTGTTTAATTTGTTATCTAATATAGATATAACAGAGGGAGAGGTAACATATCTGTCGGAGATAATGTATCATCAGTAACCATATCTGAGAGCATATTACTAAATGATTCAGCATGTTCTGATCTACAGTAATTGATATAACCTGTTTGCATTATATGCTCCCAATAAATACAACCCACTGTCCAGTATATAAAGTACACATTATACACTCCCAATGAATACAACCCACTGTCCAGTATATAAAGCACACAGTATATAAAGCACACGTTATACACTCCCAATGAATACAACCCACTGTCCAGTATATAAAGCAAACAACCCACTGTCCAGTATATAAAGCACACATTATACACTCCCAATGAATACAACCCACTGTCCAGTATATAAAGCACACGTTATACACTCCCAATGAATACAACCCACTGTCCAGTATATAAAGCACACATTATACACTCCCAATGAATACAACCCACTGTCCAGTATATAAAGCACACGTTATACACTCCCAATGAATACAACCCACTGTCCAGTATATAAAGCACACGTTATACACTCCCAATGAATACAACCCACTGTCCAGTATATAAAGTACACATTATACACTCCCAATGAATACAACCCACTGTCCAGTATATAAAGTACACATTATACACTCCCAATGAACACAACCCACTGTCCAGTACATTAAGCACATATACACTCTACCTTGTGCTGAAGTTTGTCTATCTCCACCAAAAAAAGGACTTATGCCATCAATCTTGTCATGATGGATATCTGCTATATAAAAGCCATCCTAAAAGATATATGATCATATAAAACATGGTCCATCAAAAAAGAAATAATCAACTAAAATATTTACATAATAAGTAATTAGTTACTACAAGAATTTGATGAGAAAAAGAGATGTACTATATCATATTTTTTATAATTTATTATACTTGTATTCCAAATATAATAAGGTCATTGTTCAAACAGTTAATATTTGATGCAGTAAATGTTAGGATTCCTAAGTCAGGAATGTCTTTATTCATTTTTTGCCAAATTATGAGTTATAGATGTTTGAAATGGTTTACACAATCCAACACATGTGTATATATACTCCTGCAATCCTTATACATGCAATAATGATGAGGGTTACTTACACTCCAGCAGACATTACTTGTCAAATCAACAGTATATGTACTATCAATTAACACTTATACTGTGATAATGAGTAATGGTAATGAGTAGAGTACTCTTAATGAGTGTTGTGGATGTTCATATGATACAGTTAATTTAAACTGGAAATATAATAGCTCAAAGTAGGCAAGAAAGTAAACATCACTCCAACAATAATATATGAATGCTGCTGCTAAGAAAAAACTCAACACAAATATTCTCCACATGTTATAGTCTCTTAATGGTATATATTAGTGAGTATGTAAGACCTTCAGATTTCACAAGTGTTCTAAGATGAAAATATCAGCATATTTTTATAAGCAAAAAGTTATTGTCCTGAGGTTATATGTTAAATGTGACAAAATGAATAGTTTGATAGTGACCTCCATTTGTAGCAAAGCTGTCTTGTATCAAAGTAATAATATTTAATAATAAAAGCCTTAAATAAACTTTGGAATAAGTATAAATTTGTTGTTTATTTAAGTACTAAAGTTTGCTTTGCTTTGACTTGCAAAATTTTTTAACACTGGTGTAATCCAAACTTTTATTCAAAGCTTTTATTATACGTACAATTCTTTCTACATTATATCACACTTACTGACTATAACATTATAAATGATATGTTTGAATAATAAGTAGTCACAATACCACAATATAAAATGATGCAGTAATACTAATGAAGGATCAAAGTGTTTATATAAAGCAATTGTTAAAAATATAAGTCACATCAACTACTTTAATATTAAACAAACCACTCTCAATAACTGTCATAATAATGTCATCAATACAAATGAAAACTATTACAGAGCAGAAACCTCATCACTACAGCTAGTGAGTTAGTGTTAATAGACATAAATTAAACAAATATTGATGAAATTTAGAATAAAATTCTCACATTTGTTTTACATATTCTTCTATTCTGTATTGACTAGAAGGTTAAATTTTTGTGGTACTATTTTCATTTTGTCTGTGATGTTTTGCTTATAATTTCATAATATTGTAAGATTTCTTACTAGATGGTACACTTAAATTAATACAATTAATTAATAAACTGATAAAACCACTTACACAAAATTAATTAACAATAGAAGACTTAACAATCAAACAGTTAGTTACAAGCTAATAACACATTGATAGTCTACATTTTTAAATTTATTAATAAAATATATTAGTACACTGATACAATTGTTATAATACAAAGTAATATAACAAACTCATTTAGTAATGGAATGCATAATGATACTAAAATCACTTTAACATGATGATTCTGAGGAGAATAATAAATTCTAAACTATAATTAAATAAGATATCCTACATCATAATAACATTAAAAACAATAGAGTAAACAAAATGGCAAAATTAAATTCAATAAACTTAGACATTATACTACATTATATTACACTTACCTGCTATTATATTGTAAAGGACACATTCAGATCACAAGTAATCACAGCAATGTAAATGTAGAAACAGAGAAAGAATAGAGTAAACAAAATGACAAAATTGAATTCAATACACTTAGAAATTATACTACATTATATCATACTTACCATCTATTATATTGTAAAGGACACATTCAGATCACAAGTAATCACAGCAATGGAAATGTAGAACTCTTTGTCCTTGTTGTAAAAGTCCTGTTACCTCCAACCCTTGTTTTTTATCCCTTCAGAATGTTAGCCACTGCTAACATTTCTTCAGATCTGTCCAACTCTTTATTGTTACTTTATGTCTCATTTTACCTCACTTGATGTTAGTTGTGTAAAACAAAAAATTATTAACCCATCATGTTGTTCACAAACATAGAAATGAACTGGACTATATTATACATGTATTATAGTCTTGTTTACTTGTTAGTTCTAAATTGAATTTACAAGTGAATGTACTGACTAATATACTCAATACCACTGCACAAACTATATATGGTATTGTTTCAATAGTAACATTTCTGATATAGTCCATACTGTTATCATAACATAAGTATTAATAATATTGGTTACATTTAATGAATTGATGGTTCTCATTTGATCATGACCATTTGAACTATCCCTGGTATGACACCTTAACTTGTATCTTTGTTGACAGAAATGTTAGTGACTAAATATAAATTTTGTTCACAATCTGAACACTAAAAATATTCAAGAACTTGCAACAAGTCTTTGTAATAAGCAAAGTCACAATCAAGAACATAATTTATGAATAGTTTGTCAAATATTCTTAGCAAAGTCATTGAAATTTAATACATACAAGTACAAGTTAGTCTCAAATTATAATTACAGTACATATAATTATAATAGTATAGTCACATTACAATATTTTCATAGTCAGTACATGTCCTTTTAGTTTTTATAATTGAATATGATGGATTGCTCTCTAACTCTAATCTTCTTTTCATCTCAAATATGTGAACTATCTCATCGAAATAATAATTGAGTTGTTAAGATTAAAACATACCTTCTTCATAAGCAGGATTATGTTTGATAGCTTGTTCTTTCACTATAAACACAGGACAAAGATCTTAATTACTAGTATATTTATTCTTATTACCTGCAATCTCATGTTCTTGTTTTTTCCTCTTCTTCTTCCAAAACATAGTAAGAGCAATTACTAAAACAATTATAGCAACAATTATTACTAGACTACTGAGTGTAGTACAAGTAGTTACAAGAAGGAGAACAGTAGCTATACACAAAGAAAATAATAATAGATTATTGACTTACATATAACAAACATACATGATGTTTTATGAGTAAGCTCCACAGTTGATGTCATTAGTGATTTCTTTATTGATGTAAAATCTAGTAATATATAATGTATAATATCATATAATAATTTAGTTACTGATATTAATGAAAGTCTTATCACTTGGTGTCACACCTTTAGTAATAAAATTTTAAAATAAACAATACAAATAAACAATTATTACTAATAGTAATAATAGTATCAGTATGAGATACTAGTAGTATAATTATAAAATAAACAATACAATGATGACTTACTAATGGGAATAACAGTCTTAATGTGAGATGGTAGTATTATAATTGATGTAATACCTAATACATTATTATAGAACAATGCAACCAATACAATATAATACTTACTGGTAATAATAATAGTCTCAGTAGGAGATGGTAGTAGTAAGATATATTCCAGTACATGAGGGTACACAACAGATGAGTTAGTTATAATAGTACCATCTACTATATCATGAGCTGTCACAGTATAGTTACCACTAACTGGTAGACTTATATACTGATATACTGTACTCTCCTCTATACTGGATTTACTCACATTAATAAACTTCACAGTTCCTTTAGAAGACTCTCTAAATATCACATGACATCCATCAGCAGTAGATTTTTTAGCAAACCTACACTCTACAACAACTGATCCATTATCAGAGTAGTACTGTAGAGCGAGTCCTTGAACATGATAGGTTGCTATAGTGATAATTATAGAGAATTACATCAATCAAAAATACTATACTCACTAAATGATGACTCATTCTTTGTTTTAGAGTTATTAAAATAATCCAGTATATCAGCAATGAAGATATAGTTTAGTTGAGGACTTATATTTGACACAGTATAATTAACAGTTACTGATTTATCTTCTAAAGAAGAATGAATATATTTTTTATTGTGTTCAGTTTTTGTTCCATTCAATGTGTCCTCTCTTGTAATACCCAGTAATGTAATATTACAAAGTATAGGATAACCTGTAATCTTTAATATCACATAACACATCATGTAATGATAATATTATTAACTTACAATAACATGAAATTCTACATCAACAGAATTATTACATTCATTAAAGATAACATTATGATAAGGTAAGATCATAATATAGTACTCTGTAATTTAGTTAAGTTCAAAATGAGAATGAAATTAACATACCTCCACTATACTCCCTTTGGATAGTAACATTACTAGAACTATATTCTCCACTGTGAGCTTTAACAGTAGCAGTGTAAATATCACAGATTGTGAGGTTATATAACTCATAAGATGTATCCTCAGTGATATCATTATATAGTAACTGGCCATGTCGGTTCTCTATATAAATTTTATATGATATTACAGATTTTTCAGAAAAAAATATTGGAGGAAACCAGGTCAACCAACTTGTAAGACTAAAATTGAGTTGAAGATTTTCTACTTGTGTGATACCTGTGCATTGTATGAAGTGACCATAAGCTACAAAATTCTAACCTTTAATTGTCAAAGTAGCTCCTTCAGCTACAGGATTAGAGTTTTGACCAAAAACAATACATCCAATAGCTATCCCATCATTAATAGGTAGGGCTCTTATAGTTAGTACTGATGACCACACATCAACTGATATATTATTAGTAGTTACAGATATCTCTCTGTCTTGATTATTGGGATCAGTGAGTATATGACTTTCTACTGTCCATGACAGTTTAGTTCCCATACCCTCACAGGTAAAGTTAGCTAGTGTGTAAAGTGGAGTTATAACTGATGAAGGAGCTACTGTAATGACAGCTGTAAATGAACATATGAGTTTACAGTGACATATGTACACATACTATTTTAGTAACACTTAACTTACATACCAGCTTTATTTACAGAACAAGGCAAGACAATAGCCATAATGAGAATGTTTTCTAGGATGATTTCAGCCATTATCAAACTCCTACTCTCCTCAGTATTGTTGCATCGACACTGTATATATATAAACAGCTACAATATACATTGACACACAACAGTTATCTAACAATTATATATAGCTACTGAAAATTTTAATTTCATAATGAGCTTGTAAGTAATTCAATAACAATATACATAATTTATATTACACAAGAGACTCAACTATTGGTCTTTGTATATATTAGTTCTATTATGACTAATATGTAGTCTACAACTACTGATAATAACAATTGGACTTCACTCATCAAAGTACATCAGATGATGTGCGAGAAATAATACAAGTTACCATAATAACACTTTGAGGATGATCAAAGTAGTCATCATTTGATGATATCTCTTCATATGGAGGTGGTCCTTCTGGTAATACTGGTAATGCTAACAGGTTTATTGTTGTCCATGCAAATAGGACTGAAGGTGGTTTAACTGGATAGTTAAGTAATTAATTAAAGATCCTATATTATTAATAATATAGGATCTTACTCTTCTAGTTGGTATGGAGATTTAGGACAATGTGACAATGAGTCATCTTACAGATGAATGTAGAGAGAGATTACATTAATATGTTATTATTTACATTACATACCAGTATCTCTGTATGATGTAATAGAACTAATCCCATCTTCTGATCCAGTTGTCATGGGAACTATAAAACTGACAAGTTCATCACATAACAAATCACATGACACTCACATGACAGAGTTGGATTTGGTGTCTATTTAATACTGTCATACATTGCACTAGACACATCTGTAGGTGTAGAGGGAAGGAGGGAAGACTTGTACTGGTGATATTATTACAGCTGTACCAGATGAGTCTTTCTGTCCACTATTGTTAATATCAAATATATTAATATCATATATTCCAGTCTCTAGACTTGTAATACAACCAGTAACTATATTCTCTCCATTTTAATGACCAATATATATAGTGCAGTATATCCTGAACCTGATATCATCTTCATTTCAACAAAACATCCTCCATTATCAGACCCTATCATAAATGTACATGATATACACAAGACCCCACTATCAGTAAATATAGAGTCATTCTGTACTCCATAACTACCTGTAGTGTAATATTTGGGGGAAAAAAGAGAGAGATAGTTATAATCTGATATTATAACTATATTAGTGGTATTGTAAGTATTATATGTAGTGAGGTGTTGTTTTCTCTAGTGTTACTATGGTTACAATAACAATAGTCACAATGAGATAACAGTGATAGTACATAATGAACACAACTGATAATTGAACACACACACAATATATATATCTAGTTCTATGAGATTGTTTTGATTTGATAGATAAACAATATTTATATTGTTAATAATCAATTGAGTTTTACATGTATTGTAATAATCATTAGTAGTACAATAATATAAATTATATCAACACATATATTTCAAGCTAGTATTGATGTTGTTAATTATTAATAATGTGATAATTATATTATAATATTTTCATAGTCATCAGTACATGTCCTACTAGGTTGTACTGTTATATATGATGGATTACTCTCTAACTCCACTCTTCTACTTCTCATCTCTAATCTGTGTACTATGTAATGATCATAATATGAACTATATAGAGTTATAATATGAACATAATTACCTTCATCATATGCAGGATTATGAGTAATAGTTTGTTGATCAGCTATAGAAGAAAACACTTAAAATAATAAATAATTTCTCACTCTCTTACCTCCAACTTCATGTAGTTGATGTTTCTTCTTCAAATATACAATACTACTGACTACTAGACATATCACTATTATGACAATTACTACTACCACACTAACTGTACTAGTAGTAATGATGAGAATTGTCTTGTTAGAAGCTGTAGAGATAACTTGATAATTATACAAAAATTTAACGCATACTTACATGACACCCTTGAATTTAAAGAAGATTCAAGAAGTTCTACAGATGTAGTTATTTTCTTGTCATCACTGCCGCCTCTCTTCTCAATTAATTTAGTACCTAATAAATTATCATAGAACAGTAAAATACAATATAATACTTACTAGTAATAACAACAGTCTCAGTAGGAGATGGTAGTAGTAAGATATATTCCAGTACTTGAGAGTACACAACAGATGGGTTAGTTATAATAGTACCATCTACTATATCATAAGCTATCACAGTATAGTTACCACTAACTGGTAGACTTATATACTGGTATACTGTACTCTCCTCTATACTAGATTTACTCATATTAATAGACTTCACAGTTCCTTTAGAAGACTCTCTAAATATCACATGACATCCATCAGCAGTAGATCTCTCAGCAAACCTACACTCTACAACAACTGATCCATTATTAGAGTAGTACTGTAGAGTGAGTCCTTGAACATGATAGGTTGCTATAAGAAGAAAAGTCAGCACAATAAAATTATTTTATAATGCTTTAATTAACTTACAGAATATGTTATGATCTTGATTTTTAATTTTGTAAAGACTATTTATAATGTATACAGTAAAATTGAAAATCATAAAAGGACTTAGATCAGCTATAGTATAATAAGTGACCAAATCGTCTTTACTATCATTAACATTGATAGTGAGAAAATTATAAATCAATTTCTCATTAATTTTTACAAACAGTACACAATTACAAAGTTTAGGATGACCTTTCATCTATAAAGTAATACACACAATATAATATCAACATTTAATTCATTTACCATTATACTAAATGTCACATTAAAATTGTTCTCCCTTACATCAAATATTACAGTATGATTCTGTATGCCAATAGTGTAATCTACATGGAAATTGAACTAATGACCTTTAGTAATTCTACTGACCTCCAGTATATTCCTCTTGTATAGTAACATTACTAGAACTATATTCTCCACTATGAGCTATAACAGTAGCAATGTAAATATCACAGACTGTGATGTTATATAACTCATAAGATGTATCATTAGTGATATCATTATATAGTAACTGGCCATATGCATGTTGGTTCTCTATATAAATGTGATATGATAGTGGATAGTTCTTAAATGGATGAGACCAGGTCAACCAGCCTGATAAAGTGGTAAGACTAAAAGTAAGATAGACATTTTCAACTGGTGTGATACCTGTGATTAAACAAAGAGATGACATTGATTATAAATACAGAAATTAACCATGAACAGTTAAAGTAGCTCCTTTTGATACAAAGTCAAAGTTTTGACCAAACACAGCACATCCAACGCCTACCCCATCATTAATAGGTAGTGCTCTTATAGTTAGTACTGATGACCACACATCAACTGATATATTGTTAGTAGTTACTGATATCTCTCTGTCTTGATTACTGGGATCAATAAGTGGATTATTCTGTACTGTCCAAAACAAATCACTACCTGTACCCTCACAGGTAAAGTTAACCAGTGTGTAAAGTGAAGTGTTGATTGATAAAGGAGCTACTGTGATTATTGCTGTATATATAAAATTTGTATATGAAAAATGAATATAAAATTAAATACTGAGTTTGTTAGACATCAGAGCATACAATATTGTTATTTAATCATTACCAACAGCATCTGTATCTCTACAAGTGAGAACAAGACTTCCTAATGCAATTATAACGAGTATTAGTTGCCAGTCTTTGTCAGTCATTTGTTAACGTTAATAAGCCGCCCACTCATTATTATTATAAATACACACAATTATATACGGACGAATTGGTCAATGCCGCCTCTTTTTTGTAACAGCAATCATATAATAATATTACTAATTATATCGCACTTATCGCCTATTATATTGTAAAGGACACATTCAGGTCACAAGTAATCATAGTAATGTAAATGTAGAAACAAGATCTAGAGATACAATAGGCAAACAAAATGTTAAAATAGAAATTATACTATATTATATTACACTTACAAACTATTACATTATAAATTACTGTCACAAAGTAAGTAAATTGGTCCAGAAACATGTAATTACTGTAGGGTGGAATAGGCTTTTTCACATAGGAATTCTACACAATTTCATCAGGGCATTCCTTCTTTAAGAGATCTATAAGGGGAACAGCAATATTTGCATAGTTTAGGAAAAGCAAGGACAAACGAATTGAAGAATTGCTCACAGAGAACCTATAATTTAGCAAAAGGGAGAACATTAGCACAACACAGCTCTTGGAGTTGATTGTGAAGATGTAGGAGAATCAAACTAAGATGCAGAGAGAGTCTCAGTAATGTCTTCTAGCACAGCAGGAGAGACAGTAAGAATGGATGAGACAACAAAAAGAAGCAAAGTGAGAAGTTTGGTCCAAATTACTAAAGGCTTGAGTGAAGCCACCCCGACCCATGTTCCAAAAGTTGTCAGCAATGATGATATTGAGAACTATCTTATGTCTTTGAGAGAGCAGCAATGCAAGAAGAATGACCTAAAGCAATATGGGCTACTACTCAGTTAGCAGGATTGCTTTTGGGAGATGCATTAGATGCCTATATGTCCAAGTAACTACTGCTGCTAAAGAATATAGTGAATTAAAGAAAGTATTACTCTCATAGTACAAGGTTAATATGGGAGTCACTGACAGAAATTCTGTGGGAACAGTCAAAAACAAGGAGAGTTACACAGGGCTTTTTTGGCAAGCAAATAGACAACCAGAACTGTTGGTTAACAGCAGTAAAGATGAATTACAAGGAGCTAAATTAAATGCTAATAAAGCAATCCTCTAGTCAATTGATTCAGACATTGTTGTATGGATTCAAGAAAAAATCTAAATCAGCCCAGATAGTTGATAATATGGCAAACAACTATGAATTAGCTTGAGGAGGAACAGGATATACTCAAAAAACACCCTTTTCTACAGGGAGCTCAAATGGAGTTTACTACCCATAACTGGGTAACCCAGGCAAACTGAAGCTGTTAAAACCCAGTCATCCAGTGTTCTCACACCTAAAGCCAACACACAAGGAGATGTCCTTTGTTATTGTACCAACTACATGTCCTCTGCAGTGACATAGCTATAAAGAAAAGGCTAAAGCTAGACTTGTTCTTACTGCTGGTAGAACCCATTGCAGCACAAGTGATCAAGTTTTTGTGTAATGGGAGTCTGGATAAGTATCTTTTTAAAATAAAAAAATGTTAAAATAGAAATTGTTTGATTGGATGTAGTAGAAGAAAGTAGCAATCACTTGTGTTCATGAAGACCAACTTAAACAATGGAATACAACTTGAGTATCCATTTGCAAATGTCGATATGCAAATTGGTTATTGGACCAATAAAGGTTCTTGTTACTAATATACCAGTAGATGTTTTTCTCAGTGTGAATTACAGATACAGCCAGTCTAGTGGTTCTGACTCAGGCTCAGAGGGAGAAAATGGAAAGTGCTCGGATTAGAGATCAAGAAGAAACAAAAAGAGAAAGAGCGAAAGCTGAATCCAATCTCCTGTCATCACAGGACAATGACAGTTCTACAGAGGATGCCACTTTTATTGGAGTGACTTATTCCTACCACTAATATTGATGAAAGTGAAATTATAGGTACTGACATTCCATTCCAGACAGACAATTTTAAACTTTACAGCAGTCCAGCTGCTGACTAGAGAGAATCAGGATGCTGGCGTCAACCTCAAAATCATGTAGACCTCTGAGCAGAAATCAAGTTATTTTAAAACAAACTCCTATATCATCACTGTCGATCAAAGAGGAGCAATGACAAGAAATCTATGCTCCTGTGATCAACTGGTCATGCCAACCCAATGTTGAAAGACTATTCTCCATCTTTCACATGATTTCCTATTGCTGGCCATTTAGGGATCAACAAGACACGAGATAGACATCTCAATAGGTACTACCAGCTAGGAGTAGTCCAAGATGTGGCAAGTTATTGTCAGAGCTACCAAGTCAGTCAGAAAGGCCAGAAGAGAAGATCTAAAGCACCTATGGTTCCAATGCCTCTAATCAAGTGTCCCTTCTTGAGATTACCATGGACATTGTGGGTCCTCTTCCTTGTAGTAAGAGAGTAAGAAAGGTAACAAATACATCCTCATCCTATGTGATTACTCTAACAGATATCCAGAGGCTATCCCAACTGAGTCAGAGTTAATCCTATAGCAAAATAACTCATGCAAATATTCACAAGAGTGGAAATCCCAGCTGAACTTCAAACAGATCAGTGAACCAATTTTTGTGTAACTTTACTACATGAAATCTAACAACTATTGGGCATTAATTGTATTCATACATCTTCATACCTTCCCAAACAGACGGATTAGTTGAGAGGATCTCTTAAGACCATGCACAAGACGTTCACATCATGTAATCAAAATACTTGGATGAGTTTCTTTTGTCATATAGGGAAGTACTACAAGAAAGTATTTAGTTCTTGCTATTTGAACTCCTCTGTGGTAGGAGAGTACATGGTCCACTTGATGTTTGTCAACATGCTTATTGTACTCCTTTGATCCTGTGACTAAAATTGAGGGAGGAGTTGGTCTAGATACTGGAATTGGGAAATGTCCAACCCCAACTAGTCCCTGGGTATCACCTGTGGTTGTAATGGACTAGGAAGATGGAGGATTTGCTTCTGTGTGAACTATCATAAGCTAAATAAAGTCTCAAAATTCAATGCCTACCCTATGCATCACGTTGAGGATATCCATGAAGCCATTAGACCTATCAAGTTCATCATCCTCTAGACCTTGCCAGAGGATTTTGGCAGATTCCTCTCTCTTGAACTCAAGAGAAATTGGTTTCATTTAGCCTTTTTGAACTTGTCATCATATCATTTGGATTACACAGTGCATATGCTACATTCCAGAACATACAGAACATAATGGACATTGTATTAAAGGACAGCATAGAATGCTGTCATGCCTATCTTCATGATCTTGTTGTATTTAGTCAAATATGGGATGATTATCTTGTCAACTCAAATCCATCTTCACTACTTTAAAAGAAGCTGGACTCACTCTCAATTTATGTAAATGTCAATTTGGACAAAGAAAAGTCAATTATCTGGGTTATCTCATTGAAGATGGACAACTATTACCAGATCCCAAAAAGGTAGAGGCCATAAAGGACTACAAGAAATCTACTAAGAAAGATGCACAACCCTTCCTAAGACTGATAAGATACTAAGTTAATCCTGAGGACCTGATCTTCCTGATAGCACAAACATCTTTCTCCCCATAGTTCATCTCTCTCTCTGGGACTCCATTTGTAGGTCCCAAGTGCTACTAGAAGTCAAACAGATATGCCACCAAAAATGTCACAAATACGTATATTGCATTTTTCTCTCAGAGTAACAAAAACACTTGGATTTTTTTAGAAATCATTACAAACAAACAACATATAATGTCAGGGCTACAAAACAATGACACATGTAATTGTTGTAGGGTCACAATCAAATTGATTTCATATTGGTATATGAACACATTCAGATGACAAATAATCACAGCACTATAAATGCAGAAAAAAAAAAAAACAATAGAGTAAATAAAATGACAACATTGAATTGAATACACTTAGAAATTATACAACATTATATCAAAATTTATCTGGTATTATATTTTATAGAGCACATTCAGATGACAAGTAATCACGACACAGCACTGTAAATGTGGAAACAAAAAACAATAGAGTAAATCAATTCACAACAGTGAATTTAATATACTCACACTTAGTCACAATGACATATTAACTTACTTCTTGTTACCAGTTTGTAGATCACCTCCTCCTCCATCTAGATCTGTAATGTATTAATGTAATCTCATCACTGTTATATCATATACCTTTATTGAGTGTCATTAGCTTTGTCTTCCTCTTCCTACCACAAAGTCTACAAATAACAACCATTAATATTGAAACTAAAGCTCCAATTGTCACAACAAATACACCACCACCAAATATCCAATTGAAATCTAGTGAAACTAGAGTGTTAACAATCTAAATAACACATTTAACATACCAATATCATCAGATATTCCAATAGTAGGTACAATTGATGTCATTATGTTGGTAGTACTGGTAATGTCACTGATCAGAGAGCCTGTCTCATCATTAGGTATAGTACCTAGTAAAATATAGAACAATATAGCAATGTAATACATTACATAATACTTACTAGTAATAATAATAGTCTCAATAGGAGATGGTAGTAGTAAAATATACTTCAGTACTTGAGGGTATACAACAGATGGGTTAGTTATAATAGTACCATCTACTATATCATGACCTGTCACAGTATAGTTACCACTAACTGGTAGACTTATATACTGGTATATTGTACTCTCCTCTATACTGGATTTAGTTATATTAATAGACTTCACAGTTCCTTTAGAAAACTCTCTAAATATCACATGACATCCATCAGCGGTAGATCTCTCAGCAAACCTACACTCTACAACAACTGATCCATTATCAGAGTAGTACTGTAGAGTGAGTCTTTGAACATGATAAGTTGCTACAGTGACAGCTAAAATACTTTAATATCAAACAGAATAGGTACTTACTAAAATATGATTCATTCTTAGCTTTAATGTGATCAAAAGAATCCACTATGTCAGCAATAAAAACACAATTCATTTGAGGACCAATCTTTGTTATGTTATAGTTAACAGTCACTGACTCTTTATCTTCTGAAGAATAGACAATATCAGCAAGAGCATGTTTTTCTTCTGTTCCCTGGGAGTTGTCTCTAGTAACACCCAGTAAAGTACTGTTACAGAGTTTTGGAAAACCTTCAACCTAAAGTACAATCAATAAACATTTATATATTCCTGAAAAAACTGATTGGTTAATTTAATTACTACAATATTTCCAATTACAATATTTGTATAAAAGCAGCAATATCTATTTTAATTCAGGTCCATGCAAGAGGGGAGAGGTTATCATTCAAAGGTGGCAACTACTCAAGGGCAGTTTGATTCAAGTAAATAAAAATATTGTTATACCAATACTTGTAGTAACATTATTTGATACAAAAAGTAAATATCACACTTTTTAGATTTTTTTTCTATGTATTATAGAATTGACTGTTCATGTAGAAATTATATTTGGCCTTAAACAAATCCAGATGGTGAGCTAGGGATACTACGGAATTCAATACATCACATAAGTCAGTTATTATGGACTGTCAATTCCATAGTTATTAGCAATTATATAGTACTTTACAATGTTATCATAGAGATACAAATGTACATGAATTAGTTAAAGGAGATAATTTATTCCAACAGAGAACGAATGTGCTTACGGTAACTTTGAAATGTATAGAAACATTTTTTTGCGTATTAAAGATGACACTGTGGTCAGGTTGGATAATGATGTACATTTCTATGAAATTATAGATAAATTGGGTCATTAATTAATTGCTAAAATCTACCTTCAGAGTATATACTTTGAACAACAGTGCTATTAGAACTATATCCTCCATTGTGTGTTACTATAACAGTAGCAGTGTAAATATCACAGACCATGAGGTTATATAACTTGTAAGATGTATCATTAGTGATATCATTATATAGTAGCTGGCCATGTTGGTTCTCTATGTAAATATGATATGATAGTGGATAGTTCTGAAATGGATGAGACCAGGTTAGCCTGGATGAACTGGTGAGACTGAAATTGAAGTAAAGGTTTTCTTTTGGTATCGGTGCAATACCTATCATGAAATATAGTTTCACAATAAAAATTTTATATAAACTAATCCATCCTTAGGTACAAACTGTATGTGTAATAGTATAGTTAATTAAAGTATTAAATAACCCTCACTATATGGGACTTCATTATAATAATATTAATTGCTACTAAAAGTAGGGAAATGCAAAGCAATGTGTTGACATCAAATGCAGATTATAGAAAAAGCATTGTGTATCAATTTTTCTTCTGAGTTGGGATGTAGTTACTATAGTCTGTCACTTTAATTCCTGAGGAAATCATAATGTACAAAGATCTCAATTTGCACTTAAAACAAGATTGTGTTGTTTATCAAAAGATCATGCAATCTACTGATAATAGAAAGACAAATAGAACAAGCTATTGTGAGGCCATAATAATACTATTATTGAAATAGATCATCAAAGTACACTCTGGTTTATTCCTTACTCAAGTGCTATTTGATCATCAAAACGGTTTTTTTTATCAATATAAGCATAAAAAGTAATAAAAAGTTGCATGTGCCAGGCAGTTCTATATATTACTGTAAAAATCAATTGGTTGATTTGACCATATATGGTTGTACACATTGCATGTATTGATTTGTTTATGTAACTAATGGTTAAAACTAAAATCATATTTTTTAATTTGTATTTGCATGGATGCATGCAAGCTAAATATTGTTGAAAGAAATATAATCCAAACTACCATCATATTAATAATAGAAGATTGGAATATATGAAAAAGCAGTGTTTCCAGAATACTTAATTGCTTTGAAGCATAATCTACAGACCACATCTTTTCTCTCTTTTTTTCCCTTCAATTATATGACCATCTTTAGCTGGAAAGCCAAAGTACTTCCACATTATGCTTTTGCTCCCTCCAAAGGAAAGAGTGCTTGGTTTGACATAGCTGTAGTAGTTGTGGTAGATCAACCAGCTGACAAAATAAACATGTGGTTTTCATTGCGCATGCTCAAATTAAACACGTGGTTTCTACCGTGATGAATATAGCTTAGAAACAATTATCAAATCATGATAGCAACAAAAATATCACAATATTTTAACTATCAATACTATCGCCCAGGCCTATTGTATTCATAACTTAACAATGAGTTGTACAAAGCAAATTGGAAACTAACCTTTAACCCTCAACGTAGTTCCTTTTGAATTAAAGCTCTCACAGTAAACAATACATCCAACACGTATCCCATCATTAATAGGTAGTGCTCTTATAGTTAGTACTGATGACCACACATCAACTGATATATTGTTAATAGTTACTGATATATCTCTGTTTTGTGTAATGGCGTTAGTAAGTGAATGGTCATTTATCGTCCAAACCAATGTATTTCCTGTACCCTCACAGGTAAAGTTCACTAGTGTATAAAGTGTTGGTAAGTCTGATAGGGTGGGAGCTGTAGTAATTTTAGCAGCTGAAAAGTACAGTATCAATCTTAATAAAACAAAAAACGCCACTTACTAGTAGAACCAGATATAAGTATGAGGGATAAAAGTACAGTAATGGCCATCCTCTCTTGAGTTAGGAAACACATAGAATGTCTTGCGAGTTCTGTCAAGTCGTGGGTTACTTACTCTGACAGACACCGACTAATATAGACGAATGGATCTAACAGAGTCAAACGGACAAAGTTAAAGAAAGCTTCGATGTTGAGAGACTACACCCTTTTTGAACAACACGAGGATGGTTGCCGCCCCTTTCTGTCTAAATGAAGGTGTGGCAACACCAGACTAATCTGAGACCGTAAAAAAGCTGATTTGAATATTAATTACGTGATTGTGTGGGTACTGACAAACACACTATAGTAAAGATTTGAAGTAAGTCTACTTTCTCTTTCACTGCCAACTAAATTGTTGGAGTGTAAGGCTTGCTTTGAGTTCTAGATCTATAGTCCCAAAGTACGAATTAGTACTTCAGAGAAATTTCCACTGGATTTACCATAATGTGAAAAGACATACTTCAAAGTAATTGGCTTTAACCAATGTAGTTTAATTACTCTTAAGTTTTAAATATTTCAATAATAACATTGATTTTAGAAGCAAGAGTTCCAACAATGTTCCCCTTAAACGAGCAATTCAAGAACTTTACATTAACTTCATGTAGCCATTTCATAATGCATTATTAACACAAGTATAATTATAGACAATATGTTGATCAATAGAAATGAGCTTAATTCTTCATGCACTGATAAAATTCTACTTCAAATGTGCAGTGTTTTTGGTATTGGAATAAATTTAGTATCTACTAATTTTGGTATGGAATCGAAATTAATTTTCTTTTAGTTTTAGGTTTACCTAAAATGTCAGTTTTAGTTTTAGTATCAGCTTTTTTGAATAAAAATTGTGTTCATATCCTAAGAATGATGACAGGACCAGCAGCCATCATGAAGAACATTCCAAAAGTCGAGTTTAAAATGATTAAATGAAGACTAAAATGAGGCCTATTGATAGTGACAATTCATCTTTGAATTGATTTTTCTTAGTGTGTGAATACCTCACTGAATTGTAAACAGTTGATGTACTAAAATTAATACCAAATGCCAATAATTTTAGTTTAGTCATAGTTTGAGTCAATGAAAATATTTAGTTTTTCAAAATTATTACCCGTTACAAAAACTAGCTAGGAAATATGTGGGCCTATGGATGAGACTAGTTAGTGTTTTTTAAGGTTTGGCTACATAGTCTATACAATCTATGGTTTATTATATTGAATAGATGAAGCATTAACTTGTGAACATAAATAATAAATAGAATCAAAGGAGACCTCTCAGAGAACATCTGTATGATTAATAATTAAAAATCTAGAGGAGTGTCACCTTGCCATCAACATAATTATGGTATTAGGAAGTCAACACATAGACTATATATTCTTGATTTTAATTGTGAACACAACAAGCTATAAAGCATTCAATATTTCAACATTGATAATAGCCTACTTGTTTATATACTGAAATAATGCAGTGATAATCATTAACACAATCAACATAACAATGGAAAACAAAAACACAATTACATTTGTTATTATTGTTTTCATTAATTTCAGTCTTAGTGTTGTCATTGTCAATGTCTTTGTTAAAGTGTAATTAATTTTCACATATTGGATGATGATCCTAAAATTTGTATTAATATCATGTAAAATATTTAGACTTACTTGTTTTTCCAATGATCGTTGTTCAGATTTAGGATACATAACAATATCTTCTTTCCTTATATGACAAGGTACTTCAGTAATGTTCTCTGTTGTCTGTAATAACATCACTAATATTTAATGTATTATTAATGTATTATTACCACTGTGTTAAAGTGTCCACAAATATCAGCATATTGTATTGGAACATCATTAGTGGGTGGAGCTTTAGGATGAGTAGTGGATACTTCCACTTCAACATAATGAGATTCTGCTTTTGAGGTATTGCTCAATTTTTTGTTACTTCCTAAACTGACTATTGGTCTCTCTTCATAACATGTCATATCATCAGACATTAATATACCATTATCACTATAATGACCAGTGTGTGTCATTGTTGTTGGTTTCGTAAAAGGAGAGCAATCATCTAAATGATCCTATAAGAAAAGATTTAGGTCATTTATTAATTAATAGTTATTTACTTTTCTTTTCATTTGTTTACACTGACTATATGATATATCATGTTCTGTAGTATTCTCAGTAAATGATGTTTCTTTTACATCAGATGTAAGAGGGATATCATTGCTTTCATCTTGATCAATAGTTGAGTTAACAGCCTCAAACTGTAGTAATAATTATATTTATCAATAGTGCATTGTCATGGCAGCATTAGTTCAATGAACATTTAGTACAGAGGGAAGATTGACAATAATTCTATTATAGTTAATGTCATTGATATATAAAAACAGATACTATAAGAGATATTTTAAGTAGAGTATTTTGAATTATTCAAGTCACCATTCTCTTGGCAATACTAAAATTTACACATCACAAAACAAAATAAAATTACAGTAAATAATGATATACTCTAATTGTTTATACATGATCATGTTCTATTTTTCAATACAGAAACTATCATAAGCCCTTGAGAAAAAGTCTTCAATCACTAATTACAGATCTATTGTGGAATTTGTTTATGAATGTTAATTTTTGCAATTGCTAAATAGTTACTGTAATAATTTATTTATGCATTGTATAATTGTGGAATTCAATTTTGTAGAAGAGTCTTCAAATTTAAATGAAAATTAAGAGATGGAGAGTATTAAATTGTTCACTTTCTGTTAAAATTAATTTTAACCAGTAATGGCTATACAGACAATGTTGACAAATGCTAGTCATTATTACTAGTCATTTCTAGTAATAACTGGAAATGACTACTAATTTATAGTACATATTTCCAAGAGAGTAACAAGTTGGTACACTAGCAATTCATTGCAATCATATACTGGTAATCCAATCATATTATGAGCATACACCAGTGAGAGGGTGATGGTAAAGGGTAATTTTAATTGATTATAATTAATTACAGTTTTTATGATAATTGTAATTATTTGCTAAAATTGCAATAACTGTTCATTGCATTCACTAAACAATTGTAATTAACCACAATTATATTAATTGCTGGGGAAACTTCATACTCAATTATGAATTTAGTTAAACTACATGTTCACTATTTTAATCCAAATATGGCTTCTAGAAATAAGACCCTTGTCTTTTACCATTATTCTGATATGGTTGATAGTGGTGGCTTTATATCCTTTAAGATGTCATTAAAGTCTAAAAACCTCTAAACACTAATTCTCTTAAAACTTAATTCCAACTATATGCAATTGTTTATTCATTGTCATGTAATGTACATTTCTAGTAACAGTAATAATTGTAATTGGGAAAAATTAGTTGTACTTGTAATTGATTACTCTTGAAGTAAATATAAGGGTAAAGATAACGTTAAATGCAATAGTAATGGTAATAATGATGGTAATGGTAATGGTAATTGTAATGATAGTGGTAACAGTAATGGTAATGATAAATGTAATGGTAAATGGTAATAATACTCGTAGTGGTAATGGTAATGATAATGGTAATGGTAATGGTAATTGTAATGGTGAAATGATCAAGTAATTGTAATGGATATTAATTACATTGAGACTGTAATGGACAAATCACTGGCATACATTATTATAATAACAAAGATATAATAGATCTAATGAACAAATCTACAAGGATCACACTTATATCATCACTTACATTATCATGTGATGATGACTTCATTAATAATGAAGATGACTCTTTAAAAAAGGTATTACAAGGTATAGTAAGAGGTGTGTCTTCATTATCCGATAATAATAATTGATTATGTTCATTAACACAACTCATTTTAGATGTCACAGAGGAAATAGTCTGAATGTTCACAGTACTGGTATGAGAGAACTCTAGTGAAGTGGTTAGAGCTTGATGTGGTATAACAGGAGGTGATATAGACTGTGAGGGTGGAGGTTGTACTTGAGGAGATATAGTTGATTGATGTTGTCTTCTTATGTCAAGTAACTATATATGGAAATAATGACATCATCACTGTTTGTCATCCTCTATTAACACTAATAGTAGTACCATAAGACAAACATTCATTCAATAGTTATACATCATATTAACTTCTGTTAGTTAGATCTAGTTAGTTATTAAACATTAAACACTATAATACGATAAAATGTATTCACTAATGTATTTACTGTTTAGACACTTTATGAAACCAATGATACAAATCTATCTACTAATATATAAACTAAAGTATTATACTATCAAGTAGTGAGAATAGTACATACCTCATTCTGACTTATATGATAAGGATCAGCTACTACTGAAGTGCTTGTAGCAGCTGTAGTTAACTGAACTGGATCTTCATAACTAATATAAGGTAATAGAGTAATGATAGTAATATGTAGTAGTAATATACTTGTTATTTGTAGCTTGTTGATAATGAACTACTGCTCTCTCTATTAGTAGAATATAAAGTGAATGTATTAGTATTACTAACTCCATATACCTTCACGGAGTAACGTTAATTGTCTCTTTCCCCTCCTCAGTACAATAATACAAGTAAATGCTATCAGGGATATTATAATCATCAACAGTATAACCATAGCAACTAGAATACCAGATATCAAATAGATATTTCCTGGACCATAAATAATTTCCGGTGTGACCTAACATGTATATTATTTAACCCACCTTTTGGTTTTAAAGGAATTGACATACTACTTACACTAGAAATGTCACTGATCAGAGAGATTTTCTCATCACTTGATGATTTGCCTAGTAAAGTACCATATGACAGAGTATATGACAATTTGCTGGTAGTATTAACAGTCTCAGTAGGAAATGGTAGTAGTAGGACATATTCTAGTACTTGAGGGTACACAACAGATGGGTTAGTTATAATAGTACCATCTACTATATCATAAGCTGTAACAGTGTAGTTACCACTAACTGGTAGACTTATATACTGGTATACTCTACTCTCCTCTATACTGGATTTAGTCATATTAATAGACTTCACAGTTCCTTTAGAAGGCTCTCTAAATATCACATGACATCCATCAGCAGTAGATCTCTCAGCAAACCTACACTCTACAACAACTGATCCATTATCAGAGTAGTACTGTAAAGGGAGTCCTTGAACATGATAGGTTGCTATATTTGTGATAAAAAGTATCAATTTCATTTAATGAACTCACTAAATGATGACTCGTTCTTTGTTTTAGACATATTAAAATAATCCAGTATATCAGCAATGAAGATATAGTTCAGTTGAGGACTTATATTTGACACAGTATAATTAACAGTTACTGATTTATCTTCTAAAGAAGAATGAATATATTTTTTATTGTGTTCAGTTTTTGTTCCATTCAATGTCTCTTCTCTTGTAATACCCAGTAATGTAATATTACAAAGTCTAGGATAACCTGTAATCTTTAATACCACATAATACATCATGTAATGATAATATTATTAACTTACAATAACATGAAATTCTACATCAACAGAATTATTATATTCATTAAAGATAACATCATGATCAGGTGAGATCATAGCATAATACTCTGTAATTCAATTAAGTTTAGAATAAGAATGAAATT
The DNA here is from genome assembly GCA_963965975.1 of Xestospongia bergquistia. NCBI lineage: Eukaryota > Metazoa > Porifera > Demospongiae > Haplosclerida > Petrosiidae > Xestospongia > Xestospongia bergquistia. The sequence goes on from OZ014412.1 coordinate 1,131,820, forward strand.
GTTAACATACCTCCATTATACTCCTCTTGTATAGTAACATTACTAGAACTATATTCTCCACTATGAGCTATAACAGTAGCAGTGTAAATATCACAGACTGTGAGGTTATATAACTCATAAGATGTATCATTAGTGATATCATTATATAGTAACTGGTCATGTTGGTTCTCTAAATAAATACAATATGATTTTGGAGTGTTCTCAGAAGAAAATAATGGAGGAGACCAGATCAGCCAGCCTGAGGCACTAGTGATGTTAAAAGTAAAATGAACATTTTCTACTGATGTGATACCTGCAAATAAACAAAACAGTGACTTGGTAGTGTAGAACATGATAACTTACCTTTAACTGTGAAAGTAGCACCTTCAGATGCAAAATCAAGATTTTGATCTAAAACAGCACATCCAACAGTTATCCCATCATTAATAGATAATGCTCTTAAAGTTAGTACTGATGACCACACATCAACTGATATATTGTTAGTAGTTACTGATATCTCTCTGTCTTGATTACTAGGATCAACAGGTGAATTACCCTGTACTGACCATAACAATGTATCTCCTGTACCCTCACAGGTAAAGTTAGCTAGTTTGTAAAGTAGAGCAGTCATTGATGTAGGAGCTACTGTGATATTAGCTGTAATACGGGTATGCATATATATAAAATGTATAGAGAATTTAACTTACATACCGGCTTCATTTAATGACCAGGGTAAGACAATAGTCATCATGAGAACAGTTCTTAAGACCATTTTAGCCATTATCAAATGCTATATTATAATATTCATATTGTATATAAATATCCACTATGTGCGTGGACTGTTGTTGTTATTATAATAAACAATTGTTGTACAAAATTTAATTTCATAATGAACTTGTAAGTAATTCAATAACAATATACATAATTTATATTACACAAGAGACTCTACTACTGATCTTTGTATATCAGTTCTATTATGTCCAATATGTAGTCCATAACTACTGATAATAGCATATTGAGCTCCACCCCTGGAGGGACTGATAATCTATTAGGGAGGTGTGTTCTGTACAACTGAGGAGAACCCCTTAATTTAGAAAGCCTTCATATCTATAATACATATATTAACATGTAATGATCAGTTATAACTTACTCATTGGTAGGTTTACTTTGAAATATATGATGTCATATATCTGAGATGTCATTGTCACATGATCTACCATGTCATTGTCACATGACCTTATCATAAATGTACATGATATACACAACCAGTATCTCCATTAGTACAACCAATATGTAGTGCAGTATATCCTGAACCTGATATCATCCTTATTTTAACAAAACACCCTCCATTATCAGACCCTATCATAAATGTACATGATATACACAAGACCCCATTATCAGTAGATATAGAGGCATTCTGTACTCCATAACTACCTGTAGTGTAATATTTAGGAAAAAAGAGAGATAGTTTGTAATCTGATAATATAAGTTAATAACTATATACATATGATTTACTGGTACTAATATTAATACATGTAGTTATATGTACATAGGAATTATCAATAATGTTTTCTCTAGAGTTACTATAATTACAATAACCACAATTACAAACAGACACCTTACAGTGAAAATTAAACTATATTTAAGTCTATTTTAATTCAATTTTGACCTTTATTCAGTTTCCAATTTCAAGGTACGACTCCAATAACTGTTCCAGTGTTAGTCTATAATCAATACATTTTAACAGTTCTAAAATTAGTTGTATTACTGATAACTGTTATAAGAATATAAATAAAATTAATGTTTGTATTAAAACAACCTAAGACAACAGACCAAAGGGTAAATAATATATCTGTACTATGAAATCATAGGACTGTATTAATATATAGTTAGTGATATAGTGTTTTACGGTACATTAATCTGATGATCATATGTACATTGTATTAGTTGTAGTATGTAATTTGTAGATTGATTTTGATCATAACTTTGTTATATTGGTTATTAATGAATTAGTTTTGATATCATTGAATTTCTTTCTTGTGGTTCTTATGACAGTTTCATAAAGTGATTGGCATTTTCTAATGTCAACACTCCATATTACTTATGTGCATAATCTCCCAAAAAGGAATGACTTCAATCTATGAAGTCAAAACCAACATAGTATACTATATTATAATAATAACTTATTACTTACCTCATTAACATTATTATATTACATTGACATTACACTGATGTTATAGAAGTACTTAATATCTATAGTGATTAAAGTATTTATAATAGATCCATTATCAGAATAGTACTGTAGAGTGAGTCCTTGAACATGCTAGGTTGCTATAGTGATAATTACAGAGAATTACATCAATCAAAAATACTATACTCACTAAATGACGACTCATTCTTTGTTTTAGAGTTATTAAAATAATCCAGTATATCAGCAATGAAGATATAGTTCAGTTGAGGACTTATATTTGACACAGTATAATTAAAGATATATTCCAGTAATTGAGGATACACAACAGATGAGTTAGTTATAATAATACCATCTACTATATCATGAGCTGTTACTGTATAGTTACCACTAACTGGTAGAGTTATATACTGGTATATTGTACTCTTCTCTATACTGGATTTAGTTATATTAATAGACTTCACAGTTCCTTTAGAAGACTCTCTAAATATCACATGACATCCATCAGCAGTAGATCTCTCAGCAAACCTACACTCTACAACAACTGATCCATTATCAGAATAGTACTGTAGAGTGAGTCCTTGAACATGCTAGGTTGCTATGGTGGTGATAAAAGTATTAATTTCATTTAATAAACTAAAAATGATGACTCAATCTTTACTTTAGAATTATTATAATAATCCAGTATATCAGTGATTGGCATTTTCTAATGTCAACACTCCATATTACTTATGTGCATAATCTCCCAAAAAGGAATGACTTCAATCTATGAAGTCAAAACCAACATAGTATACTATATTATAATAATAACTTATTGCTTACCTCATTACATTATTATGACATTACACTGATGTTATAGAAGTACTTGATATCTTTAATAATTAAAGTATTAATAATAGATCTATATCTACTGTATTAAGTGACCATTGAATTGTATTGTACTCGGACATGATTAGTAGGTAGAGATATAAGACAAGATAAAGGATAATATATTTCAATATATTGACAAAATGTCTTTTATTTATTAATTAATTCTAACTCCATAGTGCTTTTATTTAATATAATATAATTGATAACAAGGTTGATAATAATGACAGATAAAAATCTATTTTTGAGTCAATGATACATCTAGATGTTATTATTTTAAAGCTTCTAAATAATAAAACTATAGTGCTGTCACTGTTCTTCAATATATTTTGTATCAATGATAAGGATTGTAAGAATCTGTAGAGGTTAATTATATTTATGACTGTTAATAATGGATTCTCAGTTAACAGAAACAAATGAAAACAATTACTAATATATTCATTGTTATGATGTAAACAACTGTTGTCTAAACACATAACAATAATTAAACTTTACATAACATGACCAGACATTTACATGATATTACACTGTAGTACTGTTACTATACATAACTGATGGTATTTACATTACTACTGATATATGACAGTACACTGTAGTATTGTTACTATATATTATTGACGGTACTTACATGGTCACTGATGTATGACAGTACACTGTAGTACTGTTACTATATATAACTGATGGTACTTACATGGTCACTGACATATGACAGTACACTGTAGTACTGTTACTATATATAACTGATGGTACTTACATGGTCACTGACATATGACAGTACACTGTAGTACTGTTACTATATATAACTGATGGTACTTATATCGTCATCAACAACATATGACAGTACACTGTAGTTCTGTTACTATATACAACTGATGGTACTTATATCATTACTGACATATGACAGTACACTGTAGTACTGTTACTATATATAACTGATGGTACTTACATGGTCACTGACGTATGAGAGTATACTGTAGTACTGTTACTATATATAACTGATGGTACTTATATCATCATCAACAACATATGACAGTACATTGTAGTACTATTACTATATACAACTGATGGTACTTACATGGTCACTGACGTATGACAGTACACTGTAGTACTGTTACTATATATAACTGAAGGTACTTACATGGTCACTGACATATGACAGTACACCTGTAGTACTGTTACTATATACAACTGATGGTACTTACATGGTCACTGACGTATGACAGTACACTGTAGTACTGTTACTATATATAACTGATGGTACTTACATGGTCACTGACATATGACAGTACACTCTAGTACTGTTACTATATATAACTGATGGTACTTACATCGTCACTGACATATGACAGTACATTGTAGTATTGTTACTATATATAACTGATGGTACTTACATGGTCACCAACATATGACAGTACACTGTAGTACTGTTACTATATATAACTGATGGTACTTATATCATTACTTACATTCTCAGGATAACATTATAATTAATAAGTTCATAATTAGTTCACTCGTTATCACAAGAAGTAATTCTTGTTGCTTGGAAAGTATAACACAATCACTAACTTCATCCATAATATTAGTAAAAGACTCTAAAAGGTGGGTGTGGTAGCTATTGCACCTTGATGTAACAGTAAAGAAAGGGAGATGACTGTTGTATGTTGCTAACTATCATGAAGTTGTCAATATTAACAGTAAATAACACAATTACAAGATAAATTAAACAGTGACATGTTGACTCTCCCTTTCTTTCTCTGTCCAGAAGGTATTAATATGTTGAGTTCAGGTTTCCTGAATGAGCAGTTCTCACAAGTTAGCAAAACAATAATGTAGCAAAAAATGACATTATAAGTCACAACTAAATGTTCAGTTAACCAATTGATAGGGAGGAAGGCCATGTACATAATTAAGAGTAAGTTATTTTAGATATAGATAACAATATATACAAATACTAGTTCCTAACTAACTATATATCTATTGTTGCCGAGCGCCTTAGCGCGAGGCAAATAATCGTGCATCGCATCTCGCAGATTGTATGTATGTATGTGTCATGCTTGAGAATGCAATTATTTCAGCCGAACCCACAAACGTATGCTCACGTGCTCCTGAAATGGCACTGTTGCTATTATTCTCCAGCTGTGCATGGAATCATGTGTGCTATCTTCCCTGGCCCAGTTATTTTAACAGAAAGATAAAAATAATATCTGCATATAAAAATGTATGCAATTCATTGTGTGAGGCTCTACACTGCGTATACGTATGTCTAGTAGAATATATACATAGCAAAAAGTACAATTTATGTCATTTAGTTTTCATTCACACGTTCGGAGCCTCAATCAAAGTGCTCTCATTTCCTTCATTATCTTCATTTATCCATTGAATAAACCCAACTCTAAAAGCAGGGTCAATTTGAGAGTAGCTGTCACCTAAAGAAATCATATGATATCAATGAATATTTTATTAAGTAATAATAGTTTACATTAAAAGCTATTTAAGTACTACATTAAATAACAATAAGTTACTTATTAGTAATCAAAGGGACTAAAGGACTTTTTGTTAAGGTAAAGGGTTATACAGATAACAGGCCAGTATTTTGAGTGTTAAGGTATGGGGTGTCGTTTGTATCAAAATTGAATGCATTCAATGGTACAATTAATAAGTTATGATTTACTTTTTAATGCTCATTATTTATTAAATAAATAAGAGATAAATCAAGAGTTATTTAATAAATAATAACTTAATTTATAAAATTATCATGATAATTTCCAATTTTGATACAAATAACACCCCATAGTAAGACTCTAATATGGGATCCAAATTGTGCTAGAAAAAGTTAACCTTGTTAACTATTCATGAGGACATGATTGATCATTGTGACACTCCACTTTGAATGGACTGTGATTTTTTGGATTCACCAGACTATTAAATGCTGATAGGAAGTGACATTCTATGCTAGAGCTATATAATATTTAAAAAAAAAACTATAATTACAAGGTGGGTGTGGCATGCAATGAAGAAGGTCAGATTGTTTCGTTAAGTAAGGCATCTCATTGGCTATAAGTCACATGGTCAGTAATAAACTATTCTTAATATAACACATTAGTGTACACATATTTCAATATCAGAACTTAACCCATTAAATATCTAATGTCTTACCAAGAGATTCATCTGACAAGGCAACAAGACCAACCATTGTGTCATCTCCTATCAAAAAAATTGAAAATACTTATACTACAGAGTATTCTTACTTTTAAAGATTTCATTGTCATCAGTCATTGTAAAATATAGGGTATCTTTATCCATTTGGCACTGAACAATGCATTGCCCTGCTCCATCCTTCATTGCAAAACCAAGAAACAGAACATCATCATGAATGTGTTCCTGGAGATAGGAAAGGTCATAGTAACATATAATGTTACAAAATCACACACAACTACATGTATATACAACAACATGGTATCCATGACAAAGAACTGAACAGTTAATAATTAATAATAATAATTGGTAAACTAACCTGAGATACTACTGTATTAGATTTGAATACAATTATCACAGGATCACATGACTTTGTAAATACAGGTTTATCTCTGTCAATTAGTTGACAATATGGCAAGACAACAGGAATGAAATATGATGAAGTCCTTTCATCACAAATCAAAGACAAAAACATTTCAAATTTGAAAGCACATGACTTGTCAACAAGAATGAAATTTTCATGAAATTCATGAAGTGTAGATAGCAGCTGGGCATTCTTCTGGTGTAAGTCAATTTTCTTTTTGAACACTTTTTTCTTGTCATAATGGGCAACAACTACAATTTTTTCCCCTCCAATGTTGCTACTGCCAACTATTTTTTCTCTCATTTTTACTCCTCCTCCATCAAATAAATCATAAAATTGACTCCGACCACCAATATTATAAATATACGTCCAGTCATTATTGTGGAGATCTTTTGATGTCTCTTGATTTACAAAAGTTTTTGCTTTTCCCATAAAGGACACATTAAAAGTATAATATCCTATAAAAGAATAATAAGATGTTTTGGTATTAAACTAACAGATAATAAAACAGTTGACAACAGACTTTCTGCTCATGACCAAATATGGTGTTTGGAGAATAAGAAATTGCTCATACATTAAACTAAACCTTACAACAACAAAAGAGGGATGGTTGATTGGTTAACTTAGTACTTACTAAAGCTATTAACTTAACCTTGTTTAATGTGTATAGAAGCAGACTGTAGCCAGTCAACTCACTATAGGGTATCCATAAATTCAAATTACTATAATAAATTCAAGAACTATGCTCACTGTGTGGTAATGTGTCATTATTTGAGTTTCTCTTTTGTTGTGTACTTTACAAATTATAATAACAGTACTGTTGACTGTGAGGACAATAACACAATGTTTGAGTACTTTATAAGAACTCCCAATGAATACAACCCACTGTCCAGTACATAAAGTACACTCCCAATGAATACGACTGACTGTCCAGTACATAAAGTACACTCCCGATGAATACAACTAACTGTCCAGTACATAAAGTAACATTACATATTCTACGTTGTTCTGAACTTTGTCTATCTCTACTCAAAAAAGGAACTTTCCCATCAGTCTTGTCATTACAGTAATATGACTTATTACAAAAATACTAAAGTATATATGATCATGTAAAATATGGTCCATCAAATAAGAAATAATCATCTAAAATGTTTACAACAATAGTTTGATGAGAAAGAGATGTAGCATATAATCCTATTTTTAATAATTTCTTATACTTGTATTCTAAATATAATAAGGTCATTGTTCAACCAGTTAATATTTGATTTGATTTAGAAAGTTAATATTCAATTACCAATTATCATGTCTATTATGAGTCTGGTGCACAAAGTATGTTGGATGTTCTTAGGATGGTCTTTTTTTCCCCAAATTATGAGTTATAGATGTTTGAAATGATTTACACAATCCAACACATGTGTGTATATATATACATACTACTGTAATCCTTAAGGATGTAGTAATTGGGAAGGTACTTACAAACCTATTGACATTACTTGTCAAATCAGCAATAGAAAAATTCACTATAAATTAACACTTATACCATGGCAACGGGCAGAGTATTCTCTATGTCATTTAGTGAGCGTTATGGATATTCATATGATATGATTGATGTAAATTGGACATACTCAATTACAATAAATACCTCACAGTCTTAGAATATCTCATAACTTAAGCAAAAGTATTTGCTGTAAATATACTGTCCATTATCTCACTGTATTACATAGTACATTGCTATATTGATATTAGTAACAACTGAAAGTAATTTTGATTTGCCACTTTCAACTACAACACACTATCACTTAGAGAGTGCCATAATATTACAAGATGTAGTGATACTAATGAAGGATCAAAGTGTTTTGTAAGACAATTGTTAAAAATATGAGCCACATCAACTATTCTAATGTTAAACAAACCACTCTCAATAACTGTTATAATAATGTCATTAACACAAATAAAACCATTAAAGTCCAGAAACCTCACCAATACAGCTAGTGTTAATAGACATAAGTTAAACTAATGGTATTGAGATTTATTTAGGATATGTATTATATTACAAGGTTTGGTACTATCTATTAGTTATCATGATGTGGAGGATGGTAGTCTGGGCATGAGACTAGTTTCTTAATGTCACAATTAATTTAACAAATGTTAATGATCCTGTATTAGGTTAGTTTTGGTGGTACATGTATCACATTTCGTTTTGTTTCCGATTTTTGGTTTTAATTCCTTAATATTGTAAGCTTTCTTTCTACATGGTACACTTACAAATATGGCTCTAAGATAGAACAGATCTTATGTCATATGCTTACAAAGTTTAGTTGTTATATAATAAACAGTATTGAAGTTAAAGCAGTTTAAAGTGCTTTACCAGGGTGACAGCCAAACTAAATACTGTAACCCTCACCCACACAGAGGCAACAAGAAGGTCTATATTCATTAAAATATATTTTACACAATTGTCACATCAAAATAGTATGAACTATAATTGAACTCTTGACAGTAATCTATGACCATATTAAAAATTACGGAATTCTCAGAAAGAGCTAGCATTACTTATAAAGACAATGAACTCATAAACATAATAAAAGATCATAAAAAAGGTTATTAACAAATATTCATTACTCCTTCTAAAAAAACAAATTTAAGTAATAACTAATTTACAATAAATGCAGAATACATGTACAACTATTGTTAATGATTTAAGTTGTTAACAAGAACAGGCAAAACCCATTTAGTTCATCTACTTCAAAGAAGTATGAAAGGTTCTTTAAGTTTATTAGCTATGATAACATCACAGTACACATAAAGCACACATAATCTCTCTAGAGTGGACACATACATACACTCAATGACTCACACTTTAAGAAATTAAACTGCTAAAACTATTTACAATAAATTAATGAACAACATAAATTGTACAAGATTTATAATAACAGATTTTCAACAGATACAAGCTAACAATAAAATGATAGTTTACATTTTTAATTCAGTTATTAGAATGCTAATACAGTTATTATAATACACAGTAATATAACAAACTCATTTAGTAATAGTACATGCAATGATACTAAAACCATATGACAATAAATAATTCTGAGGAGAATAATAAGACAATTTTGAACCACATCAAATAATATATGGTAAGTCAAAACATTAAAAATGAAAATGAGTCAGAAGTGACAAAGTATTAACATACAAACAAAAGACTAAACAAAATGACAACATTGATTTCAATACACTTAAGACATTATATCACACTTACCAACTATTATATTGTAAAGGACACATTCAGATGACAGCAATGTAAATGTGGAAACAAAAAAACCAATAGAGTAAACAAAATGACAACATTGAATTAAATACATTTAAAATTATACTACATTATATCACACTTACCAACTATTATATTGTAAAGAACACATTCAAATGATAAGTGATCACAGCAATGTAAATGTGGAAACTGAAAAATTCGAGTAAACAAAAGAACAACATTAAATTCAATACACTTAGAAATTACACTACATTATAATCACACTTACCAACTATTATATAGTAATTGTAAAGGACACATTCAGATGACAAGCATTTATTTATAGTAATATAAAAGTAGAGAAAAAAAGAGTAAAATAAAAGATAATACAATACCAAGAATGTAAACAAGATAGTAGGGATGGGATTGCATCATTTCTACAAAATAGTACAGTTGGAACAAGTAATAAAGGATATTCTCCAACATCTAAATTATTTAATGATAGATTGTTGTATTATGTATTTGTGCTATTATGTAGAGATGATACAATTGCCATTGTTACTATCATGCTTGTATTGAACTGAATTAGCCATCCTTACATTTACTTCATTTTTTTATAAAATATTTATTTTTTGTTTGCTTGTTTACTTAATTTTGGTTAAATTGCAGGTGTTTTAATAGCCAACAAAGAAAGTCATAGCGTCTTGCAAGACAGTGACTTTCCATGTTCAACCAATTTACAAAAAAACAGTTCTTACATATTGTGATGAAGAAATAATAATAATAAAAGTGATGACATAAAATTAGCTGGGAACCTGGAATGGTTCCATCAACAAGGAGGTTCTCCAGAATACAATAAAAGGATGTAACAACATTGCATCATGGCTAAGATTACAGTCATTAGCTTATCAGTCATATAATAATAATCCTGGATCTTCTTTTAAGCTGAACATCAAAGCAGGAAACAATATTAATTATTCATTAAAAATGGGTTAAGCTAAACTGCTAAACAGTTAACTCATATTCAACATATTATATACACTTATATAAAGTAATGTCAGTATATGTTTACTGACTAATTAATAACATGAAAAGTACAGACATTAAGATAAATACATTACAAACCACACCCTCATGAATATTTAATTAGGGGAGGTATACTACATGTCATAGTCTAATATTGTGACATGAACAAATATTGTGTGAATGTCTTCATACATAATATACTGACATTATCATTAGTACTACAATTTTTCAGTTATTATAAGTGTATTAGAAACAATTTTTTTCTTATTATATTAATAATATTTATGATCAATTAGTTAATCTCAGACAGAGAAGTCACACAACAATAGCATAAAACAACTAAAACATATAAACATGCAAACAATTATATTCAACAGGAACAAAGATATACAATCATAAGCTATGGATGATGGCATATAGAAATAATAATTAAATGCATTCGCAGAAGATTTTGAAGGCACAATATAAAATTTAATACCACAAAATATTGTCCAGCTACTTACAACCACTAGACTTCATCAAAATCTAATATACTGTCTGCTTACTTTATTGTAAGGACCTGTATAGATTACTATAACAAAATGAAACATGAGAGATCCTAAATAGTTTCTTTTAAGACTTTATCAAATACTAGTCATTCAAAATTTATCAATGTAAGATTATCCAAGATGATGTTAACATCATCTCTGATCATGTCCTCCAGTATGTCTCTAGTGTAGCCTTGTACCCTGGTGTTCAGTAAAAGGAGAGAAGGAATACCAGGTAACTACTACTTGTGTATGCACATAATTTCTAAGATATGCTAGAAAATAGCATATGTCAACTATAATGCAAAAATTCCTCTTGCCACAATGTTTGACAATCTATGATGGCTACCTATAGTGCTGACAGTAATTTTTCCAATACTCTACTCTACACTCTAAAGCAGCTAGAAAGACCAGATGTATCTCTTAGAAAAAAATCAACTCTGATCTATTGAAGCTAAATATGATGGAAAACTATTTGAAATTGGAAGACACAACACACAATTCAAACTTTGCATTTGAGACAAATATATGAAGCAGCGGACACATCTACTAATGGAGACAACTAGTAAAGCAGTTATTTGCAAAGCCCAATTCAATTTGAATCTCAATTGTACTGAACAAGTTTATCACTCTTTTTGCAAGCACTAAATCTCTGCATAGACAACAAACTTGACTGTTTGAAGCCATTCTTAAACTTGCATAGTAAATAAAATGTTAGTACTAGAAACCTAACCTATTTATTTATTGCTTTCATAAAAATAATTAATTATAATGTCATTATATTGCATATATTGCAATAATTACACACATGAGTATGAAGTTAGTTGATAGTGAAGATAATAGTTAATTGTCTGGAATAGAAGCACTGATCTAATTTCTTTACAGTACTATAATTCATTAATAGGTGTGGTTTGATTGTTAGTATCTTTTGCTAGAATTCATAAAAAAATTCCTAGTATACAATATAGGATAAATATTATTTAAGAGCATCGTTTATGTCTCACAGAGCAATTAAAGTTTAGGCACTGTTTTGTTGCAATCTCAATTAAAACTTAGGATTGATGCTTAAGTCATTTTTAATTAATAGTAACCTTTTTCTTTTTATCTGCTTCAAAATTAAAAGGAGGGACAGTGACCACATTAACATCACAAACAGGAACAGTGTCTGCATCAACATCCAAAGGAGGGACTTCAGATAACTATAGGATAGACAACATCATAAAGCACTATATACAATAGTGATTATGTGACTAAAATGATATTATCATCAGAAAACACTAACAGTTAAGGTGTTGAATGATATATTTCACTATATTAATTATTGAACAGTTTTGTTCTAGACGTCTATAAATCTCTTATTATCAATAAATCAATTAGAATAAACTACATTGAAAATTCAAAGTGCAAAATGTAATGAAATGCACTAAAGTCCTTAACCTCACTGCAGTCTTATCCAGAGACTTTCTTTACTCTATATAGCCTCCTCAAATGACGTAATCTCACATATTAATTATTGAACAGTTTTGTTCTAGACGTCTATAAATCTCTTATTATCAATAACTCTCTTATTATCAATAAATCAATTAGAATAAACTACATTGAAAATTCAAAGTGCAAAATGTAATGAAATGCACTAAAGTCCTTAACCTCACTGCAGTCTTATCCAGAGACTTTCTTTACTCTATATAGCCTCCTCAAATGACGTAATCTCACATGACGTGCAAGATGATTTGATGACTCAGCATTTCTCTTCAATCAAAAGGAAAAATGTTTGCCTTTTAGTGTGTCTACTGGGTACTTTGCACTCTAATTGACAAATCTCCAATACTTTCCAACTTCTTAGTAAAAGTTAGTCATTCTCCAATGACAGCTATGGTGCTTGCAATCAATGTATCGACAAAGATTACTGCCAAAAGTTAGAAAACTATCATAACTTTCCAAAGAAGTATTTTTGCAAAAATTCTCAGTTTAAAAAGTTGGAAAATGTCATTAGCTGTATGCAGGAGAATTTTATTGAATTCTCGAGTCTTCACTGAAAGCTGTGCTTTTTTTCAAAGGTTATTCAGACTTTTAAAGCTTTTGTTAATTTGATGCTCCTTTTGGCAGTATTCTTAAGAAGTACAGAAGTTTTGCTACCCTCCACTATAGTTTGTGGCTACCAGTACCGTGTTTGCCAAGTTAAGCAGTTCAAAGCCATTTGCCCTCATAACAGACATACACACACACATATTGACAGACTACAGTAACCCTCGCTGTGCTCACATGCACAGTGAGGTTAATGACATTCTTTGGTTACTATATGCATTATTGGTGGTTGGTTCCCTTTATGTAAATTAATTTTATTCACTGCTCTCAAAAGCAAATACAACAATATATTAATTTATGAAAGTGGACATATATACACATGTAGTCAAAGAAATGTTAAAGAAATTATACTGGGTAAAAAGAATAAAGCTAGTAACAACAGATGCTACTGTTACAATCTTTTTGTGAAAAACAAATATTTCTTTGAATACAATCACAAATGATAGGCATTTTTGGTATTACTATTTAGTCATTTATATGCTAGTACATTGACTTTAAGACTGCCTGGCACATGCAGCATGCCAGGCAGAAAAATGTCATGATTTTTTCCTTAAATATCTTCATATGTAGTACATGCAATTACATTATCACATTAACAATAACATAACAATACAACATATACAAATATATATGCTATAATATAAACAATAGTAATTAGTGAATTACATACTTTTTTATTACATGAATCTGATGTGAAATTAACCAGCCCAGCTAAGTCTTCATAACTAATAGATAATAGTAATATCTGTTTTTCAGTGACAAGAATTAACAAACTTGTTGTTATCTTGTGAATTCTTTGCTACATCCAAATCTGTTAGTAAGTAAACACACATAATTACAGTATATAACTGGTCTTACCTTTACTGACGTGTGCTGGCTTCAGCTTGTGACCAACTAATACATTGCTTTCTTGCACAACTAGAATTACTGCGATCAATGCAGACACAACTATGGTTATTGTAGATGCTCTAACAGTCATGTATCCATTAACTGTTATTATAAGTAATAGACACCATATTATATAGTACTTACTACTTACCAGTAGGAGATGGTAGTATTAAGGTATATTCCAATACTTGAGGATATACAACAGATGGGTTAGTTATAATAGTACCATCTACTATATCATGACTTGTCACAGTATAGTTACCACTAACTGGTAGACTTATATACTGGTATACTGTACTCTCTATACTGGATTTACTCATATTAATAGACTTCACAGTTTCTTTAGAAGACTCTCTAAATATCACATGACATCCATCAGCAGTAGATCTCTCAGCAAACCTACACTTTACAACAACTGATCCATTATCAGAGTAGTACTGTAGAGTGAGTTCTTGAACATGATAAGTTGCTATGATTAGAAAAAGATTATGTATATCTATTTTGAAACCAACTCACTGAAAAATGACTTCTCTTTTGATTTCAATACATTGACATTGTTAAAGACATGTTCGATAAAAACACAGTTCATCAGAGGAATAAGATATGACACAGTATAATTGACAGTTATTGTCTTTGAATTAGAAAAAGGAATATGTTTTGGAGTATGTTCCATTTCTAATTCATTTAGTAGTGATGACTTCTTTCTTATAGTACCTCGTAATGTGCTATTACAGACTTTAGGATAACCTTCCACCTGTTATTATTAAGAAAAGATCATAACTTTAAGTAAAACAAGAATAATAAATGGTTAATCATTAGGTAAGTCAACAAGAAACTTACAGTGATTATAAACGTCACTTTAAACTTGTTAACAGAGTTATCAAACAAAACGGTATGATTATGCAATGAAAGATTATAATCTGTTAAAATTATAAAGACTTTATACCATATTGTCTAAATCATTACTTACCACCACAGTACTCATCATGAGTTGTCACTTTATTTGACGTATACAATAGCCAACTATCACTTACCATCACTATAACAGTAGCAGTGTAAATATCACAGACTGTGAGGTTATATAACTCATAAGATGTATCATTAGTGATATCATTATATAGTAACTGGCCATGTTGGTTCTCTATATAAATGTGATATAATATCAGAGAACTCAACAAAACTTCAGATAAATATGGAGAGGACCAAGTCAATACAGAAGTAAAATCAGGACTAAAAACAAATTGGACATTTTTCACAGGTAAAACACCTGGTCAATAGAAATAGCATTTTCACTGATAGACACAAGTCTATATTACCTTCAACTGTCAGTGTAGCTCCTCTCGATATAAAAGTGAGACTTTCAGTTAAAATGGCACAGGCAACACTTATTCCATCATTAATAGGTAGTGCTCTTATAGTTAATACTGATGACCACACATCAACTGATGTATTGTTAGTAGTTACTGATATCTCTCTGTCTTGATTACTGGGATCAAAAGGTGAATTACCTTGTACTGACCATAACAATATATCTCCCGTACCCCCACAAGTAAAGTTAGTCAGTTTGTAAAGTAGAGCACTAACTGATGAAGGAGCTACCGTGATGTTAGCTATATGAAAAGGAATACAAATCGATTTAACAAGGTCAATACCATCTGCTTCCACATACCAACAGCATCTGCCTCTCTCATAGTTAGAACTACAATAGTTGGCAAAAGCAAAAAAGCCATCTTCAAGCCATCGATCGCTGTTTGTCACGTGAGCACGCAAATATTAGATTCTAACCATGAGAAAATCCCCCTCAAAAACAACTGCAAAAAAATAGCTATTATGTTATTGCTAAAGAGCAGCTTTATAGATCAAACACCTTTTTAAAGAAAATAAACATATAAACATACATATATGAATTGATTACACTCGCTAAACAGTGACAAAAAATTAAAACTGACTACAGCCATATTGTCAGAGCTATAATCTCACTGCCAGCTAACTCTTCTGTAGTTTTTCTATGGAAGGTTTCAAAATAAAGGTTATTAACCAATCAATCTCTTTTTACACATACATCATCTTTGTTCTAATTCATTTCCATTTAACTGCAGTGAGTTATTATTCCCTAAGATAGAAACTGATGTAAAAATGGAATATAATATAAAAAATACATACCATGTTTCTTCTTTCTACGACAGTAGCATAATATTCCTATTATCACAATTATCTCTATCAATACAAAAGCAATTCCAGGAACTGTGACACCAACTATAACTAAATATACATATAAAATCAACATGAATTATACCATCTCCACACTGACTTAATATACTATTGTATGTTCCATTAGTAGGTTCTATAGATGTGACTACAATACGATTAGAAACATTAATAGTGTCTGCAGTACTAATAACATCAATGGTCAAGGAAAAGCCCTTTTTTCTTGATAATGAGACAACTATATTAACATAATTATAACAAGCAATACAATATAGTGTGTATACTACTTACTGGTAGGAGCAACAGTCAGAGTAGGAGATAATAGTAGTAAGATATATTCCAGTACTTGAGGGTACACAACAGATGGGTTAGTTATAATAGTACCATCTACTATATCATGACCTGTCACAGTATAGTTACCACTAACTGGTAGACTTATATACTGGTATACTGTACTCTCCTCTATACTGGATTTACTCATATTAATAGACTTCGCAATTCCTTTATAAGACTCTCTAAATATTACAAGACATCCATCAGCAGTAGATCTCTCAGCAAACCCACACTCTACAACAATTGAGCCATTATTAGAGTAGTACTGTAGAGTGAGTCCTTGAACATGATAGGTTGCTATGGTGAAAAAAAATTATAGTAATTATATATAATTATATAAGATAACATTAATCAATATTAAAAATACTTACTAAATTTTGACTCATTCTTTGTTCTAGACATATTAAAATAATCCAGTATATCAGCAATGAAGATATAGTTTAGTTGAGGACTTATATTTAATACAGTATAGCTAATAGTTACTGATTGTCTATCTTCTAAAGAACATATAATACATTTAGGAGAATGTTCTGTGTATGTTCCATTAATTACTGAGTAATCTCTTGTAACACCCAGTAATGTACTATTACATAGTCTAGGATATCCTATAACCTAGATACATACACATTGTGAATATTACAATATAAATCTATTGCTATTACTTACAGAGATTTTGAATTTAATGTCAAAGGAATTATTATGTTCATTAAAAGTGACCTCATGATCAGGTAAAATATTACAATAATACTCTGTAATAACCATGAGTTAAGTTCAAATGAATATAAAACTCTTCACATACCTCCACTATACTCCCTTTGTATAGTAACATTACTAGAACTATATTCTCCACTATGAGCTATAACAGTAGCAGTGTCAATATCACAAACTGTGAGGTTATATAACTTATAAGATGTATCCTCAGTGATATCATTATATAGTAACTGGCCATGTTGGTTCTCTATGTAAATGTGATATAATAATGGAGCATTCTCAGAAGAAAACAATGGAGGAGACCAGTTTAACAAGAGAGCATAAGTGATATTGAAAATAAATAGAAAGTTTCTCACTGATGTGATACCTGCCGTGAGTAAGATATAAACAACATTAGTAGCCAGTAAGTACAACATGATGAGTTATATATATTTAATTATTGCAATGTTCTGTAAATTGGAATGAAAGGTGAATTGTATAGTATTACTTTTCTGACTACTTAATATAGAGATTTTAATATGGATTTGTGTGTTCATCTCATTGTTCATTGTTGGTATTGTCATCCCTACATCATCTTTCATTTTTTCAAAATGTTTTTTGTTACTTGTTTACATTCTCTTTAACAAT
Source organism: Xestospongia bergquistia (assembly GCA_963965975.1). Classification (NCBI taxonomy): domain Eukaryota; kingdom Metazoa; phylum Porifera; class Demospongiae; order Haplosclerida; family Petrosiidae; genus Xestospongia; species Xestospongia bergquistia. The sequence continues at coordinate 1,150,068 of OZ014412.1, forward strand.
ATTTTTGGTAGATTAACTATGATGATATTATACATATATGATGTGATATTTGTTCATAGTCATAGTTATAACAGCATAATATGCATTAATATTTTTTAAATATCAATTAAAAACATATTGAAATTCTTTGAAAAAATCTTTGTTTTTGTATAAGCCATAGTATAGATAGAGTATATTACATAATATAGTCATAGATCAGTGGAAATTTGAAATTCAATCACATCAAACTAAGAATGAACAAGATATATAATATCATCACTGACTTAATATGCATGTACAATAAATACACTTTCACTTATTTTGTAATTTAATGTGCATGGCTGAAATGAAGCATGTAATGTATGCAACTTATTAACTAACACTTATTATGAATATCATTATGTATTTTGGTATATAAGAAGACATGTTTTGTTTGTTAGTCAGTCTGTTATCACTTGAGTTTGGTTGTGTTAAAAGTATAAATATATCTCTCTCAAACCAAACCACTACATGGTGTCAGGATGACTTCATACCAGATCACTGCTCCGGAACCATTTAACTTCACCCACACGGAGGAATGGCCTCGGTGGATCAGAAGGTTCGAGCGATTCAGACAAGCCTCTGGCCTGGTAGAGAAGAGTGAAGAGAACCAGGTGAATACTTTGATTTATTCTATGGGAGACAGTGCTGATGACATTTTCCAAGCTTTTAAGCTGTCAGTCGAGGACATGAAAAAATACGACACGGTAAAAGGAAAGTTTGACAATTATTTCATAAAGAAAAAAATATCATATATGAACGAGCAAAATTCAACTCTAGACGACAGGAGGAAATGAGCCTGTTGATGTATTCATCACAGCACTATACAACTTAGCGGAGAAATGCGAGTACGAGTCCCTATACGACGAGATGATTCGGGACAGAATCGTAGTCGGCATCGCAGACCAGGTATTATCTGAAAGAATGCAACTAGATGAGAATCTCACCTTGGAAAAAGCAGCAAAAATGGCCAGACAGAGTGAGGCAGTTAAGAAGCAACAACCTGAGATCAGAGGAACCACAACAAAGGAAGACCTAGATGCTATCAAAACTGGGAAGCACAAGGCTCTTAAGCAGAGACGACCCACACCACAAAGCCACGCCAGCAATCCATCCAGACGACCACCGATGCACCCCAAAAGAGAAACAGCTTGTACAAGATGTGGCAAAGCTCCTCCTCATGGGAGAGACACATGCCCTACAAAGGACTCTAAATGCTACAGATGTGGGAAAACAGGACATTTTAAAAATAAATGCAGGAGCTCAGTAAATGATATACGAGCTGATGAAGATGAAGCACAATTCCTTGGTGTAGTTGGACAGGATAGCTCAACCAGAGAAGGACCATGGATGATTGAGTTAAAGATGAACAGACAACCAATCACATTCAAGATAGATACTGGGGCAGATGTAACGGTAATTTCTGATAAATTGCACAAGAAAATTAGAGATGGCCCATTGAAACCAGCAACACGACCATTAATAGGTCCCGGTCAAAACCCACTGACAGTTCTAGGACACTTCGTAACAAAACTTGAGAGTAATAATCGAATAACCACCGACACAATCTATGTTGTAAAGAACCTCAGGACACCACTTGTAGGAAGACCAGCAATTCAAAAACTCCAGCTAATCTCACGGATTGAGAATGTTGTATGGGACAAAACACAAGTCACGACACAATTTCCAGAACTCTTCGAGGGTTTAGGAAGGATCAGTGGCAATTACCGCATTCAGTTGGAGGGAAACGCAAAACCCTATTCAGTCCACACACCCAGACGAATACCAATTCCCCTACTCCCCAAAGTAAAACAGGAGTTAGCAAGGATGGAGAAATTAGGAGTGATCTCCAAGATTGATGAACCAACAGATTGGTGCTCTAGGATGGTGGTGGTTCCGAAACCAAATGATGGAGTAAGAATATGTGTAGATCTAACTCGATTGAATCGGCATGTAAAACGTGAAAGGCACATCTTACCTTCAGTGGATCATGTCATGGCACAAATAGGAGATGCAAAGATCTTCTCAAAGCTCGATGCCAACTCAGGATTTTGGCAGATTGAACTTGCTCCAGAATCAGCAAAGCTCACAACATTCATCACGCCTTATGGAAGGTATAAATTCAACAGATTGCCATTCGGAATCTCATCTGCACCAGAGTTCTTCCAAAAACGAATCTCAGAGATTTTAAGAGGGTGTGAAGGAGTAGTTGGATTAATTGATGACATTTTAGTACACGGAAGGACCACAGAAGAACACCACAAGAGACTGATGGTAGTTCTGGAGAGACTGAAAAAAGAAGGCATTACACTCAATAAAGATAAGTGTATTTTCTATACTAACAGTATTCATTTTTTAGGTCAAATTGTAAATGAGAAAGGGGTGTCAGCCGACCCAGACAAGATTAGAGCTATCCAGGAACTTCCGAGACCAAAAAATATAACGGAGGTGAGACGATTCCTGGGGATGCTCAATCAACTCAGCAAATTCTCTCCAAATCTTGCAGAACAATCGAAACCTATCAGAGACTTATTGAGCTCTAAAAATCAATGGAACTGGGGCCCAGACCAAGAAAAATCATTTGAAGACCTCAAGACTGAATTAAGTTCTGGAAGAGTACTGGCATTATATGAACCAGAGCGTGAGTCGAAGATATCTGCAGACGCATCAGCTTATGGTGTTGGAGCAGTACTTCGCCAGAAACAACCTGATGGAAATTGGAAGCCAATTGCTTTTGTATCAAGATCAATGACAGATACAGAACAGCGCTATGCGCAAATAGAAAAAGAAGCCTTGGCAATAATATGGGCCTGTGAGAGACTGAGTCAATACCTCATTGGCTCCAAGTTTGAAATAGAAACAGACCACAAACCGTTAGTTCCCCTATTATCGACAAAGAATCTCGAAGACCTACCAATAAGAATCCAGAGATTTCGCTTAAGAATGATGCGATATCAATTTTCAATAAATCATGTACCAGGCAAAGATCTAAATACAGCCGACTTTCTTTCAAGATCACCACTGAAAGAGACAGAAGATAACTTAGGAAAAGAGGTAGAAGCGTATGTGGACATGATAGTGAATCACTTTCCTGCAACAGACAAACGTATCACCCAAATACAAGCACATCAGGACCGAGATCCAGTACTTCAAAAACTGAAACATCAATGTCTACAAGGGAAAAAGAGAGGAAATCTAAGGGAATATTCAGAAGTCCAGTATGAACTCTCTGTTAAAAATGGACTCCTGATGAGAGGAAGCAGAATAATTATCCCCAAAACGCTACAACAAGAGGTGTTAGAGCAGATTCATTTAGGTCACCAAGGTTTAAACAAGTGTAAAGAAAGAGCCCGGCTATCAGTATGGTGGCCAGGGATGACAAAAGAGATTGAAAAGTATGTGAAGAGATGTCGAATTTGCAGTCAGTTCCAGCGACCGAAAGTAGAACCTCTTTGCCCTACAGAGTTACCAGATAAACCTTGGCTAAAAGTGGGCACAGATTTATTCATGTGGAAGCAAGCAACATACCTACTGGTTATTGACTACTATTCTCGATTTATTGAAATAGCCAAGCTCTCATCAACGACATCAGAAGGGGTCATCACTCACCTAAAGTCAATCTTCGCAAGACATGGAATTCCACAAACAGTAATCTCGGATAATGGACCTCAATATGCATCATCATCTTTCAAGGCATTTGCTGATCAGTATGGATTCCAACACATCACAAGTAGCCCTCGATATCCTCAAGCAAATGGAGAGGCAGAACGGGCAGTACAAACAATAAAAGGTCTGTTAAGAAAATCCAGTGATCCCTATCTAGCACTCCTTTCTTATCGCTCAACTCCACTGAAGCTAGGATATAGTCCAGCAGAACTTCTCGTGAGTAGAAGATTACGTACAACTGTACCAGTTAGTAAAGATCTACTAGAACCTAAACTAGCTGATAAAGAGACTGTGAAAAATAGAGATCGAGATTTGAAGAGAGTACAGAAGGAATATTATGACAGGCATCATTGTGCTAAAGAACAATCTTCACTGTTCCCAGGACAGGAATTTTGGATTCCTGACAATGGAATTACAGGGAGAATCCAACAGGAAGAATCTCATAGGTCTTACAGTGTGACTACACAAAATGAAGGAGTTATTAGAAGGAATAGAAGACAATTAAACCCTCTTCCTCCACATGAAGATGCTCAAGAAACTCGATCTGATGGACCAGAGGTTAGGACATTTTCTACATCAGTTGAACGGAATGGAGACCAACAAGTACAATATACTAGAAGTGGACGAAAGTCTAAACCACCAGATCGATATGGAATTTGGATGTAACACTCTTCAATCCCGAAAAGGGAGATGTAATGTATGCAACTTATTAACTAACACTTATTATGAATATCATTATGTATTTTGGTATATAAGAAGACATGTTTTGTTTGTTAGTCAGTCTGTTATCACTTGAGTTTGGTTGTGTTAAAAGTATAAATATATCTCTCTCAAACCAAACCACTACAAAGCAGATATGATGTTACTTGAAAAGAATCTCTTCAACTCAAATGTTTTGAAGGGAAGAGACAACTTGAATAAAACTAAACAAAAGGGAAATTTTTCAAACAGTCTGAATATAAGTTTCTACATCATCTGAACTTACCAAGCATGCTCAATAAGAGTAATTTTTAAAGATAACTTTCAAACATGTCCAGTATTGCCATCGACTGTCCATGGAGATTTTGGGAATATATTTTGGTCTCTCCAAGAGAGGTGTCTTCATCCCTTGGATTCCAATAGTCATTTTGTAACCATTTGTCAATCCCATCCTTTTTTCCCTAAGTGATGTAAAGACAGTAAAGGACATCCCTTGGAGTTCTATGATTTTATTGGCAATGATCACTAGCTGTCTATCCCATCCTTTAGTCCTTAGAGGACATGTGCACATCCTTTGGACTCCTATGGTAATACCACTCCTTATCAATAGATTTCAATCCCATTCCTTTGTACCTAAGGGATGTTAGAACAGTAAAGGACATCCCTTGGAGTCCTATGATATTACTGGCCATTATCGATAGATGTCCACCCCACCCTTAAGTTCCCAAAGGAAGTATGGAAATTAAGGATTTCCTTTGAACTCCTGTGATAATAACTGACCGTTATAAGGGATGCAAAGACAGTACAGGACATCCCTTAGAGTCCAATGATAATACTAGCAATTGTCACTAACTGTCCATCCCATACATTAGTCGTCAGGGGACCTGTAGACATTAGGGACATCCCTTCAACTCCTGTAATAATAGTGGTAATTGTCTTATTTAGTAAATGTACTTAGTAGATACTAACTCAATATAAAAAGTACATAAGTCAAAGCATGCAACTATACAGAAATATGACCACAAGTCACTTATACAGGTTTTTGTGTAGCAATATATTTAATGGGACTTTTTCTGGGACTCTTTTGTAGGGTATTGTGAAGAAATTTGCAGGGACTCTTGCGTGGTGTAGAAATGTCTACACCAGAAGACTTTCTCTTTGTACCTTTGGGAGACTTCCTAGGAAGTTTGCATTCAGGAGTAATTACCATACAGCAAGAAATTTTTGAGGGTCACAATTTTTGTGCTTTGTAAGCATTTGTGAAATAAAATTCATTAATCCATGTATGACAGGAACGAGCCACAGCTGTTTTTCTACATGTGTTACCACAAGACATAAAAGAACTATTAGAGTTTCTCATTGGTAATGAAATACTGGTACAGGGCAATGGTAGTAAGACTTGCAAAGTCAAGAGGCTTATAACAACACCACATGCTCACAGGTGTGCAGTTAATAAATTTTGCGGTATTAAAATTCATAGGGTAGATAGGATTAAACTACAAAAAGCAAAAACATTAGCCCTCAAAAATTTCCCACTATATGATATGCATGAGCTAATACTTACAATTGTATGTTTGAGAGTATTTAGGCAATGTCTCTCCAAATTTCATTATTTTTTTAAATGCTGCCATTTCATCTTGTTTCTCTAGAAAAGTCTGCTTTATGGAGGTTAATAAGGTTATATAAAAAAAAAAATAACCACAATTGTGTGTATATTTGTATATAACAAATTGTTCCATGTATTTGCTCATTCCAACTCAAGATCAGATTGTTTTAATTCTTCCAGGCATCCAATGGACCTTACTTATTAACATAGTTATGGCACTTTTGGTTTTGGTCTCCATACAGAAATTAGCTTGTCCGGTCACTAAAAGAAATGTTCACTTGCATTTGAGAAGTACTAACTAGAAGTAGTATGCACAATGGCTCTCAAGATAAGTGCTACTCATAGTCCTAATTTGCTTTGCAACATTAACAATAACACTATAGTCTGTTCATGTTCACCTTACCGGTAAAAACATTTTCATTACTTTCTAATAACATAACTGAACAAATTGTCTCGTTATCCAGAAATTAATGGCCTTGTCTCCATCTATCAGACTTGGGTTTGACTCTACAATGTATCACCCCAGTATTTTATGAAGCTTTGAAAGAAAATATTCAGGTAACTCCGTATAAGAATTAATGTTAATAAATCAAAATCATGTCTATAGAACACACATGCAATTATCCAGGTTGCAAAAATGTTCTGGTGCTTGATGATAATATGAAAAATTGAAATAATCTGTGCATAGCTGAGGATGCTGGATGCATTCAGTATCCCAACTTACCAGGACATATCAAGTCAGGCTGGATTTTATTCCCACAATATAAATCTTGATACTGCTAGAAGCATGACAGTCGAACATGGGTGTCTTATCATACAGATGAGGGTTCTTGACAAAAAGACGGCTAGGAGCAACACATTTTACAAGGTTTATAAAATGACTGCAATGGAAATTCATGAGCAGTCATAAAAATTTAAATATCAATATACAGGTACTGTGGTTAGGTAAACCAGATATGCAAGTCACCTGGGAGTTAGCTGACTCATCATCATCAGATATCATCAAAGAGTTGGAGAAGAGCATTCGACCTGAAGTGATAACACATAAAGATGTGGAATATGGTCATCAGAAAAGTATTCTCTCTGTCAGTAGTAGCAACAGTGATCAAGACATCCCACAAAAGAATTCCAGAATAGAGTCTCCAATCATACAAAACAGTATTGGGAAAATTCTTGCCATCACTATTATCACTATGGCGTCAGTACTCAATGCAGAAAAGTAGATATTGCAAGTGATAGTTTTACACTATGTTAGTCCACTCCCTCCATAACCAAACTTAATATAAACTCAACAATCTACATGCATACTTATTACGAGTGTTTGATGCAGAAGATGATAATAAAATATTATCTTGTAATACTGAGAAGGCCAAACATTGTTTCAACTTGAGGACTGCTGGTTAGTGTAATGTTGCTCCTTGGCTCGTATGACTTTAGCATGTTTTATAAACAGAACTGAACTATGCAAAAACTGAACTCAAGACAGAGAACACTCATAATTTATACACAGACAAATAATGAAATGCATGATTAATAACTAGTTGCAACAATAATAATCATATTACAGTTAGTTATGAACATTTTCCATAAATTTAATTATGAAGACATTATTAATTTAAATTTTAAACCAAAACATTGCATAAGTGTTTTGGCTGTCACATAGCAAAAACACCTAAAACTACCCACAATGGTTGTATCAACTACAATACAAATTGGTTACTTTAACCTACATGTAATTGAAGTGACACTCCTGGGTACCTTTAACTAAAATGGGTTTTAACAGATGACGTATCTAAGCAATTGATAGCATTTAAAGTGCTTGTAGAGTGTTTAACGAAAGGTATTTCACTGGACAAGCTTTAGTCTCTTAGCAACAAAAGACTAAGGACAAAGCTAAAGGAGTTCATTGGACATCCTTTACTGTCCATTAGTCCCTTAGGGGACAAAGGGATGAGATGGACTAAGGGCAAAAGTCAAAGGGGTAAATAGAGCATGAATTATTGTTAATTAGTCCCTTAGAGACAAAGGCATGGACAAGCAAGACTGAAGTCCTTATGACTGTGCAGACATCCTTTATTGTCTGTTAATCCCTTTATTATAGCAATGTTTAAGGAGTCCACTTGACATTTTTTATTGTCCATAAGTACCTTGAGGACAAAAGGAATCTGAAATTCTCTTTGGACAGTCAAAAGGCAATATTGGACAACCCTAACAACAACTATGAGAGGGACATAACTTTTGTGCTAGCCTGGGAAAACAAAAACAGAGAAAGGAACAATTTGATTGTTTCTATACTTCCTAGTTTTCTAACTCTATTATTAACCTTGCTGTGCGTGGGCGCACAACAAGGGTTACTGTAGTCTGTCAGTGTGTGTGTGTGTCTGTGTGTCTGTTACATGGGGCAAATGGTTTTGAACTACTTTAACTCCACAAACACAGCACTGGTAGCCACCAAACTATAGTGGACGATAGCAAAACGTCTGTACTTCTTAAGAATATTGCCAAAAGGAGCGTCAAATGAACAAAAAGCTTTAGAAGTCTGAAAAACCATTGAAAAAAAGCACAGCTTTCAGTGAAGACTCAAAAATTCAACAAAAATCTCCTGCATACAGCTTATGACATTTTCCAACCTTTTAAAGTGAGAATTTTTCCAAAAATACTTCTTTGGAATATTATGACAGTTTTACTAACTTTTGGCAGTTATCTTTGTCGATACATTGAGCGCGAACTAAAAATACTAGCACCATAGCTGTCATTGGAGAATCACTAACTTTTACTAAGAAGTTGGAAATTATTGGACCTTTTGTCAATTAGAGTGCAAAGTACCCAGTAGATGCACTAAAAGGCAAAGCTTTTTTCCCTTTGATTGAAGAAAAATGCTGAGTCATCAAATCATCTTGCGCATCACATGAGATTGCATCACTTGAGGAGGGTATATAGAATAGACAGTCTTTGGAATAAGACAGCAGCGAGGTTAAGCACTTTAGTGCATTTCATAAATTTGGTGATTTAGCAAATTATGAATAAGCTTCCTAAATGTAACAATTAATATCAATAAATAATTATTGTAAGAATTTAAAATTGCCAATAGACTGACCTTTGACAGTTAAAGTTGTTCCTTTTCTGTCGACAGAAAAATTTCGGCCAAAAACAAAACATTGAACAATTATCCCATTATTAATAGGTAGTGCTCTTATAGTTAGTACTGATGACCACACATCAACTGATATATTGTTAGTAGTTACTGATATCTCTCTGTCTTGATTAATGGCGTCATTAAGTGAATCACCCCCTACAGTCCAAAATAATACATCTCCTATACCCTGACAGGTGAAGTTAGCCAGTCTGTAAAGTGGAGCAGTAATAGGGGAAGGAGCTTCTGTTATCACAGCTGTGTGAAAAAAAATCAACATTAACACTACAAACCCTGCTTCAACTTACCAGCATCCGTCTTTCTTTCGAGAAGTAAGCCTAATAAACAAAGTAAAATGCAAGCCATTACTTTAGCGGTATTCAAGCCCGTATGTTTCCGTGGTCGACGGACGTTTAAGCACTTTACCACACCTACTTATATAATTATACATCACATGCAGCTTCACAACGCTGGAGATGGCATTGGTAATACCAGTTGGTTATTGTTCACTATTTGCAATAAAAGTTTGACTGTTTCCCAATGAAATGGTTTTTATCTGTAAATATAAAGACACAGCATGTAATTACATACATAAATTGAAGACAGAGTGATGATGCATATGTATACCATTCAACAAGAAATAGTTATACACATAATGCAAACTATTATCTTGTTGAATTGATTATGCTTAACAATAAAAGAATACATGTAAATTATATACCAAAAATTATCTTAGCACATGACTAAATAAAAAATCACCAAGCATGTAAAATTGAGAGATGATACATTTCAATTTTACATAACATAATGATAAAAACAATTTAAATAGAAAGAGCAATATACCTAAAGTAATTGAAACATGACTCATCATCTCAGATTTAGTATTGGAATAAGATCCTCGAGTATACCTCAAGTAGTGTATTAATATACATATATTATTGATGAAAAATAAAAGCAAATAAAATATTTGGATAGCAGTTATGACACATAATGTTTCAAATAATATGTTCTCAGTCCTTTAAGGCCATCTTAACAGAGTCATTGTCTAAACAAAATATAATTTGAAAAACATTGATCATATCATGTGTATCCTGTGCAGAAGGGACTTGAGCTAATTGGATTTGGCAAGCTGATGTACAATAAAAATAACAAGTGTGATACACATATTTAACACAGCATACCTTTGTAGCCTGTAAACCAATGTCCCTCTTTCTCTATATCAAGTGGTATAGGCTCTGATTCTGTCATTAGTGGACACTGAACATATTTAGAGTGAATTAACTTTGCTGGATGTGGTTGTATATTTAAATCTGTCATGTGATCAGGATGTCTACACAACAGACTAACTGTAAATTTGAGAGCAAAAGGATCGTATGACAGGATACCAGCACAGGATGATATAGCTTCATCCATTGTATGGGCTATGATAATACAATTATTGCTAGGAATTCCAGAAAAGTAGACCTCCATCCATAAAAGAGAATCAACTAACAAGAGTGACCCTCCTAATTCATCAGACGACAATTTCACACCATAGTGTAGTTGATTAGAAAATTTAGGAGATAAGCCATCTAAATTAAAGGTTGGAGGAATTTTCCTCTTTAGAAAGGCTACTACAGTAGCAGAGAAAAGACCTTATAACAAACAGCAAGTGTAGAGTTATGAATAATATTATGATATCACTTACTTGAGGCACAACTCTGTTTCGAAATTGAAGCACCATCGGCTGTCCAAATGTTTTCATAAAACATTTCTTCTCTTCCTTTGTAACATGACTGTTGGGAAGAACTGCTGGTATAAAGTACTGCTGGTTTGATGTAACAGATATAGTCTCCATTACATTATTTAAAGGACTAAATTAAGATCTGCCATTAATGCAAGGAAGTTATCCTTAGTGAACAAACCCTCAACAAATCCAAGATCCTGTAGAGCATCAAGCAATTTACTTTCAAAAATGCCTCCATGTCAAAGCTGTTGATTCCAGCCTGGATATGGAGCACAATCTTCGAAAATCTTATATTTTGCAGGATCAACAAATGAAGCTCTAAAGATGATAGTGACCAAGTTGACTAGGTACTGTGGATTGGTAAATATAATGTTATCAAGTACATCAGGAAAATAGAATCGAATTGGTATTTCTACTTCACCAGCAGCAACATTTTTGTACCTAGTAATACGTGAGTGGATATCTTCAAAGATTTGTTTTCTGGCTTCTTTATGTGCATTGTCAACAAGAAAAATTAATTCATCTTCTGATTTGTTATAAAATATGAAGTGATCACGAAACTCATGCAAAACATGCAGCAGTTGAGAATTTTTTTTATGCAATGGCTCCTTCAATTTCCTTCAACAGGGTAGTTTTTCCAAGTGTGTGATCATAACTTGTGCCAATAATACAAAAGAGAGGCTTAAAATCAACTTTGGCAACTGTATGCTTGGCTGATGCTATAGAACGAACAAAGTGTTCTATCAGCTGAAGATTGGTCATGTGAGGCAAACAAGGCTGATATGCAACTTGACCACTGACAGAATACAGAAACTTAGGCTTATCGCTGAGAGCCTCATTTAGTTTTGTGACAATAACATTGAGGCAATTTCCACGAAGAAAAGCCCGTGATATGTCAGCAAATTGAGGCTGACCTCCACTATCAAGGACATGTATCCATGTTGATGCATGGAGCTCTTTTGATGTATTCCCATTTGCTAACACGTCAATGATTTGGCCAGAGTAATTAGAAATAACAGAAGTGGCATTATGGACAATTTTATTGTTTGTAGGCCTAACAGAAGCAATATCTTGTTGTTGATCAGCATATTGGGCTGATGTGGGTACATTGCCTTGTTTATCTATATTAGAGGGAGTGTTAGGAGTAAACCCGTTATTAACTTCTTCAGAATCAAAGGAATTAGACAATGCTTCCATTATTCTCCTCGATAATTTGGTCCCCTCTATTCTCTCACAAATGCTTCCATGCTTCTCTCCAACTATATGCTCAATTACATGAAAAGGGCTACTAGCAGTAGGCGTGTTATGATATTTCGAAGCTGGTCAATTGAAAAGCAAATGTTGAAGAGATGTTTTCCCTACACCTGGAGGACCCATTAGTACCAACTTGATAATTTTACAATATCAGACGTTTCTCTTAAAGGTTGTGCAAATATTTTTGCTGATTCTGTACTAGAGAAAAGTATATCACTGTTACTGAATACATATGTTGAATGATCTCCATCTTCATAAATAACTTCATTTGGTAATTTGTTGCCTACTAATAATAAAATAGTTCAAATAACAAATTAAATAAACTTACCAAACCCAACTGAACATTCATTATCAGTTAATGTGGGTGGAGATATATAAACAAAGCCATCATTATCAGCTATTAATATAAAGTATATTTTGTCATTACAATGATCATTGTCTATTTACCTGTATTATTTTGAGCAGACAATCTATCACCATCAAGAGGACTTATCTTGTGCGAAAACTGCTCCTAAATTGGAATAATTATAAAAATTCTGTATTATTTGTTCAATAATTATGAGACTTATAAATAATTTTTTTCTTTTATTTATGAGATTTTATGATCAATTTCTCAGATAAACATGGAACAAAGAAATGTTTTTTGTTCTTCTAGACAATCTGGCCCTATACAATAATTGAAGTTTTATAGAAACATTCCGATTGCAATTCCAATGCACTGGTTATAATATGCATAGGCTGTCAACGTGGATGGGTTATGATTTTATTAATTTCTATATATAAATGAGTATGTTTGTTTTCACTGTTTATTATATTGTTGTATACATCTATATAGATGTATACAACAATATAATAAACAGTGAAAACAATTATACCCATTTTTATATATAGCTAACACATGGTCCAAAACAATCAAAGGACTGTCTGGAATGTGTAGTGTTTAAAAAGGTTTAGTTAGGTTCATTTTACAACCAGCCCTATTTTCGATCACACATATTAACTATATATATGGTATGAGACCATCCTTGATGATGATGACAGTGTGGAGCTATTAGAGCTATTAATAAAGGTGGGTGCTAAGACTAATATTACAAACAATGTAGGTTGTGATGCATACATTCATATATATGTATGTATGGATAATGTAACAATAATGTTATAATGTAACAATAGTTTAACTACGTTGGAGGTACAGCAGTTCTTTAATTAAGGCTTATTGGTTAAGCTAAGCCATTTACAGTTGCAACAGCAATAACTAATAAATGAAATGATGCATCTTGTGATGTAATTTGTCAAATAGACATGGATACTAAGACGTTTCAGAGCAGGTAATAATTAAGTTGCCATAACTTCAGAAAAAAAATTGTCATGAAAATTCCCACAAAATTAGTAGAAAATTGTACTTACGATATGAGGAATAAAGTTTACTATATTGCATTTTTAACAGATAGATGAATGGACAAAGCAAGTACTGAAACTATATCTATACTTAGAGTAGCAAATATTAATAAGTGAATTACTTACTTCACTATGTAATAATGTGGTATTTGGAAACTCAGCTAATTCTTCATAACTAACAGATAATGATAATAATAGTATCTTTTTTAAGTGAGATGACATAACATACTTATTAGCTTTTGAATTTTGTAGTGATCAGATATAATTATAGCATTTAACTTATATGTAATAATATTGTTTTAGCTTTACTGACATGTGCTAATACTATTTTCCATTGTAATATTATAACAATATCAACTGCAGCCACTATAGACACAAGTAAAATGACAATAGTCCCAGATAATGTAACTAAACAGTAAAGCATCCATTAACTCTATTATAAGAAATAGATAATACAAAATGTACTACTCATTACTTACTATCATAGCAGGAAGGTAGTAAGATATATTCCAGTATACAACAGGTGTGTTAGTTATAATAGTACCATCTACTATATCATGAGCTGTCACAGTATAGTTACCACTAACTGGTAGACTTATATACTGGTATACTGTACTCTCCTCTATACTGGATTTACTCATATTAATAGACTTCACAGTTTCTTTAGAAGACTCTCTAAATATCACATGACATCTGTCAGCAGTGGATCTCTCAGCAAGCCTACACTCTACAACAACTGATCCATTATCAGAACAGTACTGTAGAGTGAGTCCTTGAACATGATAGGTTGCTATGGTAAAAAGAGATTGTGTTAAAACAATAGAGAATAACATACTTACTAAATTATAACTCATTCTTTGTTTTAGAACTATTAAAATAATCCAGTATATCAGCAATGAAGATATAGTTTAGTTGAGGACTTATATTTGATATATATAGTATAGATAACAATTATTAAGTCATTGTCTTCTGAATAATATTTTTTTGAAGTGTGTTCTGTTTCTGATGGTCCATTTAATGAGCTCCCAGTAATGTACTATTACAGAGTTTAGGATAACCTGTAATTTATCAATTATAATATATGAGAGAGAACACTGAATAAAAGTAAAGATGATAACTTACAGTAATCCAAAATATCACATCAAATTTGTTGACAAACTTATTGGATTGTAAGATATAATAGTATCATACATTTACTTATCATTATATGTTATTATTACTTACCACCAGAGTTTCATTATGAGTTATCACATTATATGAGGTCAACAATTGCCCCTTGTCATAGATCATCACTACTACAGTAGCAATGTAATTATCATATACAGTGAGGTTATATAACTCTTAAGATCTATCCTCAGTGATATCATTATATAGTAACTGGCCATGTTAGTTCTCTATATAAATGTGATACAATAGCTGATAAGTCTTGAATGAATAGGACCAAGTTAGCCAGCTTGAAGAATTGGTAAAGTTAAAAGTGAAGGTTTTCCACTAGTAAAGCACTTGTTAGAAAATATTTAGTATAATGATATCAAGCCCAGTATAGATTATACCTTTAATTGTCAATGTAGCTTCTTTCCGTGTTAAATCATTTAAAATTGATCTTATTACATCTAACACTTATTCCATCATTAATAGGTAGTGCTCTTATAGTTAGTACTGATGACCACACATCAACTGATATATTGTTAGTATATAGTTACTGATATCTCTCTATCTTGATTATTGGAATCAGTGACTGAATTACTCTGTACTGTCCACTCCAGCAAATCTCCTATGCCCTCACAGATAAAGAGGAGCAGACACTGATGATGGAGTATACTGTGATGTTAGCTGTATAAATGAAAAACAAAATATGTAGACTTCTTTAAAGTTATGTATCATTTACCTGTAATATCTGTTCCCCTCAAAGTAACTAGAAAGATTCCTAACATGGTTAAAACAAGCATTTGACAAATGATTTAATCAACCAATTTCTTGGTCTAATGTTTATGAGGCTAGAGATCACTCCTGCTATCCTATAACAGAATTAGTAGTGAGTGAGAGTGGTATAAACAGAATATTAATTACTGTCTCTAGTTTCATGGTAGTTCAACAAACCCTGACAACCAAAAAAGAAGTGTATAGGAAATTTATGCTTCACAGCTAGTGATAATAATAATTCTTTATTTTTGCATGACTTCTATGATCTGCCATTTTCTCCAAATACCGACCATTCTTGATGTTTAGCCAGCCTCTCCCCCTAAATGTGATTTATGATCGTTGATGTGACTGGGAGGTATATATGCTTTACCACTCTCATACTTCACTAGAAAATAGCATTTAGTGTAGATACATTACATATGCATAGCTTATGTATCTGTGGTTCAAGAGACAGAGTAGATACTAGAAAAATTTATTCTTAAATATTATTAATGTTTTCATAGTCAGCAATACATGTCCTACTAGGTTGTACTGTTATATATGATGGATTAGTCTCTAACTCCACTCTTCTACTTCTCATCTTTAATCTGTGGACTGTATACATACATAATAGTAATAGAATATACACCTATGATTAATAGTGACATACCTTCCTCGTATGCAGGATTATGAGCAATAACTTGTGGATCAGCTAAAGAATAAAAATGTTATACTATAATAGTTAATAATCCCTTTCTCTCTCTCACTTTCAATCTCATGTTGTTTAATCTTAATCTTCTTTAAAGACACAATAACAATAACTCCTGCTACTATGACTACTACACCAACAACTAATAAAACTGCAGCTATACAGACAGAAATTAGGATAACTACGGACTCATTGGACCGGTAGATATCTAAAGAGAATGTCAATCTATTAGGTCACTGAAATATTATATCCCTGATATACCACTAGTGGGTCCTAAAGATGATGTTAATATACCAGTTTCAGTAATATGTGTCTCATCACTTAACATAATGTCTAAATAACATCAGATTACATGTTAATATTCAAATACATGTTAATGTTTACACTAACTTACTAGTAGTAATAACATTCTCAGTAGGAGATGGTAATAGTAAGATATATTTCAGTATTTGAGGATATACAACAGATGGGTTAGTTATAATAGTACCATCTACTATATCATAAGCTGTCACGGTATAGTTACCACTAACTGGTAGAGTTATATACTGGTATACTTTACTCTCCTCTATACTGGATTTACTCATATTAATAGACTTCACAGTTCCTTTAGAAGACTCCCTAAATATCAAATGACATCCATCAGCAGTAGATCTCTCAGCAAACCTACACTCTACAACAACTGATTGATTATCAGAGTAGTACTGTAGAGTGAGTCTTTGAACATGATAGGTTGCTACATGGTCAATGAACCCTCACTATAATCAAGAGTATTATTACTCACTGAAATATGACACATCCCTTGCTTTGGAGTTATTAAAATAATCCAGTATATCAGCAATGAAGATATAGTTCAATTGAGGTCCAGTACATGATACATTGTAGTGAACAGTCACTGACTTACAATCTCCTGAACAACATATGATATCTTTATGTGAGTGTTCTGTTTCTGTTCCATTAAATAATTTGTGTCTAGTAATTCCCATTAATGTACTGTTACAAACTCTAGGATACCCTTCAACCTGTATATATCCATTATAAATTAATGAACACATTGTTAATACTTACAATAACTTGAAATTCAATATCAAAAGAATTAATATGCTCTTTGAAAATGACCTTATGATCAGGTAGGATAATAACATAATATTCTGTAAAGAAGTAGTTAGTGTATATTATAATCTAGATAAACAAGTTATTAAAATCAATACCTCCAACATATTTATCTGGAGTTGTAATACTATTAGAACTATATACTCCACTATGAACTATAACAGTAGCAGTGTAAATATCACAGACTGTGAGGTTATGTAACTCATAAGATGTATCATTAGTGATATCATTATATAGTAACTGGTCATGTTGGTTCTCTATATAAATGTGATATGATAGTGGGTAATTCTTAAATGGATAAGACCAGGTTAGCCAGTTTGAAGAATTGGTAAAGTTAAAAGTGAAATGAAGATTTTCTACTGGTAAAGCACCTGTTTTGAAAGATTGGTTATAAAGAAATCACAAGTTAGAATATAGTTACCTTTAACTGTCAATGTAGCTGCTTTGGGTTTAAAACCATATGGATTAAAACTGATCACAGTACACTGAATAGTTACCCCATTATTAATAGGTAGTGCTCTTATAGTTAGTACTGATGACCACACATCAACTGGTATATTGTTAGTAGTTACTGATATCTCTCTGTCTTGATTACTGGGATTAGTAAGTAAATTACCCTGTACTGACCACTTCAGTACATCTCCTGTACCCTCACAGGTAAAGTTAGCTAGTTGGTAGAGAAAAGTTGTAACTGGTGAAGGAGCTATTGTAATGTTAGCTATAAAATAATATGATACAAATAATGTTAATTGTGTTATACAAATATTATAAGTACCTTACCAGTTCCGTCTACTGACAAAGGTGTCAGAACAAAGAGTATCAAAAAAATATTAAGACTCATTTCCATCTCTGTCATAATCTTTGCTGTGTAAATCTCATGAGATAATCATGAAGCTCTCTACTAACTGAACTAGAACTTACACATATATAAAGCTAATTAATCATAATGAATTTGACAATAGTAATGTATTACACAAGAGAGTCAGCTATTGTATATCAGTTCCATTATGACCAATATGTAGTCCATAACTACTGATAATAACATATTGAACTTCACCCACTAGAATACATCAGGTAGCATACTAGATATAGTAGAACTACCAAAATATATATCATGTTGAGGACCATCAAAGTCTTCATTTGCTGATATCTCTTTGTATGGTGGTGGTCCTTCTTGTAATATTGATAATACTAACAGATTTATTGGTACTCAAGCAGATAGGACTAGAGTTGCTCTTAAATTATTCTCCATTAACCACATAATTATCTAATTAATTAGTTAATATCATAGGATCTTACTCTTCTTGTAGGTGGAGTTTTAGGACTGTTGTGACAATGTAATGATAAGTTATCTTGTGAACAAAGTGCCTCATGACTCTCTCTCCTCTCTAATGACATGAGACTGGTATTAGGATTGAGTATGAGACTGGTATCATGATTGGGTATGAGACTGGTATTAGGATTGGGTATGAGACTGGTGTTAGGATAGAAATATCATATTATTATTAATTTACATGTACTTAGTATATAAGTAGTCATCATATACAGCAATTAAATACTTGAACAGGATGTGGTAGGTCATTACTTTGAGGACCAGAGGTAACCTCATTGTTCTCTTGTCTTGTTACCATAGTGATTGATGAAGGAGGTGGGACAAATGATGGAGATTGTGTAGACAATGTTATATCACTGTTTATATTAGATGGAGATATTTCATGTTGTAATTGATCTTGTAGTTGACTATCACCTCCTTCATATCTATAATACATATATTAACATGTAATGATCAGTTATAACTTACTCATTAGTAGGTTTACTTTGAAATGAATCAGTTCTCTTTAAAGTACTTAAATATATGATGTCATATATATGATGATGTCATTGTCACATGATCTACTACTGAGTTCCCAGTTCTTTCTCCTTCTCTTTTTAATACTATAATACACTACCAATATAACTAGTACTATTACTAACAATATGATCACTATACAAACTGCTATAGCTAGTGGAGAGAGAGAGATTATATTAATGTGTTATTATTTACATTATATATCAGTAAGTTTGTATACAATGTTTACTGATTTAATAGGTCTAGTATCATCTCCTGATCCTGTTGTCGTAGGAACTATAAAACAGACAGGTATATCACATGACATATCACATGACACTCACATAATATAGTTGGACTTGGTGTCTCTCTAATACTATTATACATTGTACTAGATACATCGGTAACTGTAGATTGACTTGGTTGTGGGGGAGGGAGGACTTGTACTGGTGATATTATTACAGCTGTACCAGATGTGTCTTTCTGTCCATTATTGTTAATATCAAATATATTAATATTATATATTCCAGTCTCTAGACTTGTAATACAACCAGTAACTATATTCTCTCCATTAGTATGACCAATATGTAGTGCAGTATATCCTGAACCTGATATCATCTTCATTTCAACAAAACACCCTCCATTATCAGACCCTATCATAAATGTACATGATATACATGAGACCCTATTATCAGTAGATATAGAGGCATTCTGTACTCCATAACTACCTGTAGTGTAATATTTGGGAGAAGAGAGATAGTTTATAATCTGATAATATAAGTTTATAACTCTATACATATGATTTACTGATAGTAATATTACACATAATATTAGATATTATATACACATAATAGTAATATTAGTATTATATTATACATAGTAATATTACACATAATATTAGATATTATATACACATAATAGTAATATTAGTATTATATTATACATAGTAATATTAGTATTATATTATACATAGTAATATTACACATAATATTAGATATTATATACACATAATAGTAATATTAGTATTATATTATACATAGTAATATTACCAATAATGTTTTCCCTTACAATAAACACACCTGTCAATTGAACTATATAACGCTATTCACATTTAATCATTTGAATTACATCTATTATATTGTGTTACTTGTAATGAGTGTTTGCCAGTATTGTTTTCTCTAGTGTTACTATGGTTACAATAATAATAGTCACAATGAGATAACAGTGATAGTACATAATGAACACAACTGATAATTAAACACACACAATATATATATCTAGTTCTATGAGATTGTTTTGATTTGAGAGATAAACAATATTTACTAAATATATATTATGTTATTACCATTATCACTAGTACATCATATGATAGTTGTAATAAGTAATAAATTACATGTTTTTAATTACATATATTTAATTAATTACATATCATTTACATCTATACATGTAATTCATTACATATATAGATTATAAACTATCTCTCTCTCTTTTCTCCCAAATTATTACACTACAGGTATTACAAGTAATGTTAATATATGTATATCATAATATCATAAGATCACTTATAGTAACCCATCTATCATCTATCATCATAAATCATATTATTACCATTATTATTATTTTCCAATAACCAATATACTCTACCATATAGAATATACTACAATGATACTACCTGTTGTTAACTTGAAAAACAGTTCCCATGACAACAACATCAATACTACTGGTCATGATCTCAGTAGTCAATAACTAAAAGTGATTGAGGATAAACTTAGAGCTTAACTGATCACTAATTAAACAATAACATTATAATTATTAATAATGTGGTATAATTATATTATAATATTTTCATAGTCATCAGTACATGTCCTACTAGGTTGTACTGTTATATATGATGGATTAGTCTCTAACTCCACTCTTCTACTTCTCATCTCTAATCTGTGTACTATGTAATGATCATAATATGAACTATACACAGTTATATTATGAACATAGTTACCTTCATCATATGCAGGATTATGAGTAATAGTTTGTTGATCAACTATAGAAGAAACCACTTGAAATAATAATTAACTTCACATTCTCTCACCTCCAACTTCATGTAGTTAATGTTTCTTCTTCAAATATACAATACTACTGACTACTAGACATATCACTATTATGATAATTACTACTACCACACTAACTGTACTAGTGGTAATGATGAGAATTGTCTTGTTAGTAGCTGTATATATAACTTGAAAATTATACAAAAATTTAATGCATACTTACATGACACCATTGAATTTAAAGGAGATTCAGAAAGTTCTACAGATGTAGTTATGTTCTTATCATCACTACCTATCTTCTCAATTGACGTAGTACCTAATAAATTATTATAGAACAATAAAATACAATACAATATAGTACTTACTGGTTATAATAATAGCCTCAGTAGGAGATGGTAGTAGTAAGATATATTCCAGTATTTGAGGGTACACAACAGATGGGTTAGTACCATCTATTATATCATAAGCTGTCACAGTATAGTTACCACTAACTGGTAGACTTACATACTGGTATACTGTACTCTCTTCTATACTGGATTTACTCATATTAATAGACTTCACAGTTCCTTTAGAAGACTCTCTAAATATCACATGACATCCATCAGCAGTAGATCTCTCAGCAAACCTACACTCTACAACAACTGATCCGTTATCAGAGTAGTACTGTAGAGTGAGTCCTTGGACATTATAGGTTGCTATTAGAAGTAAAGTCTATACATTAAAATTATTTATAACCTTTTAATTAACTTACAAAATATGTTATAATCATGATTTTTAATTTTATGAAGACTATTTGTAATGTATAAAGTAAAATTGAAAATCATAAGAGGACTTAGATCAGTTATAATATAGTAAGTGACCAAATCTTCTTTACTGTCAGTAACATTGATAGTGAGAAAATTATAAATCAATTTCTCATTAATTTTTATAAACAGTACACAATTAAAAAGTTTAGGATGACCTTTGATCTATATAATAATACACACAATTTAATATCAACAGTTTGTTCACTTACCATTATATTAAATGTCACATTAAAATTGTTCTCCCTTACATCAAATATTACAGTATGATTCAATATACTAATAGTGTAATCTACATGGAAATTGAACTAATGACCTTTAGTAATACTACTGACCTCTAGTGTATTCCTCTTGTATAGTAACATTATTAGAACTATATTCTCCACTATGAGCTATAACAGTAGCAGTGTAAATATCACAGACTGTGAGGTTATATAACTCATAAGATGTATCATTAGTGATATTATTATATAGTAACTGGCCATGTTGGTTCTCTATATAAATGTGATATGATATTGGATAGTTCTTAAATGGATGAGACCAGGTCAACCAGCCCGATAAGAGATTACATTGATTATATAAAACAGAAATTAACTTTGAACAGTTAAAGTAGCTCCTTTTGATACAAAGTCAAAGTTTTGACCAAACACAGCACATCCAACACCTATCCAGTTATTAATAGGTAGTGCTCTTATAGTTAGTACTGATGACCACACATCAACTGATATATTGTTAGTAGTTACTGATATCTCTCTCTGCCTTGATTACTGGGATCAGTAAGTGGATTATTCTGTACTGTCCAAAACAAATCACTACCTGTACCCTCACAGGTAAAGTTAACCAGTGTGTAAAGTGAAGTGTTGATTGATAAAGGAGCTACTGTGATTATTGCTGTATATATAAAATTTGTGTGTGAAATGTGAACATAAACCTTAATACTGAGTTAGTTAGATATCAAAGCATATAATGTTATTATTTAATTATTTACCAACAGGATCTGTGTCTCTAAAAGTGAGAAGAAGACTTCCTATTACAAATGTAACGAGCATTAGTGTCCAGTCTTTGTCAGTCATTTTCTTCAACCGCCCACTCGTTATTATTAGTGCACAATCAAACACTAACTAAAGTATCACAACAGCAATTACTATTGTATTTGACAGGTAGTTGCCCAGTATTCATACAATGAGAGTTATCAGAGAACGAAAATCTAGTTTCTGTTGTTGAATATCATAATTGACTGTAACTTCCAAGTACTACTATAATAAAATGTGTTATTACAAAATCAGCATTCAAAAGTTTTGTTTGAGATAACAATACTATATGGTTTTAATACATTTTTTTAACAACCTGATATATTTTCATAATAAAATAAAAGGTTGTTTTGGTTTGATTGGTTGATGATATTGAAGAGTTATTGTAATTAAATAGCATTACAATATAATAATTGTTAATTAATTATTAAATTGACTAATGACTATTTTCACCATCTTCCTTTGTACCAATGTTACTTTGTTAACGTTACTGGTCCTACAGTCCCATCATGTCATGTTATCATCACTGTTTATCTTACATATAGAATGAGGTCATAGAAGTGGTCATCTATAAAGATCACTTATGATAAACACTTCTTTTATAATTAGTAGTCCTCATGAGTGAGTGAACATATTTTATCTGACATAATAATAAATAAAAAAATTACAAAATTACAATAAAACTAAAGGGAATATAATAGACAATATAATAGAGATACTAGAGACTAGAAAGTAGTCTCGGAGACAAAGGTATCAATATTATCTGACCCAGGATGAGGTTCTATGAAAGCTTCTTCTTTCATGTTGAAATCACCAGTATCTAGAGCAGGATCTTTGATTGTTTAATTTGTTATCTAATATTGAAGTATTCTAGAGGGAGGGGTAACATATCTGTTGGAGATAATGTATCATCAGTAACCATATCTGAGAGAAGATTCAGCATGTTCTGATCTACAACAATTGATATAGCCTGTTCTCATTTAACTAAAGGAAATAGAGAATAAAACTAATATAACTATTTTATATATGATCTTACAGTTATTAGCAAATGAATTAATTCCAGGTTCATATTGTTCATACCTTTTAATGTTATCATTATTTGTATGCTTAGAAACATAGTTCATTGATGTTGATGGTAGCCATGATACTGATGATGTTGTAGTGACCATTTCCTTTACATAAGAGGACAAAGTCACAATGTTGATTTATTAAAATTACAAGTTGGGATAACATCTTGATAGACAGAATATACTAAATTACTTTGTATAAGATCTACACACCAACACAGACTCTTCCATTTAACAAAAATAAACATATTAACAAAGACAATAATGTTATAATATCATTAATTACTCTCTTTATTAACATTCAATTAATACCATAATATCACTCATTGTTTACATTATACTACTTACTGCAGAATTATTTAAGAGTTTATTACCATGACAACAATACTAATAAACATTAACAAACATCAAAAACACATTGTGTCCATAACAGTATGTACTACCTGGAATATGTACTAACAAGACAATGTCCTTGATAAAATATTCACTTAAACCTCAATTGCTAATGTTGTATAATAGTTTTCATATTTTAAGTTTGTGCCTTGAAGTTAATGAGGAATTAACCCACAACATAACTACCACAATTTAGTTAAAAAATCAATTAATTAAACATATGTAATGAGATAATTAAAAATAAGTAGTCCTTGTATCTATCTATCATATACGATATATTCCTAATATGGTGTTCCATGATGAATTACTTGTATTGATAAGCAGTTTATAAATAACAGTAATGAAATAACCACTTTTATTTTACAAGCTAATTATTATCAGTAATAGTATGCTATAATAACATATACTAATAAACTGGCAAACATCATAAATAACTCACATTATCAGATGTTGCTAGCACTATGACATAAATAATATCACTAGAGATAGTAGTAGCAGTAGATATATTATTGTTATTTGGTAATGATGGATCATATTATGTAGTATCTACAATTAAGTCAATATATTATGTGTAAACATAAAAAATACAATTTTTTTCTAACATTATGATATTCATTTTATTTGACAAACTATTAAAAGGGTTAAATCTTTATTTTGCAATTGTGTTGCAAATAAAATAAAATAAGGTACATTTACAATACAAGGTTTGTCATATAACATATATACATGAACACTTACTTTGTTAACAAGGTCTAAATTGGCTTCTTTTTGTGTTAAAAACAAAACAATACCTTTATGTCCCTTCTCTGCTGCTAACATGATAGGAGTAGATCCCTCCATCTAAAAATATAATAATAAAATCATTAATCTCAACCAAAAGAATGTATCATAACAATTGTACATTATCAATATTAACACTGTTATATAATATGTATTTAATATTAAACTTACCTCCTATTATATTGCAAAGGACACATTAAGATGACAAGTAATCACAGCAATGGAAATGTGGAAACAGAAAAAAACAATAGAGTAAACAAAATAATAACATTGAATTCAATACACTTAGAAATTATACTACATTATATCACACTTACCAACTATTATATTGTAAAAAACACATTGAGATCATAAGTAATCACAGCAATGTAAACGTAGAAATGGACATGTTTCAGTTCTAAGTTTTAGTGGATGTGTTCTAAGTAATAGTAGATATTTACCATCATTTAAGAACATGTAACTGACCAATCACATTCCTTCATTAACTCAGTTTGTGTCATTAACTACTTCCTGCCATTACCATATGAATCTTTTTTAATCCATGCTTTTACTGATTTTCCTTATAGTAATACAACCATATGGTAACAATAACATGACAAGTAGATACATACATTAATTTTATAAACTTGATATATTTTTTACAATAAAGGTAGTAGTTTGAGAGTTAGATGATAATGTAGAGTTATTATAATTGAATAACATAACAATAACAATTGTTAATTGCCAATTCATCAAATGACTAATGACCATCCTTGATCAGACTATGTGTATTACTTAGTATTGTTGATATTACTGGTTTCATAATCCCATCTATGCCACAGTCTCATACCATATTATAGAAGTGATCATCTATAAATCGTCAACTAGTGGTCCCTATCATGAGTGGGTGATCATTCACTTGAGTTAACATAACTAATAACTAAATTGAATGGATTACACAGTGACAAGGCAACATCTTTTATCTTTTCTATTACAACATCTCAGTTACTGCTACAAAGATAAAAGAGATATAATATAATAGAGAAAGTAATTCTCAGAGACAGAAACCAATCTCACTCTCTACTTTTTGCAGATGACTGTAAGGATTACGATGATTTCCTGATGACTTATTTTACTTAGTTGAATGGGTACATGCATGAACCTCTGATCAATTTTGATGATACTAAATCTTTAGATGGTGATGGGATCTCACCTTGAATGTTAAAACATACTTGTGCTATCAGATAATATCATGTATTAACATTATTAGTAAATTTTATCTGATGTATTTTAATTCCTTCATTCTAGAACTTACAAACATCATTTACCCACTTATAATTATATTCTTTACGTTTACAAAATAATTTCTTCATAAATGTATGTATTTCTAGTTAACTGTACTGTTGTAAATGATGGATTAGTCTCTAACTCTACTCCTCTTCTCCTCATCTCAAGTCTGTTCACTATATACAATGTATATAATGACTATATTCACATTAATACATACCTTCTTCATGTGTTGGATTGTAACTTAATTATAGCTAATTCATTAACTATTCCTAAGTGTTGTAAGGATAATAGAAAATGGTAGCTTTTTAAAATTATCTTACCTTCATTCTGATGTTGTTGACTCCTCTTCCTTTAAAACGTACAGTAATACTAACTCCAGCTAATATTACTACTATGACTATTACAATAGTTATACCAATGCTTATAAAGATCACTATGTCATCTGTGTATATAAAAAATAATGTTATAAAAAATTTTACACAATGTCCTGAGAGAAGATTCTGTAGTAGATTCTCCAGATTTCATAGAACTAGTTATGTCACCAATAGTTTTATCACTTGATATAGTACATAGTAAGATAGAACAATGAAATGGTCAGAGCTCAGAAGAAGCTAGTCATTGCTTATTTTGAAATTTTGGTAGGTTGCTATGGTGATGATAAAAGTATTAATTTCATTTAATAATCTCAAAGTGATGACTCAATCTTTACTTTAGAATTATTATAATAATCCAGTATATCAGTGATTGGCATTTTCTAAGGACAACACTCCATATAAATTATGTGTATAATTATCCATATAAGGAATGACTTCAATCTATAAAGTTAAAACCAACATAGTATAGTATATATAATATATATTCTAATAATCACTTATTACTTGCCTCATTAACATTATTACATTGACATTACACTGATGTTATAGAAGTACTTAATATCTATAATGATTAAAATATTAATAATAGATCTATATCTACTGTATTAAGTGAGTATTAAAACATATTGTACTTGGACATTACTAGTGGATAGAGATACAACACAAGATAAAGGATATGATATTTCAATATATTGACATAAACTCTTTTATTTATTAATTAATTCTAACTCCATAGTGCTTTTATTTAATATATCAGTTGTAATATAATTGATAACAAGGTTGATAATATTGACTTATAAAGATCTATTTTTGAGTCAATGATAAATCCAGATATTATTATTTTAAAGCTTCTAAATTATAAAACTATAGTGCTGTCATTTCTTCAATATATTTTGCATCAATGATAAGGATTGTAAGAATCTGTAGAGGTTAATTATATTCATGACTGTTAATAATGGATTCTCAGTTAACAGAAACAAATGAAACAATTACTAATATATTCATTGTTATGATGTAAACAACTTACTATATATAACTGATGGTACTTATATCATCACTGACATATGACAGTACATTGTAGTACTGTTACTATATATAACTGATGGGACTTACATCATCACTGACATATGACAGTACACTGTAGTACTGTTACTATATATAACTGATGGTACTTACATCATCACTGACATATGACAGTACACTGTAATACTGTTACTATATATAACTGATGGGACTTACATCATCACTGACATATGACAGTACACTGTATTACTGTTACTATATATAACTGATGGTACTTACATCATCACTGACACATGACAGTACACTGTAGTACTGTTACTATATATAACTGATGGTACTTACATCATCACTGACACATGACAGTACACTGTAGTACTGTTACTATATATAACTGATGGTACTTACATCATCACTGACACATGACAGTACACTGTAGTACTGTTACTATATATAACTGATGGGACTTACATCATCACTGACACATGACAGTACACTGTAGTACTGTTACTATATATAACTGATGGGACTTACATCATCACTGACACATGACAGTACACTGTAGTACTGTTACTATATATAACTGATGGGACTTACATCATCACTGACACATGACAGTACACTGTAGTACTGTTACTATATATAACTGATGGTACTTACATCATCACTGACACATGACAGTACACTGTAGTACTGTTACTATATATAACTGATGGTACTTACATCATCACTGAACATGACAGTACACTGTAGTACTGTTACTATATATAACTGATGGTACTTACATCGTCACTGACATATGACAGTACACTGTACACCTTAGTACTGTTACTATATATAACTGATGGGACTTACATCGTCACTGACATATGACAGTACACTGTAGTACTGTTACTATATATAACTAATGGTACTTACATCATCACTGACACATGATAGTACACTGTAGTACTGTTACTATATATAACTGATGGTACTTACATCATCACTGACACATGACAGTACACTGTAGTACTGTTACTATATATAACTGATGGTATTTATATCATCACGTACATATGACAGTACACTGTAGTACTGTTACTATATATAACTGATGGTACTTACATCATCACTGACACATGACAGTACACTGTAGTACTGTTACTATAATAACTGATGGGACTTACATCATCACTGACATATGACAGTACACTGTACACTGTAGTACTGTTACTATATATAACTGATGGTACTTATATCATCACGTACATATGACAGTACACTGTAGTACTGTTACTATATATAACTGATGGGACTTACATCATCACTGACATATGACAGTACACTGTAGTACTGTTACTATATATAACTGATGGGACTTACATCATCACTGACATATGACAGTACACTGTAGTACTGTTACTATATATAACTGATGGTACTTACATCATCACTGACATATGACAGTACACTGTACACTGTAGTACTGTTACTATATATAACTGATGGTACTTACATCATCACTGACATATGACAGTACACTGTAGTACTGTTACTATATATAACTGATGGTACTTACATCATCACTGACATATGACAGTACATTGTAGTACTGTTACTATATATAACTGATGGGACTTACATCATCACTGACATATGACAGTACACTGTACACTGTAGTACTGTTACTATATATAACTGATGGTACTTACATCATCACTGACATATGACAGTACACTGTAGTACTGTTACTATATATAACTGACTGTACTTACATCATCACTGACATATGACAGTACATTGTAGTACTGTTACTATATATAACTGATGGGACTTACATCATCACTGACATATGACAGTACATTGTAATACTGTTTTTCTGATGCTATTTATATCATCATTTACATCGTCAGGATAACATAATAAATATTAACTTCATAATTAGTTCACTCAGTATCACAAAGAGTAATTCTTGTTATTTGGATAGTATTAACATATGATCATTAACTTCATCCATACATGCATGTTGTAATATATATTAGTAGGTGGAGACTCTAATTGGTGGGTGTGGTAGTTATTGTACCTTGATGTAATAGTAATGAGAATGAGATAACTGTTATATGTTGCTAACTATTATGAAGTTGCTAACAGTAAATAACACAATTACAAGATAAATTAAACAGTGACATTATATGTTGATTCTCTCTCTCTCTCTTTCCAGAATATTATAAGTATATCGAGTTCAGATTTCCAGAATTGAACAGTTCTTCTCGGTCATACAGACCACACCTCCCTAATTGGTTTCTTCAATGATCAATTATTTAATGGTTTGTCTTGTGACATGAAAAATTTAATGTCTTTTTAAAGTCAAAAAACCAATAATTCAGCAAAAAATGATATTATATACAAGTCACAACTAAATGTTCAGTTAAATAACTGATAAGGGGATACAACACAATCAGAGTTAGTTATATTAGATATTATTAGATAACAACAAATACAAATACTAGTTCCTGATAACTATATCTAAACATAAAAAGTACAATTCATTTCATTGAAAGATGACAACTTAGTTTTCATTAGTAAGATAGTTTTCTTTCATCACTTTAAGAGCCTCAATCAAAGCACTCTCATTTTCTTCATTTATCCATTGAATGAACATATCTGTAAAAGCAGGCTCAATTTGACAGTGGTTGTCACCTAAAGAAATCATGTGATATCAATGACTGTTTTATTAAGTAATAGTTTATTTTATAAGTTATTAAACTACTACATTAAATAACAATAAGTTACTTATTAGTAATCAAAGTGAGATAAAGGACTAAAGGACTTTTTGTTAAGGTAAGGGGTTATGCTTAACAGGTCAGTATTTACAGTGGTAAGACTATAATATGACATGTGAATTGTGGTATAAAATATCAACTTTTTTATTATTCATAACGACATGATCAATCATTGTGATACTCATTTTGAATGGGCTGTGATTTCTCATAGATTTTGGATTCACTGGATATGTAAATGTTGATAGAAAGTGATATTCTATACTAGAGCTATATAATTTGTCTTAAAAAACTATAATTACAAGGTGGGTGTGGTACACAATAAAGAGGTCCAAACCTGACTAGTCAGATTGTTTTGTTAAGTAGCTATGTAGTGTTAATAGAAATCAGGTGATTACTTCCAAGCCATCTGATTGGCTATAAGTCACATGGTCAGTACTAAACTATTCTTAATATAACACATTAGTGTACTAATATTTTAATATCACAGCTTAACCTATTCAATATCTTATGTCTTTACTTACCAAGTGGGTCATCTGACAAGTCAACAAGAGCAGCCATTGAGTCATATCCTATTTAAAATAGTTAAAACAATTGTACTATATAATACTCTTACCTTTAAAGACTTCGTTGTCATCAGTCATTATAAAAGGTAGGGTATCTTTATCCACTTGGTACTGAGCAATATATTGTCCTGCCTCATCCTTCAATGCAAAACCCCAAAACAGAACATTATCATGAATGTGTTCCTGGAGATAAGAAAATAGTATCATATAATGCTACAAAATCATACACAAATACATGTACATTAACATGATATCCATTACAAAGACTGGATAGTTAATAATTAATAATAATAATTGGTAAACTAACCTGAGGTACTGTGTTAGACTTGAATACAATCATCACAGGGTCACATGACTTGTCAAATACAGGTTTATATCTGTCAATTAGTTGACAATATGGCAAGACATCAGCAATAAAATATGATGAAGACATTTGATCACAAATTAAAGACAAAAACGTTCCATATTTGAAAGCACATGACTTTTCAACAAGAATGAAATTTTCATGAAATTCATGAAGTGTACACAGCAGCTGGGCATTCTTCAGGTGTAAGTCAATTTTCTTTTTGAACACTTTTGTCTTGTCATAATGGGCAACAATTACAAGTTTTTTCCTTCCAATCTTGCTACCACCAACTATTTTTTCTCTCACTTTTACTCCTCCTCTAACCAATAAATCATAACGTTGGCACCACCCACCATTATCATAAATATACATCCAGTCCTTTTTGTGAAGATCTTTTGACGTCTCTTGATTTACAAAAGTTTTTGCTTTTCCCATAAATGACAAATAAGAAGCAAAACATTCTGCAAAAGAAAAATAAAATGTTTTAGTGTTAAACTAACAGATAACAGAGTAGTTAAAAACAGACATTCTGCTCATGACCAAATATGGTGTTTAGACAATAAGAAATTGTTCATACATCAAACCAAACCTTACAACAACAAAAGAGGAACAGTTGACTGGTTAACTTAGCATGTACTAAAGTATGAACTTAACCTTGTTTATTGTGAATAGCAGTAGACTGTAGCCAGTCAAATCACTATAGGGTATCCATAAATTCAAATTACTATAATAAATTCAAGAACTATGTTTGCTGTGGTAATGTGTCATTATTTGAGTATTTCTTTAGTTGTGTACTTTATTATATAACAACTGTATTGTTGACTGTGAGGACAATAACATACTGTTTGAGTATTTTAGTTATTATCAATGTAACATTTGATTTGATTGGATTGGAAGCTATTGAATCATAAATCAACTGTCATTAAAAATGTTGTTTGCCTAAATTCTTGTTCTATAAATACAATCCACTCACTATCTAGCTATAAAGTACACATTACACACCCCCAATGAATACACCCTACTGTCCAGTATATAAAGTACACAATATATATTCTACCTTGTGCTGAATGTTGTCTATCTCCACTCAAAAAAGGACCTATGCCATTAGTCGTGTCATTATCGATATCTGCTATATAAAAACCACCCTAAAGGATATATGATCATATAAAACATGGTCTATCAATAAGAAATAATCATCTAAAATGTTTACATAATATGTAATTAGATAATTTGATGAGAGAGAGATGGAGTATAATTATAATGATATTTTAATAAAATTTATTATATTTTATACACATTGAGATCATAAGAAATCATAGCAATGTAAATATGGAAACAGAAAAACAATAGAGTAAACAAAATGACAACATTGAATTCAATACACTTAGAAAATATACTACATTATATCACACTTACTATCTATTATATTGTAAAGGACACATTGAGATCATAAGTAATCACAGCAATGTAAATATGGAAACAACAACAAAAAAAACAATAGAGTAAATAAAATGAGAAGATTGAAATTCAAAACACATAGAAATTATACTGCAATATATCACACTTACCGGCTATTATAATTATTGTAAAGGACACATTCAGATGACAAATAATCACAGCAGTGTAAATATGGAAACAAAAAAAAACAATAGAGAAGATAAAATGACAATTTAATTCAATACATTGAGAAATTATATTACATTATATCAAACTTACCAGCTATTATATTGTATTGGACATGTTCAGATGACAAGTAGTCATAGCAATTTTAAATGTGGAAACAGGAAAAAAAATTGGAGTAAACAAAATGACAACATAGAATCTAATACACTTAGAAATTATACTACATTATATCACACTTACAGTCTATTATATTATATAGGACACATTTAGATGACAAGTAATCATAGCAATGTAATATGGAAACAGAAAAACAATAGAGTAAACAAAATGACAACATTGAATTCAATACAGTAAGAAATTATACTACATTATATCACACTTACAGTCTATTATATTGTAAAGGACACATTTAGATAACAAGTAATCACAGCAATGTAAATATGGAAACAGACAAACAATAGAGTAAACAAAATGACAACATTGAATTCAATACACTTAGAAAATATACTACATTATATCACACTTACCCACTATTATATTGTAAAAGACACATTGAGATTACAAGTAATCACAGCAATGTAAATATGGAAACAAAAAACAATAAAGTAAACAAAATGACAACATTGAATTCAATACAGTAAGAAATTATACTACATTATATCACACTTACAGTCTATTATATTGTAAAGGACACATTTAGATAACAAGTAATCACAGCAATGTAAATATGGAAACAGACAAACAATAGAGTAAACAAAATGACAACATTGAATTCAATACACTTAGAAATCATTTATACTACATTATATCAAACTTACCAGCTATTATATTGTAAAGGACACATTCAGATAACAAATAATCACAGCAATGTAAATATTGAAACAAAAAACAATAGAGAAAATAAAATGACAATTAAATTCAATACATTGAGAAATTATACTATATTATATCAAACTTACCAGCTATTATATTGTAAAAGACACATTGAGATCATAAGTAATCATAGCAATGTAAATATGGAAACAAAAAACAATAGAGTAAACAAAATGACAACATTTAATTCAATACAGTAAGAACTTATACTACATTATATCACACTTACCAGCTATTATATTGTAAAGGACACATTGAGATCATAAGTAATCATAGCAATGTAAATGTGGAAACAAAAAAACAATAGAGTAAACAAAATGACAACATTTAATTCAATACACTTAGAAAATATACTACATTAGATCACACTTACCCGCTATTATGTTGTAAAAGACACATTGAGATTACAAGTAATCACAGCAATGTAAATGTGGAAACAAAAAACAATAGAGTAAACAAAATGACAACATTGAGTTCAATACAGTAAGAAATTATACTACATTATATCACACTTACTATCTATTATATTGTAAAAGACACATTGAGATCATAAGTAATCACAGCAATGTAAATGTGGAAACAAAAAACAATAGAGTAAACAAAATGACAACATTTAATTCAATACACTTAGAAAATATACTACATTATATCAAACTTACCCGCTATTATATTGTAAAAGACACATTGAGATTACAAGTAATCACAGCAATGTAAATGTGGAAACAAAAAACAATAGAGTAAACAAAATGACAACATTTAATTCAATACACTTAGAAATTATGCTACATTATATCACACATACCCGCTATTATATTGTAAAGGACATATTGAGATCACAAGTAATCACAGCAATGTAAATGTGGAAACAAAAAAAACAATAGAGTAAATAAAATGACAAGATTGAAATTCAAAACACATAGAAATTATACTGCAATATATCACACTTACCGGCTATTATATTGTAAAGGACACATTCAGATGACAAATAATCACAGCAATGTAAATATGGAAACAAAAAAAAACAATAGAGAAGATAAAATGACAATTAAATTCAATGCATTGAGAAATTATACTACATTATATCAAACTTACCAACTATTATATTGTATTGGATACGTTCAGATGACAAGTAGTCATAGCAATTTTAAATGTGGAAACAGGAAAAAAAATTGGAGTAAACAAAATGACAACATTTAATTCAATACACTTAGAAATTATACTACATTATATCACACTTACAGTCTATTATATTGTAAAAGACACATTGAGATCATAAGTAATCATAGCAATGTAAATGTGGAAACAAAAAAAACAATAGAGTAAACAAAATGACAACATTTAATTCAATACACTTAGAAAATATACTACATTATATCAAACTTACCCGCTATTATATTGTAAAAGACACATTGAGATTACAAGTAATCACAGCAATGTAAATATGGAAACAAAAAACAATAGAGTAAACAAAATGACAACATTGAATTCAATACAGTAAGAAATTATACTACATTATATCACACTTACAGTCTATTATATTGTAAAGGACACATTGAGATCATAAGTAATCATAGCAATGTAAATGTGGAAACAAAAAAAACAATAGAGTAAACAAAATGACAACATTTAATTCAATACACTTAGAAAATATACTACATTATATCATACTTACCACCTATTATATTGTAAAAGACACATTGAGATTACAAGTAATCACAGCAATGTAAATGTGGAAACAAAAAACAATAGAGTAAACAAAATGACAACATTGAATTCAATACACTTAGAAAATATACTACATTATATCAAACTTACCCGCTATTATATTGTAAAAGACACATTGAGATTACAAGTAATCACAGCAATGTAAATGTGGAAACAAAAAAAAACAATAGAGTAAATAAAATGACAAGGTTGAAATTCAAAACACATAGAAATTATACTGCAATATATCACACTTACCGGCTATTATATTGTAGGACACATTCAGATGACAAATAATCACAGCAATGTAAATATGGAAACAAAAAAACAATAGAGAAAATAAAATGACAATTAAATTCAATACATTGACAAATTATACTACATTATATCAAACTTACCAGCTATTATATTGTAAAAGACACATTGAGATCATAAGTAATCATAGCAATGTAAATATGGAAACAAAAAACAATAGAGTAAACAAAATGACAACATTTAATTCAATACAGTAAGAAATTATACTACATTATATCACACTTACAGTCTATTATATTGTAAAGGACACATTTAGATGACAAGTAATCATAGCAATGTAAATATAGAAACAGAAAAACAATAGAGTAAACAAAATTACAACATTTAATTCAATACACTTAGAAATCATGCTACATTATATCACACTTACTATCTATTATATTGTATTGGACACGTTCAGATGACAAGTAAATATAGCAATTTTAAATGTGGAAACAGGAAAAAAAACATTGGAGTAAACAAAATGACAACATAGAATTTAATACACTTAGACATCATGCTACATTATATCATACTTACCACCTATTATATTGTAAAAGACACATTTAGATGATAAGTAATCATAGCAATGTAAATATGGAAACAGAAAAACAATAGAGTAAACAAAATGACAACATTGAATTCAATATAGTAAAAAATTATACAGTCAAACCTCCCTTATCCGGGCAGAATGGGACCCAGGGGTGCCCGTAAATAAGTAATATCCGTAACTTAGAAAAACAACATGTATACATACTAGCATGATTTTTATGAAGTATGAGGCTTGAAATATGATGTTATTTCAGTCTGAGTTATTGAGTTATCCCGTTTTCTTCCAGCAGTGGTCATCCAGTTCTTAACCAACATCAAGTGAGCTGGATCAGTTCTTTGACATTCTAGCCATTGCAGAGCAATGGGCCAGACACTGGAGCACCTTTAGCTCGCTGTTGCTGAAACCGGAGGTAACAAGCTTCTGGAAATGCGCATCTCTAACAATACAGTGCCGCTTAGCGAATGTGGGATTAGCGCTTGCTGTCACATGCTTCTCAATTTTGTCTTTATTCTTCCAAATATCGCCCACCGTCGACTTAGCCACTCCAAAACAGTCTGAAACAGCCCTCTGCAACTTTCCTTGTCGTAACTCTGCAATGATATCAAACTTCTTTTCGAGAAACACACTTCCTTTTTGAAGCCATGG
This sequence comes from Xestospongia bergquistia, assembly GCA_963965975.1. Taxonomy (NCBI): domain Eukaryota; kingdom Metazoa; phylum Porifera; class Demospongiae; order Haplosclerida; family Petrosiidae; genus Xestospongia; species Xestospongia bergquistia. The sequence goes on from OZ014412.1 coordinate 1,187,265, forward strand.
TGTTCTGTGCAGCTAATAATTTTGCGCATGCGCGCGCATAAACTACTGCCCGGTAGAGGGAGATGCCCATATATTGGAGGTCCCGGATAAGGGAGGTTTGACTGTACTACATTATATCACACTTACATCCTATTATATTATAAAAAACACATTGAAATCATAAGTTATCATAGCAATGTAAATATGGAAACAGAAAAACAACAGAGTAAACAAAATTACAATATTAAAATCAATACACTTAGAAATTAATTATACTACATTATATCATACTTACCGACTATTATATTGTAAAAGACACATTCAGATTACAAGTAATCACAGCAATGTAAATGTGGAAACAAAAAACAATAGAGTAAACAAAATGACAACATTGAATTAAATACACTTAGATATTATACTACATTATATCAAACTTACCTGCTATTATATTTTAAGGACATATTGAGATCACAAGTAATCACAGCAATGTAAATGTGGAAACAAAAAAACAATAGAGTAAATAAAATGATAATTAAATTCAATACATTGACAAATTATACTACATTATATCACACTTACCTCCTATTATATTGTAAAGGACACATTCAAATCACAAGTAATCACAGCAATGGAAATGTAGAAACAAAAAAAAACAATAGAGTAAATAAAATGACAACTAATCTATGTAAACATCAAAGACAGCTGTTTAAACTACATACAGTGTAATCTAAGGGACTGGTAGACAACACATAAACAAAGCATTGTTAGAATTTAGACCCTATCTAACAGTCAACAGTATCCTATAACAATATAAAATGTAGCTCTTTCATGTTATTACACCTAAAGGGTCTGGTAAAACAAGACACAAACAGAAAATTGTTAGGATTTAGATCCTCTCTTATTATGAAACAGTCCAATATCTCACAACAATATGTGTAGTTCTTCATGTCATTACACCTATCAACTATCATTATATCATATGACTCTATCATTATAATACTACAATAAATAACATTAGTTCTGTCTGGTAATTATAAACTATATAGTTCGTTAACAATCTGTACATTAAACCCAAACAAAGCTGGCTTTTAAATATGGTTTGTGAGATAAAAAAAAACACCTATGAACTTAACCAAATTTGGGGATTATCAAATATAATGCTTGCCAACTGGGTGTGCCTCCATGACATGGTCAACCTCAAGAAATGTCTACTCATATAATTTCTTTGTTGTTTGAGGTAATACAATGACACTAACTGTTTCTTGATTGTTTGAATAGTTATAGAACAAAGTTGTAAATATAGTTTATAGTGGAACTTTCAATTATAGACTTTCATAATAGTGAACATTCACTACAATAGACAATAACTATGGAACATGGCCTTTTTCATTGACACCAATGGAATTGTATCCTCTTAAATGTGGACAGTTCCATTTTAGGACAATAATAACTTTTATGACTCCAGAAATAACTTACTAGCACAGGCAATTTGCCGCTTATAACAAACAGTGGGTGTGTCTAATGTAGTCCACACAAACTTAGTTTATACAATCAATGTCTTTGCAACAAATTATTTCTTAAGTACTTTGTTTAAGCTTGAATAAAGTTGTCAATATTTTGTTACAACCTCTGAAGTTAAGTATACTTCTCTGTAAAGGACATTAACACTTGTCCCAATGGTGTCCGTTATAGTCAATTTTATACAAAACATAGTATTAGTCATAATTAAAGAAACATACCATATATCGTGATTTATTGGCGACAATAAATTTTGGCAGAATTGTAAAATTTTATAATTGGCGAGATTAAATTTGACGAATTTAGCACATGTCTTGTTACCACACCCACTTTAATGAAATAAGACGGATTTCAGGTTTGACTCTGTTGTTAGAGGCTACTATGTATACGAAAGTGCATGGATTAAAATTGTGGGCCTGTAGGCATGGTGACTACGTGATAAACTTTGACTGTTATTTAATTCGGCAATTTTTTGAAATTCGTAAATTCGCCAAATTTTATTAGTCACCAATAAATCCTGGTATATGGTATTCAGACTAACTTGCCAAATAGTTATACCTCTATGACATAGTCAGCCTCAACAAATGTCTATTTGTATAATTTCTTTATTTGTAAGGTAATACAATGACACTAGCTAGTCAAACTATTTCTTGATTGCTTAAATAGTTAGAGGACAAAGTGATAAGTATACTTTACAATGGAACTTCTAATAACTGATATTTGTAATAGTAGATATTCACTACAATAGATAATAACTTTGGAAGTTGACTTTTCTTATTGACAACAATAAAATTGGATCCTCTTAAATGTGGACAGCTCATTTTAGGACATCACTAACCTTTCTGACTCCAGAAATTAGTACATACAATTATGTCAACAGACAGTGGGTGGGTGTGTCTAATGTAGTCCACACAGACTTACTTTATACAATCAATGGCTTTGTAATATTTTTACTCTCTTAAATAATTTGTTTAATAAAATAGAATAGAATTGTCAATATATCCTCTGAAGTTAAGTATACTTCTCTATAAAGGACATTAACATTTGTCCCTATGGTGTTTATTATAGTCAATACACAGACAAAACATAGTATTGGTCATAATTAAAGTAACATATTCAGACTTACTGCTTCATTTATACAACATATGTTATCTCTTATAATAAATGATATTAACACCAGATCAGTAGCATTTACAATGACTCCTCTTGAGAGAGGATATTTTACTCCAGACAAGTCTCCATTCTTAACAGATTCAATTAAACTGTCGTTCTATGGTAAAATAAAAGTTTAAAAGTATCATTTAAAATAATGCATGATCTCATTTCATAAATACATAAATATGTCAGACAAAAAAGAACAAAATATTTCATTCATTTCCTCCAAACATATCATAGGACACATTTAAATGACAAGTAATTACAGCATCAAATAGTGGAGATGTAAAAATGAAGTGAACAAACTGTTCAAAAAAACAACGTTACGTTTACTATAATATGTAACACACTTACCAACTATTATATTATAACTAAATAAACAATAAAAATGTAGAGATGGTCAAACCACAAAACAAAATAATTATATAATTGAAGTAGTAAAATGTTTTAATAAAATAACTATTTTGGAGAAATTATTTAAGAAAAGGATAGTAACAAACACTTATTACACTATCAGAAAAAAAAAACAAATTCAAGGAATAGCTCCTTTATTATAAAGGCAGAATGCATTATTGTCAAAAATATAAGTTGTAACAAAAAAAAAGGAAATAAAAAACTTAGTTTACATTTACTTCAAACAAACATTAAAGGTTCTTTAAGTCTATTAGCTATGATAACATCACAGTACAAGTAGAGCAACACAGTCTCTCTAGAGTGACCACATACACTTTAACAATGCTACACCCACTTACACAAAATTAATTGATAGTATAAATTGTACAAGGTCTAATAATAACATATCTTCAATAGTTACAAATTAACAACTTGATAGTCTTAATTTACTAATATTATATATTGGTATACGGATACAATTGTTATAATAGACAGTAGTATAACAAACTCATATATAGCAATACTAAAGTCATTGTAAACAATGATGGTAAATAATTCTGAGGAGAAAATGAGTCAAGAATAAAGTATTAACATAAAAACAATAGAGTAAACAAAATGAGAAGATTGAATTCAATACACTTAGAAATTATACTACATTATATCATACTTACAGTCTATTATATTGTAAAGGACATATTGAGATCACAAGTAATCACAGCAATGTAAATGTGGAAACAAAAAAAAAACAATAAAGTAAATAAAATGACAAGATTGAAATTCAAAACACATAGAAATTATACTGCAATATATCACACTTACAGTCTATTATATTGTAAAGGACACATTCAGATGACAAATAATCACAGCAATGTAAATATGGAAACAAAAAACAATAGAGTAAACAAAATGACAACATTGAATTCAATACAGTAAGAAATTATACTACATTATATCACACTTACCAGCTATTATATTGTAAAAGACACATTGAGATCATAAGTAATCATAGCAATGTAAATATGGAAACAAAAAACAATAGAGTAAACAAAATGACAACATTTAATTCAATACAGTAAGAAATTATACTACATTATATCACACTTACAGTCTATTATATTGTAAAGGACACATTGAGATGACAAGTAATCATAGCAATGTAAATATGGAAACAGAAAAACAATAGAGTAAACAAAATTACAACATTTAATTCAATACACTTAGAAATCATGCTACATTATATCACACTTACTATCTATTATATTGTATTGGACACGTTCAGATGACAAGTAAATATAGCAATTTTAAATGTGGAAACAGGAAAAAAAACATTGGAGTAAACAAAATGACAACATAGAATTTAATACACTTAGATATCATGCTACATTATATCATACTTACCACCTATTATATTGTAAAGGACACATTGAGATCATAAGTAATCATAGCAATGTAAATATGGAAACAGAAAAACAATAGAGTAAACAAAATGACAACATTGAATTCAATATACTTAGAAATTGTACTACATTATATCACACTTACCGACTATTATATCGTAAATAACACATTGAGATCATAAGTAATCACAGCAATGTAAATATGGAAACAGAAAAACAATAGAGTAAACAAAATGACAACATTGAATTCAATATACTTAGAAATTGTACTACATTATATCACACTTACCAACTATTATATCGTAAAGGACACATTGAGATCATAAGTAATCACAGCAATGTAAATATGGAAACAGAAAAACAATAGAGTAAACAAAATGACAACATTGAATTCAATATACTTAGAATTTGTACTACATTAATTACAAACTATTATTAATGTCAGTATTGGGTTAATCTAGTTTAAGTAATACTGACATTATAGTTACAGTGGAATACTATGTATAATAGATCATGTAAGTGTCTAATGTATTGTTTATGGTACTGGACTAGTTTACTTTCAACACTCATCATCATCAATTCTTGTGTTTTTTACAATTATGTATCATCATGTGTGGGCTTTTAGATGGGCTATACATACCCTGATCTTACTTTCAATGCAAGAAAAAAGTCAAGGAGTGAAACAATTGTCAAGATTGTAAAAAAATATACTTATTAATAAATATGATATAATCTCTCAATAACCTAGTTAGCTCATACTCAACATAATTATGTACACTTCTATAAAGTAATGTCAGTATATGTTTACTGACTAATTAATAAGATGAGGAATAAAGTATTAGGATAAAATACATTACAAACCACACTTCATGAATATTTAATCAGGGCAATACATACTACATACCATATTAAAGTATACCATATTATTACTGATGTGTGGCTACTATACAGCAACAGGTAATCTTATTTCTTATTTGTAACTCTTTCCACTTCATGGAATTTAATAAACAATGCAAAGCATTTTACTATTATTGATGTCTCCACTAATAAATAATAAATGAAGTCCCTATACACATGGATACCAATTGTAACTTAGAATGAACAATCTATGTTTTAGCAACAAAATTCATTGAATGGGGACAGCCCTATTTTTCAAAGACTACAAATGTCTATGATAGAATTTAGTTTGATTAAAATATCCATTTATACACTAGTAACGAGATATTATACAGTATGTCTTCACAATGTATGTACTTATAGTCAATAGACAATGGTTCCATTTCTATAACATAAAAACCTCATACAATTCCTCTAATTATATATCATATTTCCTCAAATTAAAATGAGTAAAACAGAAAATGATGTAAAACTAATTAAGCTGGTTCATTTATAATACATGGTTATCTTTAATGAACATTATAAAGTTTATGGGCTGTCATTGAATATAAGCAATTTTATACATTCATTAAATACAACTATATAATATTAAGTATCTTATTAATATATTAAGTCATTATAAGTTATTTAATTGATAGTCTTTATCACATAATCTAGCTATAAATAATATTATATGAACAAACATAACTTACAAGAAATGTCATCCAAAGAGGAAAGTTCCAGCGAGAACAAGTGATCCCAACTATAGTTTTATTTAAAATATATCAATTACATTATATCTCTTTAATAATCCCATAATTACCTAAAGCATCATCATTGAGGGGAAGTCTTTGAGTTTCCTGAAGTTTACCGTATTCAAATTCTTTAGACCTAATATTTTAAAGACATAACTCAATATACTATATAGTTCATAATAACTTACTTATTAACAATAAGATCACATGTGCTATTATCATTATCATCATTGACTTGAATGACACCTTGGACATTAGAACAAGTGATGGTATCATTTGTTACATTTAACTTCTGAGTGATATAAACTAGTTCAGATAAGGAAAGATCAACCACATGATTCTTCTCTGATTCAGGTTCATCTTCAATAATACATTCCAAAAACAAATGATGACTAGGATGGGACATAATTTCAGGACTGGAATCAAACATATGTAACTGGCTGTTTGACATCTCCTCTTGATATGATGATTTGGTGTTATTGAATACACGAGTTGAATGATCTCCATTTTCATTAATAACCTGGTTTGGTAATTTGTTACCCACTAATAATAAAACAAATTAAAATAACAAATTATCTAAACTTACCAAACCCAACTGAACACTCATTATCATTTAAAGTGGTTAGAGATATATAAACAAAGTCATCATTATCAGCTATTAATATAAAATATATTATGTTATTACAATGATCATTATCTATATACCAGTATCATTTTGAGCAGAACCCTTATCATTAACATCAAGAGGACTTATCTTGTGTGAAGATTGTTCCTATACAAGAATAGTTATAATTATAATAAATAATTCATAGAGTTAATAATGTTGAGTTTTTCAAATGTAACAATATTTATTTCAGTTTTTCTGCTATCTGTAATATTTCAATCATAGTCATATCTTAGCACTAGTCAGCAAAGATAACAGCCCCACCCTGAGTGTAAGTAAGCTAATCATATTCATTGCTATTAATTGCACTCTCATTTCCCAGAAGAATATATGAATAACTTAAGCTTTACAAGAATGTGTTTTTGATAAAAATTTATATAGTGTTAGACTATATAACAGTATCCTCAACAATATGATATTAATAAATAAAGGTTAGTTACAATGGTGTGTTTTAAATACAATATTACAGCAATATTATATTAATGATAATATATGTTAATACTCACTAATTATTATTACTTACATTATTTGCTGATAGAGGTATGCTATCTTCTGATTTAATTTCTAAACCATTGTTATATCCTGATGCTGATGATATAGCACTATCAAGGCAAGAAGTTATTGCGATTTGTGAGGGCTGTGTAATAGATAAATCGTCATCACATTCCCCCTATAATAAGATACTTTGTTTTCATATATTACCCGTTTACCTCTATATTATACTCTCTCATTGATGTTGATTCCCTAGAATTGATATAAGCTAAAAGTAATATCAGTTACAATGACATATTAACTTACTTGTTGTTACCATTTGGTAAATCATGTCTTCCTCCATCTAGATTTACAATATATCAATGTCATCAATATTATGTCATATACCTTGATTTTGTGCCATTGGTTCCATTGATGTTGATTCCCTAGAACTGATATAAGCTAAAAGTAATATCAGTTACAATGACATATTAACTTACTTGTTGTTACCATTTGGTAAATCATGTCTTCCTCCATCTAGATTTATAATATATCAATGTCATCAATATTATGTCATATACCTTGATTTTGTGCCATTGGTTCCATTGATGTTGATTCCCTAGAACTGATATAAGTTAAAAGTAATATCAGTTACAATGACATATTAACTTACTTGTTGTTACTATTTGGTAAATCATGTCTTTCTCCATCTAGATCTGTAATATATCAATGTGATCATTATTATGTCATATACCTTTATTGGGTATCATTGATGGCTTTTTTCTGCTCTTCCTAGCACAACTAAAAACTATTCCATAAATGACAACTGTTCCAATTATCACTAATACAACTGCAGGAATGATAACATATAGAACTAGAGTGTTAACAATTTATATAATTTCACTTGCACATTTAACATATAAATACCATTAGATAATCCACTAGTGGGTTCTGGAAATGCTGTTGTACTAGAAGGACTGGTTATGTTACTAATCAGAGAAAGTGTCTCATCAATTGATATGAAATCTAAAGAGTTACAAAATACAAGCACCACAATATAATACATACTGGTAATAATAATAATCTCAGTAGGAGATGGTAGTAGTAAGATATATTCCAGCACTTTTGGGTACACAACAGATGGGTTTGTTGTAATAATACCATCTACTATATCATGAGCTGTCACAGTATAGTTACCACTAACTGGTAGAGTTATATACTGGTATACTGTACTCTCCTCTATACTGGATTTAGTTATATTAGTAAACTTCACAATTCCTTTAGAAGACTCTCTAAATATCACATGACATCCATCAGCAGCAGATCTCTCAGCAAATCTACACTCTACAACAAATGATCCATTATCAGAGTAGTTCTGTAGAGTGAGTCCTTGAACATGATAGGTTACTATGGTTCATTATATAAAGAAAGTAATATTTTTAAATTAAATATTTGTACTTACTGAAATGTGACTGTCGTTGTGCTTTAGACCTATTCAATTGATCCAGTATATCAGCAGTAAATGTATAGTTAAGTTGAGGACCAAGATTTGACACAGTATAGTTAACAAATATTGACTCTTTATCTTCTATTGAACATATAATATCTTTCTGAGAGTGTTCTGTTCCAATATGTTGTGAGTCATTTCTAGTTATACCCAGTAATGTACTATTACAAAGTCTAGGATAACCTGTAACCTACACATACATAATTAATAAACAAATTAAGTATAGTCAAGTATTTTACATTGACATTGAAATGTACTGAAGTAGTACTATGTTCATCAAAAATGACATCATATTTAGATAGGTCAATAGAATAGATCTCTAGAAAAAAGATACTAGTATACAATGACTAATAATTATTAAAATTAACCTTCAGTAAATACTTTTTGGACATTAGCTTTCTCAGAACAGTATTCTCCACTATGAACTATAACAGTAGCAGTGTAAATATCACAGACTGTGAGGTTATATAACTCATAAGATGTATCCTCAGTGATATCATTATATCGTAACTGGCCATGTTGGTTCTCTATATTAATGTGATATGATATTGGATAGTTCTCAAATGGATAAGACCAGGTCAACAAGCTTGAAGAATTAGTAACATTGAATGTGAGGTCAAGGTCTGATACTTGTGTGATACCTGTCATGATTAAAAAATGACTGATTCTTATAAAAGAAACAAACCTTGAATTATTAAAGTTGCTCCTTTAATATCATAATCAAAATTTTCATCCAAAACATTACATCCAATACTTATTCCATCATTAATAGGTAGTGCTCTTATAGTTAGTACTGATGACCACACATCAACTGATATATTGTTAGTAGTTACTGATATCTCTCTGTCTTGATTACTGGAATCAGTAAGGGAATGGCCTTCCACTGTCCAGAAAAGTGTACTTCCTGTACCCACACAGGTATAATTTCTTGAAGTATAAAGCATACATAATTCTGAGACAGGAGCTGTTGTAATTACAGCAGCTAGAATATACAATATGATAACAAGCTTAGTATGTGAAATTATTACTCACGAGTGCTGAATCTTAAAATAAACAGAACGAAAAGACTAAAAAGGAGCCCCATCTTCGCTTTCTTGGTATTAGACGAGCATCACGTGATATAAAGATTACACACTCAAGAACGGTCATGATGACTCGGTACTGAATGAAATTTTGTCTGTATCAAAATGATGTCATTGTCGTGTCATTTCCGTGGTGTATACAATGTGATACACATCAGATTTACACATTGATTCAGTTGTTCGTATCCAGTATGATACAGACTTGCAATGATTCAGACTGTACTGGACTCGCATATGCATCAGGTATGAGATCAGATCTGTCATTGATTCAAGACGTCTGGAGACATTAGAAAGAAATGTGCAAGTATAAGTGTATAGTTATTGCCTGTTGCCTTTATATATCATATGATCCAGTGTTAGAAAGTAGAGTATATGAACTTGAAGAATCAGAGACATTTTTGAAGGCTGAATTGAAACGTCAAGAGCAACAGTAACTTAAATAGTATAACTCTTGTAATTGTCCCTTTTTAACAGATATATACACGTTGTCAACTCTCTGAAGAAACAATTTTGTGAAAGAGGCAGAGAAAACACAATTCTAAGACTAAATCTGAAAAACTTGAAACAGTAAGCTAAAAAGTCAAATATAGCATTTATTATGTAGTGATAATAGAAAATTAACTAAACTGGAAGCAATGGGTGCTGGTTCTAGCTCAAGTAGTTCAAGGTTCAAACATGAATTTCTATTTTACTTGCATGATGTGAGTGAGGACAATAAAGACAATGATGTCAACAAAGTGTATGTAGATTATGTACTGTACTGCAGTGACTTTTGTATTTTGACAATACTTGTGACAACAATGATGTTCAAGTGTCCATTGAAGAGCCACCTGCTAAGATAATGTATGCTAGCTAGTGTATGCATTTTACATTAATTGTATATGTATAGGAGAAAAGATTGTTTAATCCACCGGATAAAAGTAACCTGGTTCTCTGTAATAGTCATTATTCATTAGTCATATTTATATAGAGTTACTGAAAGACCTGAATATGCCAGAGTATCCAGTAATTACTAGATTTAGAGACAAGATCACTAGGCAAAAGCTACCTAAGAGACCTTGCTTAGAATGCGAGAAGGTAAATAACAGTCAATTGTTTCATCTGCTGTATATAGTTGCTATCTTATGTATGTATTATAGTGGTACAATTCTCCAAGTAACCTTAGTATACCAGGTGATGCACTTGTAAGTTGCAAACATAGATCACCATGGCCCAAACATAAGGATGAAGACTACTCCATATGGAAAATAGATTTTCCAGAGTAGTTATAATTACAATGTAGCTTACTTTCTTCGTATTACTAAACATTGTAGCTAAATATGATTTTATTTGTTTGGGTTAAGAGTAAATGAATCATCAAGTCACATATGACAAATAAATGTGTTAATAAGTGATGACACACCCAATTTAGACATAGTTGTAGATGTCAGAGCCATCACTCTCAACATCACTTTGGTGCTCCTGGTCAACATGTCCCATTTCTTAGTTAGCTGCTACTGCTAATACTTCTAGTGACTCTGCAGAACGTATCACTTCCTTATGCCGGTACTCTTGAGACTCATCCTCCTCCAATATTTCTTTCCATTCTTCACTGGAAGGTGAAGCAGAAGGTCCATAATTTTCCACTGCCCACTTTTGAAAATAATTGAACATACCATTGAGTTTTCTGGCTGATGGTGTTTCTCGTATGTATTTTCTCTGCATAGACAAATGAAAGATTATGAGCTTGCATTTGACTTAATGGCCTACCAGAAGCACTACATTTCTGTAATAATTCGAGTATGAGCCCTCTGAGGCCTTTAAATATCCTGTCAATATCAATTTGGCCAGCTCCTTTGTGCCTTGGTTCAGATATTTACCAGTTGGAAAAAGTACCTATATAAATACATAACAGTATTGATTACAAATCATATCATGCACACGTAACTCACTCTTCACCTTTCCTCACTCCTATAAAATCTGATACTAGATTACTTGAGAGATCCATTTAAAATGTGTTTCTTTTGTACTTCCTCCCTTAGAACTGACCTCACCATTCTCTGTGATATAATATTAGTGCAATAAAGCTTTAGATTTTAGTATTATTTTCCTACAGTAATGTTCTCTTCACTGGGATTTCTTAGAATGGAATTACAGTATAAATCTGCTATACCATGCCTTAAAGGACTCTCCATATATATAGCAAAGATATTGATTAGAACTCATCGTATAGAATATGTATGACAAATATACCTGGTAGATTGACTTTTTAATATCAAAAGTGCTTTCTCCAAAGTTTTTAATCATTTTTTCCAGTTCTTTTTGCGTTTCAATGATTTGCGAGCAGTCTCTTTCAACTTTTAGAAGTCTGATACTAAAGCCATCCATTTGCTTCTGCTGAGTATGTGAAGATTTCACGATGAAGTCAAGTAAAGGGAAGAGTGCATGCCGTCTGGCTTGATCACTGAGTTCAAATTGACAATTCGAGACATGCTTCAGTTTCTCAATTGCAACGATTCCATGCAACACGCACGCAGTTCAATTCTTCTTTTTTGACAACGTTTTGAAGTTTGAGCATACTCATTTATCAAGTTCCCACCTTCGTTTGAAAAGATGGCTTGATGCAGGTACGATGTAAAGTCCCTGTTAACTGTTATATTTATTCCTTTAATTTTTTTACTGTGAGATATGTGAACTGAAGTTTATGTAGTATGATTGTCATATTAAAACTTCAGCTCACAAACGAAAAGCTTTAGTACTATCTTTTGATGTGGAGCAACAATTAGATGAAGTAATAACTGATGACCAGCCAGGACTCTCAGTACATAATTCACCCATTGAAGATTGTTTTGAAGTAGATGAAGACCTTCATAGTGATAGACCAGTAAGTACACTAGCCAAGGGACACTATACTATCATCACAAAATCACCTACAGGAATTGGTACCATCTGGTTTCAGCAGTGAAGCGAGAGTGAAGACAACAGTAAAAGTTTGTTTATAGATACAGGTAAATGAAAAGTGTGTGTCAAGTGATTTTTTGTATGTATATATATAACTTAGGTGACATAGAAGATTTGATGGATTTCATGATAGATGCAGAAGCTACGTTTGACCCTTTTCCCTCAGTTATGCATGCACTTTTTTTCATGGTGGCTAATTCACCAAGACCAATGGTATGTTAGTATCTTCATGATGTCTTTCATGCATTCCGTACTATTAGGATGAAACAAATATCAAGTCTGTCTTTTTTATGTGTAAAAAGCTAAACCCAACCTTGCCTAGCCTTGACACAATTAAAAGATTTGCCCTTCCAGGGTTCATTCCTCCTCAAAAGGTTAACTCATTTTAAACTTCAGCTTTGCCACACATAAAAAAATTCCTTAAATAGAGCTATTCACCAAGTGGCATCTCATTTCATGTAAATCTACCATCCTCATTTGTACAAAGGGTTTTCTCCAACCCCATGCTTTCTAGACAACTTATTCGTCTTCCTGTTGCTGCTAAAACATACATCATGTGAGCATACAATGAAGAAAGAACAATTTGCTATTTCTTACATTTAACAGCGAAATCTACTATGCTGAAAGATGGTATACTGATTTTCAGTCCCCAATGATTGCTACTGAAATTGGTCATGTATTTCAAAATGATTTTATAATATTTAATCATAGTACCTTGGGTACGGTAAAGCTGTAAAGTTCTTCAAGAAAGTAAGTTTTGAATTAAATGGACATGTATGTCTCTTCAATATTTATCTAAGGAAGAAGAAGAGTGCACCTTTGTCATTGTTGAGTTAATTCTGTCATTTAATCAAATGTGGACACTGCATCCTGAGGTTTCTACTTTATACCTTAAATAGTTGTTCCTTTTAGGAATACTTGTGCTACACTGAACCAGATCATCTTAAATCCTTTGCTGCTGGTAGACAGATTGTTATAATTCCATTGTTTTTGTACTCTGATGATACAAGTGGAAATAGATCAATCAAAACAATGGAACAAATTTGATTTGTGGTGTCTGTCTCTGGCTAACCTTCCAAAACATGAAGCTCAAGCATTTACCAACATACACTTTGTTGCCTGTTCAAATCGCATATCTGCCAAAAAAATGAGTGGTCCCATTGTTAATGATCTTTGTTTGCTAGAAAAAGGTGTTTGCATGTATGATTCATTTTTAGAGACTGATGTTCTTGCAATTGCTCCTGTCATATGTTTACTCTGTGACAATGTCAGAGCTTCAGAACTTCTTAACCATCAAGGTAGTACTGCTGTGAAACTTTGCCGACTTTGTATGGTTAGTATACACATTTTGTTGATGTATAATTTCTTGCTACTAGACATCTGATGCAACTGTGCTTTGGCAGCCTTGCTCAAAGCAACTGACTATAAGCCACATATCTGAACAGTCAACAGAGGCATCAAGAATGTCTTTACGAAAAAATTATGGTATAAGAGAAGATGATAATCCTATGTTTAACCTCTCAGTGGATTTCTTCAAGTAATTAATTACATTTGGTATTATTACACATGTAACACTATCCACAGATCAACATACTCTACACACAATTCTCTTGGGTTGCTGCAAATATACGTTGCGTGAATTTATGGATAAGAGATCTCGTCAGGAGAAGAAGGAAATTCTTGGTAGGATTAAGTCGTTTCCATACTGTGGTTTTACCACTCATATTACTGGTAATATATGTTATTATTATAAGTCTTTTGTAGGTCGTGATTTTAAAGCATGGATGCAAATGGCTCTTTTTATTATAAGATCGTACTTATCAGAATCTGAAAGAAAATGTTGGTTTGAACTGGCTAAAGTAAGTCTACCATATTTACATGTGCATAATATATTTAATTTTGCATTTCTATAATAAAGGTCTTTCAGTTAGCATACTGTGTTGACTTTCAACTTGATCATGCGGATCAATATATGGAGTTATGTTGTCAATGCAATTTGTATCATCAACAGCTGAATATATGCCACTTTATTCTAAAAGATTGAAGACACACCTTGTTCTACATCTAGTGGAGAGTATAATTAAATTTGGTCCAACCCAGTGTTATAATACCGAAAGGTTTCTCATTAATCTTGCAATTTACAATTCACACTTTCTCTTGTAGATATGAGGCCTTTAACTCAATGGTTAGAGCCCAGAATATCTATGGCAACAGCCACTCTCCAAGCAAGGATATTGTGCATAACTTTGCTATCCTTCAACCCCTTTGGTATATTTGTTCTGGAGGATACTTTGATGGCAAACAGTAATGAATAATTCTATATCTACTTAATTGATTCTATTGTTTACAAGATGTGGAAAAGGACTTCAAGATCTCTACATGTCTTCACAAGTTCAGTCATACTTAAACTGTGTACCAGCCCAGGATGCCATGAAAGAGAAGAGAATTTATCAACCTGGATGCCTATGAAAGGTATTTACTAAATTGAATAAATTAGTT